>CM050509.1:82134132-83334132 GCA_027563665.1 Antrozous pallidus
TAACCCATTCATTGTTTAATAGCATGCTGTTTAGTATCCATGTGTTTGATTTTTTTTCATTGTCTGTATTGTAGTTGATTTAGAGTTTTATGCCATTGTAATCTGAGAAGATGCTTGATATGATTCCTATCTTCTTGAATTTCAATAGACTTTGCCTATGACCCAACATATGTTCTATCTGAAAATGACCAATGTGCACTTGAGAAGAATGTATATTCTGTAGCTTTGGGGTGAAATTATCTGAAGATGTCAGCTAATTTCATCTGGTCTAGTGATTCATTTAGGATTAATGTTTCTTTACTGATTTTTTGTTTAGAGGATTTGCCCAATGGGGATAGCAGGGTATTAAAGTCCCCTACTGTGGTTGTATTGCTGTCAATCTCTACCTTGATATTCTCCAGGAGTTTTTATGTATTTGTGTGCTCCTATATTGGGTGTTTATATGTTTACCAGTATTATTTCTCCTTGTTGTATTGCTCCATTTAGTGTTATGAGGTGGCCTTCTTTATCTCCTGTTATGTCCTTCACTTTGAGATCTAATTTATCAGAAATAGGTATGGCTACCCCAGCTTTTTTTTTTTCATTTCCATTTGCCTAAAAAACCTTCTCCATCCTTTCACCTGCCATCTGTGTGCATCTTTTTTTTTTTTTTTTGCAGGTGTGTTTCCTGTAGAAAGCTGATATATGGGTCATGTTTTCTTATCTAGTCCATTACCCTATGTCTTTTGGTTGGGGCATTTAATTTATTTACATTTAACGTTATTATTGAAAGGTAATTATTTGTTGCCATTTTTATTCTTTATCCATGTGTTCCTTCTTTACTTCCTGTATCTATCTATCTATCTATCTATCTATCTATCTATCTATCTATTACAGAAGTCACTTTCGCATTTCTTGCATTGCTGGTTTGGTGATAATAATTTCCCTTAGTCCTCTTTTGTTGGTGAAGCTCCTATTTCACCTTCCATTCTGATTGATAGCCTCTCTGGGTCCAGTATTCTTGGATTCAGCCTCTTCCTTTGCATGACTTTGTATATTTCATTCTATTCCCTTCTGTCCTGATGAGTTTCTGTTGAGAAATCAGTTGCTAGTCTGATGGGGGTTCATTTATAAGTAACTCTATCTGTCTCTGGCCACTTTTAAGATTCTTACTTTGTCATTGTTGTTTACCAATTTAATTATAATGTACCTTGACATCTCTCTTTTCGGGTTCATTTTGCTTGGGAATCTGTGTGCTTCTTGGACTTGCCTAGTTTTTTTTCTTACCAATATCAAGGAAGTTTTCTGTCATTATTTCTTTAAACAGGTTTTCTATTCCTTGCTCAGTTTCATCTCCTTCTGGAAACCTTATTTTGCGGATATTGTTTTGTTTCATGTTGTCCCAAAGTTCCCTTAGGCTTTCCTCCTACTTTTTAATTTTTTTTTTCTAGAAGCTGCCCTACTTGGGTACTTTTTCCTACCTTGTATTCTAGCTCATTGATGTGGTCCTCTGCTTCTTCTAGTCTACTCGTGATGCTTTCTATTGAGTTATTTGCAGCAGCAATGTCATTTTTCATTTCTCCTTGGTTCTTCTCCATTTCCTCTTGGTTCTTGCTCATATTGTCGAATTTGTCTTCCATTTTTTTGCATAGTGAAGACAGAGAAGAAAGAGGCTTGTATGGAAGTAGAGCAGGGGGTTAGAAATTAGATATATAAGAAGCATGAAATTTTATCAGGGGTTAGAAAGAAAGAATAGGAATATCTAAAGCAGGAAAGGGGTAAGAGAAACAGGATACCAAATGGGGAAAGATTAGGAAGAGAGTGATGGCATAAATGTAGAGTTGAGATAGAGTAAAAAGATGCTAAAGGAAAGATGAAAATAGAATGTAGAACTCTAATCCCAAAGTAAAATAAAAAAGAAATAGAATGACACTTTTTTTTAAATGTAAAATAGTAGTAGTAATAATACTGATTGAAAATAAAAATGTAATAATTGAAAAGGTAAAATCAAGTGAGGAAAAAAGAAAAAATTTGTTTCTTAAGAAAAGATGAAAAAATAAATTTTAAAAAAAATGTGCAGTAGTAACGGTTATTTACTTCCTCTATTGTTCTGTTTGTCATGCCTGTTTCCCAGTCAGGACAGTATTGCAGTTCCACTGATCCTCAGTTGTAAGCTAGTCCTGATTTTTAAGCATGCATTGTGTTTTAATTTCTTGTATTCCTTTATTTGTTATTACACAGAGTCAATTTGTGATTCAGCCCCTAGCTGGCAGTTTCTGGACTGACCTTCAGGTCTATTGGTCCTCTGTAGCCTGAACTTAGATGTTGCTGTACATGTGGTTTGTGGGATTGGGCTGTCCCAGAGTTGTCTCTGATGGTCACTTCTTGCTCTGATCCCCAGATTCCAGATAAACAACTCTCCCCTCTAGACTTCCAGAGTGTACCCAACTGGGTGATCTTATGCACCGGGCTTAGTAATCAGAAGCAAGGATTTGAAGAGGAAAAAACGCAAGTGTGTCAACTCCAGTGCTGCGCCTAAGTCTGCACAATCCCCTCTTCCCCCTTGGGTCTAAGCAGCCAGCACACTCCCAAAATTTTCGGGCTGTCTTTTTTCATCAGATCAAAAAGGGCTGCTTTCTAGGGATCCCTTCTGTTATCAGCTCTGAGGACCCCCTTCCACATTCATGGATCATGCCATCCCCCCAACAGCCACGGATTTTTTTCCAGGCGCAGACTTTCCCCAGTCCTCCACCTCCCACAGTGCACACATTTCTCTCTCCTGTGAAGAGCAGAGACCTCACCTTATCCTAGGGGAAATCTAACATTTCTGTGGTGGAGTGTAGAACTCCTCTGAATCTGTGTGTTTGTGCCAACTGGGGACTGATGTTCTGGGGTTCTCAGCTGTTCGGTGGGTGCTGCAGTTGTAGATTATCAGGCCTTTCCCCTTAAAGATGGTGTGGTCTGTGTCCAAGCCCATGGCTCCTGGAGAGAATCCAGCAGTACTGGGGGCTGCCCAGTTAGGGGAGACCTGTCCAGCAGTCCCCCACCTTCTCCTGGAGTACAACTGTCCCCCAATGCACCAACAAACACTGCCTGTGCCACCCTCAGCTGTTCCTTCTGTCCCCTCAAGGGACACAGCTCTGGACACGTCTATTGTGCTGCCATTTTCTTCCTCTTTTATGCTACAAATCTTATTCTTTAAGATTTTAGACCTCAAAATAGGGAGATTATTTGGATTATCCAGGAGGATCCAATATAGTGAGATGGCTATTGAAAGCATAGAAATTTCTCTGGCTAGAGTCAAATAGATATGGCAGAAAGACTGCAAGAGTAAGAGTGGCTTGACTCCTTGTTGCTAGAGAGATCCATATCGAAGACATGAGAATGAATGTGAGCAGCTTCTAGAAGCAAAGACTGGCCTACAGCAGTCCACCTTCAAGTAAACAGGGATATAAGTTCTACAACAACAACAACTCAATCCTGCAAACAACCTGAATGATCTTTATGTAGATCATCACTTCCCAAAGTGTGGTCTGTGGAGCCCTTGATATCACTGAAATTATTTCAGGGGTCTGTAAGGTCAAAGTTATTTTCATAATAATATTAAAACACTATTTTACTTTTAATGAGTTAACCTTGGTACCAATAAGGCAAAAGCAATGTAGAGCATAACTGCTGACACCATAGTTGGTGGCTTCAAAGTATGTATGTATGTACTCACAAGGGGGAAAAAAAACAAAGCAACAAACAGTTTCAATTAAAAATTTACTTGATTAAGCAGTAAAAATTACTCATTTTATACAATTTGAACACCAGAATGCATATCTTTTTAATAGTCTGTGTGACAAAACTTAAAGTTAGAATAAAATCTCAATTTTCTGATATTTATATTAGTTGTACTGAGGAAAAGTAATTATGCAATTGCTACTGTTAGAGTTATAAGCCTAACTAGTGATTTTCTTGGGGATTACTATTTTTACTTAAAAATTAACTGTCAGAAAATATATGCTTATTCAGACATGGGTTTTTGGCTCACAATTTGTTGAAAATGACCAAAATAAGCATGAGGTTTTAAGGAAAGTAACTTAAATTATTCATTGCCAATGATAAAATTTAAGAATTCAAGTGAAAGTTGGAGTTTTATAAAATATATCCATCACTGTGAGCTTGAGAGGTTCTCAATAGCTCAAGACTTTTCTTATGAGATTGGTGATGATGCTCCTGAACATGACTCTTTGACATGACATAATGACCTGTCAGTATTTGGATGTTCCACATAACTCATTGAGTTATTTTCTAAATGAACAATGCATGATAGTGCAAAATAATGAATGGGTAAAATATCCATTCATATTGCCAAAATAGACAAATAGATTATTATGTAACCTGTGATCTGATTTCACGTTGTAAGTAACCTTTAAGAAACTACCACTTGGGGAGTTTTCATGTAATATCAAACATAAATATTCATAATTATCTGAACATTTTTATTAAAATACTCTTGCCTTTTTCAAACAAAAATCTTGTTGAGGTCTTGTTTTCTACATGTGCTTCCACCAAGCAACTAATACAACAGAAGTGCAGAAGCAAATACAAGCCTATAGCTAAAATATATTAAGCCAGACAGAGTTTTGAAAATACAGTACATTACCACTCTTCTCACTATTTTTTGTGCAATTTGTTATAAAATGTGTTTTTTATATATTGGGTAACAGTTTCATGATTATTTAAAAATAACTAATACTTTTTTAATTCTGAGTTTTACTTTCTAATATATATATTAATAAGTATATGTTCATGTTAACAAACCACTTTGAGGTCCTCAGTAATTTTAAGAGCATAAAAATATCTTAAAAAGTTGGAGAACCATTGGTGTAGGCTATAAATTGGGTGCTCAAGTTTCAGTCTCAGTTAAAATTTAACTAAATACACTAGTCAAGTAACCATTAGTGAATACTTATTTAAACATTTTTATGTGCTAAAGGAATCTACAGGGAGTTTCTGAATCCCTGTTAGGTACTGTGAAGGTAACTTTTATAGTTTCTTTAAGATTTCCTTCTGAAGTGGAGGGACTTGTCAAATGTGAACATTAAAAACACACAGATGTATTGATTAATTATACATAAATGAAAATGTGATTAGTGAATTCATGCATAAAGAATATTTTAATTGCTTTACCCAAAGATTCTTGCTTTAATTAATTAATTTGTTTTTGAAATATTCTAGTTCTGTTCAAATCAATTATATTCTTAGAGATTAGGACGCTGGGAGGAAAATTGAACTTTATTCACTTGATGGTCTTTGTCTTTAAAAAATACTTTTTTATTGATTTCAGAGAGGAGAGAGAGATAGAAATATTGATGATGAGCATTATTGATCGGCTTCCTCCTGCATGTCCCCTGCCTACAGGTGATCAAGCCCACAACCTGGGCATGTGCCCTGACTGGAATCAAACTGTGACCTCCTGGTTCATAGGTCAATGTTCAACCAATGAGCAACACTGTCTGGGCTGGTGGTGTTTTCCTTTTTAAGCCTGTAATTTAAAACTTATATTCCAGACTAGTGGTTTTAATGAGATTCTTTTAAGAAAGATGAACTTTGAGGCAGTTGGTTGTTTTTGAAACTTCCAGTGTATTAAAATAAATGAGAGAAACTAAATGTTGAAATCATGCAATAACATTTTTTACTTTGATTTCTTTTCCTTACATTTGTATTTGCTCTTTTATCTGAGTCTGCAATGATGTGGGTAGCTTCTTAGTTCATCTTAAGTTCATCATTTACATATGCTTTTTGGTGAACTTATTCCCTTTATTGTCTTTAAGTTCAAAAGTTTAAGTTACTTTGAACTTGGTGATATGCTTACCATCTTACAGCACTTTCCAAAAAGAAGAAAATGTTTAACAGTCTCTGCTAGTTATAAAAGTGTGACTGATTTACATGTGGAATTAATTTACTTTATGAGTCATTTGGGTGTAAGTATAAATCTAAAAATGAATGTCAAGGCAAATTATCTTTTTTATTATTATCTTATGCCTGTCTATTACTGTAATATAATATTTTATTATAAATTATAAATTATCATTAGTTTAAAATAGAGATTGAGTGATTCAATATGTATATTCTTTTCTGTCTTCCTTACTTGTTTCTGAACTTCTTGCACATGCAACTGTACCTCAATGCATTATTTGGTCTATATTTATAGGAACTAAAGGCCAAACTTGAGACTTGCTCTTTTGTTGAATTTAGCATATTAATGTGAATTGCATTTGTTTCTAAATTTACAGGACATATTTATAATGAAGTAAATGTAACTCCTATTTAAATAGTTATCATTTTAATTATTCATTGTATCTCTTTCATATTCAATCATTAAATTAAATAAGACTGCCTTATGAAACTAAGAAAACTGCTTTATCCTGTCCTTTATTCCACTGCTAAAAACCTTTCTAAGTGGACAACTATATTGTCCACTGTTATCTTGAAAAAGGTGATTTTACACTGATTGCAGGCTGAGGTTTCTAAGATGATTTTGAATGATCTTATGTGCAGAAAGTGTACTTTTGTGTTAGCTCAAATGTACATAAATACACATAAGTGTTAACATGTATGTATATAATACATATATTTGATAAAATAGACTTCAAAGTAAAGGCAATAATAAGAGATAAGGAAGGCCACTACATAATACTAAAGGGAACAATTTAACAAGAAGATATAACTATGATAAACATATATGTACCCAATGCAGGTATACCCAAATACATAAAAAATCTCCTGGAATATATCAAGGGAGAGATAGACAACAATACAATCATAGTAAAGGACTTGAATACACCACTGACATCACTGGATAAAACCTCTAGACAAAAAAATCACACTAGATCAGATGGACCTAATTGAAATTTTCAGAGCACTTCACCCCATAGCCACAGAATATACATTCTTCTCAAGTGCACATGGGACATTTTCAAAAATAGACCACATATTGGGTCACAAAGTCTCCCCAAATTAAAAAAGATTTAAATAACATCAAGCATTTTCTCAGACCACAAAGATATAATACTAGAAATAAACTACAATAAAAACATTCCAAAAATTCAAACATTTGGAAGCTGAACAGCATACTACTAAACAATGATTGGGTGTCAATGAGATCAAAGAATAAATGAAAAACATCCTAGAGACCAATGAAAATAAAAATACAACATTGCAAATCCTATGGGACACAATGAAAGCAGTCCTGAGAGGGAATTTTATAGCTCTACAGGCCTACCTAAAAAAAAAAAAAATGACAATAAATCAACTTACCCAAAAACTTAAATAATTACAAAGAGAGCAACAAGAAAAGCCCACAGTGAGCAGAAGGAAGGAAATAATAAAGATTAGAGCAGAGATCAATGACATAGAGACCAAAAAACAATAGGGAAGATCAACAAAACCAAAAGCTGGTTCTTCTAAAAGATAAACATGATTTATGAACCACGAGCCAGGCTCACCAAGAATCAAAGAGAGAGGACCCATATAAACAAAATCAGAAATGAAAGAGATAAAATAACAACAGACCCCACAGAAATACAAAGGATTCTTCAAAAATACCATGAACAACTCTATTCCAACAAACTAGACAACCTGGAGGAAATGGACACATTCCTAGAAAAATATAACCTTCCAAAACTCAATCAGGAAGAATCTGATCATCTAAATAGGGCAACAACTATGGAAAAAATTGAAGCGCTCATCAAAAAGCTTCCAGCAAATAAAAGCCCAGGGCCAGACGTCTTCACAGGGGAGTTTTACCAAACATTCAAGGAAGAACTAAAAGCTAACCTACTCAGACTATCCCAAAAAAATTCAAGAGGAATGAATACTTCCAAGGTCCTTCTATGAAGCCAGCATCACCCTAGTACCAAAACCAGATAAAGACAACACAGTGAAAGAGAATATCAGGCCAATATCCCTCATGAACATAGATGCCAAAATCCTCAATAAAATTCTAACAAATCAAATCCAGCAGTACATTAGAAAGATCATACACCATGATCAAGTATGATTCATACCAGGGATATAAGGATGGAACAATATCCTCAAATCAATAAACATGATACATCACACAAACAAATTGAGAGAGAAAAACCACATAATCATATCAATTGATGCAGAAAAAGCATTTGGCAAAATCCAACACCCTTTCTTGATAAAAACTCTCAGCAAGGTGGGAATAGAAGGATCATATCTCAACATAATAAAAGCCATATATGACACAAACCTACAGCCAACACCATACTCAATGGACAAAGATTAAAACCATTTCCCCTAAGAACAGGAACAAGACAGGGATGCCCACCCTCACCACTCCTGTTCAACATAGTGCTGGAAGTACTAGTCATTGCGATCACACAAGAAAAAAAAGCCTCCAAATTGGAAAAGAAGAAGTAAAACTGTCCTTATTCACAGATAACATGATATTGTATGTAGAAAACCCTAAAGACTCCATCAAAGAATTATTAGACTTAATAAATGAATTCAGCAATGTAGCAGGATACAAAATTAATGCCAAGAAATCTATGGCATTTCTATTCACCAATAATGAACTTACAGAAAGAGTGACTAAAAAAGCGATCCCATTTACCATTGCACCAAAAAAAATTAAGATACCCAGGAATAAACTTAACTAAGGAGGTAAAAGACCTATGTGTGGAAAACTACGCAACACTGAAAAAAGAGATAGAGGAAGACATAAACAGATGGAAGAACATAGCATGTTCACGGATTGGTACAATCAACATCATTAAAGCAATCTATAAATTCAATGCACTCCCCATTAAAGCACCAATGACATATTTCACAGACTTAGAACAAACTCTCCAAAAACTCATCTGGAATAAAAAAGATGCCGCTGCAATCCTGAGAAAGAAGAACAAAGTAGGTGGGATCTCAATACCAGATATCAAGATGTATTACAAAGCCACCTCTCTCAATGCAGCCTGGTACTGGCACAAGAACAGACATATAGATCAATGGAATAGAATAGAGAACCCAGAAATCTACCCAAACCACTATGTCCAATTAATATTCTACAAAGGAAGCATGAACATATAATGGAGTCAAGACAGTCTCTTTAACAAATGGTGTTGGGAAAATTGGACAGACATATGCAAAAAACGAAAATAGATCACCAACTTACACCATTCACACACAAAAAAAACTCAAAATGGATAAAGGACTTAAACGTAAGGCGGGAAACCATAAAAATACTAGAAGAATCCACAAGTAACAAAATCTCGGACATATGTCGAAGGAATTTCTTCATTGATACAGCTCCTAGGGCAATGGAAACTAAAGGGAAAATAAACAAATGGGACTACATCAAAATAAAAAGCTTTTGCACAGCAAATGAAACCGTTAATAAAACAACAAGAAACCCCACTGCATGGGAGAACATATTAAACAATGACATCAACAATAAGTGTTTAATCTCCAATATTTACAGGGAACTCATGCAGCTTAACAAGAAGAAGATAAACAACCCAATAAAAAAAATAAATGGGCAACAGATCGAAATAGACACTTTTTGAAGGAAGACAGAAGGAAGGCCAAAAGACATATGAAAACATGCTCAAAGTCACTAATCATCAGAGAAATGCATTCAAAATAACAATGCGATACCATCTCACACCTGTCAGAGTGGCTAACATCAACAAATTAACGAACAACAAGTGTTGACAAGGATGTGGAGAAAAAGGAACTCCCATGCGCTGCTGGTGGGAATGCAGACTGGTGCAGCCACTGGGGAGAACATTATGGAGTTTCCTCAAAAAACTAAAAATGGAACTCCCATTTGACCCAGTGATCCCACTTCTAGGGATATATCCCAAGAAACTAAATAGACGAATTAGAAAGGATATATGCTCCCCTATGTTCATAGCAGCACAATTCACCAGAGCTAAGATTTAGAAACAGCCTATGTGACCATCAGCAGATGATTGGATTAAAAAAATGGTACCTCTACACAATGGAATACTATGCTCTGGTAAAAAAAGAAAGAGTTCCTACCATTTGCAACAACATGGATGAAGATGGAGGGCATTATACTTAGCAAAATAAGCCAGGCAGAGAACGATAAATATCACATGATCTCACTCATTAGTGGAATATATTGAATGGCATAGACTGATGAACTAGAACAGATCCAGAGACTAAGAAACATCTATCAGAACTTCAAATCTCAGGGAAGGTGGAGTAAAGTGGGAGAAAGGGGAAGGGATCAACAGAAGGACTTGTGTGCATGCATATGAGTGTAATCAATGGACACAGACAACAGGGGTGCGGTGCACAAGTGGGGGTTAGGAGATAATAGAGGAATAAGGACACAGGTAAAAAATAATAAAAATGAAATAAAATTATAAGAAAAAATAATAATAAATAACAAAAGTAAAATATTAAATCTAATATATACTAGTGGTCACCATAACCTTAAGAAAAATTGTTTCATATAAGAAAGATTTTTAAATGAAACTCTCTATAGCCTGAAAATTATTTTGGAGGGAAATAAAGGGAGCTTTCCTTCAAATGTCCTAAGGACGGGTATGGAAAGTTAATATATTTGGCCTCTGGAAATAAGGTAAGTAATTTGTGTTTTTGCCTCTCTTACAAAGTTTATACAAATTTACAAATAGAAATAGACAGCCAGCTTGAAATTGAATTGACATGGCCTAGAGCAAAGAATATCCTTACATGATATTATTCCACAATCTCATTAAAATTTTTTATGATCAGAGAAGGAGTGAGCAGCTGAAGGTCGCACAGGGAGCGTTTGTTGGCCAGTAGGGGGACAGCTGTGCTCCAGAAGAAGATATGAGACTGCTGGGCTGGCCTCCCCAGCCTGAGCGGCCCCAGTACTGCTGGGTTCTCTCCCTGAGCCAACTGCGCGAGGAGGCGTGCAGAGGCAGACCACAACATCTTGAAGGGGAAGGACCTGAAAATATACAGCTACAGTACCAGCGGGAGACTCCCGGAACACCGGCGCCCAGTTGGCGCAGAGGTGCGCAGAGCCCAGGGAGCTCTAAACTCCAGCAAGGAAAGGTCAGATTTCCCTGGGGGTACTTTGGGGGTGAAACTGAGGGGACTGGAAGACTGGGATATCTGTACCTTGGAACTCAAAGCCTGGAGATCTGCACCTGAAATAAAATCTGTGGCTGTTGGAGCTGGTAAACGTGGGGGAAGGCACTTGGAGCTGGGGGCAGAGTTAATCCCTGGAGCGCAACCAATTTGGACCTGACAGAGGAGGGAGACCCAGAAGAATTTGGGAGGGTCCTGGCTGCTAAAACAGCAGTCACCATTAGGGAGGCAGTATTGAATACCACAGAGACAGCAAAATTTTACTTCAGGATAGAGAGGACCAATAGACCTAGAAGTCAATCTAGAAACACTGCCACCCAGGGGCCAAATCACAAATTGACACTTGTGTGACACAGGGAATTGATTATATTTTCTCTTCGACCTTGGGAATACAGTCTATTTTCATCTGCTCTTTAGTATCTTTTACTCAACCTCAACTTCACCTTTATACCAGCACTCTCTTGCTAACCTTTCCCTATTTTGTGCCTTGTTTCCCTTACACTTTTCTCGCTTCAGATTTACCTTAATTCTTTCTTTTTACCCCCTGTTAAAATTTCACCCCACTTATATATCTAATCTCCAACCACCTACTCCAAGTCCATAAATACCTCTAGCTTCTCTGACTTCACTATCTTAAAGTGTTTTTTTTTGTTTTGTTTTGTTTTTATTTTTTTCATTTTTATTTGTTTATTTATTTATTTTTAAAGTGTTTTTATCCCTGTCTTGTTGTTGTTGTTTACTTGAAGCAGGTTTATGAGATTGATTTGCTTATTCTTTTATTTTGGTTTGTCTTGTGGGGGGGATATTTTTATTTTTGGTGTTGTTTCTTGTTTTGTTGTCCTCATTTGCATTGTTTTTTAGATAGATTTTTGCTTCTGTGTTCCCTCACCTCCCTTGATATTAGTAGTTGTATGTAATTTGTATCAATATCCAGGTGCTTGTTGTGGGTTTTGGTTCGGATTAGGGGCTGTCCTATAGGAGTTTTCACCCACATTTATAATTTACTCCTTTTTTTTCTCTTCTTCTCCTTTTCCCATTATCATTTTGGCATTCCTGTCTTTCTTTTTGTGTGAGTGTGGGTGTGTGAGTGTCTGTGCGTGTCTAGGGGAGGCTCTCTTTCTTTTTTTTTTCACCTATCACCAAATTTGCCTTTCTCTGGCGATCACCTTTATTTGGAATTACCATTACTGTGACTACATTCAGGTTCAGTGCCTGGTGTGTTGCACCTGGTTGTGTTGTATTTTGTGCCTTTAAATCAATGCAAGAGAGTGAGAACTACATAACCAGAAACACAGAGAAGAGAGACTATGGGAAGACAAAGAAACAGCCCACATATGAAAGAAAAGCAAGGCTCACCAGAAAAGGAGGTAAACGAAATGGAAGTTAACAACCTGCCAGAGAAAGAATTCAGAGAAATGGTCATAAGGTGGCTGAAAAGAATGGAAGACAAATTTGATAATATGAGTGCCCATGGGTCATTCTCAAAGATAGACCATGTATTGAGTCATAGGCAGTCTCTCCAAATTCAAGAAGATAGAAATCATATCAAGTATATTCTCAGATCACAGTGGCATAAAGCTGGAAATCAACTACAATAGAAACAATCCAAAGAAATCAAACACATGGAGACTAAATAGCATGCTATTAAACTATGACTGGGTTACTAGAGAGATCAAGGAAGAGATAGAAAACATCATGGAAACAAATGACAATGATAGCACAACAATCCAAAATCTATGGGACACAGTGAAAGCAGTTCTGAGAGGGAAGTTCATAGCTCCACAATCCTACTGCAAAAAACTAGAAACAGCAGCAATAAATTATCTAACCCAACAACTCAAAGAGTTAGAAAGAAAGCAACAAGAAAAGCCCAGTGTAAGCAGAAGGAAGGAAATAGTAAAGATCAGAGCAGAAATAAATGACATAGAGACCAAAGAAAAATACAGAAGATCAACAAAACCAAGAGCTGGTTCTTTGAAAAGATAAACAAGATTGATGAACCTCTTGCCAGACTCACCAAGAAGCAAAGAGAGAGGACCCTAATAAATAAAATCAGAAATGAAAGAGGTGAAATAACAACAGACCCCATGGAAATACAAAGGAGTGTTAAAAAATACTATGAACAACTCAACTCCAACAAACTGCACAACCTGGAGAAAATGGATATATTTCTAGAAAAATATAACCTCCCAAAACTCAATCAAGAAGAATCTAAACAACTCAATAAACCAATAAATGTGTAAGAAATTGAAGCAGTCATCATAAAGCTTCCACCAAACAAAAGCCCAGGGCCAGACGGCTTCACAGGGGAGTTTTACCAAACATTCAAGGAAGTACTAAAACCTATACTCCTCAGACTATTCCAGAAAATTCAAGAGGATGGAACACTCCCAAACTCCTTCTATGAAGCTAACATCACCCTAATACCAAAACCAGATAAAGATGACACAATGAAAGAGAATTACAGGCCAATATCCCTCATGAATATAGATGCCAAAATCCTCAATAAAATTCTAGGAAATCGGATCCAGCTGTACATCAGAAAGATCATACACCACGACCAAGTAGGATTTATCCCAGGTATGCAAGGATGGTACAATATCCGCTAATAAATAAATGTGATACATCACATAAACAAATTGAGAGATAAAAATCACATAGTCATATCAATTGATGCAGAAAAAGCATTTGAAAAAATCCAACATCCTTTCTTAATAAAAACTCTCAATAAGGTAGGAATAGAAGGATCATACCTCAACATAATGAAAGCCATATATGATAAACCCAGAGCATACATCATATTCAATGGGAAAAACTAAAACCATTTCCCCTAAGAACAGGAACAAGACAGGGTTGCCCACTTTCACCACTCCTGTTCAACATAGTACTGGAAGTATTAGCCATTGCAATTAGACAAGAAGAAGAAATAAAAGTCATCCAAATTGGAAAAGAAGAAGTTAAGCTATCCTTATTTGCAGATGACATGATATTGTACATAAAAAACCCGAAAGACTCCATAAAAAAGTTAGTAGCCTTAATAAATGAGTTCATCAACCTAGCAGGCTACAAAATTAACACCAAGAAATCTATGGCATTTCTATACACTAATAGTGAACTTACAGAAACAGAGACTAAAAAAGCAATCCCATTTACCATCACACCAAAAAAATTAAGATACCTAGGAATAAACTTAACTAAGGAGGTAAACGACCTATTTGTGGAAAACTACAGGACACTGAAAAAAAAGAGATAGAGGAAGATGTAAACAGGTGGAAGAACATACCATGCTCATGGAATGGGAGAATCAACATAATTAAAATGTCCGTACTACCCAAAGCAATCTATAAATTTAATGTACTCCCCATTAAAATACCAATGGCAGCTGAGACCGGTTTGGCTCAGTGGACAGAGCGTCGGCCTGCAGACTGCGGGGTCCTGGGTTCGATCCCGGCAAGGGCATGTACCTTGGCTGCGGGCACATCCCCAGTAGGGGCGTGCAAGAGGCAGCTGATCGATGTCTCTCTCTCATCGATGTTTCTGACTTTCTATCCCTCTCCCTCCTGCTCTGTAAAAAATCAATAAAATTTATTAAAAAAAATACCAATTGCATATTTCACAGACCTAGAAGGAACTTTCCAAAAATTCATCTGGAATAAAAAAAGGCCCCAAATAGCCACAGCAATCCTGAGAAAGAAGCACAAAGTCGGTGGGATTTCCATACCAGATTTCAAGCTGTATTACAAAGCTATTGTTCTCAAAAGACCCTGGTACTGGCACAAGAACAGACATATAGATCAATGGAATAGAATAGAGAATCCAGATATCAACCCAAAACACTATGCTCAATTAATTTTTGACAAAGGATGCATGAACATAAAATGGAGCCAAGACAATCTCTTCAATAAATGGTGTTGGGAAAATTGGACAGATGCATGTAAAAAATGAAACTAGAGCACCAACTTACACCATACACAAAAATAAACTCAAAATGGATACAGGACTTAAACGTAAGACAGGAAACCATAAAAATATTAGAGGAATCTATAGGAAGAAAAATCTCAGACATATGCCAAAAGAACTTCTTTGATGATACAACTCCGAGGGCAATGGAAGCTAAGGAGAAAATAAACAAATGGGACTACATCAAAATCAAAAGCTTTTGCACAGCTAAAGAAACCATCAACAAAACAACAAGAAAACCCAGTATATGGGAGAACATATTTGCAAATGTTATCAGTAATAAAGGTTTAATCTCAAGCATGTACAGGCAACTCACGCAACTCAATAAAAGGAGGACAAATGATCCAATAAAAAAAATGGGCAACAGAACTGAATAGAATCTTTTTGAAAGAAGACAAAAGGAAGGCCCAGAGACATATGAAAACTTGGTCAAAGTCACTAATTATCCGAGAGATGCAAATCAAAAAGTCTATGCAGTACCATCTCACACCTGTCAGAATGGCATACATCAACAAATCAACAAACGACAAGTGCTGGCGAGGATGTGGAGAAAAAGGAACTCTCGTGCACTGCTGGTGGGATTGTAGACTAGTGCAGCCACTGTGGAGAACAGTATGGAGTTTCCTCAAAAAACTAAAAATGGAGCTTCCATTCGACCCAGTGATCCCACTTCTAGGAATATACCCCAAGAAATTAGAAAGGCGAATTAGAAAGGATATATGTACCCATATGTTCATAGCAGCACAATTCACCATAGCTAAGATTTGGAAACAGCCTAAGTGCCCATCAGCAGATGAGTGGATTAAAAAAACTATGGTACGTTTACACGATAGAATACTAAGCCGCGGGAAAAAAAAGAAGGAGCTCCTACCATTTGTAACAACATGGATGGATTTGGAGAGCATTATGCTAAGTGAAATTAGCCAGGCAGAGAAAGACAAATATCACATGATCTCACTCATTTGAGGAATACAATGAATGACATAGACTCATGAACAAGAATGGATCCAGAGACTGAGAAAAGTCCATCAGAATGTCAAACCTCAGGGTAAGTGGCAGGTGGTGGGAGTAAGTGGAAAATTCAATATATTTGAACTCTTGAACTGAGGTAAGTGATTTGTGTTTTTACATCCCTGACAAAGTTTATATAAAGTTATAAAAAAATGGCAGCTAGTTTGAGATTGAATTGACATGGCCTAGAGCTTGTCATATCCTATGGACACCAGTCCTTAGGCTAGGCCCTCCTTAACCTCCCTTGACACCATAATAAACTTACATGATATTATTCTACAATGTCATTATAATAATTGATATTTGACAACAGCATATTATACAATTATCCCAAATAAACTTACAAACTAATTCTTTGAATGTTGGGCAGCAACTTAAAAAAGGATAGGAAAGGAATTAATCCCTTTCAGAAGGAATTAAGGCACTGGGAAGACATCTTAGCATTCTATATTGGCCCTTCTTGCCCTTTCTGCCAAGAGGCACCTTCTTCTTACTATCCAAATACACACAGCTGAGGCCTGAATTTTCAGCTCAGGCTGTGGATAAAGCCGCTGGGCAGCTGGCACCATGGATCTGTATCTCAACCAATGGTGTGAGCTGGGCCCTCTCTGGAGAAGAAACCTGGGTCCCCCGAGATATGTGATCAGAACCGGGACCCCACCAGCAGGCGAGGGGACCCCAAGGCAGGTACTGGACGTGGAGGCCACGGGGGCATAGACTACAAAGGAGACAGAACTGAACCTCACATCACCCTGTTTGGCCCCGGAGGATGGCTGGTTAGCCAGAGACGGGTAAGATTCCTCAGGGAAGGGACAACCTAAGACAGGCACAGTCGCAGAGGGGCCAACAGGAGAGAGGTAAAAGGTCAACAGAGGTGGGGCACAGACCCTCATCCACAAACCTTGCAGGGCTTGAATTCTCACCCCTCCTGAGGGAGGTCTCCTACCCCCAAGGCTGCTTCGCCTCCCACGCACAACTCATACCAGGACCCAGGTGGCAGACAGAGACTTGGCCAGCAATAGCTGCTCTATATCTAAATTCAGTCTATTAGCAGGAATGCTCAGGACCTACTCAAAATTGCAAATATTCCTTTCCACTAGTATTTACAGGGTAAACTAAGATTTCTGCTTGAGTATTAAAATTGACAGGAAAATAGTAATCAAGTTTCCAGATTAATTTAAATTGGCCAAGTGAAATAAGTGAATACTCAAGAAAATTATAGTGTACTGGACAAAAAGCTTTTCCTAAAACATTAACTAAAAATCTATTAGTAGTTCATCTCACTGTAAAATTGCATAACATCCAAAGAACCTAAAGCAGTCATATTTGTGTGCAAAAATTAAAATTTAAAATTACCAAGACTGCAATATAAAATTTCCAAAAGCCCCCATTAATCAAAAAAGGGGAGGGGGCAGTGGGGTAATATCATGTAAGGGAAAAAAATATCGAGTAAGTAAAATACATCTAGAAAATTCTTACTCCAGTAAAGTAAATTCCATTTGTAAAACCAACTGCAGGAAACCCATGAAAAAACACACATGGTGTCAAAATAAGCCAAAGGAAAATCACTTAGGCAAAAATTAAAAAGAATTCCAAGTCTATTATGCAGAGAGGATCCCTTTGTTAACTTTTGGTCGAGAATGTGTTTGTGTGTTTTCAGAGAACAACTCCAGGACCATGTGGGTTACTGCGACTGTGAGGAACTGATGGGTCTGTTCCAGTCACGAGGATGGTCCAGAGATGGGGGACACTGATGACACCTTGCCATGCTAGCAGTCGGCAGCTGTGCATGTCTGCAGGCAGCCCAGGACCAAACCAGAGAGGATGGATCTTGCATTGCCACGATGTGTCCACCATCTGGATACCATTGCTGACATGCACACATAAAGAATTATTTGACAATGAAACTGGGACTCAGAAGAGTTGGACATTGAAACTGACACTCAAACTTTTTTTTTTTCTCTTATACGTTTATTTCTAGTATGTAGAGGCAAGATATTTTTGAAGAAAAGAAACAGGGGGAAGTGATTGATATAGAGGCAGGGTGGCCTCGAACAGGCTGTCAAACTACAGGGGGGAAGGCTGGAGTGGATGGGAGGCAGATGCAGGGAAAGATCAACCGAAGGACTTGTATGCATACATATGAGCATAACCAATGAATGAAAGACACTGGGGCGGGGAAGAGAGCAGGTGGGGACATGTGCTAGGGGGTAAGGGAGGCTGGGGGGAGGATATTGGGGGGGAAGGAAAACATATGTACTACTTTTAAATATAAGTTATGTTGTAAATAAAAAAATTTAAAATAAATAAATAAATAAAAAGGATATATGTACCCCTATGTTCATAGCAGCACAATTTACCATAGCTAAGATTTGGAAACAGCCGAAGTGCCCATCAGCAGATGAGTGGTTAAAAAACTATGGTTCATTTACAAGATGGAATACTACGCCGCGGAAAAAAAGAAGAAGCTCCTACCATTTGTAACAACATGGATGGATTTGGAGAGCATTATGCTAAGTGAAATTAGCCAGGCAGAGAAAGACAAATATCACATGATCTCACTCATTTGAGGAATACAATGAATGACATAGACTCATGAACAAGAATGGATCCAGAGACTGAGAAAAGTCCATCAGAATGTCAAACCTCAGGGTAAGTGGCAGGTGGTGGGAGTAAGTGGAAAATCAATATATTTGAACTCTTGAACTGAGGTAAGTGATTTGTGTTTTTACATCCCTGATAAAGTTTATATAAAGTTATAAAAAAATGGCAGCTAGTTTGAGATTGAATTGACATGGCCTAGAGCTTGTCATATCCTATGGACACCAGTCCTTAGGCTAGGCCCTCCTTAACCTCCCATGACACCATAATACCCTTACATGATATTATTCTATAATATCATTATAATATTTGATATTTGACAACAGCATATTATACAATTATCCCAAATAAACTTACAAACTAATTCTTTGAATTTTGGGCAGCAACTTTAAAATGGATAGGAAAGAAATTAATCCCTTTCAGAAGGAATTAAGGCACTGGGAAGGCATCTGAGCATTCTATATTGGCCCTTCTTGCCCTTTCTGCCAAGAGGGACCTTCTTCTTACTATCCAGATATACACAGCTGATGCCTGAGTTTTCAGTTCCAGCTGTCCCTGAAGCCTATGGGCAGCTGGCACCATGGGTCTGTATCTTGACCAATGGTGTGAGCTGAGCCCTCTCTGGAGAAGAAACCTGGTTCCCCCGAGATATGTGATCAGTACCGGGACCCCACCAGCAGGCGAGGGGACCCCAAGGCAGGTACTGGACGTGGAGGCCACGGGGGCATAGACTACAAAGGAGACAGAACTGAACCTCACATCACCCTGTTTGGCCCCGGAGGATGGCTGGTTAGCCAGAGACGGGTAAGATTCCTCAGGGAAGGGACAACCTAAGACAGGCACAGTCGCAGAGGGGCCAACAGGAGAGAGGTAAAAGGTCAACAGAGGTGGGGCACAGACCCTCATCCACAAACCTTGCAGGGCTTGAATTCTCACCCCTCCTGAGGGAGGTCTCCTACCCCCAAGGCTGCTTCGCCTCCCACGCACAACTCATACCGGGACCCAGGTGGCAGACAGAGACTTGGCCAGCAATAGCTGCTCTATATCTAAATTCAGTCTATTAGCAGGAATGCTCAGGACCTACTCAAAATTGCAAATATTCCTTTCCACTAGTATTTACAGGGTAAACTAAGATTTCTGCTTGAGTATTAAAATTGACAGGAAAATATAGTAATCAAGTTTCCAGATTAATTTAAATTGGCCAAGTGAAATAAGTGAATACTCAAGAAAATTATAGTGTACTGGACAAAAAGCTTTTCCTAAAACATTAACTAAAAAATCTATTAGTAATTCATCTCACTGTAAAATTGCATAACATCCAAAGAACCTAAAGCAGTCATATTTGTGTGCAAAAATTAAAATTTAAAATTACCAAGACTGCAATATAAAATTTCCAAAAGCCCCCATTAATCAAAAAAGGGGAGGGGGCAGTGGGGTAATATCATGTAAGGGAAAAAAATATCGAGTAAGTTAAATACATCTAGAAAATTCTTACTCCAGTAAAGTAAATTCCATTTGTAAAACCAACTGCAGGACACCCATGAAAAAACACACATGGTGTCAAAATAAACCAAAGGAAAATCAGTTAGGCAAAAATTAAAAAGAATCCCAAGTCTATTTTGCAGAGAGGATCCCTTTGTTAACTTTTGGTCGAGAATGTGTTTGTGTGTTTTCAGAGAACAATTCCAAGACCATGTGGGTTCCTGCTACAGTGAGGAACTGGCGGGTCTGTTCCAGCCACAAGGATGGTCCAGAGATGGGGGACACTGATGACACCATGCCATGCTAGCAGTCGGCAGCTGTGCATAGCTGCAGGAACCCCAGGACCAAACCAGAGTGGATGGATCTTGCATTGCTACGATGTGTCCACCATCTGGATGCCATTGCTGACATGTACACATAAAGAATTATTTGACACTGAAACTGGGACTCAGAACAGTTGGACATTGAAACTGAGACTGAAACATTTTTTGTTCTTGTACATTTATTTCTAGTATGCAGAGGCAAGATATTTGTGAAGAAAAGAAACAGGGGACAGTGATTGATGTAGAGGCAGGGTGGCCTTGAACAGGCTGTCAAGCTACAGGGGAAGGCTTGGGTGGATGGGAGGCGGATGCTGGGGGAGATCAACTGAAGGACTTGTATGCATGCATATGAGCATAACCAATGAATGAAGGACACTGGGGCGGGGAGGGGGGAGGGTGGGGATATGTGCTGGGGGTAGCGGAGGCTGGGGGGAGGATAAGGGGAGGGCGAAAAGAAAACATGTTCTACTATTAATTATAAGTTATACTGCAAAAAATATATTAAAAAAAGAAAGAAACTGAGACTGACACATTTTTTGTTCTTATACATTTATTTCTTGTATGCAGAGGCAAAATATTTTTGAAGAAAAGAAACAGGGGAGAGTGATTGATATAGAGGCAGGGTGGCCTTGAACAGGCTGTCAAGCTACGGGGAGAAGGCTTGGGTGGATGGGAGGTGGATGCTGGGGGAGATCAACTGAAGGACTTGTGTGCATGCATATGAACATAACCAATGAATGAAAGACACTGGGGCGGGGAGGGGGAGGGTGGGGATATATGCTGGGGGGTAGGGGAGCCTGGGGATAAGGGGGAGGGGGAAAGGAAAACATGTACTACTTTTAATTATAAGTTATACTGCTAAAAAATCAATAAAAATATATTAATATATTTTTTTTCATGCAAGTGGAGAACAAACAAACAAACAAAAAATTTTTTATGTTCAACCACATCCTATTGTACAATTTTCTCAAACAAACATACAAAATATTTTCTTAAATGTTTGGAAGTAATTTAAAAACAGGACATGAAAGAATTACCCCCTTTCAGAAGAAACTAAGGCACCTAAACGCACTTGAATATTCTATATTGGCCCCTCTTGCCCTTTTTGCCAAGAGGGACCCTCTTCTCGCAATACAATAATCCACAGCTGTTGCATGAGTTTTCTGTTCATGCTGAGGTTGAAACTTCGTGTGGCTGATACCATGGATCTGTCTTCTCCCATTGGTGTGGGCTGGGGCCTCCCTGGAGAAGAAACCTGAGTCCCCTGAGATGTGTGACCAGTGCCAGGGCCCCATCAGCAGGTGAAGAGATTCCATGGCTTGTGCTGGTCGTGGAGGCCACGGGGGCATAGGCTACCAAGGAGACAGAACTGAACCTCACACCACCTTTTTGGCCCCAGAAGATGGTTGGTTAGCCAGAGACAGGTAAGATTCCTCAGGGAAGGAACAACCTAAGACAGGCACAGTCGCAGAGGGGCCATCAGGAGTGAACTTGGGGGTCCACAAATGAGGGCCACAGAACTTCTCCCCCCCAACTTTGCAGGGGCCTGATCCCTCACCCCTTCTGAGCCTGGTCTACTACCCCCATGGCTGCTTCGCTTTCCATACCCAGCACAGACCAGGACCCAGGTAACTGACAGAGACTTGGCCTACAACAGTTGCCTTATATATAAATCCAACCTAGCACCAGGAATGCTCAGGGCCTACTCAAGAATGTAAACAATCCTTTCCATTAATATTTACAGGGTAAACTAAGATGGTTGTTAGAGTATTAAATTTGACAGTAAAATAGTAATCAAGTTTAGAGATTAATTTAAGTTCACTAATTGAAATAAGTGAATATTTAAGAAAATTTAATTGTACTGGACAAAAAGCTGTTCCTAAAGTATTAACTAAAATTTCTATTGGTAGTTCATTTAATGGTAAAATGGCTTAACATGCAATGAACATAAAGCAGTCATATTTTTGTGCAAAAATATAAAACTTAAAGTTATCAAGACTGCATTATGAAATTTTCAAAATCCCCCATTATTTTTTTTAAAAGGGTAATGTCATGCAAGGAAAAAATCTTGTAAGTAAATTACACCTAGAAGATTTTTATTTCAGAAAACTAATTTTTATTTGTAATACTAACAGCAAGTCACCCATGTAAAACACACGTGGTATCAAAATAAACCAAAGGAAAATCGTCTGGGCAAAAATAAAAGGATCCCAAGTCAAATTTGTAGAAAAGATTCTTTTATTAACTTCTGGTCAAGTATATGTTTGTATATTTTCAGAAAACAACTCCAAGACCATGTGGATTCCTGTAACAGAGATGAGTTGACAGGTCTGTTCCAACCACGAACACAAGAGGAGAAACAGTCCAGCGATGGAAGACACTCATGTTGCCTTGCCATGCTATCAGTCAGCAGCTGTGTGTCGCTGCAGGTTACCCAGGACCAAACAACAGAGGGTCGGACCTGCATTGCCAACATTTGTCCACCATCCAGATATCATTGCTGATATGAATACATAAGAAACAGTTTAACATTGAAACTGCGTCTCACAACTGTTGGTCATTGAAATTGGGTCTAAAACATTTCTTCTGCTCATATGTTTATTTCCAGTCTGCAAAGACAAGATTTTTTAAAGAAAGAAAACAAGGGAAAAAAAATAGATACAGAAGCAAAGAAGGAATAGATTGTCAGACTACAGCGGGAAGTCAGGGGTGATTGGGGCTTGGTGCTGCAAGAGATCAGCCGAAGGACTTGTATGCATGCATAAAAGCATAACCATAAGACACAAGACACTGGGGGTGTGGGGGAGGCAGGAGAGGGCATGTGCTGGGGGGTTGGGAAAGCCGGGTGGAGGTCAAGGAGGGCAAAAAAAGGAAACATATGTACTACTATTTGTAATACTTTAAGCAAAAAAATAATAATAAATATTATTATTATTTGTAATAAATAAATAATAAATAAAAATAAAAAACATGTATGCATATATATGTGTTATACACAGAAGTGTTGCATATCAAAATATTAGTGAAATTTGCATTTCAATTTTAGTTTATCTGGAGATAACAATTGAATTTTATTTGTATTAGAAATATCAACATTTGAAGAGTGATGAGTTTATGCATCTCTTATTGTGGTCATCTCTAGTTTGTCTTTATAATGAAGTACAATTTTATAAGCTGTTTCCACTGAAATTCAGCTGCAAGGTTTTTTGTAATCCATTATAAAGTGTGCTGCTCTATTGTATCAACCAGTTATGAATTATTTGGGGATTGTTAGGGAAGTGTATTATAGGTATGAAATTATAATATTTCCTGTGATTAGAGATTTATAGATTTACATTAGGCAAATATTCCCATAGGTTCAAGTTGTACAGCAGAATTGAAGTTAAAAGAAGAAAGAAATTTGCATAGTTTAATATACCTGGAGGCAAAATTGAATTTTTTGTTTTAATTAAAGCAACGACTGATGTAGAATAGATTTTTTTTATGGTACATGATTTGACTGGTTGGCTTAATTAGGTGGGAAATTATATGTTTCTCTTAGACACAGGCTGGCTTTGCTTAAACAATGTATTTTAAAATATTTTTTCTCTGGAAGATTTCTGGTTGACACAACATAAGGTTGAGTAATCTTGACAGCGTATATCTTTTTCCGCATTATTTTGCATTTGGTCTTCCTAAGAAGGCATTATTATATTCCATAGTGGAAGGGACTTAGATTTTTTATTCCAGCAAGTATAAATTTGAATCCTATCTCTTTTGTCACTCATTCCTTCAATCAATGAGAGGGTTTTTTTGTTTGTTTTTTAGTTAGGCATTGTCCTATATACTCTGGAGATAGTGTAGAGAAAAAGAAACCTTTCTCTTGTCCCCTTGAAATGTATAATTTACTGAGGTTGACAACCAATAAAGCAAGCAATTAAAACATTAAAGGTTTCAGATTATGTCATTCAAAAACAGACTATAACACATGCCAGATTTTTTTTTGAGGAGGAAATGTTATCAAGGATCAATACCTGTGAGGAAGAGAAGTCAGTAAGATTGGGCAGAGAACTGAAATATTATTAACAAAGGCCTCAGAAGGTTGCTCTGAGTACTCTGGAGCTGAGATGACTTTCAAAGTTGTATCATCTTGAGACAAGGTCCTTGGGCCTTTATATTACTGCATTTACCAGTTATTGGAAGTGGTCCACTTCAGGGAAGGGGTATGGCTTTAAGGTAAGAGCTCTTTCTTTGTTGAAGATCATTCTGGAAGACTATCCATGTTAGAGCCATCATCTATCAATATTCTGATGCAGCTGGGGAAATGATTGCTTCAGATCTAAAGGACAGCTAGGCAGTTCAATATAGCATCTATGACCCATTGTGATATGTGCTATCATAGGGGCCATGCAAAAGTATTCCAAGAGCAGATTTTTGGGAGGAGAACCAAGATGGCGGCATAGGTAAAACATCTATCTTGCCATCATACTCAACAATTTTAATACTACAACTTAACGAAAGAACAAACACCTTCCAGAATCACCAGAAAGCTCGCCGAGTGAAAATTCCACAAATAAAAGTGAAGATAAGACACTGTGACTCGGAGGAGCGGTGGCGGACAGCGTTGAAAGATTCCCGGAGAGAGAGGTTTGGAGCTCGCGCCAGCGGAGAGGGCAGGCGGCTGAAAACCGGCCAGTTTTCTCGAACGGGGAGACAAGAACGTCCCATTGGACTGATTCTCCAGCTTTGGGCGAAGTCCAGGGAACCCACTATCATACGGGGTGAAAACTGGACAGTGGGAGGGCACACCAAAACTCGGGTGCTGCAGGGGTCTCCCAGCCTGTGGAGGAGGCAGCTTGCACAAACAGCTCGGCTGCATGACTGCGCAGAGAGCGTTCTGTGACTTGCTTTCTCATTCGGAAAACCGTCAGTCTGCTTTATTTTACGACCCTGGGTGAGACATTAGGCGTGCAGACTCATTTGGGGAGAGTCTGAATTCCCCAGCAGCCGGTGGAGCTCGGCAGCGTTTCTCTCTCAGAGGTGCTGGCAGCCATTGCCCCCAGCACAGAGTCCCTGGGGCCGCATAGGGCGGAGCTAATGTTGTCTGCTTAGCCCGGAGACTCCGCCCATCCAACCCGAGCACAGCTGAACTTCACAGAAAATTGGCCTGGAGGTCAACCCCTCCAAGTGCTAACAACGATTAACCTGAGCTTAACTTCAGCAAGACTGTGCAACCCATATCCACCTCAGGTAACTGGGGAGGCTGAGCTACTGTCCCTAGTAGGAAGTCTACTACACAAAGCTAATTGACCAACTCAGGGAAGCAGCCACCATGCAGAGACATGGAAAGAAATCAGATGTGAAAGAAATGGAGGAAAAAAACAGCTGGACATGGAATTCAAAACCACGGTTATAGGGCTTCTCAAGAAGCTCCAACAAAAGGTCGAGGCCTATAAGGAAATAAGCGAGACCGCAAAGGAAATGAATGAGTCCTACAAGGATATGAATGAGACCTGCAAGGAAATGATCAAGACCAATATGGAAATGAAGGAGACCCTCAAGGATATAAAGGAGACTCTCAAGGATATGAAAAAGGACCAACCAGAAATTAAGCATACACTGACTGAAATAAAAAATATTATACAAAGACCTAAAAGTGCTCTGGAGCACCCCAAGAACCAAGTTAAAGATTTGAAATACAAAGAGGGAAAATCCACTCAGCTGAAAAAAGCAAGAAACCAAAAGAATCCAAAAAATTGAAGATAGTGTAAGGGGCCTCTGGTGCAACCTCAAGCATACCAACATCCAAATTATAGGGTTGCCAGAAAAAGAGAGAGAGCAAGACAATGAAAACCTAATTGAAGAAATAGTGACAGAAAAGTTCCCACACTTGGTGAATGAAATTGACTTAGGAGTCCAAGAAGCCCACCGAACCCCAATATATAGGAACCCTAAGAGGACCACACCAAGGCACATCATAATTAAAATGCCAAGAGCAAAAGACAAAGAGAGAATATTAAAAGCAGCAAGAGAGAAACAGTTGGTTACCTATAAGGGAGCACCCATACCATTGTCAGCTGATTTCTCAACAGAAACAATGCAGGCCAGACGGGAGTGGCAAGAAATATTCAAAGTGATGAACAGCAAGAATCTACAACCAAGATTACTCTATCCAGCAAAGCTATCATTCAGAATTGAAGGCCAGATAAAGTGCTTCACAGATAAGAAAAAGCTAAAGGAGTTCATCACCACCAAGCCAATATTATATGAAATGCTGAAAGATATTCTTTAAGAAGAGGAAGAAGAAAAAGATAAAAGTGTAAATTAGGAACAACAAATACACATCTATCAACAAATGAATCTAAAAATCAAGTGAATTAATAAGCTGATGAACAGGATAAACTGGTGAATGTAACAGAGACACGGACATAGAGAGGGAATGGACTGACAACTCTTGGGGAGAAAGGGGGTGTGGGAAGTGCAGCAAGAGACTGGACAAAAATCATGCAACTATGGGAGAGGACAGTGGAGGGGGGTGAGGTTGGAGGGTGGGATGGGTACCCGGTGGAGGGGAACTATAGGGGGAAAAAAGGGGAACAATGTAATTAATAAACTGAACAATAAAGATTAAACAAATAAAATAAAATAAAATAATATATTTTTTAAAAAGTATTCCAAGAGCAGACAATTTAGTCTAGATCAAGGAAGCTCATGGAAGTTTCCCCAAGTGATGACCTCTAAAATGAAACCTGTAGAATGAGGAGTTTGGAAAATGCATACAGGAACTATTCATTATTTGGTAATTTCTACTGGAAATGCTCAAGGCAAAAGAGAGAATGGAATATTGAAAAAACTGAGAAAATATGATTGGATTTAGAGTTAGGAAATGAACATGAAAGGTGAGGACAAAGATGTACAGGGGTTAATGTCTTTTCTACTATGTTAAGCATTTATTCCTAAGGGCTGTGTGACCTTAAGCAGATTATTTCACCTCACTGTATCTTATTTTCCTGGCCTATGTAATATGACTAAAAAATTATACACTTCCAAGGATTATGCTGAAGTGTGAGTGAGGAAACATCATGATCCTAGCATTGCGCCTGGCAAGTGGTAAGTGCTCTCCCTTTCTTGTAGGAACACACATGGTAGCCGTTAGCAGTAAGCAAAGAAGTAATAGCTTAGGCAGTTGTAATCTTGGTATACATCAGAGAGGCTTCCTACTAAATATTATCTCCCCAATTAATGATAGAAATTTTAGCACTCTTCAATATTGTGCAAAAATATTTACCTTTGTAAAGATAGTAAGAAGATTGCAGTAAAGTAACATGACTTGATTCATGTTTAGGGAAATAAGGGATGGAATTCTGAATGTAGAAGAAAACATGGCAGAAAGAGTGATGATGACATCATTAAAGACACATTTAGCAAGATTTAAAATTTAACATCTTGTCAGGCCCTAAAATGGATAATTTTGACAAAATGTTTTATATATTTATATAAATAAGAAAGTAATTTTTTGCTTATCAGTTTGACAGGAATGAAAACAATCAGCTTACTCAGAGAATGAATACTGAGGTGGGCCTACTGCTTTTGGGCTGGTAGGAGGATAGGCTTAGAAAACCTTTCTAGAGAGCTGTTTGGCTGTATATACAAAGTTCCAACAGATGTTCATAACCTTTAACCAATAAATCACATATGGAAATTCATACCCAGGAAATAATCAGTGATTTACACATGGTTAAGTACAAAAATATAATGGTTAAGTACAAGAATATTAATCTCCTATCATAACTAATATGATAGACACTGGGGCAGTGGGGACTTGCCCGGGGTAGAAATACCTGGGGGGCAGTTTCACTTGAGGAAAAATGAGACATATGTAAAACTTTAGACAATAAAAAATATATAAATAAATAAAAATAAAGGATATAAATCTCACTATTTACGTGAGCACAAAATTGTTTTTTAAAAAGCCTAATGCCAAATGGTAAGGAAATAAGTATATATGTTGTTTACATGAAAGATTATTAGCTAAATTCAAAGCATATTTGTTACATGGTAAAATTTTTATTATATGAACTAAAAGAAGTAGACAAAACTATGTGCAGAATGAGCACACTCTTTAATACACACACACACACACACACACACACACACACATTTACTCTCACACATGCACATACACACAGTTTGGGAAATATAGCCAAAAATAATAATAATACTTCAGTGCATGTAAACAATAGTGATATTACCATTTTTATTATGCTTGCCTATAGTTTTCAAATTTTCTAGCGTTTACCTGTGATAAATTATAATCACAAAAATGTTATTTTAATAGTATCAGTTTATTCGCTTAGAATATTAGCAAAATTACTTATTACCCAGATTGCAAACCATTTCTCAATGTCTATGCCCTGAAAAGAGAATACTTCTCTAAATATTTCTCACTTCCCTCTATTTTCTAATAAATTAAATAATTCTTCAGATGTATTTTGGTCTTTTGGGGTGAAAGAAATATTATTTTTGGCAGTATTTAACATTACTTCTGTAAATTTCCATGGGGACAGTAATTTCTAAATTGTGCACTTTGTCACTATGGTACCTTTATATTGGTAGACATAATTCTTTTATATTTATAATATATAATAATAAAAGAATAATATGCTAATTAGACCAGATGTCCTTCTGGACAACCTTCCAGATGAAGCTGGGGCTAGAAGAAAAACCCGGGGCCTGAGTGCGTGCCTGCAGCTGGAGAAAGGCCTGGGTCCCAGTTGCCAGAGGGAATCCAGTGCTGTCAGCCAAGGGAAGGAAGGCCTACTCCTGCACCAATTTCGTGCATCAGGCCTCTAGTAATAAATAATTAAGATGCTATAAACAGAGAGATGGAATACATTCAATGTATGAATACAAATTTTGCACTAGTCAGCCTGAAATCTATCAAATCAAATGCTACATTGGTGAATCCTCCATGTAGCTTAAAAGAAACTGCATACATAAAAAATGTGTCAAAAAAAGTGAAGTAATATATTACAAAGTTATATATGCTAAACACAATAAATGGTTTAAAGGAATATTTAGATAAATTAATGTATATTTGATTTATATAACTCTTATGGGAGTATGGATAAATTAAAATATCTTTGCACCTTTTAGGACAGTAAGATCCCTTTGAATAATTTGCACTTTCTTTTGTTTTAAATAAATCATTGTCCCATTTACCACTAATGTAGTTTAAACTTCATAGGCACAAGGATCATGTCTCTTTTACTAATACATATGTCTATTCCAGTATTTAAATATTTGAATCTCAATTAATATATTGAATTGTATTAAACTATCATTTTCTTCCAGAAGAAATCCATTGAGCAGAATAATGAAGAGGTTGAACCAGTGGTAGGCTGCACAGAAGTTTAATTCAATAAATAAGACAGAAATTTTGGTATTTGAATTTAAGACTTGCCATTAGGAAGTAAGCACAATGCTATGTGGACACAAAAATGATATCATAAAGAATCCAGAGGACACAGCTTTTTCTCATTAAGGAATTCACTGACATGCTTGTTAAAACATGTACTCCTTTTTGGTGAATGAAACTAAAGATCTCTAGCCATAATATTTTATAGATACTTATGATCACTAGAAGACAAAAGGTCTATGTATTTATCATGTAATGTTGAATTAAATGAAGTGCACTAAAGATATATTTCTTTCATACTATGAGTTTGTGGGAATTGCACAGGAACCTCCAGCTCCTTGAATACACTAAGAGCAATTGAAGCAGTTGGCTTAAATATGTGTTTTATGGTGATTTTATTTTTCAGATGTAGATACCTTGAGTGTAGGATATTATACTGGCTGCCTTTCTAGACACACTATATTAATCAGCAGGATTCCAGAAGTGCATTAAAATGGGAAATACAATATGAGTAGCAATATGTGCACTCCCCTCAGAGAGCCAGTGTGTCCTCTCTGCACATGTTTTTATGATCTGGTTAGAAAGCTAGAGAACAGAAATAACCTGGACCTAACTTTTCATTAGAGAAGATGTGCAATAATGCAGAGGACAGGCCATATACCTGCAGAGGTGGAGAGAAAAAAAGCCTCAATAAAAGCCAAAGAGCACTGCTTATAAAATCTAATTCTGAAGACATTTCTTTGGGAAAAGCTTTACATCAAACAAGTCTATTTTGCTTTTATGCCAGTAAATCTTATTCACCACACAGTTGCAGCGGGAGAAAATAGTTTGTCAGAAACTCTCAGAGACTTATCTGCTATAGGTTTTTAGTAAAGTCTGAGGAAATGTAAGAGTTCATAAAAATGGAGCCTACTTCCTTCCTTGTCATCTAGTTCCAGTGCTGTGGACATTATGAACTGGAGTTGTGAAATCTAGGTAAGGAGAATTTGTCTGGACTTGGAGAAGACCTGTGTATCATCTCTCTGAAGATAATGGTGGTGGTGGTGGTGAATAATTGATGATAACGACATTTGTATGCTTTACCATTTATAAAGCATTTTCACATGCATTATCTGCTTATATCCTCATAATAAATCTAAAAGGGGATTATGACAAATGAACTATCCCCACATTAGAGATAATTCACAGATACCAGTGTGGATCAATTATTTGCTTTAAGTCACAAAGGAATTGAAGTAATTATGAAGTTTAGAGAGATCTGAGTTTGAATTGCAGTGCCCAGTGATATAGTATAATGACCGTGGCTCCTGAATTTATGTTAGTCTCTCTGTCTCCAAGATAAACAAAATAATATTCATTCTTTGTAGTGTTAACTGTGAGGATAAAATGAAACTAAATATGTCAAAGTGCCTTGAAGTAGTCAATAAAAATTAGTTCCATTTTCTTCCTCATATAGAGAGAGGTGAGGTTAGGAAGCTCAGGCACAAGTGGTCACAGATTGAGCTCAGAGAATCATTCAAGTCTGAATGAATGTTTCAGTCCTCAGAGATGAGGTTCAAATTTACGACATCTGAGTCAGGGGTGCTAGAGGACAAGTGCTTTGTTTTGAGCTCTGCCTCTTTTCACATGTCCTGCTATATGTGGGGGCAGAAAACAATTGCCAATAGTAGCCTTAAAACTTTCACACAGTTTTTCCACAGAGTCAATGAACAAGTATCCAGTAGTAGCCAACCATATACTGCAATTTCAGAGTGAACACTTTGTGAAACAAAGTTTTTCTTGGCTCATCCAGGTTTGGTTCTTCTCTGCATTTGATAATGAGAGTTAAGTTTAGTATTTATGTTGTTGCATGTATGTCAAACATCTTTGTATAAGTTTCTAAAAGGCAAGGACAATGTATAACAGTTGCTTTATATATACAACAGCACAAAAATAACTATGTAGTCATTTTTTGGCATGGCTATAAACCTTGACACTTCTCCACAGCACTAAATTTGGCAATGAATTTTTGATACACATATTTAATGTTAGCTACTGGTTACATGTCAAGTGTGTTGAAGATTTTTTCTGGGAAATGAATAACTTTATTTTTGTTGTTGTTGTGCTATATATTTAATCTTGGAATTCACAAAGAAGGTGCAAGTGCCAACATTGTTATCGCAAAGTGAGAGGCATGGAGTATGGATTTATAAAAATCAATCTTTGATAACATATAGCATAATGATATGGTCCTAAGCAAAGCCTTCACCAGCTTACCTATCTTTAGCAGGGAAATATCAGAAACCATATGCAGATTTCACAGAATCATGAAAAATTATTTTGTATATATTGTATATATTGTGTTAACAGAATGTGTAAAAATAATAATAGAGTATCACAGAGAGCATCTTCCAGTACATTTGGTTTCATGTTCACATTTTGACACCCTGCTGATTTCTAGCTGTGTTAATGTTCTACACCTCTGTCAAAAGTAGCTCATTATGCAGGCTTCAAATAGATGATAAAAGTGAGATTTATTTAATTAGGAGTTTATATACAATGTATGTATGTGGTTTAGGAAAAGTTTGCTGTTAGGATTAGAAGAGAAGGAATGACTGAAATTTTAATATCAAATTGGGCAGTAAATTTAGAATTAACTTATTTGATACACATTTATAAGAGAAGATAAGGCCTCATGATTTCACAGGAATTTATTTTTTCACTACTTGTAATAAGAAGATAGTTGAGTTTTATTAAAGGGATATTAGCCAGTGGATCCAGCTAAATAGCAAATATTAAGGACCTTATAAGAAAGAGGAGAAATATTGACTGGGCATTTTCTATGATTTGAACTAAATAGAGTTGGAGAGAGGGCCTAGAAACTTTAACAGAAATGGCAATGAATGATTTTTCATTCTCTAAGTTTACTCTTGCAGTTTATATGGATTGGGAAGTCTTATTGTCAATAATCATATCAACAATGACTCTTCTTTTTTTGCTCTTACCACTAGTAGGTTTGTATCAAGTGTTCAACATTTTAGTCAGATTAGGACTTAAAGATTTCACATTGCGACAAACATTTATACTGGAACTCTTCTTTGCTAAAATTTGCATGCAGTGGAAAGAAAGAGAAGTTGTTCAAGTAAAATGATAACAGAAGAATATTATTTATTTTTAAACTGTAATTATAAATGTACCATAAAATCAACAAATTATTCAGAATTTTTACTATTTTGGGAACATACCTATACCTTTTGAAAAGCTGAGGAAAGCTGCAAAAATAATGTAAACATAAAGTTTAAAACAAATTTAATCATGAAGATTAAAAAGATTTAAACCTGAATATTTATATGTTGGTTTTGTAGATCTAGTACAAATCTATACTAATAATCTATACTAATAAGAGAGAAATGTGGTAATTGAACATCACTCTGTGACGCCCACAGCCAATCAGGAGGGAATATGCAAATTAGTGGGACAAAGATGGCGGCAGCCATGGAGTAGGTGAGAGGCTTGGGTGGCCCTTGGTGATGGAGGAAACTAAGCTTCCCACGTACCTAGGCTGGCCGCTGAAGGAGGGGCCTATGGGCAGTGACCATGGAGCAGGCCAGAGTATGTGGGAGACTTGGGTTGCCTGGGCTGGCTGCCGAGGGGGGACCCTCAGCTCCTCATCCAGGCTGGCCACACCAGCATCCGAGTGAGAGTCCCCACTGGAGAGTGTGGCCAGCCTGCAAACAGCCATCAACCCCTCACCCAGGCTGGTCAGGCACCCCAGTGGGGACCCCCACACTGAACGGTGTGTGAATAGCCTGAAAACAGCCCTCAGCCCCTCACTCAGTCTGGCCACATCCCTCAGTCGGGACCCTTACCTCATGGGGGCATGGCTGGCCTACAAACTGCCCCAGCCCCTCGCCCAGGCTGGCACCATCCCCAGTGGGGACCCCCACCTCAATGGGAGCATGGCCAGCCTGCAAACCACCACAGGCCCCTCACCCAGGCTGATCTGCCCCCAAGAAAATCCCCATCCTGATCCAGGACACCCTTCAGGGCAAACCAGCCAGACCCCACCCATGCACCAGACCTTTATCTATACTAATAAAAGGATAATATGCTAATTAGACTGGGAAACCTTCCAGGAGACCTTCCAGACATTCTTCTGGACAAAGCCATGGTGACAGGACCAAGGTAGAGGCAGTTAGGAGCCAAGAGGGGAGGGTAGTTGTGGGTGATCAGGCCAGCGGGGGGGGGGGAGCAGTTGGGTGTGATAAGGCTGGTGGGGGGCAGTTGGGGGTGACTAGGCTGGCAGGGGGCCAGTAAGGGGTGACCAAGCCAACAAGGGGAGGCAGTTGGGGGCGATCAGGCCAGCAGGCAGGTGAGCAGTTAGGAGCCAGCAGTCCTGGATTGTGAGAGGGATGTCCAGTGAGATCAGGCCTAAACCAGCAGTTGGACACCCCCCGAGGGTTCCCAGATTGGAAAGGGTGCAGGTTGGGCTGAGGGACACCTCCCATGCATGAATTTTGTGCACTGGGCTACTACTATTTGTATATTGTGATTATCTACCATATAGCACCAAGAGTTACTTATGTGGGATAATAAAGGAAAAATATGTACATTGCTTACCTAGTCTGGGAATCCATCAACCCTAGTGATTAAAACATTTTATAGTAACCAAAGAGAGTTTTAAGGATGATCTTGATATTTCTTAATAATGTATACCTAAAATATGTGATTTTAAATGCTTTGTTGACAGCTCCAAGTGCTCATACTCATAAGTCTTTTACTCATCATATATCTCTTTTTTTTTTCATTGAATTCCTTGGGGTGACATCGATTCACAAAATCATACAGGTTTCAAGTGTACAACTCAATAAAACAACATCTGCACACTGCATTGTGTTTTCATCACCCCAAGCAAAGTCACTCTTAATTCCCATTTCCCCTGCTCCTGTGCCCACCTCTACTACCCCACCCCTTTTTCCTCTGGTTATTACCACACTATTGTCTGTGTCTATGTGTTATGTATATATATATTTTTTTCTTAATTCCTTCACCTTCTTTCATCCAGTTCCCCCTACCCTGAGATCTATTAGTCTGTTCCATGTATCCATGCCTTTGTTTCTATTTTGTTCATTAGTTTATTTTGTTCATTAGATTCTGCATATTAGTGAGATCATACAATACTTGTCATTCTCAGACTGTCTTGTTTCACTTAGCATCATACTCTACACATCTACCTATGGTTTCTCAAAAGGTAAGGTTTCCCTCTTTTTCTATTGCCAAGTTGTATTTCATTGCGTAAATGTATGACAGTTTTTCTATCCACTCATCTACTAATGGGCATTTGGGCTGTTTCCAGATCTTTGGTACTGTAAACAACCCTGAAATGAATTTAGGGGCGCATATATTCTTTCAAATTAGTGTTTCAGACTTCTTTAGATACATTCCCAGAAGTGGAATCACTGGGTCTTAAGGCATTTCCATTTTTTGAGGAAACTCCATACTGTTTTCAACAGTGGGTGCACCAGTGTGCATTCTCACCAACAGTCCACAAGGGTTCCCCTTTTTCACCACATCCTCTCTAGCACTTATCTGTTGATTTACTGATGAATGCCGTTCTGACAGGTGTGAAGTGACTCATCATATATCTCTTAATTGTTTAGTAAATTACTTCTCAAGGTAGTATAATAATTAGACTTAAATTTTTATCCAATATATAACAATTGGACAAGATAATTAAAAATTAATAGCAAAGCAGGAATTTTTTACTATTATGCTAAATTCTCTCACTTAAGGAATTGTTCTTGTTACTTGTAATCAATCTATGTGTGAATGTCCATATACCATTGCATATATTTAAAAATTACACCCCCAAGAGTTATTTATTCTTTAACTATAAATTTGTACCTTTTAACTATCTTTATCCATTTTGCTCATCTTCTAGCTCCACCTTTAATAACCACTAATCTGTTTTCTATATCTATAAGGTGTTTTTTGAAAATATTCCATGTATAAATGATGTTATATAATATTTGTATTCTTCTCTCTGAGTTATTTCATTTAGTATAATGGTCTCAAGATCCATCCATGCTGTTACAATAGGACATATTTCCTTCATTTTCATGGATATATATATATATATATATATATATATCTCACATTTCTTTATCTACTGATCTATTGATGGACACTTTGTTTCCATGACTTGGCTATGATAAATAATGCTGTGATGAACATAGAGTTGCAGATATTTTTTTAAGTTAGTGTTTCCATTTCATTCATAAAATACCCAGAAGTAGAATTTCTAGGTCATATGGTAGTTATATTTTTAAATTTTTAAGAAGAATCCATACTGTTTCCCATAGTGGCTGTACCCATCTGCATTCCCACCAACAGTGCACAAGTGTTCATTTTTTCTCATCTTTGCTAACACTTAATTCTTTTCATTTTTGTAACAGCCATTCTAACTCATTGCTGTTTATACTTGAATTTCCCTGATAATTAGTGATGCTGAGAATCTCTTCATGTACCTGTTATGTTCATTTATATGTCTCCTTGGGGGAAAATGTCTATTCAATTCTCTGCCCATTTTAATCAGATTAGGTGGGGGTTTTTTTCTTCTTTCTATTGAGTTGTTTGTGTTCCTTATATATTTTGGCTGTTAACCCCTTATCAGATGTATAATTTGCAAATATGTATCCCACTCCATAACTTGCCTTTTCATTTTTTGATGATTTCTTTTACTGTGCAGAATCATTTTAATTTGCTACAGTCCCACTTTATTATTTTTACTTTTTTACCTTTGCTTTTGGTGTAAAGTCCAAAAAAAATCATCACTATGATTATATTATTGAACTTATAGCATGTTTTTTCTAGGAATTTTATAGTTTGTATTTGAGTTTTAATTCATTTTTAGTTTATCTTTGCATATTATGTAAGATAGTGGACATTTCATTCTTTTTCTATCACTATTTATTGAAGAGTTTATCTTTTTCCTCTGTATATTCTTAGTTGTTTTGGACCTTATAAGATTTTAAAGAAAGCAAAAGAAAAGAGAACTGGACAACAATGACCTGATTAGTTCATTTCAACCCAGGCTATACTTTAGAATTTTCTGAGGAACCTTGAAAAACAATTACTAAGGCCAGAGTTCTACTCACAAAGACTTCCATTTAATTGGTATAGAACAGGGTCCATGCATTGGTATTTAATTTTAAAAGCTCCCCATGTAATTATAATACTCAGCCAGCCTAAGAAACATTGCAAGAAGGTCATTCATTAATAGATAAATTCCAACCTGTATTAATTTTCCTAGTGATGGTCCAAAAGATTTTGTCCTTTATTCTGCTTCTCTCACCATTTAAAAAAATTATACTTGAATAAAAACTTAAAGAATAGAATGAAATAAACTTATAAAGGTTCTTAAGACTCCAGACCATTAGGTTAAATTGAATATATATATATATATATATATATATATATATATATATATATATCCTGCATTTAGTTTACAAAAGCAATTGTAACCCAACCAGTGTGGCTCAATGGTTGAACATCAACCTATGAATCAGGATGTCAATGGTTTGATTCTGGGTCAGGGTTCATGCCCAGGTTGTGGGCTTGATATCCAGTAGGGGATTGCAGGAGGCAGCTGATAAATGACTCTATCTCTCTCCCTCTCCCTTCCTCTTTGAAATCAATACAAATATATTTAAAAATTTGAAATATTTAAAAAAACAATTGCACAAGTATAGGGCATGGCATACCATATTAACTGTCATTTCAACAGGAAAACAATTACATTTAATGTGCCTACCCAATTGGAGTCAACCTAAGACATGAGGGCTGGGGCAGGGAGAGCTAGTGTTATCATAGGCTGCGTTAATAAAGTATTAGATGTTTGGAACAAAAGTAGTGAGAACACTCCTGCACTTCCTGCTCATCAGATCAAGTATTTATTAGAGGGAGAACAATTGAAGAAAGTATAAGGATGTTCTTCCTGATAAAGATGATGAGAATGGAAATGAAAATGACAATATAATATTTTAAAGACACTCATACAAAGGAGGCATTAGATTTGTTTGTACAGTTACAAAAAGCAGAACTAGAATTAGTGGATGATAAATACAGAATGGTAGAATTGGAATTGGTATATATGAATAACTTTCCAACAATTAAAGCTATTAACAGTATACTTGATGTTCTGAATGAGTGTAAACATATTTAGAACATGAAAAGAACAACAATTATTTCCAAATATACAGATACATTCACAGAAAGTAAAGTTTTAAATATATTTAACATATGTCACATGAAGTGGAATTTGTGGGATGTAAATGTTTAAATGAGACATGCTCAGGTACTCATAAGCCCACATGTTTCTAATGGACATAACATATTGTTTTTAGTAAGTTTTAATTAAGCGAATTTTAAGAGGGTTATTTTGGCTTTAAGCACTGACTTGCTTTAGAACATTTGTTTCCAATAATGATAACGTATTTCTGCAGAAAATATGCTTTCAGTATAGAATCAGCTACTTGATAGTGCTAATGTACAGACACTGTCTCTTCTTAAAAATATGTTTTATTGATTTTAGAGAGGAAGGGAGAGGGAGAGATAGAAACATCAATGATGAAAGAGAATCATTGGTTGTCTGCCTTCTGCATACCTCCTATTGTGGATTGAGCCCATAACAAGGACATATGACCTTGATCAGAATCAAACCCAGGACCCCTCAGTCTGCAGGCCAACACTCTATATACTGAGCCAAATTAGCTAGTGCCAGACACTGTCTCTTAATGGCTAGTAATAGGATGAATAAGAATTAGAAAGATATTCAGAATGAGTCTGAAAACCCAAATGAAAATTCTAAGTTTGTCCATGTTAGTATTATGGATATTAGAAGAGTTTTCTTTCAAAATTGACTTTTGACTATTTTACTATTACCCTGTATATTATGAGCAATTATGTCTCTTTAATTTTGATATGTAGAAATGGTTTATTACTTCTCCACAGCAGAAAATATATTTCTCTCCAGATGTTATATTCTCCATATCTATATGAATGATTCAGAAAGCCACATTTCATCAAAGAGGTTAAATCTAAGGTTTGGATCCATGTACTTAAAGCTTATTATCACACTCTATTGAATTAGTTCTGTATCAGCGGGATTCGGCATATAACAGCAATAAATATTTGCAAGAAAAACAAGCGATCTGGGATACCAGGAGTACAAAATAATAAAAATAAAATAGGAGATATGTTGAGCCAAGACTTAAGTACCAGAAACTGCTGAGAAATAAACTGAACTGAGCTAAGGTGAGCAATAAAAGAGAAATGAGCTAATGATCTGGACTCCAGGACTTGATATTGGGTAGGAAGCAGAAGTGAGTACAAAAGAGGACAAAGATACACAAGGATCATAATCTATCTCAACCACCTAGGAACTTATAACCTGAGAGCCCATCTGGTGATGATCTGAGATTCACACTCAGCCCTCAGGAATTTAAAGGGGCCCAGATTTGGTATAAAAAGGGAGCCCTAACACATGGCTATAAAAAAGATTCCAGGCACTTCTGGTTTTGGTTTCTCGTGTAAGGAGTTTGGAATTGAACACTCGGTCCTATAATAATAAATTAAAAGCTTGAACAGACTAAACAAATGATCAACAGATTCTCTGAGATACATGAGAGGGGAAGGGTACAGGGCAAATTGCTGTCCCTGAGATTGGAGAGATTGATAGGTGAATAAACAAAACATCAATTTACCATAGCAGACTCATGAGCGGAAACAGACATGGGAGCCAGAGCTGGGACAAAGAAATTGGGATTGTGATTGACAAATTGCTAAAGTTACAATGTAGGAAAGTCAGAGAGTTAAAAACTCCAGGATGACAGTCATAGGGGTCCTCCACAATTTCATAAGTTGTTGATAATGAGAGAGGCTATTCATGTGTGGGGGTAGGAGTATATAGGAAATATTTTTTAAATGGATCTTTATTGTTGAAAGTATTACAGATGGCCCTCCTCTTTTTCCCCATTGACCCCCTCTACCTTGCACCCAACCCTCCAAGGCCTTAACCACACTATTGTCTGTGTCCATGGGCTATGCATATCCTATATAATAAAAGAGTAATATGCAAATTGACCAAACCTCTGCTACACCCACCAGCCACGCCCGCCAGCCATGCCCACTAGCCAATCAGAGCAAGTATGTAAATTAATCCAACCAAATGGTGGTTAATTTGCATATCCTGGCACAGAAGACAGCAAAGAAGGAAGCCAAGCAGTGCAGAAGGTACCAAGCTGCGGAGAAGCAAGCAAGTGGTGCAAGGGAGGGAGCAAGGCAGAGACAGGAGTGATAAAGAGAGCAGAAATTGGAAGGAGTGAGGCATAGGAGAAGGGAGGGAGCAAGGCAGAGGAGAAGAAAACAAGGCAGCAGAGAGGGAGAGAGCAAGGCAGCAGAGGAAGGAGCAAGGCATCAAAAATGAAAGGGAGCTTTGCTCAGGCCTCAGGAAGCCTTATTCTTGCAGTAATCTTCCTGCAATGGGTCTCTAGTATGCATATAAGTTCCCCAGTTAATCTTTGAACCATCTCTCAATTGTTTTGTGAATATAAAACTTCTTTAAAGAAAATAAAACATCCCAGAGTACTTTTTATTATTTTATTTAAAATTTTATTTTTCAATTACAGTTGACATTCAATATTATTTTGTATTAGTTTCAGATGTACAGCATAGTGGTTAGACAATCATACACTTTACAAAGTATTGATATTTCCAGTACCCACCTGGCACTGCACACAGTTATTAGAATATTATTGACTATCCTAATATATATAAACCCAGGGTCCATAACATCCAAAATGACCAAAGGCTCGACCAACCAAGGAGGCTGCTGATCAGGCCTGATGACAGGCCTGGAGAGAGAAACAGGGTCTGATCTGTAGCCTCTGTGGCAGCTGTTGATCAGCCCTTGCCTCTCTCTTTTGCTCCGGGCCTGGCCAGCAGCTGTGCATCTCTTTCTCTTGGGCCTTCACTGGGGCTGCTCATCAGCCCTGCCTCTCTGATCAGGCCTGTTGATAGGCCCAGAGATGCTAACTGGCAGAAAACTGACCAATCAGAACCAAATCTGGTTAAACTGTAAAGGCAAAACTTAAGGTGGGAGCTAAGGATGAGCTTTAAGGGTATAAAGTGTAAGAAAGTGATTCAATTTTTTAATGAATGGTTGGAAATATAGTGCATGTGGCTGGCTATTTGTCCAGATATAGAGATACGTGTTTTTGTCTGCCAAGAGCATCTCCTTCTGCTGAAAAAGACTTTCTTCCCCTTTAAGCAATCCTATTTTATATAATCTATCTATACCAGGGGTTCTCAACCTTTCTAACATCTCAACCCTTTAATACAGTTCCTCATGTTGTGGAGACCCCCAACCATAAAATTATTTTTGTTGCTACTTCATAACTGTAATTTTGCTACTGTTAATGAATCATAATGTAAATATCTGTGTTTTCCGATGGTCTTGGACTCTACAGCAGTGGTTCTCAACCTGTGGGTTGAGAAGTGTGAGCAGGGTCACCCAAGACCTTCGGAAAACACAGACATTTACATTACGATTCAGAACAGTAGCAAAATAATTTTATAGTTGGGGGTTACCACAACATGAGGAACTGTATTAAAGGGCCATGGCATTAGAAAGGTTGAGAACCACTGATCTATACTAATAAAAGGATAATATGCTAATTAGACCAGCTTGACTGGCCATCTTCAGGATATCTGACTTCCTTCAAGACCAAGCCATGGTGTTGGGAGCTGAGGCAGAGAGGGCAGTTGGGGCAAGATCAGGCCAGCAGGAGAGGGAAGTTGGGGACAAGATCAGGCTGACAAGGGAGGGCAGTTCAGGGCAATCAGGCAGGCAGGCAGAGGCAGTTAGGGGTGATCAGGCAGGCAGGCAGGTGAGTAGTTAGGAGCCAGCCATCCTAGATTGCGAGAGGGATGTCCATAGGGATCGGGACTAAACCAGAGGTTGTACATCCCCCAAGGAATCCACAACTGGAGAGGGTTCAGGCTGGGCTGAGGGAACCCCCCTGTACACAAATTTTTTGCACCAGGCCACTACTATATATATATATATTCCTTATATTGTACTTTAAATAACCATGACCATTCTGTAACTATCAATTTATACTTCTTAATTCCTTCAGCTTTTAACCCAGCCCCCCAACCTTCTCCACTCTGACAACCATCAGTTTGTTCTCTGTATCTATGAGTATGTTTCTATTTTGTTTGTTCATTTATTTTATTCTTTAGATTTCACATATAAGTAAAATCACATGGTATTTATCATTCTTGAGTAAATATTTTGACCTCATATTACAATATATATATATTTCTCTATGGTATCATGGTGGTTATTGTTCTAATATCTCCAAATTCTATGTAAAAACTATGAAGTTTACCATAATCATCTCTGTCTTTATTCTGCATACTAAATAGGTTACTAATTCCAACTGTTTCTTTACACAAAATACATTCTTTATCTTTTTGTTTGTTACTATTTCTTTCCCTCCAGTATTTTTTCAAAACCCTGGTTCTGTTACTCTCCTATAGGAATATAATATCATGTGTTAAATGTATGTCCATGAAATGCCATATATATAAAAGCTTAAGGGACCGTCTCAATGGAAACAACCAAATTGATGACTGAACAGGCTGTGTGGGGTGACCAGGCCGGCAGAAGGGGCTGGTGAGGGCTGACCAAACAACTGAACAAGCAGGATTCATGGGGCAATCACGCCATCAGGGGGATTAGTGAGGGACTACCAAATGACTGAACAGCAGGCTTCATGGGGAGAGTAGACTAGCAGGGGGTTAGTGAGGGATGACCAAATGACTGAACAGCAGGCTGCATGGGGTGACCAGGCTGGTGGGAGAGGGGCAGTGAGGGATGACCAAATGACCAAACAAAAGGATATGTGGGGCAACCAGGTTGGTAGGGGGGCAGTGACAGGTGACCAGGCCAGCAGGAGGGGCAGTTGGAGGTGACCAGGCTGGCAGAGGGGGGGCAGTTAAAGGCAACCAGACCAGCAGAGGGTGGCAGTGAAGGACAACCAGGCTATCAGAACAGGGGGAGCAGTTGGGGCTGACCAGACCAGCAGTAGGGTCAGTTAGGGGCCTAAACCAGCAGTTGAACATCCCCTGAGGTTTCCTGACTGGAGAGGTTGCAGGCTGGGCTGAGGGGACCACACCCTCCCTCATACATGAATTTCATGCACCAGGCCTCTAGTATTTTTCATAAAGCCAGCATATATTAAAGGGGCAAGAATTATAATGCTTTATTCTTTTTAAGTATTTTCATATCCATCATATTGTTCAATACATCCTATGAAGTAGGACATATTTTATTTTCTTAAAAACCCTGAGATACAGATATATTTAAATGAACTACCCATAGGCAGACAGCAAATAAAGGACAGCATCAAGGCTAGTATCCAAATCTTTTTATTTGTAACCCAGTGCTTTGCCTACAATGCCATGCTGAGTTTTACTTATAATTGAAAATACCTAATCTCTTGTTATTATGTAAATATGATAAACCAACAAAACTAGATTTGGAGGTACAAGGATCAGGAAAAGAAGCTATTTATTACAATTGAGAATCTTAGGGGCTTCCTAACTTTCCTCTTGTAGACGTGGAATTAACTATGTTGAATGACAGTACCAGAGTTACCAATGAACTTCATATGAGTTATTTGATTTTTGAAGCATTTTATACAATTATTATTAAGCTGCTTGTGGTAAGATTAAGACAGCTCTGCTGTCTTATGAAATCAATCAATTTATACTATCTAATTTTTAAAACCCTGTGGGGAGGGAAAATATCAGGACCCCAATCACTCACAATGGTCTAATTCATAGTCAAACTCTTCAAGTATATGACCTATTTACCCTCAGAAGTGATGGGGGGAGTGTGCATGATTAAAGAAGCATTACTGCACTGAAATCATTTCAATGGCAGTCTTTTCTCAATCGTTTTATATTTTCAGTGTGTACTTTGTCAAGAATGAGTTAAAGAGACAAAACCAATACATAGGTTCCCTCCTTCACCTCTCCCATTTTTCACTTATACTCCGTTTTTCATAAAAGGATTTATTTTTTATTTTGTTTATTTTTAGCTATATAATGCAAAACTAGTGACTAAAATCTGAAAACATCACTATTAATGATTTTACACTTAAATTCTTTTTTCTTATTTGCATGTGACAGAATGATATCTCTGAAGAATTTCAGCCTCCTATTCTAATACAATTCTCAAAGAATTGCCTTGTTTTCTAATCATTTTAGCATAAAAATGCATTAATTATATAGCTTAGGTTCCATTTTCTAAGAGATCATATTGCATCTCTACTACTTAATACAAAAATTATTGCACCACAAAGCATCCTATATTGGTGGGCTGAGATTTGGAAATAACCTTAATAAATACTGCAACATATGAAACACATTGGCTTTCACTGTCCTTCTCTAATATATTTTATGTGAGACTTAAGTAACTGCAGTATTTTAAATTAATACAAATGACTGAAAAATGTTTTGAAATCAATGGCCATAACAAATATAACTCTGTAGTGAATTGTCTTCAAATATCATATCTCTTCTCTCCAAAAAAGATCTAAATCTCTTCTAAGGCCTTACAAAAATGTGTTCTGTGAAATGTGTTCTTCTATCCATTCAGAATGTAAGTCTGTGTCCATTGATATTTATTGTTTGATGCACAACTTTTCCAAAGATAAAAAGCAAACTTTTATAGGTTGTCAATTTTTAGAATAAGTAACATGAAAAGTGTTAATTGAACACTTATTATGTGTCAGTACTGTTCTATGTGCTTTATGCACTTTATCCCATTTAATGCTCATAAAATTCCAGAAGATTGCAGTGACTTCCTGTTTCAGAATAAGATGCAATGGGTATAATTCTCTCTCTTCTAGTATGTGCACTTGAAGACCATGCATATTATACATAAAACAAGTATATGAAGATTCTGAAAGATGGAGGTGAAAAAGCGACTTTCTAGGGACCTTGGATCCTGAGGAATTGGCACAGCCGTGAGTCCAGGGTTGTGTTGTTGTGTATTTTCCCCTCATATATCTTAGAAAGGGTTCTAGAGGTATTGGCAACCAGGAAAGGCCAACAAGTACAAACAAAAAGAGCCACAAGAGGAACCGGTTTTTGCTAACCAAAGGACCAACAGAGGAAGACAGAATTTTTTAGACAAAAAAAAAATCATTCTACCCACAGCCCAAAAAAACACCATGTGAAAACCTATGGCCTCACTCCTACCCCACCAGCAAAGCACAAGGGGGGAAGCATAGATTTCCACTCTCAGCAGCATATAATGAGTCATACTTCTTTCTCCTCCTCTGATGGGATGATATTAGAGAAGGCAGAGTAAGGTGCTGGGACTTTGAGCCTTGCTCAGCAATAATGATGCTGCACATGAAATCACTTCATTACAGTATCAACAGAGGACACATGGTGAGCAGTAATGAAGTACCCCACTCTTTCTCAGCCAAGATGTAGTCAATGAAGGCCTACTGGGGAGCTGTAACTCTCCCACTTTTGCCCACAAATAATGCGGAGTCTCTTTCCCACTGGCATCAATGAAAGCCAAGCTGGAAACCTGGACTTTCAACCCCTTCCTGACAGTAACAAGTCAACACCCAATTCTATCATGCACAAGCAGTGTCATTGGAAGACAGAAAAGACAGAAAGATAACTAGGATCCTGTGTCATAATATAATATCCAAAATGTCCAACTATTAATTAAACACTCAGACTAAAATAAAAACTTTAATGAGAAAAGACTATCAATACATATTAGCACATAGATGTCAGAAATGTTGGCATTAGCTTATAAGTTTAAAGCAATCATCATAAAAATGCTTCAATTAGCAATGATGAACATACTAAGAATTGTTTCACTGAGTTTTAGAGAATAGAAAGAGGGTGTGGCTGAGAGTATATAATGAAATAATGGCCAAAAATTTCTCAAATTTGCATAAGACAGAAACCTACAGATTAAAGAAGTTGAATGAACCTTCAATAGGATACATCCAGAAAAAAACCCATGTTAAGAAAAATCATAGTCAAACTTCTAAAATTCAAAGATAAACATCAAAATCTCAAAAGTCTAAGAATTAAAATTTACCTACAGTTCAAAGCTAATTCAAATGATGGTAGATTTACCATATGACAGAATGGAGGTGAAAATGGGCAGCACAGAAAGTGCTGAAAGAAAAATAACTGTTAGCCAGGAACTCTACAGGTTAGGGCAAAAGTAGGTTTATAGTTGTTCGTATGGAAAATAATACAATCCTATATAATAAAAGGCTAATATGCAAATCAACCGAATGGCAGAACAACTGATTGCTATGATGCATACTAACCATCAGGGGGCAGATGCTCAAAACAGGAGCTGCACTCTGGTGCAGGGGGAGCACCACTCAGCCAGAAGTTAGGCTCACAGCTGGTGAGCACAGAGGTGGTGGCGGGACCCTCTCCTGCGTCCATGGCAGTCAGACATCCCCTGAGGGCTCCTGGACTGCAAGAGGGTGCAGGCTAGGCTGAGGGACCCCCTGAGTGCATGAATTTCATGCACCAGGCCTCTAGTAATTAATAAGCAATAATATAAGAATAAACTGTTTCACATATTCACAACTGTAAACCTACTTTTGCCCCAGCCTGTATATTCAGCAAAGATATCCTTCAATAATGAAGAAAACTCTCAGATAAAGGAAAATTAAGAGAATGTATTGCTAACAGATCTACATCTTAAAGCACCACTAAAGAACATGCTTGAAACAGAAGAAAAAATGGTTAAACGAACCTTGGAACATGTGAAAGAAAGAAAGAACAACAGAAACAGTAAAAATATGGGCAAATGGAATAGACTTCCTCCTCTTGCATTTTCTAAGATATATCTTATGGTTGAAGCAAACATCATAACACTGTCTGATGTAGTTCTAAAAATTAAACAGGTCTGCTCCATATGGTGTAGGTAAAAGCAATATTTTAATCCTCTCACAACCACATAAAAATACAACTAAACTATGGAACAAGCATCATTGAGAACTACCTGAAATCTGGTTGAATAGAAGTCCTACAGCTAAGGGTATAAAGAAGAAGCCACAGCAAGACTGGTGGGAGGGACAGAGAAGAAGAATAAACTAATCCTAAACCCATGTGTGGCTGTTAAAAACAGAGGAATTTTGTTTTTCATATGTGGAAGTCCCCCAAAGGAGCAAGGGGTCTCATCCTCATACCAGGCCCTAATCCCCGGGTTCCAGTGCCAGGAAGAGAAGCCCCCATAACTTCTGGCTTTAAAAAAAAGCTTGGATTGTGGCTAAAATGGAGGATTGCTGGATTCCCAGGCATTCCTCTAAAATGATCTGCACATGGACTTACTTAGACTCACTGCTATGAGCTCCAGCTCTGAGACAGGAGCTTGAAAGGTACCACAGACATGCAATGAGGAATTAAATTGTCTGGCATGATAGCAAGAGCTAGAGGGGAAACTTATTTCCAGACAGAAGTGCTGGAAGAGAGCATTGTTCCTTTCTCAGTGCCCCCTCCTCAACCCCAGACCATCAACCTAGCTAACAATATTCTCCTCACCCTAGCGATATCCTGAGACCCTGCCCCATCCAACTTGTGGGTCCACCTGAGCCTTTCCAGTGGCTTTTTTATACAAATGGCCTCTCTTGGCTCATGTTTCAGACTTTCCTAAAATCTCTCAAAAAAGTAGCTTCTGGCCTCAGCATGTCCCCTACCACTCACTAAGTCTCCGCAGGCCTGGAAATAGTGGCAGCTATACTGGGTTTGCAGCTTGGCCTCTCCTGGGCACTTCCAAGCCCAGCACAGTGGTAGCCATCTGAAGATTACTTTGTGGCTCATACTGGGTGGCCCCAGACAGGGAAAAGGTGAAGGATGACTTTGGCCTGTACTCTCTGGGAGGCTCCAGAGACAATGCAACTGGTGGACAGCTTCAGATAATGTTGAAGCAAAACCCAGTCAACTCCGCAAGTGATTCACTCAAGGGGTGGACTCAGCAGAAGTAAATCCAGTTTGACCTTACACAGAAGATTCTCCATAGTGGTTGCAGCCACTCTGTAAAGTCAATCAGTGCGTGGGTAAATCAAAGACACATAATAATTAAAATGACAAAGGTTAAAGACAAAAAGAGAAACTTACAAGCAACAAGATAAAGGCAGTTACTTCTCTACAAGGGAGCCACAAAAGATTGTTGGCTGATTTCTCAACAGAAACATTTTAGGCCAGAATGGAATGTCACAAAATATTCAAAGTGATAAAATGCAAGAACCTACAACCAAGATTACTCTACCCAGCAAAGCTATCATTTAGAATCAAAGGACAGATAAAGAACTTCTAAGACAAAAAAATCTAAATGAGTTTATTACCACTAAGAAATAATTACAAAAAAATGTTAAAAATTCTTTCTTAAGAAGAAGAAAAAAAGTTAAAAATATGAATAATAAAATGTTAATAAATACATATTTTTCAATATTTACTTTAAATTCAAATGGGTTAAATTATCTAATAAAAACATAGGGTAGCTGAATGGATGAGAAAATAAGAGCCATACATATTCTGTCTACAAGAGAATCAATTCAGAAGGAAAGACACAGAATAAAAGTAAAGGGATAGAACATGAGAATGGAAACAAACAAACAAACTGAGGGAGAAATACTTATATCATACAAAACAGACTTTAAAACAAAGCTATATGACAAGAGACAAAGAAGGGACCACAATTTTACGTCTTGGTATTTATGTGAAAAAAAAACAAAACAGTAAAGCAAAAAGACATAGAGGGTGGGGGCAAAAGTAGGTTTATAGATGTGAGTATGTGAAACAGAGTTTATTATTGTATTATAATTTATTAATTATTGTATTGTTTTCCATATGAATAACTGTAGACCTACTTTTGCCCCACTCTGTATACATTTCCATAAAAAGGAATGAAATTGTGCCATTAGCAACAACCTGGGTAAAATTAGAGAGTATTGTGCTGAGTGAATAATTCAGACAGAGGAAGACAAATGCAATAAGATTTCACTTATATGTGGAATGAGAAAAAAACAACAACAAATAAACAAGCAAGCAGAACAGCAACAGACTCAGATATAGAGAACATTTTGACTGATGCTACATGGGAGGGTGTTGGGGAGATGAGTGAAAAAGGGAAAGGGGAATTGTTAGTTACAGTATAGTCATGGGGATGTAAAGTTAAAAAATATTGTAATAAGCATGAATGGTGTCATAGGGTTGTAGATTTATTGGGGTAATCACTTAGTAAGTTAAATAATGTCAAATCACTGGGTTGTACATCTGAAACTTTCAACTATAATGGAAAAATAAAAATTATTTAAAGCAAAAAAATTCATATAGTTCTAAGTTGGATCTACATAAAGAAAGGCCAAACATTGAAGAAAAAGGAATAAATGGAAGTAAAATAAAAACATTTATTTATTCTTAATTGATCTAAGATATAACAGTATGTTCAAAACAATAATAGCAGCAATGCATTTGAATGTGTATGCATACTGCTATGGTCTGAATGTTTCTGTCACCACAAAATTTATATATTAAAATTCTAACCCCCAAGGTGATTATATTAGGAGATGAGGACTTTGGGAGCTGGAAGGGTCACAAGGACAAAGCCCTTATGATTATTAGTCACTTTATAAAAGATACCCCATAGACTTCCTTACCCCCTTGCACACTGTGAGAATATAAGTTGGGAATCTGCAACAGGGGAGAGGAACTTTATGAGAACCTGCCCATGATGATTAGACTTCCAGAACTATGAGCAATAAATTTATGCTACTTATAAGAAACTCAGACAATGGTGTTTTATTATAGTAGCCTGGACAGACTAAGACACATTCACTCATTATATATATTACGAGAGGCCTGGTGAATGAAATTTGTGCACGGGGGCAGGGGGGTGTCCTTCAGCCCAGCCTGAATCTTCTCCAATCTGGGACCCCTCAGGGATGTCTGACTGCCTATTTAGGCCCAATCCTGGCAGTCGGACATCCTTTTCACAATCCAGGACTTCTGGCTTCCAACTACTTGCCTGCCTGCCTTCCTGATTGCCCCTAACCCCTCTGCCTGCCAGCCTGATCAACCCCTGGCTGCCAGGGGTTCAGAGCAGGGAGGGATGAATAGGTGGGCCACAGGCAATCTTTAGGGCAATGAAACTGTTCTGTCTGATACTACATTAATGGTACATTTGTCAAGACCATAAGATGTTCAACACAAAGAATGAATCCTAATGTAAACTTCAGATTTTACTTTTGTTAATAATGTGTCGATAAAGGCTCATCAATTGTAATAAATGTGTCACATTAATTTAAGATGATAATAATAAAAGAAGCTTTAATGTGGTGTGGCCGGGCCTGGGGGCAGCAGCATGGATCCGGACCCCCTGCTGGGTCCGGGGCGGCCATTGGGACCCCCGCCGGCACCCCAGGTTTGTTGAGACTGTGACTGGGGGTGGCAGTGAGGGTCCAGACACTCTGCTGGCTCTGGGGCTGCAATTGGATCCCCGCCGGCCCAGTGGCCACCTTGGCCTGCTGGTGCCACAGTGGCTCCACCCCTGTCGCTGCCCCTCTCCTTGCGCATGCCTCAGCCCCATTCCCCACTCCTGATTGGCTGGTAGTGTGGCAAAGGTATGGTCAAATTTGCATATTACTCTTTTATTAGATAGGATATATATAGACACACACACGCATATACTAGAGGCCAGGTGCACAAAATTCATGCTACTCAGCCCAGTCTGCACACTCTCCAAACTGGGACACCTTGAGGCATCTCCATCTGCCCATTTAGGCCCAATTCCGGTAGGATCGGGCATAAACGGGCATCTGTTCACCCTTCTCACAATCCAGGACGGATGGCTCCAAACTGCTCACCTGCATGCCTGCCTCCCTGATTGCCCCTAACCACTTCTGCCTGGCAGCCTGATCACCACCTAACCAGAACCCTGCCAGTCTAATTGATGTCTAACAGCTCCCCTACCTGCCTGTTTGCCTCCAACATCCCTTCTCTGCCAGCCTGGTCATCCCTAACTGCCTTCCCCTGGAGGCTTAATAGTCCCCAACTACTCTCCCTTGCAGGCCTGCTTCCATCTAACTGCCCTTCCCTGCTGGTCTGATTGCCCACAATTGCCCTCCCTTACAGGCCTGGAACCTTTCAATGGCCCTCCCCTGCTGGCCATCTTGTGTCCACATGGGGGCAGGATCTTTGACCACATGGGGGCAGCCCTCTTCTGTGTTGAAGTGATGGCCAATCTGCATATTACTCTTTTATTAGATAGGATAGAAGCATGGTGCATGGGTGGGGGCCAGCTGGTTTGCCCTGAAGGGTGTCCCAGATCAGAGTATGGGTTCCTTTGGGGCATGGGGTAGCCTGGGCGGGGAATCTGTGATGTTTTGCAGACCAGCCACACACCCCAGCGGCCCAAGCAGAGGCCCTTGGATCTGGGATTAATTTATGTTCTATAATTGAAACTTTGTAGCCTGGAGTGGAGCCAAGCCTTCTGCCCACTCTGTGGAGACAGCCATTTCTGTTTAAATTCTATAATTGGAACTTTGTAGCCTAGAGTGGAGGCCTAAGCGCTAGGGCTACAGAAGCTTGGCTTTCTCCATATTCCAGGCAACCCTAGCCTCTGCTCTCTCCAGCTCCATGGCTGCTGACATTTCTGTTGGAATATATCTTCTATAATTGAAACTTTGTAGCATTGAGTGGAGGCCTAGGCCGGCAAGGGTAGGCAGAAAGCTTGGCTTCCTCTGTGGCCAGGGACAACCAAGCCTCCATCCTGCTGCTCTCAGTGGCCACAGCCATCTTAGTTGGTGTTTCTTTGCTCCTGATTTGCTCGTGGGCATGGCTTTTGGGTGTGGTTTAATAGGAGATACAGTAAATTTGCATATTAGATAGGAGATATATTGATTGATTGATTGATTGATTGATTAGAGTCTCAATGCATGAAATTTGTGCACTCAGGTTCGGGAGTCCCTCAGCCCAGCCTGTACTCTCTTGCAGTATGGGAGCCCTCAGGGGATGTCCAACTGACAGCTTAGGCCCACTTCCCTGTGGTTTGTGGCTGAGCAGTGCTCCCCCTGTGGGAGTGCACTGATCACCAGAGGGCAGCTCCTGCATTGATCATCTTCTCCCTGTTGGTCAGTGTGTGCATAATGATTAGTATATAGGATATCCTATCTAATAAAAGAGTAATATGCAAATTGACCATAGCCACACCCATAAGCCAATCAGGAGCAGATTATGCAAATAAACCCGAACCAAGATGGATGCCACCACTGAGACCAGGAGGGAGGCTTGGGTTTCCCTGGCAACAGAGGAAGCAAAGCTTTCCGCCTGCCCTTGCTGGCCTAGGCCTCCACTCAATGCTACAAACTTTTAATAATTGAAGATATATCCCAACAGAAATGACGGCAGCCACAGAGCTGGAGAGAACAGAGGCTTGGGTTGCCGAGCTATGGAGGAAGCCAAGATTCTGCAGCCCTACCACCTAGGCCTCAACTCTCGGCTACAAAGTTTCAATTATATCGCTGCCATGGAGCCAGCAGAAGGCTTGGCTCCACTCCAGGCTGCGAAGTTTCAATTGTAGAATATAAGTTAATCCCAGGGCCTCTGCTTGGGTCGCTGGGGGGCATGGCCAGCCTGCAAACCACCACAGGCCCCTCCCCCTGGCCTCCCCATGCCCTAAGGGAACCCCCACCCTGATCTGGGACACCCTTCAGGGCAAACTAGCTGGCCTCCACCCATGCACCAGTCTTCTATCCTATCTAATAAAAGAGTAATACGCAGATTGACCATCACTTCAACACACAATAGAACTGCCCCCATGTGGTCCAAGATCCTGCCCCCATGTGGACACAGGACGGTCACCACAAGATGGTCAGCAAGACAGGGCTATTGGGAGGTTCCAGGCCTGCATGGTAGAGCAGTTGGGGGCCACCAACCTGCAAGGGAGGGCAGTTAAGGGTTACCAGGCCAGCAGAAGAGGGAAGTTGGGAGCAAACCGGCTGGCAGGGGAGCAGTTAGACAACAATTAGGCTGCCAGGGTAGTGGTTAAGGGGTGATCAGGCAGGCAGGCAGAAGCTATTGGGGGCAATCAGGGAGGCAGGCAGGCAATCATTTTAGAGCCAGCAGCCCTGGATTGTGATGAAAGGTGTCTGCCTGTTTAGGCCCGATCATACCGAGATTGGCCCTAAACAGGCAGTTGAACATCTCTCGTGGGGTCCCAGCTTGGAGAGTGTGCAGGTTGGGCTGAGGGACACCACCCCCATGCATGGATTTCGTGCACTGGGCCTCTAGTGTGTGTGTGTGTGTGTGTGTGTGTGTGTGTGTGTGTGTGTGTGTGTATGTGTGTGTGTGTGTGTATATATATATATATATATATATATATATATATATATTAGTGGGCTAGTGCATGAAATTCATGCATGGGGGGGATATCACTCAGCCTAGACTGTGCCCTCTGGCAATCTGGGATCCTTTGGTTAGGGTACCTGTGCCTGGCCAGTGATTATGGTATATTGGGTCTTTTCTTTCCCTGGCTGCTGGCAGTTGGTCCTGTCCCCACCACTATCACTGCTTGCCATCTGTGCAGTTCTGCCCCCCCACCACCACCAGTCACCTACCTGTGTGGCCAGCAGGCGTGGAGTATGATGTCTTGGCTGGCCTGGACCTACCTCTGTGGAGTGATTGCTACCTGGCCTCACACATCCACTACAGTGTCTCTGGACAGTGGCCTAGGCCTCCCTCTGTGGGTCGATAGATTGTGGGGCCGCCAGATCGATCACTCTGTGGAGAGCAGCCCCACCCACCACAACACCACAAGCCGGGTGTCCTGGGCCTCCCTCTGCAGGGTGATTGTGGGGCAATGTTGGGCCCCCTGACACACCTGTTCTTGGCTGGCCTGGCGCCTGTGCTTGTCAGTGTGGTTGTGCAGACAGTCATTCAGCTGTTTGGTTGATTTGCTTATTACACTTTTATTATTATACTAGAGGCCCAGTGCATGAAGTTTATCCACAGGGGAGTCCCTCAACCCAGCCTGCACCCCCTCGCAATCCAGGATCCCTTGGGTGATGTCTGACTGACAGTTTAGGCCTGATCCCCCAAGGATCCCTGCAGTATTGGGACTAAACCAGCAGTTGGACATCCCTCTCACAATCCAGGACCCACTAGCTCCTAACTGCTGGCCTGCCTGCCAGCCATATCTCCCCTAACTGCCTCTTCCAGCCTCCCTGATTACCCCTAACCACCTCGGCCTACCTGCCTAATCTCCTCTAACTGCCTGTGCCTGACTGCCTGACAGCCCCTAACTGCCTTGACCTGCCTGCCTGAGAGCCCCTAACTACTCTGATTGCCTGTCTGCCTGATTGCCACTAACTGTTTGCCTGCCATCCTGATCTCCCCTAACCTCCATTGCCTTGGCCCCTGTCATTGCAGCTTTGATGGGAAGGATGTTTGGAATGATGTACAGAAGGTCATTTAGCTGCCTGGTTTAATTAGCATGTTATACTTTTATTATATATATCTATCATCTACCTATCATCTACCTATCTATCTCTCTCCACATATATATCTATCTATAGATATAGATATAGATATATAGATATATAGATATATAGATATCTTAACTAATAAAAGACTAGTATGCAAATTTGACCATACTTTGCTACAGCAGCAAGCCACACCCACAGCCACGCCCACCAGCCAATCAGGAGCAGATTATGCAAATAAACCCCAACAAAGATGGCTGCCACCACTGAGAGCAGGAGGAAGGCTTGGGTTCCCTGGCAACAGAGAAAGCCAAGCCTTCCACCTGCCCTTGCTGGCCTAGGTCTCCACTCAATGCTACAAAGTTTCAATTATAAAAGATACAGAAATGGTGGCAGCCACTGAGCTGGAGAGAAGAGAGGCTTGGGTTTCCTGACAACGGAAGAAGCCAAGCTTTCTGCCTGCCACTGGCCGGCCTAGGCCTCCACTCTAGGCTACAAACAGAAATGGCTGCCGCCACTGAGCGAGCAGAAGGGTTGGGTCCGCTCCAGGCTCCAAAGTTTCAATTGTAGAACATAAATTAATCCCAGATCCCAGGGCCTCTGCTTGGGTGGCTTGGGGGCGTGGCCAGCCTGAAAACCTCCACAGACCCCTCGCCCAGGCCACCCCTCACCCCAAGGGAACCCCCACCCTGATCTGGGACACTCCTTAGGGCAAACCAGCTGGCCCCCACCCATGCACCAGGTCTCTATCCTATCTAATAAAAGAGTAATATGCAGATTGACCATCCCTCCAACATACAAGATGGCTGCTCCCATGTGGTCAAAGAACCCGCCCCCATGTGGACACAAGATGGCCAGCAGGGGAGGGCCATTGGGACATTCCAGGCCCTGCAAGGGAGGACAGTTGTAGGCAATCAGGCCTGCAGGGGAGGGCAGTTAGGGGTGACCAGGTCAGCAGAAGAGGGAAGTGGGGGGAAAACAGGCTGGTGGAGGAGCAGTTAGACATCAATTAGGCTGGCAGAGTAGTGGTTAGGGGGTGATCAGGCTGGCAGGCAGAAGCGGTTAGGGGTAATCAGGGAGGCAGGCAGGTGAGCAGTTTGTAGCCAGCAGTCCTGGATTGTGAGAAGGATTTCCGACTGCCCCTTTTGGTAGGATCCTGGTAGGATCGGGCCTAAGCGGGCAGTCAGACATCCCTGGAGGGATCCCAGCTTGGAGAGGGTGCAGGATGGGCTAAGGGACATCCCCTGCCCCCTGTGCACAAATTTCGTGCACTGGGCCTCTAGTAGCTAATAATACTGCATCATATACTTGAAAGTTGCTCAGAGAGTAGATCTTACATGTTCTCACCACAAAAAGAAATGGTAACAATGTGATGGGATGGAAGTATTAGCTATTGCTATGGTTTTAATTATTTTGCATTATATAAATGTATCAAATAAACACATTGTACACTTACACAATTTTACATGTCAGCTATCTTATATAATAAAAGCCCAGCGACCGAATTGGGGAACGACCAGAATGAACATTAGATCATATGCTCAAAACAGGAGCTGCTCCCTGGTGGTCAGTGTATAGTGTTCCCACAGTGGGAGCAGCCACTCAGAGGGCAGGTCCACAGCAGCTGGCTGACTGGGATGAGCGAGCTGGGCTGATCATCCCAGTGGGCTGATTCCCGCAGGCTGCCCCCCACCAGTGTATGAATCACATCACTAAAAGCTGGAGGTTACTAAGCACTGTCCTTGTGGCGGGCAAAGGCCGGGTACTCTCTGTAGGATCTCAGGTAATCCCAGAACCTGCCTCACAGGGTTGATCTAAGGTTTTCTAATCAGCTTTAAGAATGAAATGAGAACATCAGCTTTTAAGTAGTTGAGGGAAAACATACACTGTTCCTTTTTCATTCTCTTCCTCATCCCTTCTTGTGAGAAAAGGAACAACTGGCTCCCATAGCCCGCCCTGAGCACTTTGCTGAGAGCTCACTGGCCCTCGGTTCCAAGTGAGTCTGTCTTCCATTGGCCTTTACACCTAGCACCACTGCCTGAGCATCTTACTCAACCCATATCACTGACTGAGCACCCGCCATGTTCTAGGTAAGCCCAAGTGCTCGCAGAGCAGCAGGGAGCCATTGCCATGTCCTACTGAGCGTGGTTCCACCAGGAGAGGATGGGGGTGTGGGAAGAAACAGCCTAAGACAGACTGAGGTGCAGTGGTAAGAAGGCACAGGCAGCATGAAAATATGGGAATGAAGCCACATACGGGCTCTGCCAAGGAGGGGCAAGGGAGACTCACTGAGGAAAAGTGGATGGATGGAGGAGAGCAAGGCTGATGCCTGGAGAAGGGCATCGGTCAGAGGGGACAGCCCACGGAGGGGCAGCAGTACGAGCAAGAGGCTGAATTGAAGGGGGTCAAGGCTGGGTTGGGGGGCACATCCTGCAGGGATCAAGGGCCCATGAGAACCTGTCATTCCCTGAGTGCTGGGGGACCTGCAGGGGCTGTAGGTGAGGACCCGCTGGGCTGACGCAGTGGGGATAAACTCTCTAGTTTCTGTGTCAGGGGCAGACTGAGGGGGAAGAGGAAGCAGGGAGACAGCAGGAGGCAACAGTACCCTCCCTGAGGGCAATGCAGAGACAGTGGAAACTGTGGTAGCCAAGGTGGCAGCTTTGGGATGTGCTGGAGGGAAGCCAGAGCATGAGGAATGATGTGGGGGGAGGGGGGAGGGGGACCCATGTTAGGCTAGGCATCTGGGAAGGCAGGGTCTCCGGCAGCTGCCATTGGCGGGGGGGGGGGGGGGGGGGAGGGGCTGGGATCAGATCTGATATCCATTTTTGAGGGTCTGCCTGTAAGACCCACACCTTAGTTTGAGCTCCACACGAGGGACATGGAATGTTCACAACCAGCCTCTCACCCTGAAGTCCAGGAGGTGGGTCATTCCTAGCTGGCTGCCCTAATCCCTCCATGCCCCCCTCCCCACCCTCAAGCTCTTTTCAGTGATGATAAGTACTTATTGGAAACAAGCAAATGTTTTTATTTTTGGTACAAAGAAACAGTAAAACAGAATGTACAGTAGTATGGAAAGCAAACATTGAAAACTAGGAAAATGAAGCCCCCTTTTGAACACACAGATCAGTTGTGCCCAGAGTCCAGTTCATGCATGACACAAAGGGCTCAGGATCCAATGCAAAGGGCTTGCCCAGGTGGTCCAACTCCAATCCCTGACTCCAGTTTCCAGGACAGAGAGGATCCCGCACCACAGAACAGAATGGCTGAGACAAGCCCCATGTCCTCCACCTAAGTCAATGCTTGCTGTGCTTCCGGAGAAAGAAACACGCCTGGGATGCAGGGACAGGGCGATCAGCATCCAGATCACTGCCTCTAACTCCCACCGGGGTCTGTGGTGCTCCCAGCTCTGCTCCTTCCTCCTTCTCCCACATCCCCCTGGCCCCAGGTGAACCACAGATATCCATCCCTTCCCAAACTCTGAACTCCTCAGCTTGATGGAAGGTAGGGAGGGCTGGGGGTCATGAGGGGAATCTGAGAGCCTCAATGAAGTGCCTCTAAAAGATCCAGAGACAGTATCTGTCCACCTGCCCCCCTGGTTAAACCAATTAACACAGAAGCCTCATGAGTGCATGTTTACAACAAGTCTCCCTCTCTCCCCCTTACTCTGCCACTGAGTAACTTGGCTGTTTTTGGATGGTATTTCTCTCTCATTTCAAATGAGAGCAAGAGCCCTGCAGGCATGGCTCAGTGGTCGAATGCCAACCTATGACTCAGGAGGTCAAGGTTTGACTCCCTGTCAGGGCACATGCCTGGGTTGTGGTCTTGATCCCCAGTACAGGGCATGCAGGAGGCAGCCGATTCATGATTCTTTCTCATCATTCGTCTTTCTATCTCTCTCTCCCTCTCACTTCCTTTCTGAAATCAATGGAAAATATCCTATATAATAAAAACCTTATATGCAAATTATCTCCTCCATCAAGTTTTCTACCACTTGCTATGATGTGCAATGACCACCAAGGGATGGCATGGAACATGGTGGGCATCAGTGATGATGCACTGGCAGGGGGCAGCAGTGGAGGTTCTACTGGCCCCTATGAGCTTCCGGGTGAGCAGAGCCACAGCTGCCAGGACTGCAGGGGCTCACCAGGGGTTCACACAGGAACTGGTATGCCAAGGCCAGCTGGGAGAGAGCGCACTGCCCGCCCATCTTCTGTGTGTTGCCACTAGGAAACCCAGAGGTCCATGCTGCGCCCCAGCCCACAGTGTCTGGCCGCACTTATGACATCTCTGCATGGGGACTGGGCGCCATGACTCAGGTGGAGGGGAATGTGAGGGGTCCTGGGGGCCCAGGTGCTGCCCAGGGCCCAGAGGTCAGCTGGAACCAGCCCTTCCCGACCAAACGCTTATACTTCAATCGCCAGCCGGGCCTATGGAGAGCACCTGTGCAAGAATTTCATGTACCAGGCCTCTAGCACCTCAATAAAGCTAGAAAAAAGACCCAAACTAAAAAAAAACAAAAAAAAAACAAAAAAAAAAAACAGAGATTAGAAAAATAGTTGCCAGGGTCTGGGGGTGGAGGAATAGGGAGAGGTTGATAAAAAGATACAAACTTTAGCTATAAGATGAATAATATCTGAGTATCTAATGTAAAACATATCATTGTTAAATGTAAAACTATAGTTGACAATGCTATATTGTTCAGTTGCTAAGAGAGTAGAATAATTTTTTCACACACACAATAAAGATAATTTGGTGAGGTTATGGATGTGTTAATTAACCAGATTGGGGGAATCCTTTCACAACGTATATGGCTATCAAATCAACATGATGCACACTTTAAATAACTTACGATTTTATATCCCAACTATGCCCCAATAAAGTTTAAATAGAACAAAAAGTGTTTATATCTAGATGATTGATAAATTATACGATTGACAATCCTATGAGATCCTAGGATCTGGCCCCTACTAAGACCTACTGACTTATTACTCTGTCACTTTTTCATACTATCTTTCAGTCAAACCAACTTTCTTTCCATTTACATTTGTTTTCATTCCAGCACCATCAGACTTGCTGCCTGGAATACTCATCATGCAGATCTCCACTAAGGGGGATAATTTCTAGTCATTCACGTCTTAGCGTGTGTCTCACCTCAGCACCACCTTCTCTATCTGCCCAATTGAATGTAACCCCCTTCTAATATCCTTTCTAATTGGCACCCCATTTTCTTCATTATACTTATCCTAAATTGTAATTGAATATTTACGTTCTGGCTTATTTTTTTTAACTCCTTATTAATCTGTAAATCCTGCAAGAACAAAATAAAATGTCTATTTTTGCCTCACTTTTACATACCCAATGCTAACCAGTCTTTCTAAAACTCTAGTTCACCTCCAGTTTTTGTTTGCTTGCTTTTTGATGCCCATAATTTTCAAAATTTCTGTTAAATATTCCAAAATGTCTTTCCTTGACTAAATTGTTTTATGGCTTATTCCCTTCTCTGCTTTCAAGCTCAGTCAGAAAGTACACCCTTTGAGTCATGACTTCTGTCTAAATCTGACTTAATTTTTAAATAAGACACTTGTATTTTTAGAGGTTCTTTTTAAAAAAAGATTTTTATTGACTCTTAGAGAGGAATGGAGAGGGAAAGATAGAACGAAACATCAGATGCCTCATGCACACCCCCCTGGGGGTCAAGGCCATGTCGGATCAAGCCTTGTGGAATCAAACCAGAGACCTCTTGGTGTGGAAAGATGTGTCAACCAAGTGAGCCACCCAGGCCAGGACTTTCAGTGGTTCTTAATGTCAGCAATTGGTTTGAAACAGCATTCTACCAATAAATCCTATTTTGGAGTATTTGAGAAAACATTATGTGCTTTTCTAGATTCTAGCACTCTTCACTTATTCTATCAGGGATTTGAATATTTAATATCATCATTGCAGCTGAAATAGTTTGCCTTCCCCATAACAAACAAAATAATGTCTCATACCATATTTTTATATTAATTTACAATTGTACCATATATTTAAGAATAACTTTTGTTGTTAATAAAGATAAATATAGAAAGAAAAAAAATCATGTATTCATAATGTGATTCCCAGATAATATTGACATAATTTTCCCCTTTGCTTAATCTATCTATTTATGTCTGCAACTATTATTGGAAAAGAAGAATAGAGAGTTGATAGCCTGAGTTGGTGATTGGAATTAATTAAGCTATTAGTAGAAGAAGAGAACAAGTGAGGAGGGAGAAAACAAAAGCAAAAAAAAAAAAAACATGAAAAAACACACTAACAAATAATCAAACAAACAATAACAAGACAGAAAGGCAGAAAAAGGAAGAAAAAAAATTTGGATAGTGAAGAAAGAGAAGTCAGAAGTGTGCATTGTCTTGGAGCAGGGGAGAGGAAATTATATATATGAGAAAGATCAACATTTAACAGGGAGTAATAAGAAAGGATAGATAAAAACTAAAGCAGGAACATGGTAAGAGAAACAGAACAAAAAAGGGGAAAGGTGAGGAAGAGAGTAGTGGCAAAAAGGAAAAATTGAGATAGCTTAAAATAATCCTATCTAATAAAGGAGTAATATGCAAATTGACCATACCTCCATTACAACCACAAGCCATGCCCACCAGCCATGCCTGCCAGCCAATCAGGAGCAAATAAACCCCAACCAAGATGGCTGTAGCCACTGAGAGCAGAAGGGAGGCTTGGATTTCCCCAGCAATGGAGGAAGCCAACTTTTCCACCTGCCCTTACCGGCCTAGGCCTCCACTCAATGCTACAAAGTTTCAATTATAGAAGATACATAATCCTAACAGAAATGGTGGCAGCCATGGAGCTGGAGAGAGCAGAGGCTAGGGTTGCCTGGGTGATGGAGGAAGCCAAGCTTATACAGCCCTAGCACCTAGACCTCCATTCTAGGCACAAAGTTTCAATTACAGAATTTAAATAAACTCAAACAGAAATGGCTGTCACCATGCAGCAAGCAGAAGGCTTGGCTCTGCTCCAGGCTACAAAGTTTTAATTGTAGAACATAAATTAATCCTAGATCCCAGGGCCTCTGCTTGGGTTGCTGAGGGGTGTGGCTGACCTGCAATCCACCACAGGCCCCTCACCCAGGCCGCCCCATGTCCCAAGGGAATCCCCATCTTGATTCATGAGACCCTTCATGGCAAACCAGCCAGCCCCCACCCATGCACCAGGCCTCTATCCTATCTAATAAAAGAGTAATATGCAGATTGACCATCACTCCAACACACAAGAGGGCTGCCTCCATGTGGTCAAAGATTCTTCCCCCATGTGGACACAAGATGGTGTCCACAAGATGGCCATCAGGGGAGGGCCGTTGGGAGGTTCCAGGCCTGCAAGGGTGGGCAGTTGGGGGCGATCAAGCCTGCAGGGAAGGGCAGTTAGGGGTGACCAGGCCAGCAGAGGAGGGAAGTTGGGGACAAATAGACTGGCAGGGGAGCAGTTAGACATCAATTAGGCTGGCAGGTAATGGTTAGTGGGTGATCAGACTGGCAGGCAGAAGCAGTTACGGGAAATCAGGGAGGCAGGCAGGCGAGCAGTTTGGAGCCAGTAGTCGTGGATTGTGAGAAGGATGTCCAACTTCTCGTTTAGGCCCGATCCTACCAGGATCGGGCCTAAATGGGCAGTTGGACATCCCTCGAGGGGTCCCATATTGGAGAGGGTGTAAGCTGGGCAGAGGGACACTCCCGGCCCCCACCCCCGTGCACGAATTCTGTGCACTGGACCTCTAGTGTTAAAATAAAAATAAAAATAGAATGGAAAACACTAAACCCAGAATAATCCTATATAATAAATGGTTAATATGCAAATCTACTGAACTGTGGAACAACTGTTTGCTATGATGTGTGTTGACCACCAGGGGGCAGACACTCAAAACAGGAGCTGCCCCCTGGTGGTCAGTGCACTCCCACAGGGCTCATGGCTGGTGAGTAAAGTTGTGGTGGCATTTCCTGCCTATGTGGCAGCACTAAGGATGTCTGACTGCAATAGGGTGCAGGCTGGGCTGAGGGACCTCCCCATAACTTGAGTGCACAAATTTTGTGCACCAGGCCTCTAGTATAAAATAAAATAAAAAATAAGAAAAAATAAAACTTTAAAAATGGTAAAATAATAGTAGTAATAATAATAATTGAAAATAAAAATATCCTGTCTAATATAAGAGTAATATGCAAATTGACAATGCCTCTGCTGCACCCACAAGTCACCCCACAAGCCAGTCAGGAGCAAATATGCAAAAGAGACACAAACAACCAAGATGGCTGCAGCCACTGAGAACAGGGGGGAGGCTTAGGTTTCCCAGGTAATGGAGGAAGCCAAGCTTTCCACCTGCCCTTGCTAGCCTAGGCCTCCACTCAATGCTACAAAGTTTCAATTATAGAAGATACATAAATCCCAACAGAAATGGCCACAACCATGGTGCTGCAGAGAGCAGAGGTTAGGGTTGCCCTTGGCGATAGAGGAAGCCAAGCTTCTGCAGCCCTGGCTGGCCTAGGCCTCCACTCCAGGCTACAAAGTTTCAATTATAGAAGGTAAATAAATCCAACAGAAATGGTTGCCACCACTGAACAAGCAGAAGGCTTCGCTTTACTCCAGGCTGCAAAGTTTCAACTGTAGATGATAAATAAATCCCAGTTACCAGGGCCCCTCTGCCTGGGTCGCTGGGGAGTGTGGCTGGCCTGAAAACTACCACAGGACCCTCGCTCAAGCCACCTCATGCCCCAAGGGAACCCCACCCTGATCCAGGACATGGACCATCAGTCCAACACAAAAGAAGGCTGCCCCCATGTGGACACAAGATGGCCACCACAAGATGGCCAGCAGGGGAGGGCAATTGGGAGAGACCAGGCCTGCAAGGGAGGGCAATAGTGGGTGATCAAGCCTGCAGGAGAGGGCAGTTAGAGGTGACCAGGCCGGAAGAGGAGGGAAGTTTGGGGTGACCAGGCCTGCAGGAAAGAGCAGGTAGAGGCAACTAGGCCTGCAGGGAAGGGCAGTTACGGATAACCAGGCCTGCAGGGGAGGGCTTTTGTGGGGGACCAGGCCTACAGGGAAGGGCATTTGGGAGGGACCAGGCCTCCAAAGGTGGGCAGTTGTGGGTAATCAAACTTGCAGGAGAGGGCTGTTAGGGGTGCAGGCCAGCAGAGGAGGAAGTTGGGGGAAATTGGGCTTGCAGGGGAGCAGTTAGACATCAATCAGGATGGCAGGGGAATGGTTAGGGGCAATCAGGATGCAGGCATGTGAGCAGTTTGGAGACAGCAGTCTTGGATTGTGAGAGGGACATCCCTTGAGGAGTCCCAAATTGGAGAGGGTGCAGGCTTGGCTGAGGGAGTCCGCCCCTCCGTGTATGAATTTCATGCTCTGGGCCTCTAGTATTAATAATAAAAGTAAAATCAAGTGAGAAAAAAAATTAGTTTTTTACGTAAAAGATAAAAAAAATAAAAAAGTGAAATAGTGAAGGTCATTCACTTCCTCTACTGCTGTTCTTGGCAGGTCTTTTTCCTGTCAGGTAATCAGCACAGTATTGAAGTTCCTTTCGATCCATTGCTCCACTGTGTCATAAGCCACAACCTTGTTTTCAAGCAGGCAGGATCTCCCTACTCCCTTTGTTTCTCAGCCTGCCTTTAGTTGTATTTACACAAGAGTCAATTTCTGACACAAACCCTAGGCTGGTAGGTGGTTCTGTATTAATTTCAGGGACTAAATAGCCCCTCTACCCACTGTTTCAACTCTTCTTTCCCTGCCGCACTTAATACTCGGTTGAAGGGACCGAGTGACCCAGAGCCGGTTTCTTGCTCATCTCTCTTTAGTCGGACCCCAGTTTCAACAAAAATAACTTTTTCCTGCAGTCTTGGTGAGTGTTTTTAATTGGAAGATCCTATGTGCTGGACTTAGCAAGCAAAAGGAAGAAGGTAAAAAATAAAAAAAGGAAACAAAAAAACAAAACAAAATTAAAACAAGAAAGAAAGACGAAAGGAACCGCACCAACTCATGTCTTTTTCCCCTGGCACTGCATGGCTGCTATAGAACTTCATGCTGTCTTTTTGGGAAGATTCTCATGGCTGTGGGCTTATATTTAGAGTCCTCTTCTGCCAGCAGCCCTGTGGATCCCTTCCACTTTTGAGGGCTACACTGACCCCACCAGCCGTGGGTTTGATGGAGCACAGTCTCCCTTTGAGACTCTATTCCTTGCTGGGCATGTTTCTCCCTCCAGCTTGGATCCCAGATATCACTTATAGGTGTTTAATTTCTGAACTTTCTGTCCACAGATTGCCTCACAGCTGGGTTTAATTCACCAATTCCAGATGGATGTTGTTCAATTCAGCTGTTCCTTCTATCTGCTCTGTAAGAAGGCACAGGACCTGTTTGCATATTTGGCGCAGCTTTGTCTCCCCCTGGATAAACTTTTTAGGCACCGTTGGTCAGGGAGGCTGGAGTCTTGGTGTTCGTATGTTCGCAGCTGAGGCAGCTGGTCCCTGGGGATTGTGGTTGTAGGGTCCCTGGAGGTATCTGAGGTCTCCCCTTGTTGAAGGTAAGTCTAGACTTCCAATCACAGCCACTCTCCCCTTCAAGATGTCATGGTCTCTGTGGCAGAGCCAGTCACTCTGGGAAAGATATCAGCAGTAGTAGAGGCTGCCCAGCCAAAAGACCCTCGTCCACCATTCCCCAACAGTCCTGTGGAATATAGCTGTCCCTCACTTACAAATACAGACACTTCCCACACTTCCACACGCTCTCCTTTCACTCTCTCACTCACACACTATCTTGCAGCCTGCCATCCATTGGCAGCCACTTGGATTCAATTCCTGAAAACACTAATTTGAAAAGATATATGTAACCCTATTTTCTTTTTTAAAATATATATTTTATTGATTTTTTACAGAGAGGAAGGGAGAGGGATACATAGTTAGAAACATCAATGAGAGAGAAACATTGATCAGATGCCTTCTGCACACCTCCTACTGGGGATGTGCCTGCAACCAAGATACATGACCTTAACCAGAATTGAACCTGGGAGCTTTTAGTCTGCAGCCTGATGCTCTATCCACTGAGCCAAACCAGTTAGGGCCCTATTTTCATTAAAGCATTATTTATAATAGCCAATATATGGAAGCAACTTAAGTACATATTAATAGGTTAATGAATAAAGATACACAGACACATACACACACACACAAATATATATATATATACATATATATATATATATGTATATACACACACACACACACACACACACACACTAGAGGCCCAGTGTATGAAATTTGTGCACGGGGCGGGGGGGATGGGGAGGTGTTCCTCAGCCCAGTCTGCACATTTTCCAATCTGGGACCCCTTGAGGAATGTCTGACTGCCCGTTTAGGCCCAATCCCAGTAGGATTGGGCCTAAATGGGCAGTCAGATATCCTTCTCACAATCCAGAACTGCTGGCTCCAAACTGCTCACCTGCCTGCCTCCTTGATTCCCCTTAACTGCTTCTACCTGCCAGTATGATCACCCCCTAACCACTACCCTGCCAGCCTGATTGATGTCTAACTGCTCCCCTGCCAGCCTCTAAGCCCCCAACTTCCCTCCCCTGCAGGCCTGGTCCCTCCCAACTGCCCTCCCCTGCTGGCCATCTTGTGGTGGCATCTTGTGTCCACATGGGGGCAGGATCTTTGACCACATGGGGGCAGCCCTCTTGTGTGTTGAAGTGATGATCCATATGCATATTACTCTTTTATTAGATAGGATAGAGACCTGTTGAATGGGTAGGGTACAGCTGGTTTGCCCTGAAGGGTGTCCTGGATGAGGGTGGGGGTTCCCTTGGGGTGTGGGGTAGCCTTGGTGAGGGCCTGTGGTGGTTTGAAGGCCAACCACATCCCCAGCAACCCAAGTGGAGGCCCTGGATTCTGGGATGAATTTATGTTCTACAATTGAAACTTTGTAGCATAGAGTGAAGCCAAGCCTTCTGCTTGCTCCATGGTGACAGCCATTTCTCTTTGAAACTTTGTAGCCTAGAGTGGAGGCCTAGGCACTAGGGCTACAGAAGCTTGGCTTCCTCCATCGCCCAGGCAACCCTAGCCTCTGCTCTCTCCAGTTCTGTGGCTGCTGCCATTTCTGTTGGGATTATGTATCTTCTATAATTGAAACTTTGTAGCATTGAGTGGAGTGCTAGCCCGGCAAGGTCAGGCGGAAAGCTTGGCTTCCTCCTTTGCTTGGGAAACCCAAGCCTCCCTCCTGTTCTCAGTGGCTGCAGCCATCTTGGTTGGGGTTTATTTGCATAATTTGCTTCTAATTGGCTGGTGGGTGTGGCTGTGAGCATGGCTTGGTCAGAGGTATGGTAAATTTGCATATTACTCTTTTATTGGATAGGAAATGAATCAGTGGTCGACAAACCATAGCTTGCAAGCAGCATGTGGCTCTTTGGTCCCCTTGAGTGTGACTCTGCCCCAAAATATCACGTGAGTGCAAGCACGTATAGTGTGATTGAAACTTCTTGGTCCATGTGCAGAAGTCCGTTTTCGGCCTGGGTGAATATACTTTTAAGTAGTGTTAAAAGAAATGAGGGTGATCGAAACCAGTTTGGCTCAGTGGATAGAGCGTCAGCCTGTGAACTGAAAGGTCCCAGGTTCAATTCCAGTCAAGGGCATGTACCTTGGCTGTCGCCACATCCCGAGCAGGGGGTGTGCAAGAGGCAGCTGATTGATGTTTCTCTCTTATCAATGTTTCTGACTTTCTATCCCTCTTCCTTCCTCTCTAAAAAAAAAAAAATCAATAAAATATATTTTTAAAAAAAGAAGACGTGGGGGTGACATTTGGTGAGGCGACAGGAGACCGGCTCAGGCAGGCCATGGGATATGCAGTGCAGGCGAAGCATGTGCAATTTATGCAGGAGTTGATTGAGCAAGTCAGTCAGCTGTCTCATTTTGCACTGGTTAGTGCTAGTCGCTTCTGAAAGTCGGGTGCGGGTGACAAAAGTACCTACTTGAAGCATAAAGTTACCTGTATTTTTCCAACCAGCTCCAAATCCTACAGGTATTTTTGGTCACCATTTTAAGAATTGTAATTATTTTGTTTTGGTGGCTTTATTGTTATAAAATGAAACTTTTTTTAGGTGTCTTGTTTGACATGGCTACAAAGAAGAAGCAAAGAAAAACGGAAGACAAAAACCATGACTTTAAAGTTGAATGGACAGATACTTTCCCATTTATTCAAAAACATAAATGGCCTTCCGACCTGTCTTATATTTCAGGAAAAATTGGCGTATAACAAGAAATCAAATTTGGAGAGCCACTTCACAACTAAACATATGTCATTTATTATTAAATATTCTGTTAGCGATGCAAGGAAGAAAGCAGTTGAGTGACTTCAGAAGAGTCAAGAAAAATCAAGTTCTGTATTTAATTACTGTATGCAATCTCCCAACAATGTTAATATTGCAAGTTTTGTGGTTAGTTGAGACACCGCTTAGAGAGAAAAACCAAATACAAACGGTGAATACATAAAAAGTCCTATCTAATAAAAGAATAACATGCAAATGTGACTGTACCTGGTCTCCTGATTAGCTATGCTACCAGCCAATCGGAGCAGAGGGTGGAGCAGAGGGGCAGAGCAGGGGGTGGGGCAAGGGCAAGGGCAAGGGCAAGGGCAGGGGCAGGGGCAGGGGCAGGGGCAGGGGCAGGGGCAGTACACAGGGGGCAAGTCTGGCAGGGGTGTGGCCACAGTGCAGTGAAGGCAACCACTACCCTATAAGGGTGACCCACAAGGTACTTAAGGGCCGGCCCTCCTTAAGCTTATGGTGCCTGAATCACATGCAAAATAAGCGCCCGGGCTGCCTGCATGCCCCCCAGCCCAGCACCCACGATGGGAGTGGGGGTCTGCTGCCAGTCTCTGGGGTGTGCGGAGACTCTGGTGGTCACCACGGGGTGGAGAAAATTCATGGTGTTCTTGGTTCCTGCAGGGTATCGTGGGCGCCAGGAATTCTGGGAAATGTAATTCTCTTGATAGACCCACTGTAGGAGTGAGTTTGAAGTAATGAGGGGCAGAGGACTTGGAAGCTGCAGGGTGGGGCGGCCCGGGGCGGGGCGGGAGCTTTAGGCCTTGGGCTGGCGGGGGGTTCAGCTGGCGGGGTGGGTGTGGGGTGCAAACCTGCTGGGAAGCTGGCACCCAATAGCCCCTGGATCAGAGACACAAACCCACAGGGGGCCGGTACCCAGCACCCACAAGCTCTGCTATCGGGGTGCTGGAGCTGCAAAGGCCGAATAGGAGACATAAACCTGCAGGGAGGCCAGCACCCAGCAGCCCCCAGATTGGAGATACAAACCAGCAGGGAGGCTGGCACCCAGCAGCTTCAAGCCCCGCCATGGGGGTGCTGGGGCTGTGAGGGGCTGGATCTGAGACATAAACCAGCAGGGAGGCCAGCACTCAGCAGCCCCAAGCCCTGCCACCACAGATCTGGAGCTGGGGGGGTGGGAGGGGGTGGACTGGAGATACAAACCTGCAGGCCTAGCAGCTAGCAGCCCAAGGCCCGATGTGTAGGCGCTGGGGCTGCTGGGGCGGGGGGCGGCGGGCGGGGGCAGCTGAGACACAAACCCACAAGAAACCTGTGGAAAGGGAGATAAACTATTATAACTTTATCTCCCTTTCCTCAAGATGAGAAAACTGTCCCTGGATTATTTAGTGATGTGGCCCACACCTTTCTACATACACAGGGTATGATATGACCACTCCCAGAATGCTGTCTCCAGGGAATAACCTACTGTGGCAAATCATCTGAGAGAGGAAACAAGCTTTGTTGGGTTTATTCTGAAGGTTAGAGAACATGCCACCCCCCCAACATATGCTTTATTGTTATATTGATGATCTTGAGCTGCAGATTCTTGAAAAACTGCAAGTGCATGCAGAGGATTTCACTGAAGTCTCCTGATCTGTCTAAAATTGGACCCCCCTAAAGGAGCTTAAATGTCATAGGTCCCCACAAGTGTCATCAGGCAGAGAAGACTGACTCCTGTCACAGGACATAACACCCAAACTTTGTTACAAACTATTTCTCTCCACCCCCATTCATCTTCCCAAAAAACATTTACTCTCCTCTAGCAGGCCTACATCTCCTGTTCCCTTTCCCTAGGAAGAAGGTATTTAAATCTGCATTCTAAGCCAGCTTGGGGAGTTATTCATTTTTCCCTGAGATCTCCCACATATACATGGGTACACATGTTAATGAACTTTTGTTTTTCTCTTGGCAATCTGTCTTTCATTACAAGGGCCTCCACTAAGAACTCAGAAAGATTGTGGAAAACTATTTTTCTTCCTCCATAATTCTTTCTCGGGAAATCAAGTCCCCAGCTGAACAATAAGGTTGGCTCAAGTATCAAGCGTTCCCAGCTGATGGGAGGGAAGCTTCTAGGGAGAAATCAATGATATTGGCATCAAAGTGGGATGGAGGGCACACGCATGGTTGATGGTGGGAGTTTAAAGTGGTTTGACATTTTTGGAGGATGACTTGGCAAATTTGATAGAAGTGTTCAAGGTATATCCAAAAGTCTTCTTCTAGGAATCACAGCTGCTGAGATAAAGCACAATCACTTAAGCCCTGGTCAGAACCCAGGATGCTACTGCGGGGTCCCCTTCCATGATAGGAAAACCTGGGAACAACCTGCATTTTTAGGACAAGGTAGCATCTATGGTAATAAAAGGGTAATATGCTAATTAGACTGAACATCTTCCTGGCGACCTTCTGGATGTCCTTCTGGAAGTCCTTCTCAACAAAGCCATGTTGGCGGGGCCAAGGCAGAGGAGGTTAGAGGCAATCAGGCAAGCAGGAGAGAGCAGTTAGGGGGACCAGGCCAGCATAGGAGAGCAGTTAGGGCAAACAGGCTGTCAGGGGAGAGCAGTCAGGAGGATCAGGCTGGCAGGCAGGTGAGTGGTTAGGAGCCAGAAGCCTGAGGGGTCCCAGATTGGAGAGGGTTTTATTCAAGGTACCTTGTGGAGAGCGCCCTCGGGGAACAAAAAGTTCCCTGAGAGGACGGGCCTTCCCCATCTTCTCTCTGCCCCCCAGGAGAATGATTACCTTCAATTGTAGTTTAGCAAACAACATTGCCCTCCAGCACATAACATTTTAAATAGCCAAATGTCTATGGGATACTTGGGAAAAGATTTAGGTGGAGCCTTGGATGGACATATAGCCTAGGGAAATTAGTTAAGATAAGGGGTTTATTGGGGAAACATGTTAACAACGGAATGTAGCTTTGTTATTTGGGGCACAATGAATTGTGTAATATGTAACCAGAACTGTTTAAAAGAGTGGAGTGAAATAAACTCGGGGCGCAGTCCTAAAGAGGGCTTTGCGGACCTCCTGATCCCATATCTTTTGTTTCTTCTTTATTTCTATCCATCTTTCTATCTCTGTCTTCCCGTAAGCCTCACCCCCCTTTCAGGGATTGCTCGACTGATGCCGGCTGACTCCAGCATTTAGTGGCGCCCGGACAGGATCCTGACACAGGGGACTCGGTGAAGGCTGCTGCCAGTGAAGGGACGCGTCGAATCAAGTAAGTGTGGGGCAGCGAATTGGTTGAAGAAATAGTCTGGAGTAAAATACCATGGGACAAGGTATTTTAAGGAATTGTTTGTGCACGTGCTTAAAGATATGCTTAAAACAAGAAGAACGCCATAAGACCTTTTTACTCCCAAGCTAGAGGCGGTGGGAGAAGGGGAGCCACGTCCTCTAAAGCTCTCAGTATCAGAAAATAAAGAGCTGCCCTGGGGGCCTAGCAAGCTGAGCCTGAGCTCCCCTTTGCAGCAACCCCTACAGAAAGCAGCGGAGAAGGATGAATATACAGGGGTATTCCACATGGCTTTTCCAGTCATGGAGAGAGATGATGGGCATGGGAGTGTACAAAGATATCATACTCCCATCCCATTTAAGCAATTGAAAGAGCTTAAAGTAGCTTGCACTCAATATGGGCCAACAGCACCTTTTACTGAGGCACTGCTGGATACTATAGCTACGGATGCTCTACCTCCTAACGATTAGAAAAACATGGCAAAGGCTTGTCTAGGAGGAGGAGACTATCTTCTGTGGAAATCGGAATTCTTAGAACTGTGTCAAACTACAGCAGATATAAACAGAAGCCAGGATATTCCTTTTACTTTTGAAATGTTGGCAGGAGAAGGACCTTATGGAGGGCTACAGAATCAGCTTACTTACCCTCCTGGAGCCTATGCCCAAATTAATGCAGCTGCCATTAAGGCATGGAGAAATTTGCCTACTACAGGAAGGAGAACAGAGGATCTATCTAAAATCAGGCAAGGACCTGATGAGCCTTTCCAGGATTTTGTATCCTGCCTGCTGCAAACAGAAGGACGGCTCATTGATGAAGGAGAATCGGGTATGCTGCTGGTGAAGCAACTGGCATATGATAATGCTAACATGGCCTGCCAGGCTGCGACAGGCCATTTTAGAAAGAAAGGGAATTTATCAGATTACATCTGACTGTGCTCAGACATAGGACCATCTTATGTCCAAGTCTTAACTATAGCTGCAGCACTCCAGGGGAAAACTTTAAAGGGCGTTCTCCTCCAACAAGGAAAGGCAGGGAATCGCCATACCCCTGGGCCTAGAAGTAGTTGTTATGGTTGTGGACAAATGGATCATCGGATTAAAAAATGTCCACAGAAACAAGGGGGGTCCAGCAGCCCCTTCCCCCTCTGCCTTACCACTGAGATTTGCCAATCTGTTCCACAGTTCCATGCCTGTAATTCTGTTTCATTCACCTGTTTATTTTGATCATTAGATTTCTTGTTCATTTATTTGATTTTTAGATTTGATTGTTATAGATATGTATTTCTTGCCCTTTATTGCCCATTTTCTCCTCCTCCTCCTCCTCCTCCTCCTCCTCCTCCTCCTCCTCCTTCTTCTTTCTTCTTCTTCTTTTATAAAACCCTTCAATATTTCATATAATACTGGTTTGATGGTGATGAACTCCTATAGCTTTTTTTTTTTTTTTTGTCTGAGAAGCCCTTTATCTGACCCTGAATTCTAAATTATAGCTTTGCTGGGTAGAGTAATTTTGGTTGTAAGTCCTTTTGGTTGTAAGTCCTTACTGTTTATCACATTGAATATTTCTTGCCACTCTCCTCTGGCCTGTAAAAGTTTCTGCTAAGAAATGAGCTGACAGGGGTATGGGTGCTCCCTTGTAGATAACTAACTGCTTTTCTCTTGCTGTTTTTAAGATTCTTTCATTGTCTTTAACCCTTGGCATTTTAATTATTGTTTTTCTTGGTGTGGTCCTCTTTGGATTCCTCTTGTTTGGGGTTATCTGCACTTCCTGGACTTGTATGTCTATTTCTTTCACCAGGTGGGGGAAGTTTTCTGTCATTATTATTTCTTCAGATAGGTTTTCAATATCTTTCTCTTTTTCTTTTCCTTCTGGCACCCTGATAATTTGAATGTTGGTGTGCTTGAGGTAGTCCCAGAGGCACCTTATACTTTCTTCATATTTTTTAATCTTTTTCTTTTTGCTCTTTTGATAGTATGTTTTTTTTCTTCATATTTCAAATTGTTTTTTTCATTGTATTTATTTATTTTAAATTTTGTTTTATTGTTTAAAGTATTACATATAGTAGTAGTAGTACATATATCTCCTTTTTTTCCCCACTGAACTTCCCCCAACCTCCCCTACACGATGTCGCATGCCCTCATCAATCCCAGTGTCTTGTGTCCATTGGTTGTGTTTATATGCATGCATACAAGTCCTTTCATTGTTCTCTTTCCCCCCCTCCCCAACACTCCCCTACCTTCCCGCTATAATTTGACAGACTGTTCGATGTTTATTGCCTCTGTATCTATCTTTTTGTTCATCATGTTACAATGTCCTTTGTTTTTCATGAATGAATGAGATCATGTGGAATTTTTCTTTCATTACCTGGCATATTTCACATAACATAGTGCTCTCCAGATCCATCCATGCTGTTGCAAAGGGTAGGAATTACTTCTTTCTTATAGCAGCATAGGATTCCATTATGTAGGTGTACCATAGTTTTCTAATCCACTCATCTGCGGATGAGCTTTTAGCTATGGTAAATTGTGCTGCTATGAGCATAGGGGGGCATATATAGTTTCTGATTGGTGTTTCTGTTTTCTTGGGATATATTCTTAGAAGTGAGATTACTAGGTCAAATGGGAATTCTATTTTTAGTTTTTTGAGGAAAATCCATTCTGTTCTCTGCAGTGGCTGCACCAGTCAGCATTTCCACCAGCAGTATACAAGGGTTCCTTTTTCTCCACATCTTGGCCAGCACTTATCCTTTGTTGATTTGTTGATAATGGCCATTATGACATGTGTGAGATGGTACTGCATTGTTATTTTTATTTGCATCTCTCAGATAATTAATGACTGAGCATGTTTTCATATGTATCTTGGCTTTCCTTCTGTCTTCTTGCAAAAAGTATCTATTTAGGACTATTGTCCATTTTTTATTGGATCATTTATCTTCTTTTTATTAAATTGTATGAGTTCCCTGTAAATGTTGGAGATTAAACTTTTATCAGTGATAAAATTTGCAAATATGTTCTCCCATACAGTGGGCTTTCTTGTTGTTTTGTTGATTGTTTCTTTTGTTGTGCAAAAGCTTTTTATTTTGATGTAGTTCCATTTGTTTATTTTCTCTATAACTTCCATTGCCCTAGGAGCAGTATCAGTGAAGAAATTACTTCAGCATATATCTAAAATTTCTCTACCTGTGGATTCCTCTAGTATTTTTTATGGTTTCCTGTCTTATGTTTAAGTCCTTTATCTTATTGAGTTTATTGGTGTGTATGTTGTAATTTGGTGGTCTAGTTTCATTTTTTTTGGGGGGGGGGACATGTATCTGTCCAATTTTTCCAACACCATTTACTGAAGAGACTGTCTTGGCTCCATTGTAAGTTCATGCCTCCTTTGTCAAATATTAATTGAGCATAGTGGTTTGGGTCGATTTCTGGGTTCTCTATTCTATTCCATTGTCTATATGTCTGTTCTTGTGCCAGTACCAGACTGTTTTGAGAAGAGTGGCTTTGTAATACAGCTTGAAATCTGGTATTGAGATCCCACCTACCTTGTTTTTCTTTCTCAGGATTGCTGTGGCTATTCAGGGTCTTTTTTATTTCAAATGAATTATTGGAGAGTTCTTTCTAGGTCTGTGAAATATGCCATTAGTATTTTAATAGGGAGTGCATTGAATATATAGATTGCTTTGGGTAGTATGGACATGTTGATGTTGATTCTACAAATCCATGAATATGGTACATTTTTTCCATCTGTTTATGTCTTCCTCTATCTCCTTTTTCAGTGTCCTATAGTTTTCTGGGTATAGGTATTTTACGTTGTTAGTTAAGTTTATTTCTAGGTATCTTAAATTTTTTTTTGGTGTGATGCTAAATGTGATTGCTTTTTTACTCTGTCTTTCTGTAAGTTCACTATTGGTGTGTAGAAATGCCATAGATTTCTTGGCATTAATTTTGTATCATGCTACATTGGCATATTCATTTATTAAGTCTAATAGTTTTTTGATTAACTCTTTTGGGTTTTTTATGTACAATATGTCATCTGTGAATAAGGACAGCTTTACTTCTTTTCCAAATGGATGCCTTTTATTTCTTCTTCTTGTCTAATTGTGATGGCTAATACTTACAGTACTGTGTCGAACAGAAGTAGTGAGAGTGGACATACTTGCTTATGCTTGTTCTTAGGGGAAATTATTTTAGTTTTTGCGCATTGAGTATGATGTTAGCTGTGGGTTGGTCATATATGGATGGTTTTTATTATCTGGAGGTATGATCCTTCTATTCCTACCTTGCTGGGAGTTTTTATCAAAAAAAAGGGTGTTGGATTTTGTCAAATGCTTTTTTCTGCAATAATTGATATGACCATGTGGTTTTTATCTTTCAATTTGTTTGTGGGATACATCACGTTTATTGATCTCTGGATATTGTACCATCCTTTCATCCATAGGGTAAATCCTACTTGGACATGGCGTATGATCTTTTTGATGTACTGCTGAATCTGATTTGCTAGAATTTTGTTGAGGATTTTGGTATCTATGCTTATGAGGCATTTTAGCCTGTAATTCTCTTTCATTGTGTTATCTTTATCTGGTTTTGGTATTAGAGTGATGCTTACTTCATAGAATGACCTTGGAAGTATTCCATTCTGTTGAATTTTTTTGAATAATCTGAGGAGGATAAGTTTTATTTCTTCCTTGAATGTTTGGTAAAACTCCTCTCCGAAGCCATCTGGCACCGGGCTTTTGTTTGCTGGAAGTTTTTTGATTACTCTTTCAATTTCTTCCATAGTTATTAGCTTATTGAGATGTTTAGATTTTTCTTGATTTGAGTTTTGGAAGGTTATATTTTTCCAGGAATATGTTCATTTCCTACAGGTTCTCCAGTTTGTTGGAATAGAGTTTATAGTATTTTTGAACAATCAATTGTATTTGTGTGTGTCAATTGTTATTCCTCCTCTTTCATTATTGGTTTTGTTTATTTGTGTCCTCCCTCTTTGCTTCTTGGTAAGCCTGGCTAGAGATTCAATAATCTTGTTTATCCTTCCAAAGAACCAGCTCTTGGATTTGTTGACCTTTTATTTATTTATTTATTTATTTTTTTGTCTTTATGTCCTTTAGCTCTACTCTGATTTTATTATCTCCTTTCTTCTGATTACACTGGGCTTTTCTTTTTGCTCTTTTTCTAACTCATTGAGTTGTAGACTGAGGTAATTTATTGCCGTTGTTTCTTGTTTTTTTTTGCAGTAGGCTTATAGAGCTCTGAAATTCCCTCTCAAGACTGCTTTCGTTGTGTCCCATAGATTTTGGATTGTTGTGTTTTCATTGTCATTTGTTACTTTGATTTTTTTTATTTTTTCTTTGATCTCTCTGGTAACCCAGTCATTGTTTAATAGCATGTTATTTAGTCTGCATGTGTTTGATTTTTTGGCTTGTTCTTATTGTACTTTATCCAGTTTTATGCCATTGTGATCTGAGAAGATGCTTGATATGGTTTCTATCTTCTTGAATTTGAAGAGACTTTTCCTGTGACCCAATATATGGTATATCTTTGAAAATGAACTAATGTATATTCTGTGGCTTCGAGGTGAAATGTTCTGAAGATGTCAATTAATTCTGTCTGGACTATTGATTCATTTAGGATTGATGTTTCTTTGCTGATTTTTTTTGTTGTGAGGATTTGTCCAATGGTGATAGTGGTATATTAAAGTCCCCTACTATTATTGTATTGCTGTCAATCTCTCCTTTGATATCCTCCAGTTTTTTTTTTTTTTTTATGTATTTGGGTGCTCCTGTATTGGGTGCGTATATGTTTACCAGAGTTGTTTCTTCTTGTTGGATTGCTCTCTTTAGTACTATAAAATGGCCTTCCTTATTTCTTTTTATGTCTTTCATTTTGAGTTCTAATTTGTCAGAAATAAGTATTGCTACCCCAGCATTTTTCTATTTCCATTTGCCTAAAAAATGTTTTTCCATTCCTTCACCATCAGTCTATATGCATCTTTTTTCCTGAGGTGGATTTCCTGTAGACAGTAGATATATGGGTCATGTTTTCTTATCCACTCAGTTACCCTATGTCTTTTGACTGGGATATTTAATCCATTTAAATTTAAAGTTAGTATTGATATGTACTTGTTTGTCACCATTTTTATCCTTTAGGCCTGTGTTCCTTCTTCACTTCTTATTTCTTCTTTTTACAACAGACCCTTCAGCATTTCTTGCATTGTTGGTTTGGTGGCAATAAACTCACTTAGTTCTTTTTTGTCTGTAAAGCTCCTGATTCCACCTTCAATTTTGAATGATAGCCTTGCTGGATATAGTATTCCTGGATTCAGTCTCTTGTTTTGCATCACTTTGTGTATTTCATTCTGTTTCCTTCTGGTGTGGTGTGTTTCTTTTGAGAAATCAAGATATTCTAATAGGAGATCCCTTATAGGTAACTTTCTGTCTCTCTCTGGCAGCCTTTAAATTCTTTTTCATTGGTGTTTGGCATTTTAATTATGATGTGTCTTGGTGTTGATCTTTTGGGGTTCAACTTGTTTGGGACTTTATGTACTTCTTGGACTTCCATAGATTTTTCTTCCCAATATCAGGGAAGTTTTCTGTCATTATTTCTTCAGACAGGTTTTCTCTTCCTTGCTCAGTTTACAAATCTCCCTTACACTGTCCTCTAACTTTTAAATCTTCTTTACAGTTGATGCTGTGTTTGTGTGCTTTTTCTACCTTGTTTTCTTATTAGCTAATGCAGTACTCAGCCTCTTCTAATCTACTGTTTAAGCCTTCCATTGTGTTCTTTATTGCAGCTATGTTGTTCTTAATTTCCTTTTGTTTCCTTTTTATGTTGGTGACATTCTCATTCAACTCCTTATAATTCGGAGTTGTGTGTATTTGTCATTGACTTGTGTATTTGTCATCCAGCCATTTAAATATCCTTATAACCATTACTCTGAATTCTTTCTCTGATATGCTGCTAGTGTCAATTTCATTTAACTCCTTTCTGGTGATTCCTCTTTTTCTTTTCTTTGGGGATTGCTATTTTTGTCTTCCCATGTTTTGCTGTGTCTTTTTAATTGTAGGACTGATTGGTTTGATATTCAGGTTCTTTTGGGGATGGTGCTACTGGTGTGATCTCTCAGGTCTCCTGGGATTGGTAATCCAGTGTAGCTTTCTACTTGAGCTATTTGGGTTCTCTTGATGTAGGCCTGTTATCTGGAAAGGTACAACTGCAGTGTCTAGACGTCAGCAGCCATGGAAGGGGGTGTCCCAATTTTTGCTATCTTGCACCTTTGATTGAAATAGTAAATGCAGAAGAAAAAAAAACCAAAATGGCGGCATAGGTAAACACCTAGGCTTTTGCCCCACACAACAATTATGAGAATAGAACTGAAGGACAGCACGGACACTGTCCAGAACCACAGGAAGGCTGGCTGACTGGAAGATGTGAAAGTGGAGGGACAGACAAGTGCACATGGATAATCAGAGCCTCTGCAAATCCCAAGTAAGGTGGAAACTCACATGCGCAAGAGGACAGGGTGTCCTAGCCTGGCAGAGGTGCTCCAGTGGAAAGGAGAGAGGGGCTCCAGGCTGTGCTGAACCCAGTTCGGTTTGCACTCAAAACCTGGGGGAACCAAGCCCTTATTGCGGGCGGAATCCCAGGAGAAGAGCCAGAGGCAGACTTCTGTAGGCATGCGCGTGAGTGTGCACAGAGGGGACAAACGTGTCGCTGGCTGCATCTGTTAGGAGAGGGAAGCTCTGGACAGAGGCAGAACTCCGGGGGCACACAAGGGTGCTCACAGTGAGGGCGTTCTGTTGACTGTGTGGCTGGAATCTGGCAGAAGGATAAAGGAATTCTGATTGCACTGAACCCAGGTGCCAGGCGAAAATCTGAGATTCTGGATCCATTGGAGACTGGACTTTCTGGTGGCAGGCAAAGCACGAGAGCACCTTTCTCACAGAGGTGCCTGCAGCGATTGCCTGCAGATGCTAGGACCCAGCGACCTCGTGGGCCAGGGCTGACTGGAAGCCAAGGCTGTAGGCTCCACCCTGAAACTCTGCCCCACCCAGAAACTTCACCCCATCCAAACCGAGCACAGAGACTTTGGCAAGGTTGCAAGTCCAGACACAGAATGCTGTTCCTAGAGTAGACACAGCTGATCCTCATAGTCGATTGGCCTGAAGGTCAACTCCTCCCAGTGATACCAACAACAAACAAGACTTATCTGCAACAAGGCTGTATACACAGTCCGCAAAGGGGTGCACCAAGAGTGTATACCTCAGGTAACAGTTGAAGCTGAGACACTTGGCACAAAGCTACCCAACCAACTCAGGAAATCAGTGAAAATGGGGAGAGAAAGAAAAAGATCTCAAACAAAAGAAATGGAGGAAAACAAACGACTGGATATAGAGTTCAAAACCACAGTGATAAGGTATTTCAAGAGGCTCCTAGAAAAAGCTGATAAGCTCAGTGAGAACCACAAGGATATGATCAAGACCCTCGAGGAAATGAGCGAGACCCTCATAGATATGAAAAAGGACCAGCTAGAAACTAAACATACACTGACTGACATAAAAAATATTTTACAGAAACCCAACAGCAGACTAGAGGAATGCAAGAATCAAGTCAAAGATTTGAAATACCAAGAGGCCAAAACACTCAACCAAAAAAGAAAAAAGAATCCAAAAATTTGAGGATAATGTAAGAAGCCTCTGGGACAACTTCAAACATACCAACATCAGAATTATGGGCGTGCCAGAAAAAGAGAGAGAGCAAGATACGGAAAACATATTTGAAGAAATAATGACTGAAAACTTCCCCCACCTGGTGAAAGAAATAGACTTACAAGTCCAGGAAGCACACAGAACCCCAAGCAAAAGGAATCCAAAGAAGACCACACCAAGACACATCATAATTAAAATGCCAAAAGCAAAGGACAAAGAGAGAATATTAAAAGCAGCAAAAGAAAAACACTTAATTACCTTCAAGGAAGCACCCATATGTTTGTCAGCTGACTTCTCAACAGAAACTATGCAGGCCAGATGGGAGTGGCAAGAAATTTTCAAAGTGATGAACAGCAAGAACCTACAACCAAGATTACTCTACTCAGCAAAGCTATCATTCAGAATTGAAGGTCAGATAAAGAGCTTCACAGATAAGAAGAAGCTAAAGGAGTTCATAACACCAAACCAGTATTATATGAAATGCTGAAAGGTATTCTTTTAAGAAGAAGAAAAAGGTGTCTGCTTCAAACTAAAGCATGGATGGAACTGGAGAACATTATGCTAAATGAAATAAGCCAGTCAATGAAAGATAAGTATCACATGAACTCACTCATTTATGGAATACAATTTATGGATACTGTGTATCCAGTAGTTTTCTTGCTTCCATTTCTTTGATTTGCAACATGTTTCTTTGTCTCCACATTTGGGCTGCTTCCCAGTGTTTGTTTCTATGTATTAGGAAGAACTGTTATATCTTCTGGAACTGCTAGAGTGGTCTTATGTCTTACATGTTCTGTAGTGCCCCATGGCTCAGAGCTTCCCCAGTCACCTGAGCTGGAAACTCTAGATGTGCCCCTGTGTGGGCTGTTTGCATAGTCTTATATTTGAGCCACCACCTCTGCACTCACCAGCAGTGAGCCCAGCTTCTGGCTGAGCGGCACTTACCATGTTGGAGTGCCCTGACCATGAGGGGAGAGCTCCCTCATTGAGCTTCTGCCCTCATGGTCGTCAGTGAGCATCATAGCAACCAGTAATTTCACTGTTAATTTGATTTGCATATTAGCCTTTTATAATATAGAGTTTGTGGAGAAATTAGAACCCTTATGTATGGTGGGAATCTACAATGAGGCAGCTGCTATGGAAAACAGTATGAAGGGTCTTCAATTAATTAAAAATAAAACTAACATGATCCAGCAGTCTTCGTGGTATATATCCAAAGGAATTAGAAACAGCATCTTGAACAGGTATATGGTACTATGTTCATTGCAACATTATGTATTCACAATAGTCAAAATTTCAAAACATCCTAAATGTCCATGGATGACCAAATGTGATATATAAAGGAGATCAGTAAGATGGCAGAATAAAAGGTCCCTACTCATATGCTCCATTTGCAACAATAATTTGGTACCATCCATGAACAAAAGTAAATATGTGAGAACTTTTGGGATCTCAGTAGGAGACTGTGAATACCTGGTACAGTTCAAAACCAAAGAAAGCTATTTTGAGAAGTCAGGCCCATTCCCAGATGATTGACTTGTTAACCATGATCCCAGATACTGTCCTGCTCACCTGGGAACCTAGCAGGAGGCACTTTTCATGCTAAATGAGGCAGACCTACAGACCTGGATCATGACTGTGTACTTTGAAATAACCCTGTAACTAGGTTCCAGCTCCTCTCAGTTATAATATGCGACCAATCCTGCCCACAGAGGGGCCTGATCAGTGAACTGTTGAGAACCAACTCAGGAAATTGGAGGAAGACACAACTATCCATTCACCAGGTAACAGGCTCACTATCTGCAGATCTTGAAATGGACCCTTATCCCAGCACCAGTACAACTGACCAAGGTCTTAGAAGTATTCCCGTCCACCGAGGGACCAGACAAAATCCACATTCACCTGACTCCCAGGTAATAGTAATGCCAACCGCAGAAACCACTGCAGAACGGGCAGCAGCATGTAACCTGGCTGCAATGCCACCTGATGGCAATCTCAGAGACAATAGTATTAGGCCAGGGACACACAGGAGAAGGTATTTATCTGCTGTAACTTATTTGGTAAAGTCTGAGGGTGATTTTATTCCTTTAAATACATAGAAACCAACCACTGCAAAGGTAAATGGGTCACAAGTAATCTGGAAAATATGAGAACACCAAAGGAAATTAATAAAGCTCCAGTAAGCTACTACAATGAAATAAAGTTTTATTAATTTTCTGACAAATAATTCAAAATAATCATCTTAAGAAAACTCAATGAAGTGCAAGTGAACACAGATAGACAAGTAAATAAAATCAGGAAAACAATGGGAAAACAAAATGAGACATTTAATGAAGAAATAGACCACAAAAAGGAACCAAATTGAAATCCTGGGACTGAAGATTAAAATCACAGAACTGGAAAATTTAATAGTGAACTTCAATAACCTACTCAATTATAAAGGATAGAGAATAAGTGGATTTGAAGACATGTTATTTAAAATTAGCCAGTTATAAAAAACAAAAAGGAGTGGATAAAGTTTAAAGGACCTAGGAGAAGCCATAAAATTAATAAATAAAATATATTAAAGAGTCCCAGAAGGAGAATACAGAAAGAGGGGAGGAAGCTTTTTTAAAGATATACAGTTGGCTCCTGAACAACATGGGAGTTAGAAGTGACTAAAACCTGTGTAGTCAAAAATACAGATTTACTTTATGTTGGCACTTGGCATTCACAGATCCCCAACAGCAGTTCAAAAATACAGTTGACTCTTGAACTGTTCAGGTCCACTTACACACAGATTTAAAATCAATTTGATAAAATGGTGGTACATATATCACGTTTAACTCTTACTGTAAAACTTTTTTAAAGTATTAAAATAACTAAGGTACAATAATTTGTAAAAGGACACTCAATATAAACAGACATAATGTGTAACATATATACTATAAAACGTAGGCAAGGTGGAGAATTAAATCTGTAGATTTTTTTGTGTGCAATCAAAGCTAAGCTACTATCAAGTTACATAAACACTTATACTATAGGATGGTTTATGTAAAGTTAAATAAAAACAGGAAAACAATGAAAAAACACTTTCATCAGTAGATAGATCATTCAGACAGAAAATTAATAGACACCATATATATACTAGAGACCCGGTGCATGGAATTTGTGCATGGGGGTGTGCATCCCTCAGCCCAGCCTGCACCCTCTCCAATCTGGATCCCTCTCACAATCTAGGACTACTGGCTCCCAACCACTCACCTGCCTGCCTGCCTGATTGCCCATAACTGCTTCTGCCTGCCAGCTTGATCACCACTTAACCATTTCCCTGCCAGTCTGATTGCCATCTAACTGTTCTCCTGCTGAACCGAATGCCCCAAACTGCCCTCCCCTCCCCATCTGATCACCTCCAACTGTTTTCTCCTGCAGGCCTGGTCCCCAAATGCCCTCCCCTGCTGGCCTGATTGCCCACAACTGCCCTCCCCTGTTGGCCATCTTATGGCAGCCCTCTTGTGTCCACATGGGGGCTGCCATCTGGTGTGTTGGGATGACAGTCAATTTGCATATTACCCTTTTATTAGATAGGAGATATATATATACACATACACACACACAATATGGCATTCTATCTATCTATCTATCTATCTATCTATCTATCTAGAAATGACATTCTATTCAATAACAGAAGAATATGCATTCTTTTAAAAAATATATCTATTGGTTTTTAGAGAGAGAGGAAGGGAGAAGGATAGAGAGATAGAAATATCAATAAGGAAGACATTGGCTTCCTCCTGCATGCTCTCTGACTGGGAATCGAACTAGAGACCTCTTGGTTCATGGGTGAATGCTCAACCACTGAGCAACACCATCTAGATAGAATACTTATTCTTATTTCTACACAGATCATTTTCCAATGAAAGGGCAGAGCGGGACTGCAAAGAACAATTTAGACAGCTGTCATTTTGGACTGTGTGACTTGTACAGCCACCATGTTGGCCGCATGATGTGTAAACTTACCTGGGGGCTGCCATCTTGAAATCACAAAGACCAACCCCTCCCTTTGAATTAGCCAATAGTGAAAGACTGTGCGCCTGAGCTCCAATCAAGAGCAAAGGACAGGTCATGTGCATCAGGGATTATTTGCGTCACTAGCCCCAGCCCTCACCCAACCAATTGGAATATGCCCCACCTCCCGACCCCTAGCCCTATAAAATCATTGTGCCTTGGAAACTTGCCCTCTTTTGCATCCTGCCACTGCATCAGTGGAGGCAGAGAGCCAAGCTAGCTTGTATTAAAGGTTCTTTTGCTTTTGCATCATTCTCAGCTCCCTGGTGGTCTTTGGGGATCATGAAATCTGGGCATAACATTAGGTCACATTATAACACAGGCCTCAATAAATTATAAAGGTTGAAATTATATCTAGAACTACCTCTGGCCACAATGGTATGAAACTAGAAATCAAACAAGAAGAAAACTGAAAAATTCAAAAATACTTGGAAATTAAACGACACATTATTAAACAACCAATGGTTAAAAAAATCAAAAGGTAAATTAAAAATAAAAAAATATCTTGAGACAAATGAAATTGGAAACACAACATACCCAAACTCATGGGATGTAGTTAAAGCAGTCCTAAGAGAAAAGTATACAGAAAAAAATGCCTAGATTAAGGGGAAAAAGGGGATCTCAAATAAATAACTTAACTTTATACCTCAAAGAACTAGAAAAAAAACAAACTATATCCAAATATAGCCGAAGAAGGAAATAATAAAGATTATAGCATAATTACATGAAATTAAAAAATAGAAAACAACAGAAAATCAATGAAACTAGTCATATTTTTTTAAATAAACAAAATTGACAATTATTTAGCTAGAGTAACCAGAAAAAATTAGGACTCAAATAAATAAAATTATAAATAAATATAAATATAAATATTGTGGGAACCCCTTTCATGTTCCACATGGTCCAGGGTTCCAGGGTCAGGTTCTGGTTCTGGAGAAGTCCACACACAAATGAAGAGACTAGAAAAACATTTATTTGGGAAAATGGGGGCCAGGAGGTAGCCCAACTCTAGTGGGAGAATTATACCTTGCTTCGGCCTTGCCATTCCTTTTATTCAGGTTTGGGATACACCCATTGGCCTTAGGCAGGCAATAAAAAGATTACCTTATCAGTAAGGATTTACATGATTATTTGGTGGGGAAGTTACTTCAGCTACCCTTGTCTCAATTAGATAGGGAGTGGTTGGCTCTGACCTTTCAAAGCCTCAAGGTCGACCAGCTTTTCAGGTTCCTTGTCCACACCTTTCTATTAGTGAGGCAATGATTGGTTTCTAGCAAAATATAAATGAATATAAATAATATAAATCCTATATAATAAAAGGCCAGACCATAAGCGTAACAACCAGAATGACCGTTTGATGAGTCACAATGAGGTGCATTGACCACTTCCCAATCCCTTCTCCCCCTGCCCCACAGGCTCTGATCACAGTATGGCGAATGAATGGGGAACCATGGTGAACGGGAAAGGGGAAGTGGTGGTGGGATAGGACTGGGGACTATTAAGCAGGGGTGAGCATCCAGTGGCGAGCATCTCAGGGTGGCAGTGGTGATTGTCATGGAGTGTCAAGGTGCCAGGAGCTTCACAGAGTGTTGTGGGGCAGTGGCTGGGAGTGTCGTGGGACATCTGTGGAGAGCATCACAGAATGTCACGGGGCGAGGAGCTTTGCAGAACATCATGGGGCAGCAATGGCGAGTGTCGTGGAGTGTCACAGAGCAGTCGCAGGGGCGGTGGCAGGAAGCATTGCAGAATAGCGGCAGAGAGCATCGTGGAGCTTCGTGGGATAGTGAGTGTCCTGGGACAGTACAGGGCGTCACAGAGATCGGACATGGCCCTGATCGCAGGCCAGGCCTAGGGACTCTATTCATGCATGATTTCATGTGCTGGCCCTCTAGTTTAAATATAAAAATAAAAATAAAAATAAATATAGATATAAGTATAAATATAAATATGAACATGAACACGAATATGAATATGAATAAATATGAATATGAATATAAAATGAATATAAATATATTTGAACATAGTGCTAAAAATCCAAGTCACAAGCAAGTAGACAAGAAAAAGAAATAAAAAGAATCCAAATAAGAAAGATATAATTGAAATTGTCTCCATAAATGATATGAATTTCATATATTTAAAACCCTAAAGACTCTGAAAGGGCAGAGCGGGACTGACTCCATTTTGTACTGTGTCCTCCACCTTCTGTAACTGTGTCCCCTCTTATAGCTGCCATTTTGGACTGTGTGACTTGGCAGCCACCATGTTGGCTGCATGATGTGTAAACTTACCTGGGGGCTGCCATCTTGAAATCACAAAGACCAACCCCTCCCTTTGAATTAATCAATCATTAAAGACTGTGCACCTGAGTTCAAAATCAAGAGCAAAGGACAGTCACATGCGTCAGGGATTATTTGCATCACTAGCCCCAGCCCTCACCCAACCAATCAGAATCGGCCAACTCAGTGGTTCGAGTATGGCCCCAACTCCCGACCCCTAGTCCTATAAAATCATTGTACTTTTGAAACTCGCCTTCTTTTGCATCCTGCCACTGTGTCGGTGGAGGTAGAGAGCCAAGCTTGCTTGTAATAAAGGCTCTTTGCTATTGCATTGGACTCAGCTCTCTGGTGGTCTTTGGGGAATCTTGAAATCTGGGCATAACATTTGGGGGCCCATCCAGGATCCCCAAGACCCATTAGGGACCCCGACCCAGAAAGCCTGACTGACAGTGGTAGGTGTCTGTGTGTTTCTGTGTTCTGTCCTGTGCGAGCTCACCTCTGGTATTCTGGTTGCGCTCGAAGTGGTCTAAGTGGAAGCACTGGAGGATCATGGACCAGAGGACTTGAAAGACGTTCCGACTCTCCTGTCTGGAGGGACATGGATTCCCCTCACAAATCTGAGCTAGTTTTTGGTTTTGCTTCCATGGGGTTGGAAGACAGTTCTTTGAGGCCCTTTGTTTTTCTGTTTGTGTTTCTATGTTTTATTCTGTGGACTTACTGGACGGACATTATGGGACAGACTCAGACTACTCCTTTAAGTATTCTGATTCATCATTTCAAAGAGATTAGGGGAAGAGCCAATGACCTCAGTGTGGAGGTCCAGAAGGGCCCATGGCAAATTTTCTGTTCCAGCAAGTTGGCCAACTTTCAATGTTGGATGGCCACTAGAGAGAACTTTCGACCTCCCTACCATCTGCCGGGTCAGGGACGTCACCTCCCGGCCCAAGGGGAGTCATCCTGATCAACTCCCTTACATTATTACTTTGCAGGACCTTGTGGAGGACCCATCCTCCTGGCTTAAGCCCTTTCTGGCCCACACCCTCCAGAGCCGAGACCTACTCTTGCTTTGCAGAAAGAGAAGATCACCCAGCCATCAGCTCCCCACTACCCTATCTTGCAGGGGGGAACTGAGGAAGAACTTTTCTCCCCCGTATCAGTCCCTTAGAGTGCTGGAGAGACCCAGCCACCCCCCATCCAGGGAAGCAGATGCTGCTCCAAGAGCAGAGGGCAGAGGAGTTCCCATGGGAGGCCTGCCCTATACCAGACAAAGGGCTCAGAGAGAGCAGTCTGCTTCCATCTTCGACTCTCTGAAAAGCCGCCGGGGCTCATTGATTTCTGTTCTTTTCACCCATCAGCCTACCTGGGATGACTGTCAGCACATTTTGCAGGTCCTATTCACCACCAAGGAGAGGGAAAGGGTCCTTAATGAGGCCCAGAAGCTAGTTTCAGGTGCGGACGGGAATCCTACCACCAACCAGGCTCAGATAGACACCTTTTTTCCTCTAACTAGGCCTGAATGGGATTTCAACATGGCAGAAGGTAAGGAGAGGCTCCGGGTATACCTCGAGAATCTAATGGGGGGGGGGGCGGTCTTCGGATGTCTGCTAGGAAGCTGACTAATTTGTCTAAGGTAGGAAATGTACAGCAGGAGAAGGCTGAATCTCCAGCAGCCTTCCTAGCGTGGGTCATGGAAGCATTCTGTACCTATACCCCCATGGGCCCAGAAGCTCCCGAAAACAAGGAGGCTGTTATCATGGCCTTTGTAAATCAATCTGTGGCAGATATCAGGAGAAAACTGCAGAAGATAGATAGACTAGGGGAGAAAAGTCTGCAGGACTTGCTGGTAGTAGCCAAAAAGGTGTACAACAACTGGGAGCCTCCTGAAGACAAGCAGGCTCGTGCCGCGGTGGCTGCCAGCAGTAAGCAAATCCATGACCTGGCCAGGATTCTGCTAGCTACCACTGAGGACTCTCCCAGGCAATGGGACCGGCTCCTCTGGCAGCTTACAAATAACCAAAAAGAAGGTAAGAAGGCCGCCAGGAGAAGGAGGCAGAGGCTGCAGAAGGATCAGTGTACTTACTGCAAGGAGATAGGACATTGGGCCCGAGAATGTCCAAAGAAGGCTGGCGGGAAGGGAAACAAGACTGATTGAGTGAAAGTCTTAGAGCTGGACGAACTGAGTGATTAGTTCGGACCCCCTCCCTGAGCCCAGGTTAACTCTTAGAGGGGAGGGGATTCCTATTGACTTCCTTGTCGACACCAGAGCATATCATTTGGTCCTCCGCACACCCCAGGGAAGCTAGCAAACAAGAAGTCCTGGGTACAAGAAACAGTGGTTGTGGGCACTGGGTAATGACATCATAATAAGCCCTGGCTTCCTCTCCCTAGTGATAGGCCATCCTATATAATAAAAGCTTAATATGAAAATTGTTCAACCGGGAGTTCGACTGCTCACTATGATGTGTGGTGACCCTGCCAGACCCAATGGGTCACAACAAGAGTGAAACCACAGCAGAATGGTGGAGAAGGTGAATAGGTGGCACCAGGCCAAGGCAGGTGTGAGTGGGATCCAATCACCCGACAGGAGGGATGGTGGAGCAGGTGATGGGTGTCACTAGGCCACAGTGGGGTGCCAGGCGGGGACGCGTGGATCTGAGACTGGGGTGTGACCTGGGGCCGAGAGCTTGGGGGTGTGATCTGAGGCCCAATCCCACCCATGCATGAATTCATGCATTGGGCTTCTCGTTTAACAATAAATGGCACCTTGGACCTGGAACCCACAAAGCAACACTCAACTTCCCACAAGTGGGACACAGGCCCCACCACCACCCCAGAGCATCACCCCACCAAGTCATAGCTGACGATGCTGAGAACTCATAGTGCAAAATGTAGCCCACAGCCCACCCCAGCCCTATAATGGTGATGGTGGGAACTGGGTAATGATTTCACGTAGCAATGCCTGGCTTCCTCTCCCTCGCAACTAGCCTCTTTGGAGTTTCTTCATCCCAGGAATAAGATTTTATTTATAGCCAGGTGGAAACATTTTACATTTTAACAAAATGTCTGTGAAGCATTTTCCCATGCTTCATCTCATTTGATCCTCACAGAAGTCCTGGAGTAGGTAGATAGGGTACTTGGTGGAATCCTATTTTCTTTTCATTAGCCAGAAAATGGAGATTTAGAAAGCTTAGAAACAAAAAAGAAGAAAGAAATGATGGAGCTTGAAAATGACTTCAGGTTTTCTTACTGTACAGAATATAGTCAAACAGAAAATTATTTTACTTTTTGTTCTCCCTACATGATCTACAATAACAATTTGTTTCATGTTGATATTTACTGCTGTGTTGCTGACAATTACCTGAAAATGAAGTTGGGGTGCTTCACTGGGGTGAAAAAAGTTTAGATAAATCAGAAAGCAGGTCTAACTAAGCAAGCTTATCTCTCTATATAAAGCTCTCACTGGTGCCAATTGCTTGACTGTATTTTGATCTATCATTGTTGAACATGAATTTGGTTGACACTTTAATTTAAAAAAAGGGAAAATAGTGATATTAAATATTTTTTCTAATTAATTTTCTTTCAAGGCACATGAATTCATGCACCAGGCCACCAGTATCATTATAATGTCAACACTATCCAAAGCCATCTACATATTCAATACAATCATTATCAAAACTCCATTTTAAAAAATATATATTTTATTGATTTTTTTTTTTTTTTGCAGGGAGGAAGGGAGAGGGATAGAAAGTTAGAAACACAAATGAGAGAGAAACATCTATCAGCTGCCTCCTGCATAACCCCCACTGGGGATGTGCCCACAACCAAGGTATATGCCTTTGACCTGAATTGAACCTGGGACCTTTCAGTTCGCAGGCTGACGCGCTATCCACTGAGCCAAACCAGTTTCGGCATCCGAAGGCATTTTTCAAAGAGATAAAAAATCCTAAATTTGTATGGAATCACAAAGGGCCACAAATAACTAAAGTAATCATTCCAGTACGGTAGTGGCATAAAAAACAGATACATAAATGGTTGGAACAGATTAGAAAGCCCAGAAAACAAATATGCATATAGTCAATTAATCTTTGATAAGGGGACTGAGAATACACAATGGGGAAAGGATAGTCTCTTCAATAAATTATGTTGGGAAAACTAGATATCCACATGTAAAAAAATAAATTATCATGCACCATATAAACAAATTAACTTGACATAGATTAAAACTGTAATATAAATCCTGAAACTAAAACTTTTGGAGAAAACCAAGAAAAAGTTCCATGACATTGTTCTTAGCAATGATTTTTTTGGTTATGACACTAAAAGCACAGGCAACAAAAGCAAAAGTAAATAAGTGGGCTTATATCAAAATAAAATACTTCTGCACAGTACAAGAAACAATCAACAAAATAAAAAGGCAACCTATAGAAAGAGAAAATATTTTCAAATTATATATCTGATAAGGAGTTAATATTAAAAATATAAATAAATCATGATTCAATAGCAAAAAAAGAGGAAAAGATAAAAACATGATTAAAAAATGGACAAGGACCAGAATAGACATTTTTTTACAAAGAACACATACAACAGGTATATGGGAAAATGCTCAATAGCACTAATTATGGAAATACAAATAAAACCACAATGAGATATCACCTCGCACCTGTTAGGATGGTTATTATAAAAAACAGGAAATAAATATTCAGGGTGTGAAGAAACGTGAAAACTTGTGCATAGGTAGTAGTAAATTGGTGGAGCTATTATGGAAAACAGTATGGTGACTCCTCAATAAATTAAAAATAGAACTACCATATGACCAGCAATATCACTTCTGGGTATATTTCTAAAAGAAATGCAAATAGTATCTCAAAGAGATGTCTGTACTCTTATGTTCATTGCAACATTATTCACAATAACCAAGACATGGCAACAACCTAAGAGTCTGTCAAAGAATGAATGAATAAGAAAAAATGTGATCTATGATTCACCCACTTAATTTATTTATTTTTAATTATTTTCATTGTTGAATGTATTACAACTGCCTTCTGATTTCACCCCACTGATTACCTCCACCCTGCTCCTGCCTCCTTCCCAGGCCTTCACTGCACTATTGTCTGTGTCTATGGGCTATATATATATATATATATATATATATATATATATATCCATCTGATTGTTCAACCATTCACCTGAGAGATATGATGTGAAATGACCATCAGGGGCCAGATGCTCCAACCAGTAGAGGAGGGAGGCCGATTCCTTACAGAATTGTCCATGGGTTAGGTTGCTGCTGGGGCACTATGGGCCCCAAATCTGCTTTACCTGCACTCCAGAGCCATTAAGGGATCTTGGAGGCCTGGTGCACTGATTTGTGCACCTATGCAGTGCTGTAGCCTAAGTCCAGTGGGTCATAAAAAATGTTGAATGGACTCTTTCAGGAGGGCTGAAAATCTTCACGTTATTACCTGCTCCTGGAACAGCTGAAGGCAATTCCGCTAACTTGATAGTCCTTTACTGTTTACCAAATTTTACCTTTGATATGTATATCTACTTTGCTAAAGGGAAAAATGTGGGAATTAAAAGCCATAGGTCTGAACATTCAGAAAGCCCACTTCACCAGAAAGTGGAGCCTCCCCTGGATCCTCCATGCCTACCAAAATTATATTTCCTCTCTAGTCTCTTTATTTGTTTACATGCAGCCCTTCTCCAGATCCCTGAACCTTAATGTCGAAAGACCCTAGCAGTGGGGTGACTGAGCCTTGCCTGTACCCTCTCACAATCTAGGACACCTCAGGGAATGTCAGAGAGCCAGTTTCAGCCCAATGCCCGGAGGCCAGGCCAAGTGACACAACTGGGGCATGAATTGTGCACTGGGCCTCCGGTATGCATATAAGTTCCTTGGTTAATCACCCCCTCCCCTTCCTTCTAAGATTCATCAGTCTGTTTTATGCTTCAGTGTCTCTGGATCAATTTTGTTTGTCAGTTTATTTTGTTCATTAGATTCTACATATAGCCCTAACTGGTTTGGCTCAGTGGATAGAGCATCGGCTTTCAGACTGAAAGGTACCAGGTTCGATCCTGGTCAAGGGCATTTACCTTGGTTGCAAGCACATCTCCAGTAGGAGTGCAGGAGGCAACTGATCAATGTTTCTCTCTCATTGATGTTTCTGACTCTCTATCCCTCTCCCTTCCTCTCTGTAAAAAATCAATAAAATATATAAAAGGAAAGATTCTATATAAAAGTGAGATCATATGATACTTGGCTTTCTCTTACTGGCTGATTTCACTTAGCATAATACCCTCCAGGTCCATCCATGCTGTCTCAAAGAGTAAGAGATTCTTATTTTTTTACAGCTGCATAGTATTCCATTGTGTAAATACTAGTATACCACAGACTTTATCTACTTATATACTGATTGGCATTGCACTATTTCCAATTTTTAGTTATTGTAAATAGCAATTCTACAAACACAGGAATACATATATTCTTTCTGATAGGTATGTTGGGATCATTAGGATAAATTCCTAGAAGTGGGACCACTGGGTCAAATGACAGTTCCATATTTAATTTTTTGAGGAAACTCCATACTGTTTTACTCAGAGGCTGTTCCAGTCTGCATTCCCACCAGCAGTGTATTAGGGTTCCCTCTTCTCCACATCCTCACCAGCACTTGTAATTAGTTGATTTGTTGATGGTAGCCATTCTGGTAGATGTGAGATGATACCTCATTGTTGTTTTAATTCGCATCTCCCATGATCAGTTACTTTGCCCATTTTTTTAAATTGGATTGTTTGTCTTCCTTTTGTTAAGTTGTATGAGCTCTTCATATATTTTGGAAGTTAACCCCTTATCAGATGTGTCATTTGCAAATATGTTCTCCCAAGTATTTTATTGATAATTTCTTTTGCTGTGCAGAAGCTTTTTAGTTTTATATAGTCCGATTTGTTTATTTTTTCCCTTTGGTTCCCTAGCCCTAGGACAGTGGTCGGCAAACTCATTAGTCAACAGACCCAAATATCAACAGTACAACGATTGAAATTTCTTTTGAGAGCCAAATTTTTTAAACTATATAGGTATGTACATTGTTATTAACTTAATTTGAGTACTCCTAAACTGGCCTTTGCTAAAAACATCTTCAATCTAATTGAGGTACATTCACTGAGGTAGACTCCTTCCAACTCTCAAATTCACACCCCTCTTATATACTTGTCTATCTCCTTTCGTTCATCCTCTATATATGTCCAAACCATCTCAACATACTTTTCTCAATCCTCGACACTGTATCTTCTTTCACTCCACAATGTTCCCTAAAATTAACTTAATAAACTTTAAAATTTTAAGTCTTAGTTAAACTATAGGTACCTTGAATAAAACTTGATATCATACTTAATAACGATATTATTTATTGATAAAATTAAATTCCTTACAATTTACCTTACAATATCCATACAATTAAATCATGACAATGACTGACAAACACTAATGTGAACAATGGCCTTGCATCTCCTTGGGAAGTTTGGGTAAGTCAGGTTTGTATGTTGCTGTTTTTAATTTTAGGCACGATTCCAGGTTCTCATCAATAACACGACTTCTCAGTTTACTCTTGATAAGGTTCATGCTTGAAAATGATTGTTCACCTAAATATGTAGACCCAAGTAAGGAAAGAACAGCAAACACTAGCTTTTTCAGTTAATTATATGAATCAGGAATACTATTCCAGGTGTTAAAAATCAACATATCTTCCTTCTCCAGGTCTTTCAAAGCAGACCGCTTGTGCTGTGAACTAAGTTCACATTTGTTTTTCTCCAATATTTCTATATCAGCACAGAAACGTTCAAATTTCAAGCTCCACAATTCTTTATTTTTTAAATACAGCAATATCATTTCAAAGTTGCCAATGTCAATATTAAAGGAAGAAAAATTTAATTCTGTTATAGTAGCATTAAGAGGTTTGTGCACAAAGGCTAACATCGCTTGGCTGTTTCTGAATTCCTGAAACCTATTGAGAAAAGCTTCCCTCAGATTTAAAAGCGTTGTTTGGAAATAGCAAATGTCAATATCAGGATTATTTTCTTGGTGATGTTTCAACAGGCTTGGAAAGTGAATCAAAGTTTCTCGTTCAAAATCTTGAGTAAAAAGAGATAATTTATTTTTGAATGAAATAACTTCTAACATTGAAAAAAATTGTTTCCTTTCTCCTGCAGTTTATGATTAAACTGATTTAGATGAGGCGCAATGTCTACCATGAAATAAAATTTTTGGATCGACTGATCGCTCGTTAGTTCTGGATAGTGAACACTCTTCTGACGGAGAAATACTTTAATTTCTGTTAATAAGAAAGTGAAACGTTTCCTTGTTAAGCAGCAGATCTGCATACTCACTCTCCATTTCAACTAAAATTTCTTTAAATTAGCGTAACGAAGAACTTAGGTATAATTGAGTTGATAATGTTAATCACCATTTCCATACCTTTGCAAATTTCTTCTGGAAATGTCTGCACACAAAGTGATTCTTTTTTTTAAATTTAATTTTTAATTTTTTTATTTTTTGCAATATAACTTAGATTTAATAGTAGTACATATGTTTTCCCTTCCCCCCATCATCCTCCCAGCCTCCCCTACCCCCCAGCACATGTCCCCACCTGTCCCTCCCCACCCCAGTGTCTTTCATCCATTGGTTATGTTCATATGCATGCATGCAAGTCCTTCAGTTGATCTCCCCCAGCACCCGCCCCCCACCCTCCCCAGCCCTTTCCCTATAGCCCAACAGCCTGTTCAATGCCTCCCTGCCTCTATATCAATCACTCTCCCCTGTTTCTTTTCTTCAAAAATATCTTGCATCTGCATACTAGAAATAAATGTATAAGAACAAAAAATGTTTGCATGTCAGTTTCAATGTCCAACTCTTCTGAGTCCCAGTTTCAATGTCAAATAGTTCTTTATGTGTACATGTTTGCAATGGTATCCAGATGGTGGACACATCGTGGCAGGAGATTATGCAGAGAAAAAGGAACTCTAGTGCACTGCTGGTGGGATTGTAGACCGGTGCAGCCACTGTGGAGAACAGTATGGAGTTTCCTCAAAAAACTAAAAATGGAGCTTCCATTTGATCCAGTGATCTCACTTCTAGGAATATACCCCAAGAAACTAGATACTCGAATTAGAAAGGATATATGCACCCCTGTGTTCATAGCAGCACAATTTACCATAGCTAAGACTTGGAAACAGCCTAAGTGCCCATCAGCAGATGAGTGGATTAAAAAACTATGGTACATCTACACAATGGAATACTAAGCTGCAGTAAAAAAGAAGGAGCTCCTACCATTTGCAACAGCATGGATGGATTTGGAGAGCATTATACTAAGTGAAATTAGCCAGGCAGAGAAAGGCCCACAAAGCCCTTCTTGATTAATGATGCAATAGTAAGTACCTCGTGATTAATTTTTTCTTTCAAAATGGCAACAAGCCCCTTTCTTATGCCAGTCATACTTTTTTCCCCATCTGTTGAAATTAAGACAATTTTATCCAGGGGAATTTGATGTTTTTCAATGTACTCAATTATAGCATTTGCTATATCCTCTCCACGTGTTTAACCTTTGATTGGTAATAATCCTAAAAGTTCTTCCTTAGGACCTGTAGATGAAATAAAACATACAAAAAGTGAAAATTGTGCTGTAACATTTATGTCATAAGACGAATCAACTGCTATTGATAAAGCTGAAACCAATTTAAGATCTTCAACTTGCTGGCTGGTTATATTCGCAGACATTTTGACTGTTCTATCTTTCACTGTTTTAGCAGACAATGGTAACTCTTTTAATTATTTTTTTAGAATATCTCCTTTGTTCTTAAAATCCTGAAATAGCTCTTCAGATGCATTTATAAAACAAATTTTTATATATTCACCGTCTGTATATGGTTTTTCTCTCTAAGCATGTTTAATCACAAAACTTGCAATGTTAAAATTATTGGGATATTGCATCCAGTAATTAAATAGAGAACTTGATTTTTCTTGACTCTTCTGAAGTTACTCAACTGGTTTCTTCCTTGCATCGCCAACAGGATATTTAGTAATAAATGACATGTGTTTAGTTGTTATGCGCCAATTTTCCCCAACAAATAAGATAGGTCAGAAGGCCATTTTTGTTTTGAATAAATGGGAAAGTCTTGGTCCATTCAACTTTAAAGTAATGCTTTTTGTCTTCCGTTTTTCCTTGCTTCTTCTTTGTAGCCATGTCAAACAGGGCACCCAAAAAGTTTCATTTTATAACAATAAAGCCACCAAAACAAAATAATTACAATTCTTAAAATGGTGACCAAAAATATCTGTAGGATTTGCAGTTGGTTGGAAAAATACAGGTAACTTTATGCTTTAAGCAGGGCTTGACAGGGGACCTCAGGCCACACACCCTACCCTGGTGCCAGGTGGGGGACCTGAGAGCCCAGGCCATGTCCCCCAGCCCAGCTCAGGGCCTAAAGAACTCAGGCTGAGACCCCCACCCCCAGCGCTGGGCCGGGGAACCTCAGGCTGCATCCCTGCCTGGCAGGACTTGACAGAGGCCCTAAGGCTGCACCCCCTGCTCTGGCACCAGGCTGGGGAACATGAGACTGCACCTGCCCACCCAACACCAAGCTAAGGGATCTGAGGCTGTCCCCCCGCCCCAGTGGGGCTTGATAGGGGTGGGGCTGGATGGGGCTGGGGCTGGATCGGGCTGGGTCTCACCCAATTGGGGTGGGGCTGACCAGGTCTGGGTCTCCTGAGTTTTTGAAGTGGGTGTGGGTGGTGGGCAGGGACTTGACTCTAGGTCCTGTGGTGAGCCCCAGACTCTGACAGGAGGGATATTGTATATACATTTTACTAATTTTCTTTCATCTCTGACACTTCTATTGTAGAGAAAGGGCAAATAGCAATACTAAAACATTTCTTCTAATTAATTCCCTTTTAATGTGCAGGAATTTTGTACACTGGGCCATTAGATAGTTATAAAATCAATAATTTCTGAGGTTATAATGTACAGCATGGTAACATATGTGTATGCTTCAAATATGTTAAGAGAATATATCTTGCTCAGTTTGTGTGGCTCAGTGGTTGAGCATCGACCTATGAACTAGATAGAGGTCATGGTTGGATTCCCAGTGAGGGCACATGCCCAGGTTGCAGGCTTGATCCCCAGTAGTGATTCTCTCTCATCATTGATATTTTTATCTTTCTGCACCTCCCCCTTCTTCTCTGAAATAAATAAAAATATATTTTAAAGAAGAGAGTCTATCTTATGTGTTTCACTACATGTACACACAAAAATTTAATTATATGAGGTGATATGTGTGTTTATTAGCTTGATTGTGGTCATCATTTCACACTATATATGTGTCTTAAATCATCATGTTGTGCACTTTCAAGGAAAAAATATGTTGTGAAATCTAACAAAAATATGGTGTGTACATACAATGGAATATTGTTTGGCCTTAAAAAGTAAGAAAATCCTGCCATATGTGACAATGTGGATGAACCAGGGAAACATTATTCTAAGTAAAATAAGCCAGCCAGAGAAGGATAGATACTATATGATTCTACTTATATGAAGTACTTAAAAAAGTCATACTCATAAAAACACAGTAAAATGAGGCTGTAATGGGGGGGAAGTAATGGGTTACTGTTAATAGGTGTAAATTTTCAGTTATGCAAGATTAACATATTCTATAAATCTACTCTATCTATATCATAGTTCCTATAGCCAACAAATCAGTATTGTACTTAAAAATATGTCAAGAAAGCAGATCTCATTTTAAGCGCTCTTCACACACACACACACACACACACACACACACACACACAAATGGGCAAGAACAAACTTTTAGAGGTGATGGATATGTTTGTTATGTTGATTGTCGTGATGATGTCACAGATGTATGCATATTTCACAGCCGTAATCAATAAATGTTTAAATCAATAAACCTTAAATAAATGTTTCTAAGTGAAAGAAGCCAACCTGAAAAGTCTATATACTTTATCATTCCGACTATATGACAATCATATAGCTTTACTCATACAATATGCTCATTTCATCTCTGTATAACAATTATATGTTTAAATGTGTTTAAAAACAAAAGAACCACTATGATAAAATATTTGCAAAACACAAATCTCATAAATGACCTGTATATGAGATATACAAAGGACTCTCATAATCAACAATAAGAAGGAATGCCTCTCAATTAATAATTGGCCAAATTATTAATAGACAGCCACTTTGGAAGATAGTTCATCAATCTTACAAAGCTACACATAGTCTTACTCTTCCATCCAGAAATTGTGCTCCTATGAATTTGTCCAAATATGTTGAAAACGTATATCTTCACAAAAAGCTACACATGAAATTTGGTAGAAACTTTATACATAATTGCAAAGCCACCAAGATGTGTTTCAATACATGAATTGTTAAACACAGTTACATCCTTAGAATAAGATACTATTCAGTGGTAGACAGAAATGTGCTATTTAGGTACAAAAAGTAATGGGAAACCTTAAATAAATGTTTCTAAGTGAAAGAAGCCAACCTGAAAAGTCTATATACTTTATCATTCCGACTATATGACAATCTGGAAAAAGTAAAAGTACAGAGACAGTTCAAAAATCAATAGTTACAAGGATCTTGTGTCTGGGAGAAAGATGGGCAGGAATAAACTGGTGGAGCACAGGGGATTTTAGGACAGTGAAACATTTCTTTATGATACATGCATGACATTATGCATTTACCAGAATCTGTAGAATTGTAGAAAACAAGAAGTAAAACCTAATGGAAACTGTGAACGTCAGTTAGTAATAATGTATGAACATTGCTTTATCAATTATAACAATTGTATCACACCAATGTAATGTGCTAATAATAGGGGAAACCAGGATAGAAGGGAGTATAATAGAAATTCTCTGAACTTTGTGCTCAAATTTTCTGTAAGTGTAAAACTCCCTAAGCAATCAAGTCTATTAATTTCAATAATGGCCTTTCTGAACAAGTACATATGAGGAAAAAAGGAAACAATAACACTATCAATAATTGCAAAAAACAATGTTTTTACTTTAAATCTCTCTCCACTCCATGCCTGACAGATATGTGTGACAAGTTACAACTCTGATTATAAAATATTTTAATAATAATAATATTTCTGGAATATGGGTAAACAATATCACCAGGTAATTCTGAAGCTATAGAATTATGTCTAAATGACCCCAATGTGTGCCTCTCATCCTATAAACAATGATTGATTTCTATTAATTTTTATTTTATTTTTAGATGTTTTGACAACAAAGCCCCTTATTTGCAATACTTATAGCTAAAACTACATTATTCCAATAAATTTATTAAATTTATTTTTTCTTAACAGAAAAAAATGTAGCAAACAAATCCAAAACCATCTTCTGTAATGTACATTTTTCAACATTAACACATTCTATTCAGGTATCTTTAATGCAAGGTCTTTTTATTGCTCTCCATCAGTAGATTAAATTTTTATCTCCTTAAAGTACATTGTTATCCTATATAATAAAGAGGTAATATGCAAATTGACCATCACACCTTCCCACAAGATGGCAGCCCCCATGTGGTCACAAGATGGCCACCACAAGATGGCCGACGGGGGAAGGCAGTTAGGGGCTACCAGGCTGGCAGGGGAGGACAGTTGGGGGCAAACAGGCCTGCAGGGGAGAGCAGTTGGGGGGAACCAGGCTGGCAGTGGAGGGCAGTTGGGGGTTACCTGGTTGGCATGGGAGGGCAGTTGGGGGCAATTGGAGTGGCAGGGAGCCATTAGGCATCAAATCAGGCTGGAAGGGAAGTGATTAGGGGGTTATTAGGCTGACAGGCAGAGTAAGTGAGGGGCAATCAGGCAGGCAGGCAGGCGACCAGTTGGGAGCCAGAAGTCCTGGATTGTGAGAGGGCTGTCCCACTGCCTGTTTAGACCCAATACCACAACAGAGGCCTAAACTGGCAGTCGGACATTCCCCAAAGGGTCACAAATTGGAGAGGGTGCAGGCTGGGCTGAGAGACACCCCTCCCCAGTGCACACATTCCATGCACTGGGCCTCTGTTCTATAAATAATTTAGTAAGGTGCTTACAAGCATGAATTCTTCAATTAGATAGTCCATGTTCAAGTCCTGCTTCTGTTGCTTATGAGTTGAGTGGCGTAGGACAAGTTGCTTAGTTTTATCTAAGTCTCAATCACTTATATGTGAAATGAGTAATGCACTAGTAGATTTCAAGACAGAATCCATTTAAAGCATTTACAATATTTCCTAGCACATATTAATTATGCAATAAATTATGATTATTATCAATTCATTGCATTTATACTGAAGGATGGTCAACTTTGCAACTGGTGGATGTATTCAATTTATGATGAAAATTATTGTATTCAGCACTCTATGGCTCCACCTTCTTTAAAGCTAATGACATGTATAGTTGTATAGAATATTGTGTTAGTAGATTACTTTATTACTTTAGTTCACTATGCTGAACAAACATAACCATGGCAATTGAACATCTACTTTTTTCAGAAATTAAGAAAAAAAGGACTTGAGAACAGATATGAAGCATTATGTTTTAAAAGTGTTGCTATCTTAAAAAATGAGTAAAAAGCTAGAAAAACATGGGTATGCCCTGAGAAAAATTATTAGTGAGTTGAAATACAGATATATTTTCTTAGCATTTGACCTTTTTCTAATGTAGTTCACAATTTAAATCAGAAATCTCTTCCCACTTTCTTTTTTAATGGATTTTTTTAAAGAGAGAGAGTGAAAGAGAAACATCAATTTGTTGTTCCACTTATTTATGCATTCATTAGTTGCTTGCTTTTTCAAAATTTCTTTATTGATTAAGGTGTTACATATGTGTTCTTATTCCCCCATCACCCCCCTCTCATGTCCTCCCCCCCCCCCGCTGTTGTCTGTGTCCATTGGTTAAGCTTATATACATGCATACAAGTCCTTCAGTTGATCTCTCTCTCTTATCCCCACCCTCTCCTACCTTCCCTCTGAAGTTTGATGTTCTGTTTCTCTGTCTCTGGATCTGTTTTTGTTCATCAGAGATTGCTTGCTTCTTGTGCCTTGATCAGGGATTGAACCCACAACCTTGGCATGTCAGGATGACGCTCTAATCAACTGAGCTACCCCATTAGGGCAGTCCCCACGTCTAATCTCCTAACCTCTGTTATCCTTTTCTTCCCCCTTCTACCAATGATGTCCTCTGCTATTACTAATAAAGAGTTTAATAGTACACAACACTATCTTGGTCTGTGTGCTCAGTGGTTCAATTTTCTACCATACCCTGACGGAGGCAACCAATTGATATGTCTCTCTCACATCTATGTTTCTCTCTCTTTCTCTCCCTTTTTCCTCCTCTGTCTCTCCCCTCCCCTTCATTCTCTCTGTAAATCAATGTGAAAAAAATATTCTCAGGTGAGGATTGACCAAAAAAAAAAAAAAAAAAGGAAAAGAAAGATAAACAATACTAAATTTGCATAATTTAACCAATGAGGAAAACAGATACAATGTTTTCATTATGAAAAAAATTAAATCTACATAATATCTACCAGATACCATAATTATTCCTTTTATCTTTCAGATTATGTTTTTTAGGGAAGGCAATTTTCCCCCTGAGATATTGATTGCTTAGGTTTGGAGGTTGGAAAACTTTTGGGGATGAGTGTGTAAGCCAAAGTATATAAATCAGCATCTTTTTCCATAAAAGCACCTTCTGAACCCAGCAAGAAAACTAGTTTTCTAAAGTAATTCGAGTAAGTAAAATACATCTAGAAAATTCTTACTCCAGTAAAGTAAATTCCATTTGTAAAACCAATTGCAGGACACCCATGAAAAAAACACACATGGTGTCAAAATAAGCCAAAGGAAAATCATTTAGGCAAAAATTAAAAAGAATCTCAAGTCTATTTTGCATAGAGGATCCCTTTGTTAACTTTTGGTCGAGAATGTGTTTGTGTGTTTTCAGAGAACAACTCCAAGACCATGTGGGTTCCTGCGACTGTGAGGAACTGATGGATCTGTTCCAGTCACGAGGATGGTCCAGAGATGGGAGACACTGAGGACACCTTGCCATGCTAGCAGTCGGCAGCTGTGCATGTCTGCAGGCAGCCCAGGACCAAACCAGAGAGGATGGATCTTGCATTGCCACGATGTGTCCACCATCTGGATACCATTGCTGACATGTACACATAAATAATTATTTGACACTGAAACTGGGACTCAGAACAGATGGACATTGAAACTGAGACTGAAACATTTTTTGTTCCTATACATTTATTTCTAGTATGCAGAGGCAAGATATTTTTGAAGAAAAGAAACAGGGGAGAGTGATTGATATAGAGGCAGGGTGGCCTTGAACAGGCTGTCAAGCTACAGGGGAAGGCTTGGGTGGATAGGAGGCGGATGCGGGGGGAAATCAACTGAAGGACTTGTATGCATGCATATGAGCATAACCAATGAATGAAAGACACTGGGGTGGGGAGGGGGGAGGGGGGATATGTGCTGGGGGGTAGGGGAGGCTGGGGGGAGGATAAGGGGGAGGGGGAAAAGAAAACATGTACTACTATTAATTATAAGTTATACTGCAAAAAAATCAATAAAAATATATTTTTAAAAAAAAGAATGAAACATCTCCCGAAACCAGAGTTCCTTAACCAACACTAATGCCAATGAAAAACACTAATACCTGACAACCAGAGATCAGGACAAAGTGTGAAAAAGATCTCAGTGGTGTATTCTGTTACCCTCAATTTAAAAATACAAATAGAGTTGTCAGCTCATTGGTAATCAGTCACAGTTAAGCTGTTAAATTATTTAAGCCATATTTGTAACACAGAATACAAAGAACCTAAAAACCCCCATGTAAACTTCCAAGTGTAAACTATTTACAGAAAATGTGCAAATTTGAAACTTTGGCATTGAGAGAGAGGAGAGAGTGAATATTATCCATTATTTCAACACATTTACCACCTGGTTATACAACAGTCACGATGCCTCCAAAAGTTTGTGAGTAATGGATGTGAGTAAAACTGAGTTTCATTTTTAAACCAAATTGAGTTTAAAAGGGCTGAATTTTTTTACAGTTCATGGGAAATTAACCATCAGCATTTACTGTTAATAGGTTAATATGTTCTTTGCACATGATTATTAAATACTTACAATAGATAAGATGATAATTAATGCTCTGCATTAATAACCATTTCAGATTTTACTCTTTGTTAATGACCTTATCATTAATATTGATAGAAAATATAAATATAGTTATTATCTGTACAGCTAATACTTAATTATCATAACTCATTACAGGGGAACAATTTTTATTACTGGTCACAAATTGGTAACTTAAAATTCTGACTTGGAAAAAAATCTACATTGCTGAATGTTATTAGACACTAGCAAAAAGAAATCTACCTTGCAGGATTCTTTTCAAAGAGAATTTTATATGAGGAAGTATATGATATTGAGAAAAATTTAAGATTGGATTTTTCAGTGGATTGAATTTATGTTTTATTTTTAACGCCATTTGAAGTCTCTAAGATATTAATGGAATACTATATTTATTAAAGAGCTCTTGTAAAGTTGGTAATTTAAAAATAAATAGTGGAAATATGCTATTTTAATAGCTATTGAAATATATCTTCCAATTTTCTTAGAAACTCATTTCATTTGTCCTTTTATGAAACTATAACATTATTAATCATATCAATTATACTTTGCCATGTGTCTGCCTTGCAATAATCTGTTCATCTTTATATGATTTTCTTTTACTCATCAAAAACACAAAACATAAGAACAACGTTAGATTATTGTTATAGTTGTTAATGTGCAAAAATCATAAGCAGATTAAAATATAATTTTAAAAAGTGATGGTGCTAACATTTGTGCCTGCAAGGCATTTATGCTAAAGACTATGTTTAATTTGTTAGATCTTTTACTGTTTCAGCTACATGAATAATTTATTGTTATTGCAAACTGAAGTTCTCAGTTTTGAACAATGTAATTCATCACTCACATCAGCCAAAGAAAAGAAAAGGTTGGTTTCTATGTACCATACAAGTCACAGCAAATAGGTTCATTTTGTCTTCAGATAATACACTGAATCATTTTTTTCCTATATGAAATATGTCCTTAAACATCTATTCACATACCAAATTTAAAGGAACATAAAATTACAGAACTATTTACATGAAAATTGTATAGGGAGACTTATAAGTGAAAATGGTGAACAGGATACATGCATTTATCTCTACTCTCTCCTTAAACGTCACTATAATGTTTTAAGAAAATTTTAGTCATATACCTATAATCAAAGAGAATAGGAAAGGATTAAAAAGAGAGATATTTTGGATATTGAAAATTAGATGGGTGATTTATAACTGACTTAGCAGAATGAAGACACCTTAGGAAGGCAGAAGTAGGAAAAGTTGAGATATCATCTAAAAGATTAGAAATTGCTGACATCAGGTACCTCTGGCAGAGCACAGGAGTTGAGCTAAAAAAAAATGGAAGGATAGAGCTGGCTGCTATGGCTTGTGGTTAGAGGATCCGCCCACACACCAAAAGGTTGCTGGTCTTGGGTTGTAGACTCTATCCTCAGTCCAGTTAGAGTGTGATCCCGATGTATGTTTCTCTCCATCTCTCTTTCTGTCTCTCTCTCCCCCCTCCCCCGCACTTCCTTATGCCCCTTCCCACTCTCTCTGAAAAGCCATGGAAATAATATACTCAGGTGACAATTAACAAAAACAAACAAACAAACAAACAACAACAACAAAAACCAGAAGGGTTGATCAAAAAATTAGAACCAGAAGTCCCGACCCTATTCCCACAAACAGATAGATACTTCCTCTCCCTGAGTCCAGCAGAAAACTGATATCTTATTCTTTGGAAAGATAAAATAGAGGGTCTTTGGACTGATGGACACCTAGCAGAGTTGAATTGGTATAATTTCAATACAGGGAGATATATACTGACTGAATGTTGAGACTCCAGCCTTTTCCCCCACAATGACAGCAGGCAGGGGAAAAAACAAAGACTGCATATATTTCTCCAGATGATCTGACTGCCCAGTAAAACAGATCTAAACATATAGACTCTGGGTTTTCCTTTCAGAAAACTGGCTTAAACAGATGACCCAGTCTAAAACCCCTGTTCTTGTGCCTCTTCAGTGCTTCATTCACGTTTATCTGTAAGCAGGCAGTGAGCATTCACAGGCATTTGAGGGAAGCAGGGGTTGAAAGAGTGAGAATTAAATAAGCACATATGTTTTACAAGAGTGAAAATTTCAGAAAATAATATAACTACTAGAAATTAAAATAATGTATAAAAGGAAAAAATCTAAATTAAGTGATTGAGAAATAAAGTTGAAGAATATCTTAGAAAACAGAGCAAACAAAGAGATGGAAAATAGATGAAGATAAGTCAGTAAATGGTTAGTCCAATTTCATAGAGGAAAAAAAGTAGAATGAAAAATGTCATTTAAAAAAATCTCAGTGGTTGAGTGTTGATCCGTGAACCAGGAGGTCACGGTTTAATGCATGCCCAGGTTGTGGTCTCAATCCTCACTAGGGGGTGGGCAGGAGGTAGCCAATCAATAATTGCCTTTTATCACTGATGTTTCTATTCTATCATAAAAAATACTTTTAAAAATCTCAGGCAATTTTATCAGCTCCAAAGTATTAATTTTTAGAATGGCGGGGTTCAGGCCCTGGTCGCCTAGCTCAGTTGATTAGAGCATTGTCCCAATATGGCAAGATTGAGAATTTGATCACTGCAGGGCACATACAAGAAGCAATCAATGGATGCATAAGTTAGTGGAACAACAAATTGATGTTTCAGTCTCTCACTCTTTGTGCATGTCTTCCTCTTTAAAATAAATTAAAAATTAATTGGCAGCATTTACTAAGTTGTAGCAGAAGTTTTAAAAATAGATCCAGACCAACAGTAATAACATTTCTTGAATGCTAAACCCATTTTAATGCTCATAGCAACCCCAAGAAGAGTGTATTATTAGCATCCTTACTTTCAAAGATGTCAATTTATATCCCAAGGACGCTAACTGCTATTTTGAAGTTTCATTAAGACATTATTCTGCAAGCATCCAGAAAGTTGGACAAACAAAAATTCTTCATTCAGTTCAAAAGATATAAAATCAGAAGGCGATTTGATTTTTCAGTAGACTAATAAATGTGCAGAGGCAAATGGTCACAGTGAAATTTACATCTCAATTTGTTCATGCACCAGAAGTGTATATATGGTGAAATAGTAGACATTCTGCTAACATGCCCTTTTGAGTTTCTGAGTTCTTGGGTAGAGATATAGGTGCCATTCTGGAGTGAGCTAAAGCCAGGAGGGGGACGCTTTCTGATCTTTATTTCAATTAGAGCAGAACAGTTTTCTTTGGAGGAGGCGGTATAGACGCTGGGCTCCTGACAGTGATTTGTATTAAAGTGGCTCCACTGAATACAAAAGTTAAGAAAAATGATTTTTAGAGAACTATCTTATTGCTGTATAATCATACCATTTGGAAGTTTAGTATTCTTCCCTTTACTTGTTGATTTGAAAGTCTAAAATGTTACACAGGCTTCTGATAAATCATCTGCCTTTTAGCTTTCTATGCTCATATCTTTACTAGTACAAACAGCTCCCTATGCCCATCTATTATGTGATTTAGTTGAAAAGCAGTTTTAAAAGTTTGTGCAAAATGCCACTTCCCTTGATATATTCAATACCTATTATGGGACTTGCAGAGATCAGAAAGTGTTTTGAAAATTTTCAGATTTTAGAGCCGCACTTTGAAAGCAGACTACACTTTTCTCAGAAGACTGAAAATGCCTTACCATCAAAAGAACAAGTGTTTGTATGTGGGATGTTAGTCCTCATTGTCGTTTAGCCAGCAGTATGTGAGGCCTATTTCAGGTTGTCACTTGTATTTTTAGCACCACCAGAATCTGACACTTCTAACACTTTGCCAGATTCAAAGACGATAATCATTCCTGTAAACTGAGAAAAATACTATCATTTTCAGTTTATATGTGCAAAAAACATAAGAAACATGTGCCCTTAAACAGCCAAGTGGTATTATGTAATTAAGGTCTAAGAGAAAGTAAATTAGGGACTATTGGGATGGTGTTCTTAATTAAAAGAAGAAAATCAGACTTTTGTTCCAGAGACCAACTTAAAAAATAAAAGCTCTGGGGGAGGAAAAAGATGGTGGTGGAACAGAAGGATGTGTAATCATTTGTGTCCCAGGGCAGAAGGAGGAAGCAGCTGAGGGTCACGCGGAGAGTGCTTGTTGGCGAGTGGGGGGACAGCTGGGCTTTGGGAGAAGGAGGGGGACTGCTAGATTAGCCTCCCTTAATGGAGCGGCTCCAGTGCAGCTGGGTTCTCTCGCGGAGCCACTGGCTCAGAGGCGGACTGCGCCATCTTGAAGGGGAAGAGCCTGAAAATTTTACAGTTGCAGTACCCACTGGGCGGCTGAGACCCCCCTAGTTGACGCAGAAGCGAATTCTGAGGAAACTTGTGCTCTGCCATGGAAAGGTCAGATTTCCCCTGGGGTTGGGGGAGCTGGCAAAGTAGGGAGATTCGTGCCTGGGGGAAAAAAAAAGAGGAAAAGTCCGCGGCTGTTGGAGTTGGCAAACATGGAAGATGACCCTCGGAGCTGGTGGCAGGTGGGATACATAGAAAGCAACCCATTTGGACCTGACGGAGAAGGCCAGCCTAACAATTTTGGGAGGGAGCGGGCTGCGAAACCCAAGGGGGAAAGGGGTTTCCCGCAGACATATGAGCAGGACATGAGTTCGTGTGCTTACATTTGTCCTCTCCAAATCTGAAATTCTCAGTGCTGAACCAGGAACGTGGGATCACCTGGTGGGGGATAACCTGGGAGACCACAGGGGCAGGCTGTTTTGCTGAGGCTGGGGATCAGAACAGGTGCTCACCATTAGAGAGACAACTCTGGGGTAGCCTATTTCCACAAATCAGTAGAGAATACCATAGACATAGTGGGATTTTACTTCAGGCTAGAGAGGACCAATAGACCTGGAGGTCAATTCAGAAACACTGCCACCCAGGGGCTGAATCACAAATTGACTCTTGTGTAACACAAATTAAGGAATCAATTTTATTTATACTACTATTTAAACTTTTTTTAAGTGCCATTTTATTTCATCTTTACTCTACTTAGAGATTAGTGTTATATAGTCTTTTTTCATCTACTTTTAGTATCTTTTTACTTTACCTCAACTTCACCCTTATGCCAGCACGCTCTTGCTAAACTTTCCCTAGTTAGTGTCTTATTCCCCTTATACTTTTTCTGGTTTAGATTTTCCTTATTCTCTCTTTTTACCCTCTGTTAAAATTTCACCCCACTCTTATATCCAATCTCCAACCACCTGCTCCAAGTCCATACACATCTATTGCTTCTCCGACTTCACTATTCTAAATTGTTTTTCTCTCAGTCCTGCTGATGTTGTTTATATGACTGTTGATTATATCAATATTTTATGCATGTTTGTGAGATCGGTTTGATTATTCTTTTCTTTTAATTTGTTTTATGGGGGGGGGATGGCATTATTTTTTGATTTGGTGTTGTTTACATTGTTTTTTGTGATAGATTTATGCTTCTGTGTTCCCTAACCTCCCTTGATATTAGTTGTTGTATGTAGTTTGTATCCATCTCCAGGTACTGGTTGCTGGCTTTTGCTGGGATTACTGGCATTCCTTTGGGTGTTTGCAACCCATATTTATAGTTTATTCCTTTTTCCTTCCCCTTTTCCCAATTTTATTTTGGCATTCCCTTTCTTTCTTTCTTTCTTTCTTTCTTTCTTTCTTTCTTTCTTTCTTTCTTTCTTTTGTGTGTGTGACTGTATTTTCTCTTACTCTCTTTTATCCCACCTATCACCAAATTTACCTTTCTCTGGCAATCACCTTTAATTTGGAGTTACCAATACTGTGAATACAATCTTCTTCAGTGCCTGGTGTGCTGCACCTGGTTGTGTTGTAGTTTGAGCCTTTAAATCAACACAGGAGAGTGAGAACTACATAATGAAACACACAGAGAAGAGATATCATGGGGAGACAAAAAAACGGCCCACCAATGAAAGAAAAAGAAGCCTCGCCAGAAAAAGAGGTAAATGAAATGGAAGCAAGCAACCTGTCAGAGAGAGAGTTCAGAGAAATGGTCATAGGGTGGCTGAAGAGAATAGAAGTCAGTATGAGTAAGAACCAAGAGGAATTGAAGAAGAACCACGAGGAAATGAAGAAGAGCCAAGATGAAATGATGAAGAGCTATGAAGAAATGAAGAAGACCTAAGAGGAAATGAAGAAGACCCAAGAAGAAATGAAGAAGACTCAAGAAGAAATGAAAAGTGACATTGCTGAAGTAAAGAACTCCATAGAAAGTATCAGGAGTAGACTAGATGAAGCAGAGGACCGCATCAGAGAGCTGGAAGACATGTAGGAAAAAATACACAAGTAGAGCAGCTTCTAGAAAAAAAAAAGCAGGAGGAAAGCCCAAGGGAACTTTGGGACAACATGAAACAAAATAACATCGGCAAAATAGGGCTTCCAGATGGATAGGAAACTGAGCAAGGAATAGAAAACCTGTTGGAAAAAATAATTAATGAAAACTTCCCTGATATATGAAAGAGAAAACCCACATAAATCCAAGAAGCACAGAGTTCCAAGAAAATTAAACCCCAAAAGACCTAGGCCAAGGCACATTACAATTAAATTGGCAAACACCAATGACAAAGTGAGAATCTTAAAAGCTGCCAGAGAGAGATGGAAAGTCACCTCCATAGGAACCCCCATCAGATTAGCAAGTGATTTCTCAACAGAAACTTATCAGGCCAGAAGGGATTGGAATGAAATATACAAAGTCATGCAAAGAAAGGGTCTGAATCCTAGAATGCAAGGCTATCAATCAAAATTGAAGGTCAAATCAGGAGCTTCACAGGCAAAAAAGGTCTAAGGAAATACATTACCACCAAACCAGCAATGCAAGAAATGCTAAAGGGTCTGCTGTAAAAAGCAATAGGAAGCCAAGAATGAACACAGGGGCAAAGAACAAAAATGGCCAAAAATAAGTACAGATCGATAATAACTTTAAATGTAAACAGTTTAAATGTTCAATCAAAAGACATAGGGAAATAGACTGGATAAGAAAACAGGACCCATATATCTGCTGTCTAAAAGAAACCCGCCTCCAAAAAAAGATGCACACAGACTGAAAAAGGTTCTTCAGGCAAATGGACATGGAAATAAAAAGCTGGGGTAGCAAAACTTATATCCGACAAACTAGATCTCAAAGTAAACTTACAGAAAGCGAGACTAAAAAAGCAATCACATTTACCATCACACCAAAAAAAATTAAGAAACCTGGGAATAAACTTAACTAAGGAGATAAAAGACTTATTCATGGAAAAGTACCGGACACTGAAAAAAGAATTAGAGAAAGATGTAAACATGTGGAAGAACATACCATGTTCATGGATTGGGAGAATCAACATCATTAAAATGTCCATACTACCCAAAGCAATCTATAAATTTAATGCACTCCCCATTAAAATACCAATGGTATATCTCACAGACCTACAAAGAACTCTCCAAAAATTCATCTAGAATAAAAAAAGATCCCGAATAGCCACAGCAATCCTGAGAAAGAAGCACAAAGTCGGTGAGATTTCAGTACCAGATTTCAAGCTGTATTACAAAGCTACTGTTCTCAAAACAGCCTGGTACTGGCACAAGAACAGACATATAGATCAATGGACTAGAATAGAGAATCCTGATATCAACCCAAATCACTATGCTCAATTAATATTTGACAAAGGAGGCATGAACATAAAATGGAGTCAAGACAGTCTCTTCAATAAATGGTGTTGGGAAAATTGGACATATACATGCACAAAAATGAATCTAGACCACCAACTTACACCATACACAAAAATATACTCAAAATGGATACAGGACTTAAACGTAAGATGGGAAACCATAAAAACATTAGAGGAAAATAATCTCAGACATATGCCAAAAAAACTTCTTCGATGATACTGCTTCTAGGGCAAGGGAAGCTAAAGACAAGAAAATAAATGGAACTACATCAAAATAAAAAGCTTTTGCACAACTAAAGAAAACCATCAACAAAACAACAAGAAAACCCACTGTATGGGAGAACATATTTGAAAATGTTATCGGTGATAAAGGTTTAATCTCAAGCATCTACAGGCAACTCACACAACTTAATAAAAGCAGGACAAATGATCCAATAAAAAAAATGGGCAACAGACCTAAATAGAATCTTTTTGAAAGAAGACAAAAGGAAGGCCCAGAGACATATGAAAACTTGCTCAATGTCACTAATTATCTGAGAGATGCAAGTCAAAACGACTATGCAGTACCATCTCACACCTGTCAGAATGGCTTACATCAACAAATCAACAAACGACACATGATGGCGAGGATGCAGAGAAAAAGGAACTCTCGTGCACTGCTGGTGGAATTGTAGACTAATGCAGGCACTGTGGAGAACAGTATGGAGTTTCCTCAAAAAACTAAAATTGGAGCTCCCATTCGACCCAGTGATCCCACTTCTAGGAATATACCCCAACAAATTAGAAAGGCGAATTAGAAAGGATATATGTACCCCTATGTTCATAGCAGCACAATGTACCATAGCTAAGATTTGGAAACAGCCGAAGTGCCCATCAGCAGATGAGTGGATTAAAAAATATATGGTACATTTACACAACGGAATACTATGCTGCAGTAAAAAAGAAGGAACTCCTACCATTTGTAATAACATGGATGGACTTGGAGACCATTATGCTAAGTGAAATTAGCCAGTCAGAGAAAGATAAATATTACATGATCTCACTCATTTGAGAAATATAATGAATGACATAGTCTGATGAAAAAGAATGGATCCAGAGACTGAGAAAGGTCCTTCACAATGTCAACCCTCAAGGTAAGTGGCAGGTGGTGGGAGTAAGGGGGAAAGTCCATATATTTGAATTCTTGAGCTAAGGTAAGTAATTTGTGTTTTTACATCCCTGACAAAGTTTATATAAAGTTATAAAAAATTGGCAGCTAGTTTGAGATTGAATTGACATGGCCTAGAGCTCGAAATCTCCTATGGACACCAGTCCTTAGTCTAGACTCTCCTTAACCTCCCATGACACCATAATACCCTTACATGAAATTATTCTACAATGTCTTTATCATTTTTGATATTTGATAACATCATATTATACAATTATCCCAAATAAGCTTACAAACTAATTCTTTGAATGTTGGGCAGCAATTAAAAAAAAAGGATAGGAAAGGAATTAATCACTTTCAGAAGTGGTTAAGGCACTGGGAAGGCATCTGAGCATTCCGTATGGGCTACACTTGCCCTTTTTACCAAGAGGGACCCTGTTCTTACTATTCAAATACACACAGCTGTTGCCTGAGCTTTCAGTTCAAGTTGTGGCTGAAGCCTCTGGGCAGATGACATCATGGATCTGTCTCTCGACCAATGCTGTGAGCTGGGCCCGCTCTGGGGAAGAAACCTGGGTCCCCCGAGATATGTGACCAGTCCTGGGACCCCTCCAGAAGGGTAGGGGACCCCCAAGGCATTTGCTAGACGTGGAGGCCACGGGGTGTCTAATACAAAGGAGACAGAACTGAACCTCACATCACTCTGTTTGGCCCCGGAGGATGGCTGGTTAGCCAGACATGGATAAGATTCCTCAGGGAAGGAACAACGTAAGACAGGCACAGTTGCAGACGGACCAACAGGAGAGAACTAAAAGGTCAACAGAGGTGGGGCACAGACCCTCACCCACAAACCTTGCAGGGGCTTTAATTCTCACCCCTCCTGTGGGAGGTCTCCTGCCCCCACAACTGCTTTGCCTCCCATGCACAACTCAGACCAGGACCCAGGTGGCAGACAGAGACTCGGCCAGCAATAGCTGCTCTATATCTAAATTCAGTCTAGTACCAGGAATGCTCAGGACCTACTCAAAAATACAAATACTCCTTTCCACTAATATTTACAGGGTAAACTAAGATTTCTGCTTGTGTATTAAAATTTACAATAAAATTGTAATCAAGTTTTCAGATTAATTTAAATTGGCCAAGTGAAATAAGTGAATACTCAAGAAAATCTAAGTGTACTGGACAAAAAGCTGTTCCTAAAACATTAACTAAAATATCTATTAGTAGTTCATCTCACTGTAAAATTGCCTTACATCCAAAAAACCTAAAGCAGTCATATTTGTGTGCAAAAATTAAAGTTTAAATTACCAAGATTGCAATCTGAAATTTCCAAAAGCCCCCATTAATCAAAAAGGGTGGGAGGGTCAGTGGGGTAATATCATGTAAGGAAAAATATCCTGTAAGTAAAATACATCTAGAAAATTCTTACTCCAGAAAAGTAACTTCCATTTGCAATACCAACAGCAGGACACCTATGAAAAACACATCTGGGAGGGAGACACCAAGATGGCGGCATAAGCAAACACCTATTGTTCTGCCCCGCGCAACTATTTAAGAACTACAACATAACAGCAGAACAGACAAGCACCCAGAATCGCCAGAAAGCTGGCTGAATGTAAACTCCACTAATAGCAGCAGAGGAGGGACACAGACTCAGGACCAGCGGGAGCGCAGATTGAAACAGGTTAGGAGCCGCCCTGGTCGCGCGTGCGGGCTGGGGCTGGAGCAGGGACCGGCCGGATTTCTCCGAGGGGGCCCAGATTTCCCGAGCCGGGCGAGGTCCGAGATCCGGGGTACGAGAAGTCTCCCTGCACAGATTCCCCAGAACCGGCGAGGTCCGAGGTCCGGGGGACGCACCCTGAAAGCGGGGCACGGCAGAAGCTCCTAGCCCCAAGGGACAGCAAACCCGCGACTTGCCCCCTGGAAACTTGTCTCCTGGTTCCAGAAACCATCTATTTTACAGCCCTGGGCTAGACTTTTGGTGTGCAGGCACATTTGGGGAAAGGCAGGGTTGGCTGGCAAGGGGAAGAGACTAGCGGCTCTCTCTTGGAAGAGTCTGCAGCCATCCCCACCCAGCACAGACCCGAGCCCGAGAGCGTTGCATAGGACCCAGCCTCTGCCGCCGCCGCCGCCGCCGCCACCGAGGCTTAGCCCAGAGACTCCGCCCATCCAACCTGAGCACAGCTGAGCTTCACAGCCAATTGGCCTGGAGGTCAAACCCTCCTAGGACTAACAACAAAAAGCGGGGTTTAAATTCAAAAACACTGAATACAACCCATAAAGGATTGCAGTAACAGTACCCACCTCAAGTAACTGGGGAGACTGAGCCACTGTCCCTTTGAGGATAAAAGCAGCCACCATGCAGAGACATGGAAAGAAATCAGGTGTGAAAGAAATGGAGGAGAAAAGACGACAAGACATAGAGTTCAAAACCAAGGTTATAAGGCTTTTCAAGAGGCTCCTACAAAAGGCCGATCAACTTAATGAGAATTACCAGGAAATAATCAAGACCAACCAGCAAATGAATGAGAATTACAAGGAGATGAATGAGACCCTCAGGGAAATAAACAAGACCTCTGAGGACACGAACCAGACCCTCACAGATAAAAAAAACGACCAACTAGAAATCAAGCATACACAGACTGAAATAAAAAATATTACACAAAGTCCTAAAAGCAGTCCAGAGGGCCACAAGAACCAAGTCAAAGATTTGAAATACAAAGAAGCAAAAGCCACTCAGCTGGAAAAGCAAGAAACAAAAAGAATTCAGATAATTGAAGATAGTGTAAGGGGCCTCTGGGACAACCTCAAGCAAGCCAACATCCGAATTATTGGGGTGCCAGAAAAAGAGAGAGAGCAAGTTAATGAAAACCTACTTGAAGAAATAGTGACTGAAAACTTTCCCCACCTGGTGAAAGAAACTGACTTAAAAGCCCAAGAAGTACACAGAACCCCAAAATATAGGAATCTAAAGAGGACCACACCAAGACATATCATAATTAAAATGCCAAGAGCAAAAGATAAAGAGAGAATATTAAAAGCAGCAAGAGAAAAACAGTTGGTTACCTACAGGGGAGCACCCATACGATTGTCAGCGGATTTCTCAACAGAAACAATGCAGGCCAGACGCGAGTGGCAAGAAATATTCAAAATAATGAAGAGCAAGAATCTACAACCAAGATTACTCTATCCAGCAAAGCTATCATTCAGAATTGAGGATCAGATAAAGTGCTTCGCAGATAAGAAAAAGCTAAAGGAGTTCATCACCACCAAACCAGTATTATATGAAATGCTGAAAGATATTCTTTAAGATGAGGAAGAAGAAAAAGGTAAAAATATAAATTATGAACAACAAATACACATCTATCAACAAATGAACATAAAAATCAAGTGAACTGATAGGCTGATGAACAAGATAAACTGGTGAATACAACAGAAACATGGACATAGAGAGGGAATGGACTGACAATTCTTGGGGAGAAAAGGGTTGTTGGAAGTACAGCAAGAGATTGGACAAAAATCTTGCAACAATGGGAGAGGACATTGGGGAGGGGGAGGTGAGGGTGGGATAGGTACAGGGTGGAGGGAAGATATAGGGGGATAAAAAAGGGGAAACAATGTAATTAATAAACTGAACAATAAAAAAAATAAAAAAATAAAAAACAAAAAACAAAAAACAAAAAACAAAAAAAAAAGAAAAAAAGAAAAACACATCTGATGTCAAAATAAGCCAAAGGAAAATCATTTGGGCAAAAATAAGAATCCCAAGTCTATTTTGCAAATAGGATCCCTTTGTTAACTTTTGGTTGTGAATGTGTTTGTGTGTTTTCAGAGAACAACTCCAAGACCATGTGGGTTCCTGAGACAGTGAGGAACTGACGGGTCTATTCCAGCCATGAGGACGGTCCAGAGATGGGAGACACTGATGACACCATGCCATGCCTGCAGTTGGCAGCTGTGCATGGCTGCAGGTGGCCCAGGACCAAATCAGAGAGGATGGATCTTGCATTGCCACGATGTGTCCACCATCTGGATACCATTGCTGACATGTACACTTAAAGAACTATTTGACATTGAAACTGGGACTCAGAACAGTTGGACATTGAAACTAACACTCAAAAACATTTTTTGTTCTTATAGGTTTGTTTTTAGTATCCAGAGGCAAGATATTTTTGAAGAAAAGAAACAGGGGGGAGTGATTGATATAGAGGCAGGGTGGCCTTGAACAGGCTGTCAAGCTACAGGGGGAAGGCTGCGGTGGATGGGAGGCAGATGCTGGGGGAGATCAACCAAAAGACTTGTATGCATGCGTATGAGCATAAGCAATGAATGAAAGATACTGGGATGTGGAAGGGGGCATGTGGGGACATGTGCTGGGGGGTACAGGAGGCTGGGGGATGATATTGGGGGGGGAAGGAAAACATATGTACTACTATTAAATATAAGTTATATTGTAAAAAAAAGTCCATAATTCAAAAAACAAATACATGCTTCATGAGTCAAAAAAATAAATAAAATAAAAGCTCTTAAAAATAAAATAATAGTAGGAATAAGAACAACAAAAATATTTGTACGATTATGCTCAGGATGTATTCCAGAAACCAGAGCAAAATTTTAAGAGGATAAAAGAGAAGAAAAACTCAAAAGGCATGTCTGTGGTTTGGTAGGTAACTTTGAAGGGACATTCCTCCAGCACCTGAAATGCCCTTGGTTGTGTCCTTCATGCTACAAGGGCTTGGGCACAGTCACACAAAGGAGCCTAAGCTCGAGTCCACACACTAAAAACACAGAACTTACAGATAAGATGTAATAGAGGAAGTCAGAAAATGTGGCAGATGAGAATAATCCACAGCAGAGTGAGGTAATGATGGGGCAGATGAATGCCAAAGGAGGTGAGAATAAGAACAAATTGGACTTTAAAATAATCAGAAGAACTGAGGAATGCATTCAGCATCCTCATCCAGGAGCAGCCTGACCTGAGCAGTGAGGACTGGGAGGGTGATTGACTCCACGGTGAACCTGTGCACCTGCCAGGGAGATCCATGGGTGGTATTGAAGTTGGTTTGCCTGCTGGAAAGCACCAGTTTCTAGTGGAGGAAGAGATGACCATGAGACCCTTTCCCAGACACCTCAGCCTCAGCACTCACAGTGGATGCCCTCCTATTAGATGACCTGTCCAGACCCAATGATCCTGCCCCTCAGCCAGATGTCAGCCTCTCAGGATACAACCAACACCTGGGTTCAACGTTTGGTCAAAGCAGCAAACTGCTGATATCAATAACTGCTGTCTATGTCCTGACCACCTGAGGAAATGAAGAGGCAAGTTTAATGTAAAAAACTAACAAACAAACACACACACAACAACAAAACAGAAAGCAACCAAATGATGCAGTGGCTTTGGAACCACAAGATCGTAGAATGTAGAATTATGGTAGATACAATTTTGAGGGTATTTGGGGCACAGAGTGAGTGGCAGAAAAATGTGAGTGATATATTTATCATCTATGATTTACATGCAGAAAACCTGAAGGTGTCAACTAGAGGTAAATAAATTGCATAGGAGAGACTGAAGGAGAAGAGGCTGGTGATTCTTGAGTATGTTTTGTGAAGAAATAAAAGTTCATCGGTAAAGCATACATTAATAGCAGACACTTAATTTTTTTTGTTTTATATATCCCTAGTCAATGTTTTAAAATAAAATGAAATCTATGCTGAGTTTTATAGTCTATATACTTTTATAAGAAGCACTAGTACATATACCATGCAGGATATATTTACATTGCTTCCTTCTCTGCATCTGATGAAAACCTAACACACTGGTAATACTGTTCACATATGACACTACTTATCAACAGGACAGTTCTGCAACAGAATGAAAGTGCCTGAAAACACAGCTTTAGGAAATCCTCTGAGGGATTAACAATGTTTGGGATGCTGTTGTTAATTTTACTCAATTAAAATATATTTATTCAACACCTACTGTATGCCAGTGTTTACTAGTTGCTCATATTTGCAATCACATATTCTACCCTCATAAAACGTACAAAATTATTGAATGTTGGATGTGTGTCACCATAATATTTGTCCTTAAAGCACACAGGGACATTCCAAGCTGTGCTTACAGTGTCATGGCAGAGGAACAGGCCAGGTGTAGTGTATGGCACTGGTTTTATGAGAGGGCACAAAAATAACGGTAGTGTGCAATACCCAAACACTGGCTTTTCCTCTTCCTTCATGATCAGGGGTTTATCTTAACTTACATTTGAACTTTTACAGCCCTTTCAACGCAGTCATTATTTGGTAGATTACTCATGCTCCTGCCTAAAATATTCACCTTCTGTGTCTTCAGTCACCTTGATTTTCAGGATCCACTGGAAAAGATTACATAGATAGCAATAGGCATGTTCATTGCCTCCTCAGAAGGATCATTTCCTTTGTCTTGATTTGCATTTAATTACTTATAAGAGTAGGAATTTTAATCCAAAAAAGGTGTTTTATACAGTGTAATGACCCACTGCAATTTTGAAAATATGAATTGCACAGTTTAAGGTTCAGTGACATTAAGTGTTATTTATAAATCACCATTTTGCCCAAGATGTTGATGTTTCAACTGTAATATGTCTAATGCTCACTTTATCAATCTAAAGATATTTGCAATCCTTTGAGATGAGAGGCATCACACCTAAGTGCAAGATCTTAATTGTATTCCGTTAAGTTCTAAATTGATATTTGACAACTTAGATGAATTAAAGGCAAAAGTTTACATATGACACAGCAGCTCAAACTGTAAATTCTAATTTTAAAAATGTGCCTTGTATATACTTGTCTCATTTTCTTGATAATGAACTTGATCTCCCAAGTGCCAAACTCCATTTTAGACTTTTACTATAATATACAACTCATTATGAGATGCAAAATTCTTTGTTTCAATGAATAGCCTTTGAGTATTAATAAAAATATTAAATGCAATTTTTATCAAGAAGTATGACCCAGGGACATGTCAGGATTAAATGAATATAAAGTACCAAATACCAATATGAATTGATCCATTTGTAGAAGGTCTTAGATGTGAGGTCAAGAACTCAGTGCAGAGAGACAAAAAGGAAAAAAAAGGCCTCATTTCTTGACAGAGAAAATCAATGTCACTGAGGATGATATTAGAAAGTATGCACTACTCTTAACAAGGTAACCATTACCAAAAATGGTGAAAAGTGTCAAGATATATTTTCAAAGATGTAAAAGTTAAGGATCTTTCTCTTATTCTTAAAATTATTTGGTAGGGATAAAAAAGAATAATTTGAGGTGTAATCTATCAATGCATGCAATTTTTAGGAAACCACAAGGTCAGTATGATCCTCAGGAACTGAATTTCAGGGAATCATCCAGATTTGTTAGGAGTTTCCCACCTATAGCCTATGATTTTGTAAAGCTTTTTGAAATCATTTGCACATAGCAAAATGCTGTGGGCCTACATTTAGAAAGAAAAAGGGGATCTTTTATTTTTTCTTCTTTTTCATCTTTAATCTTTGACAAGTATGTGTGGCAGGAGTGTGGCAGGATTAGTTTTGTTCTCTTAGGGATCTAGGAAGTTAATTGGTACAATCTAGCAGAACAGTATTCTCTCCAAGAGCAGGTAAGGCTGTCCTGCAGAGGCAGACATGATTTTAGTAAAACTACATGGAGTCAGACTCTAATGAACCAAACATGTGCAAGATAGGTTGGAACAAAGCTATCAATACTAGTAAAAATAAAGGACTCCATAGAGTACTCTATGTTTGAATGGCTCTAAACTGAGAACTACATAAACCAGCCAAAGAAAGATAAATTTGATATGATCTCACTCATTTGTGAAATATAATGAAAAACATAAACTGATAAACAGAAATAGAACCAGAGTCATAGAAGCAATTAAATAGACAGTCCAATCTCAGAGGGAAGGTGGGGGGTGAAGGAATAAGAGATCAACCAAAGGACGTGTATGCATGCATATGAGCATAACCAATGGACCTAGATGGGGGTGAGGGGGGTGAGTGTGAGGGCATGTGCTGGGGGGTGGGAGTGGCCAGGGAGAGGTCAATGGGGAAAAAAGAAAACTTATGTAATACTTTAAACAATAAAGTATTGAAATTTAAAAACAATTCTGACAAATACTGAAAGCGTGACCAAATGTAGTAGTTTTAATACTTCAAAAAGTTCTATATGAGCTTGATGAGACTGGAAGAGGTCATTAGTGCATATTGTAAAAGCATGTTAAGCTGCTACATGACTCAAGTTAAGAAATTGATAAATATTTCCATCTTCGGTGACTGATAACAGTTGATCCTATCTAATAAAAGTATAATATGCAAAGCAATGATAATTCCACTACACCCAAAAGCCACACCCACCAGCCAATCAGTAGTGAGTATGCAAATCAACCCAACCAAGATGGCTCCAGCCACAGAGTGAGCAGGAGGCTTGGGTTTCCCCAACAATGGAGAAAACCATGCTTCCCACAGCCCTGGTCTTTGCTCAATGCTACAAAGTTTCAATTATAGAAGATATATAAATCCTAGATACCAGGGCCTCTGCTTGGGTCACCAGGAGGTGTGGCTAGCCTGAAAATCACCACAGGTCCCTCACCCAGGCTGTCTCACACCCTAAAAAAACACCTTGATCTGGAACACCCTTCAAGGCAAACCAGCCCACCCCCACCTATGCACCAGGCCTCTATCCTATCTAATAAAAGAGTAATATGCAGATTGGCCATCACTCCAATACACAAGATGGCTGCCTCCATGTGATCAAAGATAGCTGCCCCCATGTGGACACAAGATAGCTGCCATAAGATGGCCAGCAAGTGAGGATAGTTGGGAGAGAACAGGCCTGCAAGAAAGGGCAGTTGGGGGCAATCAAGCCTGCATGGGAGGACAGTTAGGGGTGACCAGGCCAGCAGAGGAGAAAAGTTGAGGGCAACTGGGCTTGTAGGGATTGGCAGTTGGGGCGGGGGGGGACACAGGCCATCAGAGGAAGGAAGTTGAGGATGACCAGGCCTGCAGGGGAGAGCATTTTGGGGGGTGAACAGGCCTGCAGAGGAGGTCATTTAGGGGTAAACAGTCTGGCAGGGGAATAGTTAGATATCAATAAGGCTGGTAGAGGAGTGCTTAGGGGGTGATCAAGCTGGCAGGCAGAATTGGTTAGGGGTAATCAGGAAGGCAGGCAGGCAAACAGTTGGGAGCCAGCAGTTCTGGATTGTGAGAGGGATGTCTGACTGCCCGGTTAGGCCAGATCCTACCGGGTAGTTGGACATTCCTCAAGGGGTTCCAGATTGGAGAGGGTGCAGGCTAAGATGAGGGACACACACACCCCCATGCATGAATTTTGTGCACTGGGCTTCTAGTTATTTTAGAAGTCTTTTTTGCACCAAGAATGTTTGATTTCATTTATAGTACTGTGTTGAGTATTGTGTTTCAAAATGATGACAATGGAACATCACCAGCATCTAAGAATTTAAAAATTACCTGAAATAATTTAAAATATGCCATACTGTATTATAATAGAAAGTTAAAAATTATTTATACATGTACATAAATAATGCACACATGTGCACATATACATACACATGCATAGCATGTCTCTTCACTTTTCAATAAATATGATTTTAGTAATACATATACATTACTCTTTTTACTCCTTTTCTGTCCAGAATCATTCATAATATCTTCTGTACCAATTTTTTTCTGTACATTTTTTATATTAGGAAAGCAATATTCTTAAAGCTATTTAATAATATATATACATAACACTATTTTTAGCAAAAATGTATGAATAAAATTTATTTGAGTTTTATGTCTATATTAATGATACTTGAATTTTAGTTTTAGTTTTAGTCAGAAACTCAAATAATTTGTTGGGAGTTGTTTCTCAAATAGGTTACTGCTCTGAATATTTTCCTGTGTGGTATGATCACATAAAAGAGCTAAATTGTGCTCAGCTAGTGTAACTCCGTGTTTGAGCTTCAACTTATGGACTAGGAGGTCCCAGTAGGGAACAGGCCCAGGTTGTTGGCTCGATCTCCAGCGTGGGGCATGCAGGAGGCAGCCAATCAATAATTCTCATCCTTGATGTTTCTCTCTCTCTCCCTCTCCCTTCCTCTCTGAAATCAATCTATATAATAAAGAGGTAATATGCTAATTGGTCCTAATGGTGTCACAGTTATGACCAGGCTGTGAGAGCACAGGAACTGGTGAGTGAGGATGGGGCTGGGGACTTGCACCACAGGGACATGAGGCTGCTGTAGGGGGTGACCCCACTGGCGGAGGTGCTTCCAGGCCCACAGTGTGGCCCGGAGGGGGACATCAGATGGGGATGGGGCCTCGGCATAGAGCTCTCAGCACTTCTGTGCCAGGGTCTGAAGGTATGGAGAGGAAGGGAGTGCACATAGGCAGTTAGGGGGATTAGGCCAGAAGGGGAGAGCAGAGAGGCAGTTAGGGGGATCAGACAAGAAGGGGAGACATTATGTTTAAAATAATCCTAGAATATGGAAAACACATAAGCTGAAAATTCCAGTTTAAGGCAAGAAAAATTTTCTGTAAGTTTCATAGTCAACAATAAAAGATTTGAAATAAAGTTATACTTTCAAATTATTAAAATTGCACATGATAATTATAGGTAGTTTTTAGACTTCTTATTCCTGTGGTGCCAACTACTCTTCTAATTTGGAGGTTATTATTCCTGAAAAGATAAAACTCATATTCAGTGATTTCTGGTTGTATTATCTGTGCACCACAGGCAACTGGCAAGAATTAAACTGAGAGAGAAAAGAAAGGATGGTTGATAAACTCCTCTGAGAATGGGTGAGTATGTAATATCATCTGAACTTTTCATGTACATTGTACTATAGTTTTCTGATAAGAGTAATAATGTTTTCACAATGGATGAAAATAAAATAATCATAAATCATCTTTAAACTTGGAAATTACTGCTCTAGAGCAGTACACTTTAGAACAGTATTTGACAACACTTGGAATTCACTTCCAAATGGCTGGAAACTGTATAAGAGTGTTTGAAAATATGTGGAAATCACTGATCCAAATGCAAAACTTGGACACATATTGCAGATGTTGCTAATATTTTCTAAACCTATTAGAAGAAACTGGTAGAAATAGTTGATTTTTGTGTATAGCAAAAGGTAGGAGTCCAATTTCATTTTTTGCATGTGTATATCTAGTTTTCCAGTGCCATTTGTTGAAGAGAATATCTTTTCCCTATTATGTGTTCCTGGCATCCTTGTTGAAGATCTTAATATTTCTGTGCTCTGTATTCTACTCCATTGTTGTGTATCTGTCTTGAAGTCAATACTATACAGTTTTAAATATTCTAACTCTGTAGCACATTTTGAATTCAGAAAGTATGATGCTTATAAGTTTGCTTTTACTTCTCAAGACCACTTGAGCTACTCAGGGTCTTTTATAGTTCCATGTAAATTTTAAGATTGCTGTTAGTATATCTGTAAAAGATGTAATTGGGATTTAAATAGGGAGTGTATTGAAACCAGGGAGTGTTTTGGATAGTATGGATATTTTCACAAAAATAAATCAAAACGGATTAAAATGAATGTAAAACCTGAAACTGTAAAACTCCTCAAAGTATACCAGTACATAAAAGAAAAGCATCTTGACATTGGCCTTGACAAAGATTCCTTGGATTTGGCACCAAAAGCAAAGGCAACAAAACCAAAAATAGACACCTGGGATTCTATCAAGCAAAAAACTTCTGCACAGCAAAAGAATACAATCAACATAATAAAAATGCAACCTATGAAATGGGAAAAATTTGCAAATGATATGTCTAATAAGGGATTAATTTCCAAAAATATAAATATCTCTTACAACTAAAAAGAAAAAGCAAACAAAAAATAACCCATTTAAAAATGAACAAATGTTTTTAATAAACAGATATCTAAAGAGAAAATTCAAATGACTACCATGAGTGATCATCTCATACCTGTTAGGATGGCTATCCTATCTAATAAAAGGGGTACTATGCAAATCAACCATCACTCCATCACAATAATGAAGGCTCCCATAACCTCAAGATGGCAGCACCCACTCTCCTCAGTCTCACATGAGTCCCACAGTCCTGGGAGGGCTGTCAACTGAGAGTGGGAAGCATGAACAGCCTAGTGGAATGCTTGCTTTGTTGCTATGGCAATGCCCCAGCTGTGGAGGGCCTCTGGGGGACAAGAGGGCTGGCCCACAGCCTCCATGGCCAATCACTGGCCCAGAGTAAAATGTTGACAGCAAGTCCTTTCTATAATTGGGGGATTAAGGGCCCACAGAATGATCATTTCCTTCTCTATAAAACACATAAATCTGACACACTATTTACAAATAAATAAGTTCCATACATTTTGACATTTTATTGTTCTGGAAAGTTATGTGTAATGATCAGCAAAGTGAGAAGATGAAAATAATTTTTAGGTTTTTAAATATGTAACTAATTTCTGTCCAGAAGACACACCAATTCAAAAAGTGATAGTTTTATTGTCCTATAGGACATTAGCCAGATTGTATCTAAGTTAGCAGTTTTACTTCAGGCTTTTATCTTTGGCAATCTCCTTTAAAAAGCATTAGCATCCTGCCAGTTCCTTCATTGAGTTAAACATAACTTTTGCATCTTCTATTATGTATTTGAATAAAAATTATGTATTTAACACATGCAAAAATTTTTGAAACAATAAAACATATGATCATTTGATTCTTCCCTGGAAAATAGAAAAGCACACACTTGAATCATTGGTGTGGCTTAGGTTAATTTTCCAAATATTGTTAATGAAATTTATGTAGGGAACTTCACAGAGCCAATAATTCACTCTTTCAGGCCTACATATTCAGCATCTCCAAGGAGGATGCCTGCTATTCTGTATTTTGTTTTGTTTTATTTTGTTTTTTAATACTCACCAAGGGATATTTTTCACTGCTTTTTAGAAAGAGTGGACAAGAGAGAGAGGGAAAGGGAGAGGGAGAGAAAAGGGAGAGGGAGAAGGAGAGAGAGGGATAAGGAGAAGGTGAAAGAGAGGGAGAGGGAGAAAGAGAGGGAGAGGGAGAAGGAGAGAGAGGGATAAGGAGAAGGAGAAAGAGAGGGAGAGGGAGAAAGAGAGGGAGAGGGAGAGGGAGGAGAACATCCCCTAAGGGCTTCTGGACTGTGAGAGGGGTAGGCTGGGCTGAGGGACCCCCCCCCCAGTACACAAATTTCATGCACTGGGCCTTTAGTCTCTCTATATAAAAGGCTAATATGCAAAGTGTCCCCTTGGGAGTTCAACCGAGAGAATGGAAGTTCGATTGCTTGCTATGATGTGTGCTGACCACCAGGGAGGCAATGCAGAACATGGAAGATAACAAGTGGCTGTGGCAGGGTGCTGAGGGAGTGAGGGAAGTTGCAAGGTGGTGGGGCACTGCTGGTGAGGTGTGGGTGGTAAGGGAAGGAGGAGGTGGGGAGGTGGGAAAGTGGGGATATGATAGGCCCTGATTGCTGGCCAGGCCTAGGAAACCTACCCATGCATGAATTTTGTGTACTGGGCCTCTAGTTATGTAATGAAGGGATAAAAATATGCATACGGATGTGAATAAATTGTAACTCTTATGCATTGTTGCTGGGAATGTAGCAACCAAAAAATGGCATGTATGTTCTTTAAAAATCTTAAAAATAAAACTATGATATAATCCAGCAATACCTCTGGTGTATATATTGAGAATAATTAAAATCTGAATCTCAAAAAATACCTGAACTACTATATTCACTGGAGTATTGTTCATAATATCCAAGTTGCAGAAACTAAATATCTACCAACCGATGAATAGATAAAAATGCGATGTATACATACAAAGTTAATTTATTTTAAAGTTTCTTTAGAAATAATAAAATCTTGTTATTTGCAACAATTATAGATGAACATAGAGGATAGTATGCTAAATTAAATAAGCCAATCACAGGAGGATAAATATTAAATTTCCACTTATCCAAAATAGTCAAACCTATAGAAGCAGAGAATAGAATTGTGATTGTCAGAGGCTAGGGAGAGGATATATTGGGAAGTGTTTCTCAATGGGCATGAAGTTTTAGTTACACAGATTAATAAGTTCCAGATGTATAGTTAACAATGTGGTATTGTGCACTTTAAAATATGTTAACAGAATCAATCTCATGGTAATTGTCCTAACACACACACACACACACACACACACACACACACACACACACACATACACACACACACTGCAAAAGAGCACAAGAAAATGTTTGGAAGTGATGGGTATATTTAATACTTTGATTTGGTGAAAATATCACAGGTATTTGCATATGTCCTAATTCATCAAGATGAATAAATCAAATATATGCAATTATTTTATATCAGTTGAACCTCAATAAAGTTTTTTAAAATTGAACTTATTGGGTGACATTAGTTCACTAAAGCATACAAGTTTCAAGTGTACAACTCAAAATAACATCATCTGCACACAGCATTGTGCACCCATCACGCCAAACAAAGTCTCTTTCTGTCCCCATTTTGCTCTACTTTGCCCATGTCCACCTATCCTGCTTTCCCACTGGTTATCACCACACTGTTGTCTGTGTCTACGTGTGATTAAATATCTTATATAATAACGAGGTAATATTCAAACTGACTGTCATGCCCTCACACACAAGATGGCCATCCCCATGTCATCACAAGATGGCCACCACAAGATGGCCAACAGGGGAGGACAGTTGTGGGTGATCAGGCCAGCAGGGAAGGAAAGTTGTGGGCAATCAGGCCAGCAGGGGAGGCAGTTAGGGGTGACCAGGCCAGGAGGTGAGGGCAGTTGGGGGTAATTGGGCTGGCAGGGGAGCAGTTAAGCATCAATTAGGCTAGCAGAGGGGTGGTTAGGGGGTGATCAGGCTGGCAGGCAAAATCGGTTAGGGGCAATCAGGCAGGCAGGCAGGCAAGCAATCGGTTAGGAGCCAGCAGTTCCAGATTGCGAGAGGGATGTCTGACTGCTGGTTTAAGCCTGATCACACAGAGGAGGCCTAAACTTGCAGTCGCACATCCCCTGAGGGGTCCCAGATTGGAGAGGGTGCAGGCTGGGCTGAGGGACAATTTATGCACTGGGCCTCTAGTGTGTATATATATATTTGCTTAATGCCTCACCTTCTTTCATCCAGTCCTCTGACACCCCTCCCCTCTGACAGCTGTCAGTCTATTCCATGTATCCATGCCTCTTTCTATTTTGTTTGTCAGTTTATTTTGCTCATTGGATTTCACATATAAATGAGATCATATGGTATTTCTATTTCTCTAACTAGCTTATTTCACTTAGCATAATAGTCTCCAGGTCCATCTGTAGTGTTGCAAAAGGTAAGATTTTCTGTTTTATGGCCTAGTACTATTCCATTCTGTAAATGTACCACAGCTTTTTTATCCACTCATTCACTGATGGGCACTTTTGCTATTTCTAGATCTTGGTTATTGTAAACAATGCTGCAATGGACATAGAGGTGGACATATTATTTCAAATGAATTTCAAGTTCCAATAAATTCATTTTAAAATGAAAGGAAATAAATGATAAACACAGCAGGTATGATAACATTTACTCTAGTGAGGAGGCAAGATCAGTCAAAGGAAGATCATAGAGGCAAATATACTAGTATGTTACTGACTCTGAGTGGGGTGGTAAATTTATGGTCAAATTCACAAGAAGACCATGAACCAATTCTATTCTAAGCACCTGAAGGCCAATCATAAATACAGAAATGAGTGAATTACACATATATGGGTATACACATAAACATTCACACAGAGAGGCAGAGAGAATGTACAATGGGGATATTATCTTACACAGAGCTTCTCAACCTTTACTACCTGTGTATTCTTACTATCAGGAGATTAAACTTCTAAAATCACATAGCCTGACATGGGAAACTTTGTGAGAGATGCACATGTTCATTATCTTGATTGTGGTTATGGCTTCACAAGTATAAAAAATGTCAAATCCTATAAAATTATTTACTTTATATAGGTGCAGTTTATTTTAATGAAAGTATACTATCTAATAAAAGAGTAATATGCAAATTGACCATATATCCACTATACCCACAAGCCACTCCTGCCAGCCAATCAGGAGTGAGTATGCAAATTAACCCAACTAAGATGGCTGTGGCCACAGAGTGAGCAGGAGGCTTGAGTTTCCCCAGCAATGAAGGAAGCCAAGCTTCCTGCACACTCTGGCCAGCCCAGGCCTCTGCTCAAGGCTAAAAAGTTTCAATTACAGAAGATAAATAAATCCCAACAAAAATGGCTACAGCCATGGAGCCAACAGGAGGCTCGGGTTTCCCTGGCAATGGAGAAAGCCAAGCTTCCTGCACACCTTGGCCAGCCCAGGCCTCTGCTAAAGGCTACGAAGTTTCAATTATAACAGATAAATAAATCCCAAATACCAGGTCCCTGTTTGGGGGGCATGGCTGGCCTGCAAATCACCACAGGACCCTCACCCAGGCCACCCCATACCCCAAGGAAGCCCCAGCATGATCCGGGATACCCTTCAGGGCACACCAACTGCCCCCTACCCATGCACCAGGCCTCTATCCTATATAATAAAAGAGCAATATCTAAATTGACCATCACTCCAACAGAAGATGGATGTCCCCATGTGGTCAAAAATCCTGCCCCAATGTGGACACAAGATGGTCACCACAAGATGGCCAGCAGGGGAGGGCAGTTGGGGCGACTGGGCCCGCAGGAGAGGACAGCTAGGGGAAATTGGGCTGGCAGGGGAGCAGTTAGGCATCAATCAGGCTGGCAGGCAAGTAGTTAAGGGATGATCAGGCTGGTAGGCAGAAGCAGTTAAGGGCAATCAGGAAGGCAGGCAGGCAAGCAGTTGTGAGCCACAAGTCCTGAATTGTGAGAGGGATGTCCAACTGTCCATTTAGGCCCAATCCCTAAATGGACAGTTGGACATCCCTCGAGGGGTCCCATATTGGAGAGGGTTCAGGATGGGCTGAAGGACACACACCCCTGTGCATGAATTTCATGCACTGGACATCTAGTAGACTAATAAAGCCATTAAAATAAAAATTTAACAAATATAAAAATAACCAGGTAGACTGAAGTATGAGAGCAAGAACAAGTTTATATTAAAATTTTATTTGAAAAACAGTGATGAAATACCACTACTCACCTATTAGAATGCTCAAAATTAAGAACACTGACAACACTAAATCCTTGCAAGGTTGTGGGGCCCAAAATTCAGAACACTGACAACACCAAATCCTTGAAAGGTTATGGGGCAATAGAAACTCTCATTTATTGCTGCTGAGAATGCAAATTGATAAAACCACTTTGGTAGACAGTTTGGCCATTCCTTACAATGATCCAGCAATCAGACTCCTTGATATTTACCAAAACATGTTGAAAACGTATATCCACACAAAAATCTGCACACAGGTGTTTACAGCAGGTTTATTCATCAAAAACCTGTCCTCAGGAGGTGAATGGATAAATAAACTGCAGTATACATAGTCAATGGAATATCATTCAGTATTACAAAGAAAGAGCTATCGAGCCATGAAAAGACATAACAAATCTTAAATGCATATTACTAAGTGAAAGAAACCAATCAAAGAAGGTTACATACTGACTGGCCTTAGCAGCTTGACTCAGTGGATAGAGCGTTAGTTCTCAGACTGAAGGGTCCCTGGTTAGATGCTGGTCAAGGGCACATACCTTGATTGCAGACTTTCCCCTGGTCTTGCTGATGTGGGAAGCAACTAGTATATGTGTCTCTCTCACATGGATGCTCTGTCCCCCCTCCTCCTTCCACTCAATCTAAAAAAGTCAATGAAAAATATCCTCAAGTAAAGATTTTTTTTAAAAAGGTTACTTATTGTATGATTTCAACTTTATGACATTCTGGAAAAGGCACAATTATGAAAACAATAAAAAGTTCAGTGGTTTCCAGGGATTCAGAAAAGAGGGTGAATTGGCAAAGCAAGAGGATTGTTAAGGCAGTGAAAATACTTTACATAATACCATAATGGTGGATACATGTCATTGTACATTTGTCCAATCCCATAAAAAAACACTAAAAGTGAAGCCAAATGTAAACTATGGGATTTGAGTGAATATGGTTGGTCAATGTAGAATCATCAATTATAACAAATGTACCACCCTGGTGGGAAATGTTGAGAATGGAGAGGATGTGCATGTGTGAAGGCATGAGGTATATGTGCAATCTCTTTACTATGCTCTCAATTTTGCTATGAACCTAAAATTACTCTTAAAAAAGAAACAAATGCATGTTCTCACCCTAAAAAGCATTATAAAGAATTATAAGGATTGTTTTAACATTTTTCATGTTAATGAAATTGTAAGCTTTAGAAAATGTCAACACTTTCCACTTTTTTGAACCTTCTTCCTTTTGTGCCAAGTTGCTGGAGTAAATTATGTCTCCATCACATCTTCTAGAAAGAAAGTTTATCCTAAAATAAAAATCTGTATTTTAAGAAACAAAACATGATAGATATAGGGTACAAGTGCTAGTTTTGAGCCTGAATTAGGACAGCTTTGTTTTTCCTATTTTTGTGCTATTTTTAGTCCTAGTGACACCTTAGATATTCTAAAATGTTCTGATTTAGTTCTTTATCACTTACTTGGGGTTATGAAAATGAGGGGGAACATTTTGGCATGGCTCAGTGATTGAGCTTAGACCTGTGAACCAGGAGAACACAGCTTGATTCCCAGTCAGGGCACATGCCCTGGTTGCAGGCTCTATCACCAGCAGGGGGTGTGCTGGAGGCAGCCTATAAATGATTCTCTCTCATAATTTATATTTCTATCTCTCTTCTCCTCTCCCTGCCTCTCTAAAATCAATGAAAATATTTTTTAAAAGGAAGGAAATTAAGGGGAAATGACCTTTATCCTGCTTGAACATAAGTCCAATATTCCTTCTAAATATTTGAATTGAGCCTTTGTGATAAAATGTACTATTAAACCAAAGTTTTAGCTTATGAGACTTGGTGAAATATATGATTTTATTGCACTAATTTATAATATACTTAGAATTATAGATATATAGTATTATTGATTTTAGAATGTTTGGTTCATAGGGGTATGAGTGAATTTAACCCTGAGCACCCCATTTACTGTTGAGGAAAGTGAAAATGAACAGCATATGCATAAATGTACTAGAACCTAAATATTGTTTCACCTATGTTTTCTGCTCATCACACTGATTCAGTATTAAGTGTATAATAAAAGCCTCAATTCTTCCTAGTTGAAAATTTTTTAATGTTTAGGTATAATACATAATAATGAATATATAGGGTGATTCAGCCATTTTTAAAATATCTATTTTTATTGATTTCATAGAGTAAGGGAGAGAGAGAGAGACAGGAGCATCAATGATGAGAATCATCCATCTGCTGCCTCCTGCAGGCCCCCCACTGGGGATTAAACTGCAATCCGGACATGTGCCCTGATCAGGAATCGAACCATGATTTCTTGGTTCATAGGTTGACACTCAACCACTGAGCCATCCCAATCAAAGGTTAATATATGTGAACTCCAGAAAGTTAGAATTACAATATGAATTGATTCGCACCACCAAAAATTTGTTAAATTTTACTTGATATTGGCAATATACTTCACATAAAAAACTATTTTACTCTTATTTTTCTTGCTTTACTTTTTGCTGTTAGGTAAAATAGGTAGAGCTTTTCAAAATCTATTTTACCTTCTTAATAATTGCCTTAGTAATAATGATAAATCAGATACCATAAAGGTTGAACTAAAAAAAAATGTTGGAATTGATTTTCTCATTGGGCTAACCTGTTAAATAAACAACACCATCAGCACAGAATGTACAGCATATTCACACCATTATAGTACCGATTCTTTTTAACCTTTGTTAAAGTTCATGTCTGTGACATGTGAACACTGTTTTCTGAATTATTGGGAAATATATGCCTAATTAGAGTTGAAAATGAGATCTTTTTCTGTTTGGTATTTGAGCACATGTCCAATTTAATAGGCTTACATCTCATATACATATTTGAATGATAAGATGCAATATACTGAATTACATCTATAATAGGTTATTGATGGAAAATTATAGTCCTGCTTTTGAAATCTATTACCTTTCAAGAAAATATATCTGCATTTTAATGCACTGTACCTTCTCTTCCTATGCATACCTTATTTTTAGTATTGTGATAGACTAAGGAATGCTTTGAAGGTCCACCATTCTAATCATGAAGTATTGAACATTTTGAAAATAGGTTTATGACAGATGAACTTATATGATTGCAAGGCATAATCAGAAGTTTGATTTTTGAAGTAGAACTTTAATAGTGCCTTGTCATGCTATTTATGTTAAGCTGAAAGTTTAGGAAAAATCATTAAGTTAGATTTTTGTTGAATGAGGTTTGTTTTCCTGTATTTAGAAATCCTTAGATAAGTTAGTCACCTGGTCCCTCATGACTTCTCTAAGTTACTGTAAATACACCCCCCCAAAAAAATGCTTCCCTTAAGTTTGCTGACTGCTTAACAAAAAGCTGCTCCATACATTTAAGATTTTGTTATTAATCATTTTTCTGAAAACTACTTGAAATAAATAAGATAACCCTGCTTGCTGGCTTGTGCAAATTACATAAAATTTAGGCTCTGAAATTATTTCCATTATTTTGTCTTTGATCATATTTCTTAAAGAATGACCTTAGACTCAACTCAAATAATTACAAAAATGGATTTATTAGTGTTTTTTCATGCCTCTGTTTCTTTTTTCTACTGGGTACTATATGCCTTATATCTTCCTGAGATTTTTGAAGTAGGCAATAATTAAGGACCAAATTGTAAATAAATTCTCATTATGAAGCAGATAATTTTTAGCTACAACATATCAGTCCTGATAAAGGATTAATGTTAATGATGGGAAAAAAGCAAAGCAACATATTAATTTTTTACAGGGACTGAACCTTCTCTTTTCCCCATTAACCACAACTTTATAGTAATCATGACAGTTTTTTCCTTATACTTTTTTCTAACTTAATAAAATTTATTTTTTAGTGTAATTCTAGGCCTAAAGAAAAAATGAGAAGAAAGTTTAGTGTTCCTCAGTGACATCAACAAGATAATGGAGTAGGAAGCCCTGGTCTTCCTTCCTTCCAAGGAACACTAATTCAACAATTAATATACAAGTTTCCTTTGTGAGAAATCCAGAAATAGTCAAGAGGTTCCTGAACTCTGGATAAACATGAAACTATCAACAACAAAGTGGATACAAAAACATCACACACCCTCTTATGATAAACCCTAGCCCTGTCATAATGTCATCCAATCAGGAAGATATTCCTCAGCTCCAGCCTTCCCCCTGGGGAGGGAAAGAGGTGGGTTGCATACATAACCAATGCCCCAACTTTTCCAAGGCAACCCAGAGGAATGGCTTCTATCTGGCCTTTCTCAGAACACCAGTGAGACCTTGTATAATTTAGACAAATGGTGCCAGTGAGAACCGAGATGGCAGTTTGCATTGGCAGTCACCATTGCTCTTAAAATCCTCCACCCTCAGCTCAGGACAGAGCAAGCGGACAAAAATCCAAGATTTCAGCACTCCCTGGAAGGAATAACCCAGCTCTTGTGGGGGTTACACAGAGGACTGGCTTTCTCCTGAGGGGCAGTGAGAAAAATACAGCAGTTTTACCTAGCAATTGCTATATCATAGTAGCACCTCCCCAAGTCATGATGGAGGGAACAGACAAAAAGCCCCAGTTTAATTAATCCCTGAGGAGAAAGAAGTAGAACACACATTTATTGCCCAATGTTTTTTATTTGTTGTTGTTGACACTATTACAGATGTCTCCAAAACCACCCCCACCGACTTTGCTCACCTCTCCCCTACCCCACCCACCACTGCATTGGCCTTTACCACTCTGTTGTCTGTGTCCATGGGCTAAGTATATATGTTCTTTAGCTACTATCTTCACCTTCTTTTATGCAAGTGATGTGCAACCGTTTGAGGTTGGTGTGTCAAAATTTGCCAAAAAAAAAAAAAAAAAAACGAGCATAACTCGGTTGGTGTGTCACTTTGAGGAAAAAAATAATTTTGAAATATTTATAGTTTAAATAACAAAAATGTATAATTGTAATATTTAACTGTATTTAATAAACCAAAAAGTAATTATATAAATTACCTGCTTAGTGACTTTGTTCATCTGTCAGTTGGATTCTTTTGTTGATCTTGATATTATTTAACTTGTGTGGGCTGCCGTGAACTAAGATAAGTGAAGGGGAGGGGGAATTCTTAAATAACCTGCCTATTAGTGACTTCTTAGTTGCTAAATTTCATTGGCTAAACCTTCAATTGAAGGTTGGTTTTTTGTACACTTCAAGCCCAAGCAAGCTCTACTAACTTCATCTGTCAATCTGTTTCTTTTGTTGGTTTTGATATTATTTCACACTGAGAATAAGGTTTCACAAAAGCACATAGAGAAAAAATTGTGAGTAAAGCCATGGCTATATTTTTCAGGGTGCTAAAAGAGTCTGGGAATCAGTTCCAGGCACTCCAAATTTCATGTTCATAGTGGCACTCCTCTTGATTCTCCAAGTGGCACCTCTCCAGATTCTCAAGCTTTGACTACAAGTCGACAAACACCTGAGCCCAGATGCTGTCTTGAAATTCTGCAGGTTGTACCTCCAAATCATCAATTTGCATCTATTGGGAACTATTTAATTCCAAACTACTGTAAACTACTACATCAGGATATTGAATTATTTTTTCTTTCTTTTTTTTTAATCTTTAAAGTATTACAAATGGTAGTACATATGTTTTCCTTTTCCCCCCCCATTATCCTCCCCCAGCCTCCCTTACCCCCCAGCACATGTCCTCACCTGCCCCACCACCTCAGTGTCCTGTATCCATTGGTTATGCATGCATACAAGTCCTTCAGTTGATCTCTTACAGCCCTTGCCCCCACCCTCTCCAACCTTCCCCCTGTAGTTTGACAGTCTGTTCAATGCTTCTTTGCCTCTATATCAATGTTTTCCCCCTGTTTCTTTTCTTTAAAAAGATCTTGCATCTGCATACTGGAAATAAATGTATAAGAATAAAAAATGTTTGAGTCTCAGTTTCAATGTCCAAAAGTTCTGAGTCCCAGTTTCAATGTCAAATAGTTCCTTATGAGTACATGTCAGCAATGGTATCTGGATGGTGGACATATGGTGGCAATGCAGGTTCCACGCTCTCTGGTTTGGTCCCAGGCTGCCTGCAGTGATGCACAGCTGCTGACTGCTATCATGGCAAGGTGTCGTCAGTGTCTTCCATCTCTGGACTGTCTTCACATTTGGAACAGACCTGTCAGTTCCTCATTGTTACAGGAACCCATATGGTCTTGGAGTTGTTTTCTGAAAATATACAAACATATTCTCCACCAAAAGTTAATAAAGGGATATTTTTCTGTAAATTAGACTTGGGATTCATTTTATTTTTGGCCAAATGATTTTCCTTTGGCTTATTTTGACATCATGTGTGTTTTTCATAGGTGTCCTGCTATTGGCATTACAAATGGAAATTACTTTCCTGGAGTAAGAATTTTCTGGATGTAATTTACTTACAGGATATTTTTCCTTACATGATATTACCCCACTATCCTCCCCATTTTTTTATTATTGGGGGCTTTTGGAAATTTTATATGGCAGTCTTGATAACTTTAAATTTTAATTTTTGCAGACAAATATGCCTGCTTTAGTTTCTTTGGATGTGAAGCAAATTTACAATGATATAAATTACTAATAGACATTTTAGTTAATATTTTAGGAACAGCTTTTTATCCAGTACACTTAAATTTTCTTGAGTATTCACTTATTTCACTTGGCCAATATAAATTAATCTGAAAACTTGATTACTATTTTACTGTCAAATTTAATACTCAAGCAAAAATCTGAGTTTACCCTATAAATATTAGTGGAAAGGATTATTTTCATTCTTGAGTAGCCCCTGAGCATTCCTGGTACTAGACTTAATTTAGATATATGGCTGCTGTTGGCCGAGTCTCTGTCTGTAACCGGGGTCCTGATCTGAGCTATGCATGGGAGGTGAAGCAGCCATGGGAGGAGGAGACCTCCCTCAGAAGGGTAGAGAGTTCAGGCCACTGCAACCAAAGGGTGTGAGGGTCTGTGCCCCACATCTCTTTACTTTTCAGTCCTCTCCTATTAGCCCCTCTGTGACTGTGCCTGTCTTAGGTTGTTCCTTCCCTGAGGAATCTTACCCGTCTCTGGCTAACCAGCCATCCTCCGGGGCCAAACAGGGTGATGTGAGATTCAGTTCTGTCTTCATTGTAGTCCATGCCCCTGTGGCCTCCACTCCCAGCACCTGCCTTGGGATCCCCTCCCCTGCTGGTGGGGTCCCGATACTGATCACATATATCCAGGGACCCAAGTTTCTGCTCCAGGGAGGGCCCAGCTCACAAAATTGGGCAAGAGACAGATCCATGGTGCCAGCCGCATAGAGACTTCAACCACAGCTTTAATTGAAAGCTCAGGCAACAGCTGTGTGCACTTGGATTGTGAAAAGAGGGTCCCTCTTGGCAAAAGGGGCAAGAGGAGCCAATATAGAATGCTGAAGTGCCTTCCCAGTGCCTTAATTCCTTCTGAAAGGGATTAATTCCTTTTCTATCTTTTTTCAAATTTCTGCCAAACTTTCAAAGAATTAGTTTGTAAGTTTCTTTGTAATAATTGTACAATATGCTGTTGTCAAATACCAAAAATTATAATGACATTGTAGAATAATATCATGTAAGGGTACTATGGTGTCACAGTAGGATAAGTGGGGCCTAACCTAAGGACTGGTGTCTACAGGAGATGACTGGATCTAGGCCATGTCAATTCAATATCAAAGTAGCTGCCAATTTTTTTATAACTTTATATAAACTTTGTCAGGGATGTAAAAACACAAATTACTTACCTTAGTTCAAGAGGTCATATATATTGACTTTCCACCTTAATCCCGCCAACCCGCACTTACCCTGAGGTTTGGCATTCTGATGGACTTTCCTCAGTCTCTGGATCCGTTCATGTTCATCAGTCTATGTCTTTCATTATATTCCACAAATGAGTGGGATCATGTGATATTTGTCTTTCTCTGCCTGGCTAATTTCACTTAGCATAAGGCTCTCCAAATCCATCCATGTTGTTGCAAATGGTAGGAGCTCCTTCCTTTTTACTGCAGCATAATATTCCATTGTGTAGATGTACCATACTTTTTTAATCCACTCATCTGCTGATGGGCACTTAGGTTATTTCCAAATCTTACCTATGGTAAATTGTGCTGCTATGAACATAGAGGTGCATATATCCCTTCTAATTCACGTATCTAGTTCCTTTGAATATATTCCTAGAAGTGGGATCGTTGGGTTAAATGGGAGCTCCATTTTTAATTTTCTGAGGAAATTTCATACAGTAATCCATAGTGACTGCACTGGTCTACAATCCCACCAGCAGTGAATGAGAGTTTCTTTTGCTCAGCATCCTCACCAGCACTTGTCAATTGTTGATTTGTTGATGATAGGGATTCTGACCAGTGTGAGATGGTACCACATTGTGGTTTTCATTTGCATCTCTCGGATAATTAGTGACATTGAGCAGCTTTTCATATGTATCTAGGCTTTCTTTTTTTCTCCTTTCGAAAATATTCTATTTAGGTCTGTTGCCCATTTTTTTTATTGGATCATTTGTCCTCCTTTTACTAAGTTGTATGTGTTGCCTGTAGATGCTTGAGATTAAACCTTTATCACTGATAACATTGGAAAATATGTCCTCCCATACAGTGGGTTTTCTTGTTGTTTTGTTGATGGTTTCTATAGCTTGTACAACAGATTTTTCATTTTGATGTAGTCCCATTTGTTTATTTTCCCTTCAGCTTCCATTGTCCTAGGAGTGGTATCAGTGAAGAAGTTCTTTCAGCATATGTCTTAGATTTTTCTTCCTGTGGATACCTCTAATATTTTTATTATTTCCTGTCTTATGTTTAAGTACTGTATCCATTTTGAGTTTATTTTTGTGTATGGTGTAAGTTGGTGCTCTAGTTTCATTTTTTTTCATGTATCTGTCCAATTTTCCCAACACCATTTATTGAAGAGACTGTCTTGACTCCATTTTATGTTCATGCCTCCTTTGTCAAATATTAATTGAGCATAGTGGTTTGGGTTGATATCTGGATTCTCTATTCTATTCCGTTGATCTATATGTCTGTTCTTGTGCCAGTACAAGGCTGTTTTGAGAACAGTAGCTTTGTAATACAGCTTGAAATCTGGTATTGAAATCCCACCGACTTTGTGCTTCTTTCTCAGGATTGCTGTGGCTATCCGGGGCCTTTTTTTATTCCAGATGAATTTTTGGAGAGTTATTTCTAGGTCTGTGAAGTATGCCATTGGTATTTTAATGGGGAGTGCATTTAATTTATAGATTGCTTTGGGTAGTATGGACATTTTAATTATGTTGATTCTCCCAATCCATGAGCATGGTATGTTCCTCCATCTGTTTACATCTTCCTCTATCTCTTTTTTTAGCGTCCTGTAGTTTTCCGTGAATAGGTCTTTTACCTCCTTAGTTAAGTTCATTCCTAGGTATCTTAATTTTTTTTGGTGTGATGGTAAATGGGATTACTTTTTTAGTCTCCCTTTCTGTAAGTTCACTATTGGTGTATAGGAATGCCATAGATTTCTTGGCATTGATTTTGTAGCCTGCTACATTGCTGAACTCATTTATTAAGTCTATTAGCTTTTTTATGGAGTCTTTCGGGTTTTTTATGTACAATATCATGTCATCTGCAAATAAGGATAGCTTTACTTCTTCTTTTCCAATTTGGATGCCTTTTTTTTCTTCTTCTTTTCTAATTGCAATGGCTAATACTTTGCTGGAAGCTTTTTGATGACTGTTTAAATTCCTTCCATAGTTATTGGTTTATTGAGCTGTTTAGGTTCTTCCTGATTGAGTTTTGGGAAGTTACATTTTTCTAGGAATATATCCATTTTCTCCAGGTTGTCCAGTTTGTTGGAGTAGAGTTGTTCATAGTATGTTTAAGAATCCTTTGTATTTCGATAGGGTCTGTTGATATTTTGCCTCTTTCCTTTCTGATTTTATTTATAAGGGCTGCTCTCCTTGGTTATTTTTTCCTACCTTGTCTTCTAGCTGACTGATGCAGTGCTCTGCTTCTTCTAGTCTACTCTTGTGCCTCTTTGCTTCTTGGTGAGTGTGACTAGAGGTTCATCAATCTTGTGTATCCTTTCAAAGAACCAGCTCATGGATTTGTTGATCGCCTGAATTGTTTCTTTGGTCTATGTCGTTTATATCTGCTCTGATTTTTACTATTTCCTTCCTTCTGCTTACACTGGGCTTTTCTTGTTGTTATCTTTCTAACTCTTTGTGTTGTTGTGTTAGATAATTAATGCAATTGTTTCTTTTTTTTTTACAGTAGGATTGTAGATCTATGAACTTCCCTCTCAAAACTGCTTTTGTTGTGTCCTATAGATTTTGGATTGTTGTGCTATCATTGTCATTTGTTTCCATGATGTTTTCTATCTCTTCCTTGACCTCTCTGGTAACCCAGTCATTGTTTAATAGGATGCTGTTTAGTATCCCTGTGTTTGATTACTTAGGATTGTTTTTATTGTAGTTGATTTCCAACTTTATGCCACTGTGATCTGAGAATATGCTTGATATGATCTCTATCTTCTTGAATTTGGAGAAACTTTGCCTATGACCCAACACATGGTCTATCTTTGAGATTGACCCATGGGCACTTGAAAAGAATGTATATTCTGTGGCTTTGGGGTGAAATAATCTGAAGATTTCAATTAATTCCATGTGTTCTAGTGAGTTATTGAGGATTCATATTTCTTTACTGATTTTTTGTTTAGAGGATTTGTCCAATGGTGATAGTGGGTTATTAAAGTCTCCTCCTATGATTGTATTGCTGTCGATCTCTCCCTTGATATCCTTCAGGAGTTTTTTTATGTATTTGGGTGCTCCTGTATTGGGTGTGTATATGTTTACCAGAGTTATTTCTTTTTGTTGGATTGCTCCCTTTAGTATTATGAAATGTCCTTCTTTATCTCTTGTTATGTCCTTCCCTTTGAAATTTAATTTGTTGGATATAAGTATTGCTACCCCAGTTTTCTTTTTCCATTTACATTCGCCTGAAGAATCTTTTTCCATCTTTTCACCCTCAGTGTGTGTGCATCTTTTTCTCGGAGGTGGGTTTCTTGTAGACAGCGGATATATGGATCATGTTTTCTTATCCAGTCCATTACCCTATGTCTTTTGATTGGAGCATTTAAACCGTGTACATTTAAAATTTTTATTGATAGGTACTTATTTTTGGCCATATTTTTTCTTTGCCCCTGTGTTCTTTCTTTGCTTCCCATTGATTTTTACAGCAGACTCTTTAGCATTTCTTGCATTGCTGGTCTAATGTATTCCCTTAGACCTTTTTGTCTGTGAAGCTTCTGATTTGACCTTCAATTTTGATTGATAGCCTTTCTGGGGACAGTATTCTAGGATTCAGGCGCTTTCTTTACATGACTTTGTATATTTCATTCCAATCCCTTCTGGCCTGATAAGTTTCTGTTGAGAAATCACTTGCTAACCTGATGGGGGTTCCTTTGTAGGTGACTTTCCGTCTCTCTCTGGCAGCTTTTAAGATTCTCACTTTGTCATTGATGTTTGCCAGTTTAATTATAATGTGCCTTGTCCTAGGTCTTTTGGGGTTTAATTTGCTTGGACTCTGTGAGCTTCTTGGATTTGTGTGGGTTTTTTTCTTTCCCATATCAGGGAAGTTTTCTGTCATTATTTCTTAAAACAGGTTTTCTATTCCTCACTCAGTTTCCTGTCCCTCTGGAAGCCCTATTATGCGGATGTTATTTTGTTTCACGTTGTCCCAAAGTTCCTTTAGGCTCTCCTGCTTTTTAATTTTTTTCCTGAAGCTGCTCTCCTTGGTTATTTTTTCCTACCTTGTCTTCTAGCTGACTGATGCAGTGCTCTGCTTCTTCTAGTCTACTCTTAATACTTCCTATTGGGTTCTTTACTTCAGCAATGTCACTTTTCATTTCTTCTTGGCTCTTCTTAATTTCTTCCTGGGTCTTCCTCATTTCCTCTTGGTTCTTCTTCAATTCCTCTTGGTTCTTACTCATATTGTCAAATTTGTCTTCCATTCTCTTCAGCCACCTTATGACTATTGCTCTGAATTCTTTCTCTGACAGGTTGCTTGAATCTATTTCATTTACGTCTTTTTCTGGTGAGGCTTGTTTGTCTTTCATTTGTGGGTTGTTTCTTTGTTTGCCCATGGTCCCTCTTCTCTGTGTGTCTGGTTATGTTGTTCTCGCTCTCCTGCATTGATTTCAAGGCTCAAAATACAATACAACCAGGTGCAATGCAACAGGCACTGAACAGGAATGTATTCACAGTATCGGTAACTCCAAATTAAAAGTGATTGCCAGAGAAAGGCAAATTATGTGTTATATGAGAAAGAAGAAAGTAAGAGAAAACACACACACACACACACACACACTGTCATACCTACACACAAAGGAGAGAAAGAAAAAAAGAAAAAAGAAAGAACAATAAAATGAAATTGGGAAAAGGGGAAGAAGTAAAAAGAAAGAAAAGTGGAATAAACTATATATATGGGGTTAAAACTCCTATAGGACAGCGACTAATCCCAACAAAAGTCAGCAACAAGTACCTGGAGATTGATATACATACATAAAACAACTAATATGAGGGGAGGGGAGGGAACACAGAAGCATAAATCTATCAAAAATCAATGCAAACAACAACAACAAAACAAAAAAACAATGCCAAAAAAATAGCCATGAAACAAACAAAGAGCATCTCACAAACATGCATAAAATATTGATAAAATGAACAGTCAAGTAAACAACAACAACAACAGGACAGAGAGAAAAACAATTTAAGATAGTAAAGTCAGAGAAGCGAGAGGTATTATGGACTTGGAGCAGGTGGTTGGAGATTAGATATATAAGTGGGGTGAAATTTTAACAGGGGTTAAAAAGAAAGCATAAGGAAAATCTAAAGCACGATATATGCATGGGGAACAAGACACTAAATAAGGAAAGGTTAGCAAGAGAGTGGTGGCATAAAGGTAAAGTTAGGTAGAGTAAAAAGATACTAAAGGGTAAGTGAAAATAGACTGTATAACACTAATCTCAAAATAGAATAAAGAAGAAATAAAATTGCACTTAAAAAACGGTTAAATAGTAGTAGAAATAAAATTGATTTCTTAATATGTGTTACACAGGTGTCAATTTGTGATTCAGCGGCTGGGTGGCAGTGTTTCTAGATCAACCTCCCGGTCCATTGGTCCTCTCTAGCCTAAACTAAAACCCCGCTATTCCTGTGGTATTCAATAATGATTTTGGGGTATGGGCTGCTCCAGAGCTGCCTCTCTAATTTTGACCGCCTGTTCTGATCCCCAGGCTCCAGAAAAACAGCTCTCCCCTGCAGTCTCTCAAGTTATCCCCCACCAGGCAATCCCAAGTTCCTGGCTTAGTGCTCAGAAACTCAGATTAGGAGAGAAAAAAACGCAAGTGCACGAACTCAGGTTCTGCTTGCATGTCTGCGCAAAACCCCTTTCCCCCTCGGGTTTAGCAGCCAGCACCATCCCAAAATTGTTAGGTTGCCCTTCTCTGTCAGATCCAAATGTGTTGCTTTCTATGAATCTCCTCTGCCACCAGCTCCGAGGACCCTCTTCCACGTTTACCAGCTTCAATAGCTACAGACTTTTTTTCAGGCTCAGATCTCCCTTCTTTTCCAGCTCCCCCTAACCTCAGAAGAAATCTGACCTTTCCATGGCAGGGCTCAGAGCTCCTCTGAGTCTGCTTCTGCGCCATCTAGGAACTAGTGTTCTGTGGGTCTCAGCCGTCCCAATACTTAATTATTTTTATGTTCTGTTCTAGGCTTCTAAATTGAATAAATCTGTCACTGAACTTGTCAAGTAATGAGTCTAAAACATGCTGGTACTTTATATGCAAGGGTTTTATTTCATTTTGTACAGCTTCACTGGCCTTCTCAAAATACGTTGTTACTAGAGGAAAATACTTATAAGTTTAAATTTCTACACCTCGCTTGAAAATTTTAACTTTTACTTTCAAAAGCTTTTATATATCCAAACCTAATGTCAATACTTTTGCCAAAACCTTGTAACTTTAAGTTCAGTACATTAATATGAACAGAGAGATCTGTAAAAAATATCAGGCTGTTGATCCACTTATCATCATTGAGCTTAGAAATGTTTCTAAGATCCTTATCTTCAAGAAATATGTTAATTTCTTCAAACTACTCCACAAAGTGCTCAAGAAGTTTGCCTGGACTCAGCCATCTTACATTATTGTACATCAGCAGTCCACTATAGGTGGAATCAACTTCAAGTAAAAGTGCAGAAAATTCACACTTCTGAAGGGGGCCAGCAGCTATTAAATTAACTACTTTTGTAACAACTGATATTAATCATTTAACTTGGTGAATCCTGCCTTGGCACATAAAACCTCCTGATGGATAATACAATGAAAAGGCACAATCGGATGTCCAATAGCTTCAGTAAACAATTTGACAAATCTGACTTTTTTCCCCACCATGTTTGGTGCCCCATCTATCGTCACTGACACAACTTTAGAGATATCTATGCTTAGGTCATGGAACATTTGTATAACCTACATATTTCGCTTCCTGATGTACTTGTTGACACTAATATTAACTTTATCAACTCTTCTCTCATTGTGTGACCATCTAAACATCGACCAATAATGGCTAACTGAGCATGTGATGTGACCTCAGTAGTTTCATCAAGAGAGATCAAAAAATATTTATGATACTTATGTCTCTCTTTAATTGACACTGTACATTTGTGTTCAGTCTCATTATTCAGCCTTTTATGATATTTCTACTGAGTGGTAACTCAGATATTCTCTTAATAATTGCATCTTTATTCTGCATATCGAGAAATAGAACTAGTGCACATCTTAGGAGAATTTCTTTAATAAATACTCCCTCACTGAGTGCTTTTCCATGCTGAGGTATGGAGTGAGCAATGCTCAAACTTGCAGATGTTAAATTTGTGGAGCCTTTTTAAAATTTAAGGATGGAATTAGATTGGCTGTTATAAAGGTATAGCTGCCTGGAAATGTATCCCTTCCTTTCATCCTCACTTTTTTTCAAGAGCTGGGAATGATTAGTTTCAAAATGTCTCTATATATTCCACATTCTGCTTACTACCATTTCAGTACATAAAATGCAAAATGATCTGTCATTTTTTTCTATAATGCCATATATCTCGGTCCATGTCTCTTGAAAGGGTCAGCTTCTGCTACTACCACTTCCTTTACTTAACCTTGTTTTTTTTTATGTGTGTGTGTGTGTGTGTGTGTGTGTGTGTGTGTGTGTGTGTGTGTGTTGTGTGTGTGTGTGTGTGTGTGTGTGTGTGTGTGTGTGTGTTCTCCATCAGGGTGGCAGTGACAGAAGATAGAATTATAGATAGCCTGTTAGCCCTGCAGACAATTAAGGATTAACTAGCCTAACTGACCACAAGATGGCACATGTAACTGTCTTTTAGGAAAGGACAGGGTTAATAAGCAGAAATAGGGGTTAATAAGGTGACACAACAGTAATTGTGGTGAAATTGACTCTGTACTATGCTGCAAAATGGTGTTCCTTATATAAATTAAAATGGCTGCCACTATTTCTAATGGTAGGAAATGGCACCCATAACACAGGCCATCACATCTCCTAGCCTGCCCCTCATTCATCTCAGTAATGATGGTCAATTAGAAATCCATGACACCCCAGAACAGTAGGTAGAATGATGGGTGCTATGGTTATGTGGTTGCTGGTAATGGCGATCACAGGGCCCCAGAGATGTGTCTGGCATTCTGCTGCTCCCTGCTCCTCTGGCCGGAAATGAGGTTAAAGATCCCTTAATGGCCTATCCAGAAGTCCCAGAACTAGACGCTCTATGCCAGAGTTCTGTTGTTTTGGCCTACAGACCTCTGGCACAGAGTGTCTGCACTACACTACAGCAAATGTTTCATCCTCTACTACTGCACCTGGCCGTTCAGTAGCCGAAGATGAAACATTCTTTTTGGCATGCGGCCCCATACTTCTCTGTATGCAGCCACATGTGGCCACGTGTCATCAAAAATGGCTATGCGTGATGACACATGTGTCATAGGTTCACCATCATGGTTTTATGCAGTCCTCCCAATCACCTCTCCTCTAACAGCTGTCAGTCTGTTCCACATATCCATGCCTTTGGTTCTATTTTATTCATGAGTTTATTTTGTTCTTTAGATTCCACATATAAATGAGATTATATGATATTTCTTTATTTTTCTGGCTCATTTCACTTAGCACAATACTCTCCAGGTCTCTCCATGCTGTTGCAGGGGGTAAAAATCCTTCATTTTTACAGCTGTATAGTATTCTATTATGTAAATGTACTAAAAAATTTTTATATCCACTCATCTACTGATGGGCACTTGGGCTGTTTCCAGATCTTAGCTCTTGGAAATAACACTGCTATGAACATAGGGGTGGGTGCATATATTTTTTTCTGATTGGTGTTTTGTAATTCATAGTGTATATTCCTAGAAATGGGATCACTGCATCAAAATGCAGTTTCTTTTTTTTTTATTTTTTAAGGAAGCTCCATACTGTTCTCCACAGTGACTGTAACCTTTTGCATTCCTGACAATAGTGCACTAAGGTTCCCTTTTCTCTGCAGCCTTACCAGCATTTGTTGTTTGTTGATTTATTGATGATAGCCATTCTGGTAGGTATGAGGTGAAAATTTGTTTTAATTTTCATCTCTCTGATAATTCATGTCCTTGAGCATTTTTTCTTATGTCGCTTGACCATCTATATGTCTTGCCCATTTTTTAATTGGATTGTCTTCCTGATGCTGAGTTGTGTAAGTTCTTTATATATTTCGGAAATTAACCCCTTATCAGAAGTATCATTGGTGAGTATGTTCTCTCATACAATTGTTCTCTTTTCATTTTGCTGATGGTTTCTTTTGCTGTGCATAAGCTTTTCAGTTTGATGTAGTCCCATTTATGTTTCCTTGCACTAGGAAATATTTTGGTAAAAACATGTCTACCCAAGATGTCTAAGATTTTATTGCCTATGTTTTCTTCTATGATTTTTATTGTTTGGTGACTTACATTTAAGTCTTTTATCCGTTTTGAGTTTGTTCTTATGTATGATGTAAATTGATGATCTAGTTTCATTTTTTGAGTGTACCTGTCCAGTTATTCTAACATTTATTAAAAAGACTGTTTTACTCCATTTTTTGCTCTTGCCTTCTTTATTGAATATTATTTGACCATAAAGGCATGGATTGATTTCTGGACTCTCTGTTTTGTTCCGTTGATCTATATGCCTGTTCTTGTGCCAGTACCAAGCTGTTTTAATTATAATGGCTTTGTAGTATAGCTTGATATTCTGATTGTGATCCCTCCAACTTTGTTCTTCTTTCTCAAATTGCTGAGGCTATTTGGGGTCTTTTTTGTTTCATATAATTTATTGGGATATTTTTCTAGATCTATGAAATATGCCATCGGTATTTTAATAGGGGTTGCATTAAATCTATAAGTTGCTTTGGGTAGTATGGATATTTTAATGATGTTGATTCTTTCAATCCATGAACATGCTATATTCTTCCTCATATTTGTATCTTACTCTATTTCTTTCCTCAATGTCCTATAAGTTTTCCAAGTACAGGTCTTTTTACCTCTTTGGTTAAGTTTATTTTAAGTACCTTATTTTTGTTGTTGTTGCAATATCAAATAGGATTGGTTTCTTATTTTCTCTTTCTGATATTTCACTATTGGTTTATAAAAATGCCACTAATTTTGGGGTGTTACTTTTATACCCTGCTACTTTGCTAAACTGATTTATTAGATTTAGTTATTTTTTGGTGGAGGTTTTTAGATTTCTCTGTATAGTGTCATATCATCTGTAAATGCTGACAGTTTTACTTCCTCCTTTCCAATTTGGATGCCTTTTTTTCTTCCTCTTGCCTGATTGCTCTGGTACTATGTTGATAAAAAGCAAAACTCCCTGTTTTTTTTTTTTTCCTGATCTTAAGGGAAAAACTTTTAGTTTTTGCTTATTGAGTATGATGTTGGCTAAAAGTTTTTCATATATGTCCTTCATTACACTGAGGTATGATACCTCTATTTCCATGTTGATAGGAGTTTTTACCATAATGGGTGCTGGATTTTATCAAATGCTTTTTCTACATCTATTGGAATAGTCATGTCATTTTATCTTTCCTTTTGCTTATGTGATGTATCACATTTATTGATTTGTCAATATTCGACCAACCCTGCATCTCCAGAAAAAGTCCTAATTGGTCATGATGGAAGATCATTTTAATGTATTGCTGGATCTGATTTGCTAATATTCTATTGAGGAGATTAGCATCTATATTCATGAAGGACATTGACCTATAATTTACTTTCTTTATAGTATCTTTATCTGGTGGTTGGCAAACTGGGGCTCTGTTGACTAATGAGTTTGTTGAACACTGACCTAGACTCTCTATTTCAATAATTACAGGCTGTTGTTGTTCCTTGTGATTAAGCCCTATTTGGACAATGCTGATCTTGTAAAATGAATTTGAATATCTTTCCTCCTCTTGAAAAACGTTTGAGCTGAAACCAGTTTGGCTCAGTGGATAGAGCTTTGTCCTACAGACTAAAAAGTCCCAGGTTCGATTCCTGTCAAGGGCATGTACCTTGATTGAGGGCACATCCCCAGTAGGGGGTGTTCAGGAGGCAGCTGATTGATGCTTCTCTTTCATATCGATGTTTCTAACGTTCTATCGCTCTCCCTTCCTCTCTGCAAAAAAAATCAATAAAATATATATTTTTTAAAAAGAAAAAATTTTGAGTAGTCTGAGGTGTTTATTGTTCTTTGAATATTTGTTGTAACTCACCTGTGAAGCTATGCATATGGTTCTCTCAATAAAAATAAAGGTACTACACTAATAAAAGAGAAAGATGCTAATTGACCATACCTCTGTTACACCCACAGCCAATCAGGAGTGATATGCAAATAAACCCTACTAAGATGGTGGGTAAATTTGCATATGTAGGCAGGACAAGCAGAGGCTGACATAGCCTGCAGAGTCCAGGCCACCATGGACCCGACAGGCCCAGCAGGCAGTGTCTGATGCTGCCTGCGGGGTCCAGGCCATGATTGGGACCCAGCAGGTGGCATGGACAGCGTCTGACACCCCCCACAGATTCTAGGCATTGATTGGGACAGGGCAGTTGCAGCAAGCAGCTCCTGATGTCACCTGCAGGGTCCAGGCAGTTATTGGAACCAGGCAGGTGGCATGGACAGAGCCTGATGCTTCCTGAGGGGTCCAGGCGGCGATGAGGACTGGGCAGTTCCAACAGGTAGCTCCTGATGCTGCCTGCAGGGTCTAGGAGGTGATCGGGATTGGGCAGGCAGCATGGATAGTGCCTGATGTTGCCCGTGGGGTCCAGGCCACAATCGGGTTGGGGCAGGAGTCATGTACAGCGCCTGATGTCACCCACACGGTCCTGGCAGTGATTGGGACCTGAAGGGGCAGTGGAAAGCTCCTGACATCACCTGCAGAGTCCAGGCATCAATTGGGACAGGGCAGTTCCAGCAGACAACTCCTGATGTCACCTTCAGGGTCCAGGTGATGATCAGAGCCAGGCAGGCAGCATGGACAGCACCTGATGCTGTCCGTGGGGTCTAGACAATGAATGGGACCAAGAAGTTTCAGCAGGCAGATCCTGATGTCACCCACAGGGTTCAGGAAGTAATTGAGAATGCGGGCAGGCAGCATAGACAGCACCTGATGCCTCCCGTGGAGTCCCGTCAGCAATTGGGACCAGGGAGTTCCAGCCTGACACTGCCCACAGGGTCCAGGCGGTGATTGGGACCAGGCAGGTGGCATAGACAGTACCTGAAGTCACTGGGGGGGGTCTATAGGCAGGGGTGGCCAGGGTATCTGGGATCCATGTCTAACCCTAAGCTGCCTGAGGACACTGATGGAGCAGGACACTAATGAAAATGGGATGCCTGAGTCCCACCCCACCACACCCTGGCCCTGGAGAGGAAAGGGAAGTGAGTAGTTAGGATGCACCAGGGCTCCAAAGTGACTGGGAACAACCTGAAGGCATGCTACCAGGAAGAGGTGCTGAACCATGAGGATGCAGAGAGCCGGCTGATGGAGGCTCACAAAGGTGCAGAGGAGGGGGCTCTCACAGGCCCTGAGCTCGAAAAGCGCATTGACAGCCTAAAGGACAAAATCACTTTTCTGAAGAAGGTGCACAAAGAGGAATCCAGTGCAGTTAGATCGGGACTCCAAGTCTGACTTCTCTGCTAAGCTCAAGGACATCCACTCCCAGTATGAGAAGCTGGCTGCCAAGAAGATGCAGAATGCCCAAGAATGTTATAAGAGCCACTTCTCCATATTAACCAAGAGTGCTGCCAAGAACACCTATGTGGTGCACGCCACCAAGGACAAGGTGTTCAAGAGCTGCTTCCTGCTCAAGGCCAAGACCATGGAGATGGAAGCAAGCCAGGGTATAAATGAAATGCTGGGAAAGCAGCTGCAAGAGCTGGAGATAAGCAGAACTCTGACGTTAGGGATATGCAGGACACAACAAATTAGAAAATGAGTTGAGAACTACAAAGAGTGAAATAGCACGATATTTAAAAGAATACCCAGACCTCCTCAATGTGAAGATGGCTTTGGACATTGACATTGCAGCTTACAGGAAACTCTTGGAAGTTGAGGAGACCCTACTCAGTTTCACCAGCATGGGAAGCATAGCCAGAGGCTACTCCCAGAGTTTTCAGGTCTTTGGTGATCTGCCTACGGTGGTTTACAGACTAGTTTCTACTTGATGTCAGCTCACTCCTTCCCTTCTTAATACCCCAGCCACATTCAGGAGGAGGAAATTCAAGTGACAGAGAGCATTGAAGCTGCAAAAGCCAATGAAGCTAAGGATGAACTCCCTTCTGAAGGAGAAGCTGAAGAGGAGAAGGAGAAGGAAGAAGCTGAGGAAGAGGAAGGAGAGGAAGAGGAAGAATGTGCCAAGGAAGAATTGGAGGACACAAAGGAGGAAGGAGGTGAAGGTGAAGGAGAAGATGCCAAGAAGCTGAGGAGAAGATGAAGAAGAAAATGCCCAAGAAGCTGCCTAAAAAGATGAAGGTGATGGGGAGGAGCAAACAACCAAGAAGAAATATTGAGCCCCCCTTTCCTTAATTATTTCAGGAATAACCCTCCCAATAATCAACCCCATTACTAACCAAGCAGTTGAGGTCCCGATACTATATGAATTAAGAAGTCAATATATATATAACATTCTGATGTGACTCAGGTTGGACATTAAATATTGTGCTGTGACTTTTCTACTTATGTAGAGTATCTGTTGGCTTGCAGAGTGGCTTTCTGGCTTGCTGTCAACCTGTGCATGGTCCATGCTCATGAGTTCAGAATCCATGACAATGTGAATAATTCAGATGTTTACAGTAAAAACACATGAATACATGAATTCACTAATGTTAATGTTAACATTCATGAAAGAAATAGTCCCTTGAATCTCTGGTGGTTAGAAATTAAAGACCTCAAACCATGTTAAATAAACACTAAATAAAGTAAACCTGAATGACAAAAAAATACTTTAGGGGCTAGGAAACGTTCAAAGACCTGGGGAACCGAGAGGAACCAAGATGGCGACATAGGTAAACACCTATCTTGCTGCCATACACAGCAATTTCAAAACTACAACTTAATGAAAGAACAGACATCATCCAGAATCACCAGAAAGCTGGTTGAGTGAAAATTCCACAAATAAAAGTGAAGATAGGACACTGTGACTCAGAAGAGCGGCAAAGGACAGCATTGAAGATAAGCACGGAGAGAGGTTTGGAGTCATGCGTGTGCAGATAGGGCGGGTGGCTGCAAACCCGGCCAGTTTTCTCGAACAGGGGAGACAAAGACGTCCCACTGCACTGATTCCCCAGCTCCAGGGGAAGTTTGGGGAACCCACAATCCTATGGGGTAAAATCTGGACAGTAGGGAGGCATGCTGAACCTTGGGCGCTACAAGGGTCTGCAGGCTTATGGAGGGGGCGAGCTTGCGCAGAGTGTGCATGAACTTGGGAACAGCAGAGCTGCGTGACTGCACAGAGAGGACTCGTGACTTACTCTCTCATCTGAGAAACCACTGGACTGCATTGTTTTATGACCCTGGATGAGACGTTGGGTGTGCAGACTCATTTGGGGAGAGGCTGAATTGTCCGGCAGTGGGTGGAGCTCAGCAGCAGCTCTCTCTCAGAGGTGCTGGCAGCCATTGCCACCCGGCACAGAATCCCAGGTGCCACATAGGGCAGAACTGACGCTGCCTGCTTGTCCCAGAGACTCCGCCCATCCAACCTGAGCACAGCTGAACCAATTGGCCTGGAGGTCAAACCCTCCTAGTGCTAACAACAATAATCTAGGCTTAACCTCAACAAGACTGTGCAACCCATATCCACCTCAGGTAACTGGGGAGGCTGAGCCACTGTTCCTTAGAGGACAAAGCTAATCGAACAACTCAGGAAAGCAGCCACCATGCAGAGACATGAAAAGAAATCAAATGTGAAAGCAATGGAGAAAAAAAAACGAATGGACATAGAGTTCAAAACCATGGTTATAAGGCTTTTCAAGAGGATCCTAGAAAAGGCCGAGACCTACAAGGAAATGAACAAGACCTACGAGGATATGAAAAAGGACCAACTAGAAATTAAGCATACACTGACTGAAATAAAACAATATTATACAAAGACCTAAAAGTACTCTAGAGGACCGCAAGAACCAAGTTAATGATTTGAAATACAAAGAGGTAAAATCCACTCACCTGGAAAAGCAAGAAACCAAAATAATACAAAAAATTAAAGATAGTGTAAGGGGCCACTGGGACAACCTCAAGCATACTAACATCCAAATTTTGGGGGTGCCAGAAAAAGAGAGAGAGCAATACAACGAAAACCTATTTGAAGAAATAGTGACTGAAAACTTCCCACACCTGGTGGAAAAAAATTGACTTAGGGGTCCAAGAAGTGCACTGAACCCCAATATATAGGAACCCTAAGAGGACCACACCAAGGCACATCATAATTAAAATGTCAAGAGCAAAAGTCAAAGAGAGAATATTAAAAGCAGCAAGAGAAAAACAGTTAGTTACCTATATGGGAGCACCCATAGGATTGTTAGCGGATTTCTCAACAGAAACAATGCAGTCCAGATGAGAGTGGCAAGAAATATTCAAAGTGATGTATAGCAAGAATCTACAACCAAGATTATTTTACCCAAAAAAGCTATCATTCAGAATTGAAGGTCAGATAAAGTGCTTCACAGCTAAGAAAAAGCTGAAGGAATTTATCAACACCAAACCAATATTATATGAAATGCTGAAAGATATTCTCTAAGAAGAGGAAGAATAAAAAGGTAAAAATATAAATTATGAACAACAAATACATATCTATCAACAAATGAATATAAAAATCAAGTGAATTAAAAATCTGATGAACAGGATAAACTGGTGAACATAGTAGAATCATGGGCAGAGGGAATGAACTAACAATTCTTGGGGGAGTAAAGGGGTGTGGGAGGTGCAGTGAGAGACTGGACAAAAATCATGCACCTATGAGAGAGGCCGGGGGTGGGTGCAGACGGAGGGTGGGATGGGTACCGGGTGGTGGGGAACTACAGGGGGGAAAAAAGGGGGAACAATGTAATTAATAAACTGAACAATAAAAATTAAAATATTTAATAAATAAACAAACAAAGAACTGGGGAACCATTCCCAGATCAGGAAGGGAAGTCCCAGGGTGTATATTATTGCTATGAATACAGTATTTCCTATTACTTGCAACATATACAATGTAATGTATTAGATGCCTTCATATCACATGAAGTATGTATTCTTATAGAATAATACTGGTACATATGTTATAGCTATGACAGTTTGTCATATCCAATCTATATTAATAAAAGGACAATATGCTAATTAGACCATGAGACCTTCCAGATGTCCTTCCAGACAAAGCTATGGTGGCAGGGCCAACTCAGAAGCGGTTAGGGGTGATCAGGCCAGGAGGGGAGGGCAGTTGGGGGTGATCAGGATGGTGGGCAGTGGAGTTGGGGGCAAACAGGTCAGTAGGCAAAGTGGTTAAGAGAGATAAAGCAGGCAGGCAGGTGAGTGGTTAGGAGCCAGTAGTCCCAGATTGTAAGGGGGTTATTAGACTGCTAGTTTAGGCCCTATCCCACAGGGGTCCCAGATTAGAGAAGATGCAGGCCAGGCTAAGTGATAACCCCCACCCATGCATGAATTTCGTGCACTGGGCCACTAGTAAAAAATAAAAATAAATTAAAACTCCCAGCAAATGGAAGTCCTGGACCATCTATGCATAAGGGTCATGTTTTCTTACCCATTCAGCTTTCAGCTACCTTATCTTTTGATTGGAGCACTTAATCCATTTACATTTAAGGTTATTATTGATAGATATTTATTTCCATTGTTTTCTTTATAACTATGTTACCCCCTTGAAATGCTGGCTTGCTGGTAACATAGTTCTTTCACCTTTTGCTTTTCTAAGATGCTTTTTATTTCACTTTCAATTTTAAATGATAGCTTTACTGGATAGAGTAGTCTTTGATTCAGGTCCTTCCTTATCATCACTCTGAATACTTCATGCCAATCCCTTCTAGTCTGAGGTATTTTTTGTTGAGAAATCAGCTGACAGCCTTATCATAACTCCCTTTTAGGTAACTTGCTATCTCTCTCTTGCTGCCTGTAAGATTCTCTTTATATTTAACCTTTGCCATTTTAATTATGATGTGTCTTGGTGTGGGTCTCTTTGTGTTCATCTTGATTGGGATTCTCTTTGCTTCCCTGAACTTGTGTGACTTTTTCCTTAACCATATTAGGCAAATTTCTGTCATTATATAGAGTTGACATCAATAGCACAATTCATAAAAATAAAAATTGATAAATGTGTCTTCATCAAAATTAAAAACATTTTCTCTGAAAAACTCCATTAAGGGGATAAAATGGCTAGGCACAGAATAGGAGGAACTATCTGTAAATAATGTATTTGCCATAGGACTAAATTCTCAAAACTCAGTAGTTAAGAAGTAAACAAACCAATTAGAACATGGGTAAAAGACACAAACAGACATTTCACCAAAGATGAGCAGATGGCAAATAAGCACATAAAAAGTTGTTCACTATCACCAAGACCGATTTGGCTCAGTGGATAGAGCGTCGGACTGCGGACTGAAGGGTCCCGGGTTCAATTCCGGTCAAGGGCATGTACCTTGGCTGCGGGCACACCCCCTAGGGGGCGTGCAAGAGGCAGCTGATTGATGTTTCTCTCTCATCGATGTTTCTGGCTTTCTATCGGTCTCCTTTCCTCTCTGTAAAAAAATCAATAAAAAATATATTTTTAAAAAAAGTTGTTCACTATTATTAATTATTACAGAAATGCAAAATAAAGTCACAATGAGATACCACTATATAACTATCTGAATGGCTACACTAAAAATTAATGACAACACCAGTGAGGATCTAAAGAAACCATATCATTATGCACAACTAGTAGGAATGTAAAATGATACAGTCTGGAAAACAGTTTGACAGTTTCTTTTTTAAAAAGTCTATATCAACTAACATACAACTCAGACACACACTCCTGAGCATATATCCCAGAGAAACAAAGGCAAATGATCACACATATCCTGTATATGAATCACATTTACTGTGGCCTTATTCATAAGAGCTTAAAACTAGAAACAACCCAGGTGTTTTTCAATGGGTAAATTATTTTAAAAATACACAAAACTTGGATACATCCACTTCATGCTGTGTGGGCTGAATTTTGTCCCCATGAAAAAGAATATGCTGAAATCTTAAACTCCCAGTACCTTAGAATGAGATTATATTTGGAAATAGAGTTTTTGAGTGGGCCTTAGTTCAAAATGACTGCAGTTTTAAAAAGAGGAGGAAATTTGGAAAGAGACACATATTGAGAGAAGACAATGTGAAGATACAGGGAAAAGATTGTCCTCTATGACCCAGGGATGTAGACTTGGAACAAATAATTCCCTCAGGGCTCAGAAGAAATAAACCTCAATTTCAGAAGAAGAAATCAACCTCAATTTCAGACTTTCAGCTTTCAGAACTATCAGACAATACATTTATATTGTTTAAGTCACCCAGTCTGTGGTACTTTGTGATGGCTTTCTTAGCAAACTGATACTGGATTGTGATAATTTCTTTTCTTTTTCAACATTGTTAGTCCACAGTACCCAGATATTCGGTCTAGGTGTTGCTGTAAAGACATCCTATCTAATAAAAGAGTGATATGCAAATTGACCATACCTCTGATCAAGCCATGCCCATCAGCAAATTATGCAAATAAACCCCAACAAAGATGGCTGCCACCACTGAGAGCAGAAGGGAGGGTTTCCCAGGCAATGGAGGAAGCCAAGCTTTCTGCCTTCCATTGCCTGCCTAGGTCTCCACTCATTGCTACAAAGTTTCAATTATAGAAGATACATAAATCCCAACAGAAATGGCAGAAGCCACAGAGTTGGAGAGAGCAAAGGGTATGGTTGCCTGAGCGATAAAGGGAGCCAAGCTTCGACAGCCCTAGCACCTAGGCTTCCACTCTGGGCTACAAAGTTTCAATTATAGAATTTAAATGAACACAAACAGAAATGGCTGTCGCCATGGAGTGAGCAGATGGCTTGGCTCCACTCCAGGCTACAAAGTTTTAATTGTAGAACATAAATTAATCCCAGATCCCAGGGCCTCCACTTGGGTCACTGGGGGGCGTGGCCAGCCTTCAAACCTCCACAGGCCCCTCGCCCAGGCCGCCCCATGCCCCAAGAGAACCCCCACCCTGATCTGAGACAATTTTCAAGGCAAACCAGCTGGCTCCCACCCATGCACCAGGCCTCTATCTTATCTAATGAAAGAGTAATATGCAGATTGGCCATCACTCCAACACACAAGATGGCTGCCCCCATGAGGTCAAAGATCCTTGCCCCCATGTGGACACAAGATGGCCACCACAAGATGGCCAGCAGGGGAGGGCCTTTGGGAGGCTCCAGACCTGCAAGGGAGGGCAGTTGAGAGGGACCAGGCCTACAAGGGAGGGCAGTTAAGGGTGACCAGGCCAGCAGAGGAGGGAACTTGGGGGCAAACAGGCTGGCAGTGGAGCAATTAGACATCAATAAGACAGGGGTGTTATTAGGGGGTGATCAGGCTGGCAGGCAGAAGCAGTTAGGGGCAATCAGGAAAACAGGCAGGTGAGCAGTTGGGAGCCAGCAGTCCTGGATTGTGAGAAGGATATCCGACTGCCTGTTTAGGGCAGTTGGACATCCTTCAAGGGTTTCCAGAATGGAGAGGGTGCAGGCTGGGCTGAGGGACATCCCCCAACCCCTGTGCACAAATTTTGTGCACCAGGCCTCTAGTTTTTATATAAAAATTATATTTAAATCAGTAAAGTTTGAATAAAGTATAATGAGAGTGGGCTTCATCTAATCAGTTGAAGATCTTAAAAGGAAAAAAAAAAGACTAAGGCTCTCCAAGAAGGAGGAATTTCTGCCTCCAAACTGCCTTCACACTCTTTTGGGTCTATAGCCTGATGCCCTCTTTTTGTATGCTCTTTTTAAAGATTTGTTTTGGCTATTCTAAATTGTTTACATATCCATGTATATTTATGATCAGTTTGTTCAGATTTTGGAATTTCTAGCCTTTGCAATTGCATAAGCCTGAACTTCTGTCTTTGCTCTCCTCCTCCCTCCACACACACACACACACACACACACACACACACACACACACACACACATTTTATCTGTTTTGTGTTTCTATGAGGAACTCTCACTATATATAACTCTCCTTACACATCTAATGTTACTGAGTTATAAAAATTACTAAAACAACCTGGAGGAATAACCAGATAATTATACTGTATGGGAGAAAAAGCCAATTGCAAAAATTATTTATTGTATAATTTTATTTATATAAATTCTTTAAATGTCAATAGTATAGCACCAGAATACAGATTAGTAGTCTCCTTACTTTAATAAGTGGTGGGGTCATGGGAGAAGTAGATATGGCTACAAAAGTGTACAACAAGGTTTTGCTTGGCAATGGAAATGTGCTATATTTTTACTTTATACATATTAATATCCTGGTTATGATATTACTAGTGACCTGGTGCATGAAATTCATGCACAATAAAAAGGAATTAAGTAGAAAAAATATTTTAATATTGCTAGTTGCCCTTTCTCTATAATAAAATTGTCAGAAATGAAAGAAAATTAGTAAAATGTATATGAAAATCTTCCTCCTGTTAGAGTCTGGGGTGTGTCACGGGAACCAGAGTCAACTCCCTGCCCACCCACATACGCCTCAAAATCATGCAAGACTAAGACCTGGCCAGCCACCCCTGTCAAACCCCAGCAGATCAGGGGCACAGCCTTAGGTCCCTCAGCCTGGGCTGGGGGTGTAGCAACTAGAAGTCCCCTAGGCTGGGCCAGGAGGTGTGGCTTGAGGTCTTCCATCAATCCCCCTCAGAGGTTCCACGGCCTGGGCTTTGGGGGGCATGCCTTGAAGTCCCCTGACCAGTGCCACAGGGCATGGCATGAGGTCTACTGTCAATCCCCACTAGGTGGGGGGTACAGCCTCAGTTACCCAGTCCAGTGTTGGGATGGGGAGGCATCCCCTGTCAAGCCCTGTGGTAGTGTGGCCTCAAGTCCCTGGGCCTGGTGCCAGGGCAGGGGCATAGCCTCAGGTCTTCTGGCCCAGCACCAAGGGGTGTGTGTCTGAGGCCCCCTAGCCTGGCACTGGGGCAGGGGATGTACCCTGAAGTACCCTGTCAAGCCCCACCAGGTGGGTGAGTGGCCTCAGATCCCCTGGCCCAGTGCTGGGGCATGGGTCATGGCTTGAGGTCCCCCATCAAGCCCTACCAGGTGGGAGGCATGAACTAAGGTCCCCAGGCCCAGCGCTGGAGTGGAGTCATAGCCTGAGGTCCCCTGGCCTGGTGCCAGGGCTGAGAGCATGGCCTGAGGTTCCCTGCTGATTGCCTGAGATCCCCTGCCCTGGCCCAGTGCCACACAGCCTCAGTTCCCTGCTGATTGCTTGTTAAGACTCATTATCGGAACTTAGTCTCCTCTGTGAGCAGAGCCATCTTGTGTACCAGATCCCCACCTCTGCTGTAGGTGCAGCCATCTTGTTAAAAGGTGACAGTCAATTTGCACATTCCCTCTTTATTAGATAGGATACTATAGATTTGTAAAGTTATACCACTGGGGATAAATGGGGTTGAGTACATGGGTTCTCTCTCTATGTTCAATTTACAATATCTCAAAATATTAATTTTACTTTAAAATTTTATTTTGTTTCTATACAACATTAATGAACAATTCAAAAATTGTATTTAAAAAAATCCCATTTAGAAAACTTCAACAAAATAAAATATTAAGGATAAATTTACCAAAGTAATTGTAACTCTTCTACTCCAAAAATTGTAAAATATTATTGGAATGAATTGAACATTATCTAAATAAATGAAATAAAGTCCCATATTTATTCACCAAAATACTATATTTAATATAATTAAGTTTGAATTATTTCCAAACTTATCTACAGATTCAATGTAATCCCTAGTAAAATATCACCTGCTAGCTTTTTTTTTGTAGAAATTGACAAGCTGATCCTAAAATTTATAAAGAAATGAAAGCAATTTAAAATAACCAAAATAATATTTTTAAAAAAAGAACAAAGTGAAGAACTCACACTTCCCACTTTCAAAGCTTACTATAAATCTACAGTAATCAAGCCAGGGTGGTACTGGCATAAAGATACACATATACACTAATGGAATAGAATTGAGAATCTAGAAATAAGGCCACATGTATGTGGTCCACTGATTTTCACCAAGGTTCCTGAGGGAAAGGATGATCTCATCAAGAACTGTTGCTATGACAACTGAATAGTCACACACAAAAGAATGACGTTGGATTCTACATTACACTATAAACACAAGTGTATTCAAAGTCGATCATGGATTTAAATAAAATAGCTAAAAAAATAAAACTCTGAGAAGAAAACATAGCAATATGTTGGGGTTCTTGTTCCAGTATTACAAAGGGTTCAACAATCTGGAGAAAGGCTGTGTATAGATTATATAAGAGTCCAAAGATGAAAGATAATTTTGAAAGGCATTGGGGGTCAGAGGAGCTTCAGCTAAAGGAACTAGAGTTCCTTAGTTCCCCTTGTCTCAGGACCCTTGCTTTTTATTAACACAATTTTTCCTAAGGCAAGATGGAGATAATACACTTCAAAGGGTAGGGTACAGAAGCATTGTCAGATTGGAAAAGAGCCTACAGCTGTTCTAGTGTTTGGCCAACAGGAGGCAATAACATGTAGATTAAGATTTCCTGAGCTGTCTGGCAGCAAACAGTCATCCTATTCAGGTTTGGGGGAAGTGTCTTTGAGCCATTCCAGCAGATGACTACATATGTGACTCAGCCATTATTGAGCTCCCAAGTTTAATCAACATTTTGATGAAACTCTTGCAATTATGACATGCTGGAATTGACCTCTGGCATCTCACCTTTTTTGATTTTTTTAAATTTAACAAGAATGTATGTTTTAAGATTTTTAATTCAATGGAAAGGACAGCGTTCGACCAAGTCCCTTTAAATTGCTGTCAGTCATTAAAGAAATCAGCCTGCAGTAAGTTTCTTTCTGGACCAATAGCTCTTTGAGGCCCAGTTTCAATGTCCAACAGTTCCTTATGACATGCAAGTTCTGAATGGTGGACAAATTGTGGCAATGTAGGTTCAACCTCCTCCGCTTTGGTCCTGGGAAACCTGCAGTGACACACAGCTGCTGACTGCTAGTATGGCAAGGCATCTTCACCATCTTCATTTCTAGACTGTTTCTCCTCTGTCTTGGGGGCAACTTCTGTATTTTTGTGACTGGAGCAGTCCTGTCAGTTCCTGTCTGGGATCTGTTGTTGCAGGAATCCACAGGCACTTGGAGTTTTATGAAAATATACAAACATGTTCTTGACCACAGGTAAATAAAGGGATCTTTTCTATAAATTAGACTTTGGATCCTTTGTCAATTTTTTGCTCAAACAATTTTCCTTTGGCTTATTTTGACACCATGTGTTTTCATAGGTGGTTGCTATCAACATTACAAATGAAAATTAATTTTCAAAATAGAAAATTTAAGCAATTAAGGCTTGATGTAATTTTCTTACAGAATATTTTTCCACTATCCCCACTTTTTATTTCAATATCAGGAGGCTTTTGAAATTTGACAATGCAATCTTGATAACTTTTAATTTTTCTGTATAGAAATATGACAGCTTTGGATTCATTGCATTTTGAGTAAGTTTATTATGAGATGAATCATCAATAAAAATTTTAGTTAATACTTCAGGAACAGTTTTCTGCCCAGTACAATTAAGTTTTCTTAAATATTCACTTATTTCAACTAGCCAATTTAAACTAATCTGAAATAAGGTTTATTTTTTAACTTTACTTGTCCTAAGTCAGTAACAGGCAAACTTTTGAGCTTGGTGTGTCAAAATTCGCCAAAAAACCGAGCATAATTCAGGTGGTGTGTCGCTTCGAGAAAAAAAAAGCATAATTTCGGGAAATTTGCATCTCCAAATCATCAATTTGCATCCATTGGAAATTGGACATAAGGAACTACTGTAGACTACTACATCAGGATACTTAATTATTTTTATGGTCTATTCTAGGCTTCTAAATTGATTAAATCTATCACTGAACTGGTCAAGTAACAAGTCTAAAACATGTTGGGACTTTACATGCAAGGGTTCCATTTCATTTTGTACAGCTGCACTGGCCTTCTCAAAATACGTTGTTACTCAAGGAAAATACTTACAAGTTTTAGTTTCTACATCTCGCTTGAAAATTTTGTTTCTTTCAAAAGCTGTTATGTACTCAAACATAATGTCAATACTTTTGCCACAACCTTGTAACTTTAAGTTCAGTTCATTAATATGAACAGAGAGATCTGTAAAAAATATCAGGCTGTTGACCTACTTATCATCATTGAGCTAAGAAAAGTTTCCCAGATCCTTATCCTCAAGAAATACCTTAATTTCTTCAAAGCACTCCACATAGTGCTCAAGAACTTTGCCTCAGCTCAGCCATCTTACATTATCATACATCAGCAGTCCACTATAGGGGGAATCAACCTCAAGTAAAAGTGCAGAAAATTCGTGCTTCTGAAGGGGGTGAGTAGCTATTAAATTAACTATTTTTGTAATAACTGACATTAAGTCATTTAAGTCGGTGAATCCTGCCTTGGCACATAAAATCTCCTGATGGATAATACAATGAAAAGGCACAATCAGATTTCCAATAGCATCCTTAAACAATTTGACAAATCCAACATTTCCCCCCACCATGTTTGGTGCCCCATCTGTCTCCATTGACACAACTTTAGAGATATCAATCCTTAAGGCATGGAATGTTTGTAGAACAACCTTACATATTGCACTTCCTGATGTACTTGCTGGCACTGATACTAACTTTATCAACTCTTCTCTCATGTGACCATCTAAATATCGACCAACAATGACCAACTGAGCATATGATGTAACATCAGTAATTTCATCAAGTGAGATAAAAAATATTTACAATTACTTATGTCTCTCTTTAATTGATGTTGTACGTTTGTGTTCAGTCTCATTATTCGGTCTTTTATGATAATTCTACTGAGTGGTAACTCAGATATTATCTTAATAATTGCATCTTTATTCTGCATATTGTGAAATAGAACTGGTGCACATCTTAGGAGAGTTTCTTTAATAAATTCCCCCTCACTGAGTCCTCTTCCATGCTGAGCTATAGAGTGAGCAGTGCTCAAACTTGCAGATGTTAAATTTGTAGAGCCTTTTATAAATTTAAGAATGGAATTAGATTGGTTCTTACAAAGGTGTAGCTGCCTGGAAATGTATTCCTTCTTTTCATCCTCACTATTTTTCAAGAGCTGTGAATGATTACTTTCAAAATGTCTATTTACATTCCACGCTCTGCTTTCTACTGTTTCAGTATATAGAACGCAAAATGATCTGCCATTTTTTTCTATAATGCCATTTATCTCAGTCCATGTCTCTTGAAAGGTTCTGCTACTGCTACTACCACTTCTTTTACTTAACCTTGGTTTTTCATTTTTTCTGTTCTCCATCAGGGGGGCAGTGACAGAAGATAGAATTATAGATAGCCTGTTAGCCCTGCAGGCAATTAAGGGTTAAATAGCCTAACTGACCACAAGATGGCACACGTAACTGTCTTTTAGGAAACGACAGGGTTAATAAGCAGAAATAGGGGTTAATAAGGATGCACAACAGTAATAGTGGTGAAATGGGTCAGCACTATGCTGCAAAATGACATTCCTTATATAAACTAAGATGGCTACCTCTATTTCTCATGGTCGGAAATGGCACCCATAGCACAGGCCTTCACCTCTACCAGGCTCCCACTTATCTCAGTAATATGGTCAATTAGAAATCCACAACACCCCAGAACAGTAGATTGGATGATTATTGCTGTGGTTATGTGGTTGCTGGTAATGGAGATCACAGGGTCCCCAGAGATTTGTCCCCTCTGGCATTCCACTGCTCCCTGCTCTGCCGGCTGAAAGTGATATCAAAGATTCCCTAATGGCCTAACTGGAAGTCCCATAACTAGACACTCTGTGCAGGAGTTCTGTTGTTTTGGCCTACATGCCTTTGGCACAGAATGTCTGCACTACACTACAGATAATGTTTCATCCTCAGCATGTGGCCCCATACTTCTCTGTATGTTACTGCATGTGGCCTCGTGTCATTGAAAATGGCTATGCGTGTCAGTGCTGACACATGTGTCATAGGTTAGTCATCATGGTCCTAGGTTATGGACAGTAAATGATATTAATTATATTTCTATTAGCCTTTGAGTAACTTTACATAAAGTTTGTCAGACAGGCAAAAACACAAATTATTTACTTTAGTTTATGAGGCTAAATATACTGACTTTTAATTGCAGTTTTTAAGATATTTGAAAGAAACCTCTCTTTATTTCCTTTCAGAGTGATTTCTAGGTAGGCTTTTAAAGATTTAGATTTAAAAGAATCCTTATCTTTCATTTTCACACCAAGCAACCTAGCACTCTCATTACAATTCGGGACCCCTTGGGGGTTGTTGGAGGGCTGGTTTTAGTCAATCCCCTCAGGCCAGGCTGAGGGACCCCACCAGTGCATGATTCCGTGCACTGGGCCTCTAATAGTGATTATAAAAAGAAATAAAGGCTAAAAATAATGAAATACTGATTCTTGATACAACATTGATGAGTCTTGAAAATGTTATGCTAAGTGACAGAAGCAATGTATCATGTGATTCAATTTATATGAAATGTACAAGATAGGTAAATCAGTAAAACATAAGGATGACCAGTAATTGGTATAGTGTTTCTTTTTGGGTGATGAAAATATTTTAAAATTAGATTGTAATGATGATTGTTCAAATCTAAATAACAAATCTATTTAATATTACCATTGAATTGTACACTTTTAACACATGAATTTTATGATACTTGGATTATATCTCTTAAAGGTGTTAAAATAAAATCAAATTAAAAAAATTAAAAACTAGATAGTAATATTTGTGTATAGTTCTTTTCGTTTTATCATTAATTTATATAATTATAATACTATTTTCCAATGTTACTTAGATTAATTATTTCCTTCACTCCCTTCAGTGTGGCTATATTACTCATTGATAGCACAGTAAATTTCTTTTTTCATTGTTTATACTAAAGGCCTGGTGAATGAAATTTGTGCACGGGGAGTGGGTGTGTGTCCCTCAGCCCAGCCTGTAGCCTCTCAAATCTGGGACCCCTCAAGAGATGTCCAACTACCCATTTAGGCCCAATCCCACCAGGAATCTAAAATGTAGCTATTTAATTTTATTATAATTTTATTATAATTTATTATCTAATTTATTATTTAGGCCTGGGATCGGGACTAAACAGGTAGTCGGACATCCCTATCACAATCCAGCACTGCTGGCTCCCAACCGTTCACCTGCCTGTCTGCCTGATTGCCCCTCACCACTTCTGCCTACCAGCCTGATCACCCCCAACCACTCCCTTGCCAGCCTGATTGATGCTTAACTTCTCCCCTGCTGGCCCAATTGTCCTTAATTGGTCTTCCCTAAAGGTCTGGTCACCCCCAACTGCCCTCCCCTGCAGGCCAGGTTCCCCCAACTGCCCTCCCTTGCAGTCCTGGTCCCTCCGAACTGCCCTCCCCTGCAGACCTGGTCCCTCCAACTGTCCTCCCCAGCGACCCAGGATGACAAGCCTTCCCGCCCATCTCCCACTCTGTTCTGGGGTGATCTAGATCATCAAGACTTCCCTCCACTCTTCCGCTCAACCTTTCCCCCTCTCTCCAGGTCACTGGGGTGACCCAGAAAGCCAAGCATTCCCGCCCATCTCCTGCTCTGCTCTCCTGTCAGGCTTGGCATACTGGGTTGATAGGGTGACCCAGGACATCAATCCTTCCCCTTCTTTCCCCCTCCCATCTCCACAGGCTCCATGGCTCTGACCAGCTCTGCCATTTTGGCACAACAATTTGCATATCACCTCCTAATTGGCTGTTGGTGTGTCCATTTTTATCACGAAGTGATGGTTAATTTGTATGTTACTCTTTTATTAGATAGGATACTATCTTTGGTTCCCCACATCCTTTGTGAATTTAATTGTTTATCAAAGTTTGGTGTTTCTCAAATTTTAACATTGTTCTGGAAAGCAACATTATGAAGAACTAGAGGGCCAATGCATGAATTCGTGCACAGGTGGGATCTGGCCGGCCTGGCCCCAATCCAGGCAGATTGTTGGCTGGGCTATCAGGAGGAAGAGATTGTGAGAGGTTGGCCAACCAGCCCACTCAGATCCAGATCAGGGCCAATCAGGGCTGGGCCAGCTGGAGGGAGGGGCTGCGGGTGATTGGCCAGAGGGCCCTGATCACAAGTGGAGGGGGAAAAATGAGGACAGGGCCAGCTGTGGGGAGTGGCTGTGAGCAGTGGGCCAGCTCCACCCTGAATGGGGTTGGGAAGGCTAATCAGGGGTCAGTGGCTGGGTGGGGAGGGGCAGGCAGCCCCGCCCCTGATTAGTGTTGGGGAGGGGTGATCAGGGACAGAGCTGGCTGGGGAGAGGGGCTGCTGGCCTATAGGAGTGGTGGGGGCTGATCAAGGGTGGGGCTGCCTGGGTGAGGGGCCATGGGTGGTTGGCTGGCCAGCCCTGCCCCTGATCAGAGTAGGGGGTCCAATCGGGAGTGGAATTGGCTGGGTGGAGGGGCAGGGGGCTGATTGCGTTGGTGGGGGCTGATCTGGGGTGGGGCCAAGCAGGGGGAGGAGCTGCAGGAGGTTAGCCGGCCTGTCCCAGCCCCTATTGAGGTGTAGGGGACAATTAGTGGTGTCATAGTAATTGGTCATTATAGTCACTGGCTTTTTAAATATATAAATATTATACTCAGAGGGGCATCACTAACTTCCAACTTACCTCCTCAAACTTGTTCACATTTTCTAATGTTTCCACCCAATTCCTACTTAACCCATGTTAGGTAACTAATCTCTTTAGTTTCTGGCTTGTTCTTTGTGTATTTTATTTCTGCACAAGTTAACATGTGTCTACTAGTATATTTCCTTATATATCCTCCTTATAAAATTTAACATATCATAGATACTCTCTGGATTTTTGTTGTTGTTGTTGTTATTATTTATTTTTTTGTTTTGTTTTGTTTTACTTACAACATATTCTGGAAACCTCTCAGTCAATATATGTTCATAAAGCTATTTCACATTCTTATTTTATAGCTACATAGTAATCCATTTTGAAGATATACCAAAGTTTACAACCAATTTTCTGTATACGTTTTTATTCATATTTTAGAATTATAAACAACATTGCAAAAGAATAACTTTGTGCAAATGTAGTTTGATGGCATCCAATGTATATTTTCAGGGAATATTCCTATAAATGGAACTGTTGGCTGAAGGAGTAATCACATATAAAGTTTTCTAATATATGGTCAAATTCCCTTCCTGAAATATTGTACTAGGTATATAAGAAACATATCTCAACAGAATAAAGGATATATACAATAAACCCATAGATAACATTACATTCAATGGAGAGAAATTGAAAGTGTTTCTGCTATGATCAAGAACAGGGCAAGAATGCCTAGTCTCACCATTCCTATTCAATATGGTATTGGAAGTTTCAGCTAAAGCAATTAGGCAAGATAAAGAAATAAAAGGCATTCAAATTGTAAAGGAACAATTAAAATTGTTATTTGCTGAAGATATGACCCTACATATAAAAACTCTTGAAAGAATCATTAAAAAAAAACTATTAGAATTTATAAAGTGGCAGGATACAAGGTAGACATAGAGAAATAAATTACACTTCTTTACATAAGGAATTTTCAACCTTTTTAATCTTGTGGCACACATAAGTTATTAAAATTCTGAACACAAATACACACACACACACACACACACACACACACACACACACACATACTAGAGGTCCAGTGCATGAAATTCATGAACAGAGAGGGCAAAGGGGTGTCCTTTAGCCCAGCCTGCACACTTTCCAATCTAGGACCTCTCGAGGGATGTCTGACTGCCCGTTTGGGCAGTCGAAAAGCGTTCTAACAATCCAGGACTGCTAGCTCCAAACTGCTCACCTGCCTGCCTCCCTGACTGTCCCTAACCACTTCTGCCTGCCAGCCTGATCACCCTCTAACCACTACCTTGCCAGCTTAATTGATGTCTAACTACTCCCCTGCCAGCCTGTTTGCCCCCAAGTTCCCTCCTCTGCTGGCCTGGTCACCCCTAACTGCCCTCTGTTGCAGGCCTGGAATCTCCCACTATCCTCCCTTGCTGGCCATCTTGTGGTGGCCATCTTGTGTCCAAATGGGGGCAGGATCTTTGACCACATGGGGGCAGCCCTCTTGTGTGTTGGAGTGATGGTCAATCTCATATTACTTTTTTATTAGATAATATAGAGGCCTGGTACATGGGTGGGGACCGGCTGGTTTGCCCTGAAGTGTGTCCTGGATCAGGGTGGGGGTTCCCATTGGGTATGGAATGGCCTGGGTGAGGTGCCTATGGTGGTTTGCAGGCCAGCCACGCCCCACAGTGATCTAAGTGGAGGTCCTGGGATCTGGGATTAATTTATGTTCTACAATTGAAACTTTGTAGGCTCGAGTAGAGCCAAGCCTTTTGCTCGCTCCATGGTGACAACCATTTCTGTTTGAAACTTTGTGGCCTAGAGTGGAGGCCTTAGATGCAAGGCCTGCAGAAGTTTGGCTTCCTCCATCACCCCGGCAACCCTAGCCTCTTCTCTCTCCAGCTCCATGGGTGTCGCCATTTTTGTTGGGATTATGTATCTTCTATAATTGAAACTTTGTAGCATTGAGTGGAGGACTAGGCCGGCAATGGCAGGCGAAAAGCTTGGCTTCCTCCATTGCCCGGGGAAACTCAAGCCTCCCTTCTGCTCTCAGTGGCGGCAGTCGTCTTGGTTGGGGTTTATTTGGATAATTTGCTCCTGATTTCCTGGTGGACATGGCTATGGGCATGGTTTGATCAGAGGTACAGTCAATTTGCATATTCCTCTTTTATTAGATAGGATATTTGCTAATATGATACAAAAACTGTGTAATTTTGATTCATCAACACTGGATGGCTATTGTGTTGACTGTTATTATTTTTTTTATTTGACAATCTAAGGAAAAATAATCAGTGCTTGCTTCTGACTAAATAGTCAGTTATTTTATGTTTTCAAAATTCTTGCGGCACGTCAGTGTGCCTCCTTTGGCCTGCTGTTTGAAAATCACTGCTTCACAGTAGTAAGAAAACATTAGGAAAAAAAATGAAAACACACATGGTGTCAAAATAAGCCAAAGGAAAATCATTTGGGCAAAAACAAAAAGAATCCCAAGTCTAATTTGCAGAGAGGATCCCTTTGTTAACTTTCGGTCGAGAATGTGTTTGTGTGTTTTCAGAGAACAACTTCAAGACCATGTGGATTCCTGCAACAGTGAGGATCTGACAGGTATGTTCCAGCCACGAGGATGGTCCAGAGATGGGGGACAATGATGACACTTTGCCATGCTAGCAGTCAGCAGCTGTGCATTGCTGCAGGCGACCCAGGAGCAATTCAGAGAGGATGGAACTTGCATTGCCACCATGTGTCCACCATCTGGATACCATTGCTGACATGTACACATAAAGAACTACTTGACATTGAAACTGGAACTCAGAACAGTTGGACATCGAAACTGAGACTCAAACTTTTTTGTTCTTATACATTTATTTCTAGTATGCAGATGCAATATATTTTTGAAGAAAAGAAACAGGGGAGAGTGATTGATATAGAGGCATGGAGGCATTGAACAGGCTGTCCAGCTACAAGGGAAAGGCTGGGGAGGGTGGAGGGCTGGTGCTGTTGGGAGATCAACCAAAAGACTTGTATGCATGCATGTGAGCATAGCCAGTGGATGCAAGACACTGGGGTGGGCGTGGAGAGCAGGTGGGGTGGTAAGCTCGGGGGTAGGGGAGACTGTGGGGAGGTCAATGGGGGGAAAAGGGAAAACATATGTACTACTATTAAATCTAAGGTATACTGCAAAAGAAATAAAAAATAAATATATTAATAAAAAATAAAAAGAAAAAAAGAAAAAAGAAAAAGAAATTAAAAAAAACAACTTTCCATTCACAATAGCATCAAAAATAATAAAATATTAGAAATAAGTTTAACCAAGGAAGTGAAAGATCTGTACAATATAAGCTATAAAGTTTTGCCAAGATATTTCTAAGAAGACACAAAAAAATGGAATGAGCTCTCATGTTCACAAATTAGTATTGCTTAAATGACCATATTACCTAAAGCTATTTACAGATTCAACACAATCCCCACTAAGCTACCAAGGAAATTCTTCACAAAAAGAGAAGAAACAACAACAACAAAAAAGAGAAGACACAATCCTAATATTTGTGTAGAACCACAAAACAAACAAACAAAAAAACAGTTAGCCAAAGCAATCCTGAGAAAAACAACATAAAAAAGAAAGCCTGAGGTATAAGACTTCAAATAACAAACAACACTACAAAGCCATAGTACTGACATAAAAATAGACACATTGTTCAATGAAACAGAATAAAAAGCGGAGAATTAAATCCTGGCATATATGGTAAAAATAATATTTGACAAAGGAGTCAATAATACCAAGGGAGAAAGGAGAGACTTCTCAACAACTGGGGCTGAGAAAACTGGAGAAACACATGAAGAACAATAAAATCGGACATTTCACACCACTCACAAAAATTACCTCAAAATGGATGAAAGACTTAAGCATAAAACCTGATACCATAAAACTCCTAGGAGAAAATGTAAGGAAAAAGTTCATTGATACCATATTGGTCTTGGCAATAATTTGGGGGTATTATACCAAAATCAAAAACAACAAAAGAAAAACTTAACAAATGGAAGCACGTCAAACTCAAAAGCTTCTGCACAGCAAAAGAAACAATTAAAATGAAAAGAAAACCCAAAATATTGGAGAAAATGTTTCATAACTCTTTACTGACTAAGGAGTCAATATACAAATTATATAAATTATTAAATGAATTAAATAAGAAAAACCAAACAATACAATTAAATAATGGGCAGAAGAACTAAAATAGACATTTCACCAAAGGGAACATCAAAATGGCCAACAGACACATATATAGATGCTCAGCCTCATTTATCATCACAGAAATTTAAATCAAATAAAAAACATACAATCCAGCAATTTCACTTATGGATATACCAGGTGTACCAGTTAATAATGCAGATTTTTTTCAATAGGTGGAGTTATACATATTGTTGCTATGCATGCAATTTGATATGTTTGCTATTTTGTTGTATTGACAGCAAGTTTCAAAATTTTATGTCAGATTTTCTGAAGGTGTTATCATCATAGATATTTTTACGCCAAAAAATGTCAAATTTTGTGCCTCCCCCTCAAAAAAAGAGCATTTGAGGGAAGTTTTAATTCATTACTTTATTTTGAAGAAAAGTGCAGCTGAAAGTTATTGTATACTTCAGGAAGTTTATGGTGAACATCTCAAGATACTTGTGAATGCTGCTTTAAACACTTTATATATATAATTGATTTTTCACAGAGAGGAAGAGGGAGGAATAAAAAGTCAGAAACATCGATGAGAGAGAAACACTGATCAGCTACCTCTTGCACACTACCTACTGGGGATGTGGCAGCAACCAATGTACATGCACTTGACCGGAATCAAACCTGGGACCTTTCATTCCGCAGGCTAACACTCTATCCACTGAGTCAAATCGGTCTCAGCCTAAAAGTGATTATTTTGATGTGATATACAGAGAACATTCAGGTCAACTGAAAAAGTTTAAAGACCAACAATTGCAAGCATTATTGGATGAAGATGCATGTCAAACTCAAAAACAACTTCCAAAAAGAATAAATGTTGCTCAGCAAACAATTTACAATCATTGAAAAGCAATGGGAAAGATTTTAAAGGAAGAAAAACGGGTGCCACATCAACTGAACGAAAGACAAATGGAAAACCGAAAAGTCATCAGTAAAATGTTGCTTCAAAGGCATGAAAGAAACACTCTCTCTCTCTCTCTCTCTCTTTTTTTTTTCCATTGAATTGTGACTGGCGATGAAAAGTGGATTTATTTTAAGAATCTCAAACACACAAATTATGGGTTGATCCAGATCAACCATCAACATCGACTGCAAGGCCAAATTGCTTTGAAAAGAAGACAATGCTCTGTGTTTGGTGGGATCAGGAAGGTGTGGTGTATTATGAGCTTCTAAAACCAGGTGAAACCATTAATACTGATCTCTACCAACAACAAACAATCAATTTGAACCAGACTTTGATCGTGAAACAACCAGAATGTGCCAGAAGACAGCAAAGTAATTTTGATTCATGATGATGCACCATCACACACTTCAAAACCAGTTAAAGACGCTTTACAGGATCTTGCCTGGGAAGTATTATCCCACCCGATGTATTCACCACATCTTGCTCCTTCAGATTACCACTTGTTCTGATTGGTGGCATATGCACTTTCTGAGCAGCATTTCAAAATGTAGAAAGAAATGAAAAATTGGGTCTCTGAATAGTTTGCCTCAAAACAAGAAAAGTTGTATTGGGATGGTATCCACAAATTACCTGAAAAATGGGGGAAATGTGTAACTAGCAATAGACATTAAGAACGTTTGATGTTTCTCTTGAAATTATTGTGCCTGCTTTTTGTACCCCTGGTATGCCCAAATGAAATAAAAACAAAATTTTGACAAGATACTTACACTCCCATGTTTATTGCAGCATCATTCACAATAGCCAAAATCTGTAAACAACCCAAATGTCAATTAATGGCTGAGTGGATATCAAAGATGTGGTACATATACAATAGAATATTAATCTGCCACAAGAAAAAAAGATATACTTCCATTTGTGGCAACATGGATCAATCTTGAGCACAATATGCTAAGCTAAGGAAGTCAGACAGGGAAAGCCAAGTAATTATATATGGAATCTTAAAAAGTTAAACCTGTAAAAACAGAGACTATAATGGTGGCTAATAAGGTAAGAGAAACAGGAGTAATAGTGTTTAAAGGCAAAAACATTTTTTTAAAAAAACAGCATTATTCAAATACTAGAGGTCTGGTGCACAAAATTTGTGCACGGGGAAAGGTTGCCTCAGCCAAGCCTGTGCCCTTTCACAGTCCAGGAGCACAGGGGATATCCAACTACATTTTTAAAAAATCACCCTGTACTTAATTTTCTTAATTAACTCCTCCTTTTAAACTCCCCTCACTCTCACATTCTGTTACTTCTTTTTATTTAACTACTAGAGGCCTGGTGCAGGAAATTCATGCATGGGGGGGTATTGTGTCCCTCAGATCATCCTGCACCCTCTCCAATCTGGGACCTCTTGAGGGATGTCCGACTGACCATTTAGGTCTGATTCTATCGGGTAGTCATCCTAACTGCCATCCTCTGCAGGCCTGGTCTCCCCTAACTTCCCTCCCTTGCAGGCCTGGTCCCTCCAAACTGCCCTCCCCTGCTGACCTGATTTGCCACAACTGTGCTCCCTGTCAACCATTTTGTGGTGGCGGTCTTGTGTCCACATGGGGGCAGCCATCTTTGACCACATGGGAGCGCCATCTTGTGTGTTGGAGTGATGGACAATTTGCATATTACCTCTTTATTATATAGGATTAAATAGATGATTCATATTGCATACAATTCACATGTTCAATGGCTTTTCACACATTTGTGTAATACATCGCCACAATCAATTTTAGAACATTTTCATTATCCCTCAACTATTAAATAAGCCATAGAGATTTAATGCACTGTATAATGAATATACACAATACTATCTATGTATATATATAAAGGTAAGTTACCAGCCAACAGGCCAGTAGGAATAACACACACTGACCATCGGGGGCAAATGCTCAACTCAGGAGTTGCTGCAATTCTACCTTTGGCCATGGATTATGTTGTTACTGGGGCACTGTCGGCCCTGAATAATATTTACTGCACACTTGCATTTGCATTCTACATCCTGTAGGACAGAAACTTTGCAGAGTGCCCTCTCATACTCAAAGACCCCTTGGTGGATGTCAGAGAGCTGGTTTAGGCATGATCCCCACAGGCCCGGCAAAGGGACTGCACCTGCTGGAAGGACACCCCCGCTCACTCTGCAGACACCCTGTGAGCCATGGTGCTGCCCCAAGTGCAGCAGGCTGGGGAGGGCCTGCGGGAGGTAGGCTCCAGGATATGTCCACCAGTCTCACCCAGTGCTGCCCCGCTGGCCACCTTCTAATCAATTTAATTTCAATGTGCATGAATCCATGCATCGGGTCACTAGTTGTAATATAATTATGTAATGTGTTAAATTTGGCAATAAAATTTTAATATATAAATGTATCAAAATAGCATGCAATTTACATAATGTTACATATCAAATGTATTCAATAACACTTTTTTTAAAGAAAGAATTTTATTCGAGCTTGTCAAATTGTCAATAAACAATAGCAGATGTTGATTCTAGATGAAGGCTATTCTTTTGAAAATGTGGCTCTTTACTGATAATATTATAAAACCCAAGGTATTGTCATTTTCTTGTTCATCTTTATCCTACCTCACTGTTTTTACCTCTCAAACATTACTAGATTCATTTCTGTGACATTTCTGAAATGGCCTCATTGAAACTGATGCATCTGAAATCATGATATAATAGAAAATGCAAAAGCACTGCATTTTCAAAAGCACTAAATTACTTTCAGAATGAAGCAGTGGCCAAAAGTTTGTATAAAATGACTTTGTAAATTGTCAGAACATGTATTTTCATTTTTGATAGGTAAGAAATATAGATGTATATTTAAGTAAAAGTGTTGTGAATTTTTCCTATGGAGGGGAGACATCATGGTTGACTACTCCTATCAAAAAATAACTACTTCATACTATGAAAGAACCATCTTATTCTATCTTTCACTCCTCAGGAAATGTGGTGCTCCCTGGATTTTGCATTTGTAGAATGTTCAAGTCATTGCTGAGGAGTCATGTAGTAGAGACCTTATGATGTCCTCTATGGGATAAATCAGTTAATCTTTTTGTCAATAGAACACTAAGACTTTTTTTCCTCACTAACATTTATGTATACTGTGTGATTCAGTCATCATACAATAAAACAGATTATTGTATTAGAGTCTTAACATATAGGATATAGACTTAAAATTGAATTAATGTTATTATATTATTCTCTTTCCTTAACTTCTTCTAAAACAGGGGTGGGGAACCTTTTTTCTGCCAAGCGCCATTTGGATATTTATAACATCATTCATGGGCCATACAAAATTATCAACTTTAAAATTGCCCTGCTATATTTGGTCAGACACTTAATTAACTCACCCCTAATACCTTGGCAGGACCATAGCAAATGATTTTTCCAGCCGTATATGACCCATGGGCCCGAGGTTCTCCACCCCTGTTTTTAAAATTGCAGTGTTATATTTTGTTTCCTGAATTTTAAAAAAGCAGATAACCAGCACCTATATGTACAGAAAATATGGGATAATAACCTTTCTGAGCATTAGTATCTATTGTGTGCCAAGACTAGTATTTGTTACAGAAAGTAACCCAGTTAATCCTCAAAATACTACATGAAATAGGTGTTACAAAATCCACTACACAGAAGAGGAAGCTGAGTTTCAGAGAATTTAAAAAAATTGTCTATCATATGGCAAAAAAGTGGTGGTGTCAAGATCAGACCTGGGCTTATATAATTCCAAAGATGATTCTCTACTTTACCATGCCATATTTAGAGACTATATTTTGCATATTAAGGAAGTAAATAATATATCTTTCTTAGGATGTAATTAAGTGCACTTGGGCCTTTGTGGTTGAGTGCTACTATTTCATTCCTTTTAAATTTTTGCAGCTGGGTGCTTCTTACATTGCAAAATACTTTTTGCCTCAATTGGACTCATTTGATGAAAAATATTTCACCTTGCCCAGCCAGAGTGGCTTAGTTGGTTGAGTACCTTTCTGTGCACAGAAATGTTGCCTGTTTGATTCCTGGTCAGGATTCATACCTGGGTTGTTGGTTCGATCCCCAGTCAGGGCAACCAATTGATCTCTCTCTCTCTCTCTCTCTCTCTCTCTCTTTCTCTCTCTCTCTCTCTCTCTCTCTCTCTCTCTCCTTCCCTCTTTCTAAGAATGTCCTTAGGTGAGGATTAAAAGAAAAAAAAACCCATCTCACATTGTTCTGTTTTCTGTCCTCTACATGTATCATCTTCTTGTGATGGCTGAAATGTTGAAAATTATATACAAGCAGAGAATCCATTTTGAAGTACCAAAGTTAAGCAATTTAATTTTAAAAATGTATCCTAAAAATTGAGTACGCTTCCTGCTTACAAATGAATGCTTTGAGAGTCTCTTGAAACAATTTATGTCAGAGATTTACATGCTAAAATGCTTTTTCTATCTTGAAGTAAACTAAAGCAAAGACCTAAAAATAGTGTGTTGGATCCTAATGCTTGTTATAAGATCCCTCCTAAATAGCTCTATAAAATTTATAGTTGATAATGACATAAGTCTTCCTATCATGGCAAAATGTAAGTATCTTTTGAGCTAAAAATTGGCAATTTTTTCTGAAAAGGAAGTAAATTTTTGTCATCATGGGTCATACACAATCTCTACTTAACCCTTGTCTCCACCTCCTTCTCTTTCTTCTTTTCATTCTTTTTCTAACCCTTTAATAATGTAAGAAAAATGCCACATTCTGACCTAGTGTATCTTACAGAAAGCAATGCTGCTGGCCCAAAGTGGGCATAGCTCTGAAATGATTACTTCTTTTTATTTTCTTTTTTAAAGTCATAAGCTTATTATACTAATAGGAAAGCAACTATCCACACGTCTAATTACTGTCATAAGGGGTATCTCAATGTGAATTCTGCCAAAATCAAAGAAATTTAGAGTAAAACATTCCTATTTTATAAATGATTTAAAAAATACATCTAGTACGATTTTCAATTTTGTTGCTTTCTCATTCTAACAGTCTTCTTAAGAAGAATCAGTACCACCACTAAAGCTGGTTTGGCTCAGACTGAAAGGTCCCAGGTTTGAGTATGGTCAAGGGCATGTACCTTGGCTGTGGGCACATTTGAAGTAGGGGATGTGGAAAAGGCAGCTGATCAATGTTTTCGACTTTCTATCTCTCTCCCTTCCTCTGTGTAAAAAATCAATAAAATAAATTTTTTAAAAATCAGTACCACTTAAAATTAGAAATATTCAGGAGACAATTTCAGGTTATTTCAGAGTTGTTGCATACATTTTTCATCTTTACTCTTGACACTGCTTAGGTTAAAAATTAATTCTAAGTTCTTTATTGAAGAACTTTGGCATTTCAAGGTAGTATTTATTTATTTATTTATTTATTTTAATTTATTTTTTCCCCAGCCTACCTTACACCAAGGACATGTCCCAACCTGCCCCCTCCCCGCCCCAGAGTCTTTCATTCATTGGTTATGCTCATATGCATGCATACAAGTCCTTTAGTTGATCTCCACCAGCATTCGCCTCCCATCCACTCCAGCCTTCCCCCTGTAGCTTGACAGCCTGTTCAAGGCCACCCTGCCTCTATATCAATCACTCCCCCCTGTTTCTTTTCTTCAAACATATTTTGCCTCTGCATACTAGAAACAAACGTATAAGAGCAAAAAAATGTTTGAGTGTTAGTTTCAATGTCCAACTGTTCTGAGTCCCAGTTTCAATGTCAAATAGTTCTTCATGTGCACATGTCAGCAATGGTATTCAGATGGTGGACACATCCTGGCAATGCAAGATGCATCCTCTCTGGTATGGTCCTGGGGCGCCTGTAGCCACGCACAGCTCCCAACTGCTAGCATGGCAAGGTGTCATCAATATCCCCCATCTCTGGACCTTCCTCGTGGCTGAAACAGACCCGTCAGTTCCTCACTGTCTCAGGAACCCACATGGTCTTGGAGTTGTTCTCTGAAAACACACAAACACATTCTCGACCAAAAGTTAACAAAGGGATCCTCTCTGCAAAATAGACTTGGGATTCTTTTTTATTTTTGCCTAAATGATTTTCCTTTGGCTTATTTTGACACCATGTATGTGTTTTCATGGGTGTCCTGCAGTTGGTTTTTTCAAATGGAATTTACTTTTCTGGAGTAAGAATTTTCTAGATGTATTTTACTTACAGGATATTTTTCCTTACATGATATTAACCCACTGCCCCCCCCTTTTTGATTAATGGGGGCTTTTGAAAATTTTATATTGCAGTCTTGGTAATTTTAAATTTTAATTTTTGCACACAAATATGACTGCTTTAGGTTCTTTGGATGTTAAGCAATTTTACAGTGAGATGAACTACTAATAGACATTTTTGATAATGTTTTAGGAACAGCTTTTTGTCCAGTACACTAAAATTTTCTTCAGTATTCACTTATTTCACTTGGCCAATTTAAATTAATCTGAAAACTTGATTACTATTTTACTGTCAATTTTAATACACAAGCAGAAATCTTAGTTTACCCTGTAAAGACTTGTGGAAATGAATATTTGCCTTTTTGAGTGGGTCCTCAGCATTTCTGGTAATAAACTGCATTTAGATATAGAGCAGCTATTGCTGGCCGAGTCTCTGTCTGCCACCTGGGTCCTGGTCTGAGTTGTGCGTGGGAGGCGAAGCAGCCTTGGGGGTAGGAGACCTCCCTCAGGAGGGGTGAGAATTCAAGCCCTGCAAGGTTTGTGGATGAGGGTCTGTGCCCCACCTCTGTTGACCTTTTACCTCTCTCCTGTTGGCCCCTCTGCGACTGTGCCTGTCTTAGGTTGTCCCTTCCCTGAGGAATCTTACCCGTCTCTGGCTAACCAGCCATCCTCCGGGGCCAAACAGGGTGATGTGAGGTTCAGTTCTGTCTCCTTTGTAGTCTATGCCCCCGTGGCCTCCACGTCCAGTACCTGCCTTGGGGTCCCCTCGCCTGTTGGCGGGGTCCCGGTACTGATCACATATCTTGAGTGACCAGGTTTCTTCTCCAGAGAGGGCCCAGCGCACAACATGGGTCGAGAGACAGATCCATGGTGCCAGCTGCCCAGAGGCTTCAGCCAAATCTTGAACTGAAAGCTCAACCATCGACTGTGTGTATTTGGATAATAAGAAGAGGGTCCCTCTTGGAAAAGGGCAGGAGGGGCCAATATACAATGTTTGGATGCTTTCCCAGTGCCTTAATCCCTTCTAAAGGGATTAATTCCTTTCCTATCCTTTTTTAAAATTGCTGCCCAACATTCAAAGAATTAGTTTGTAAGTTTATTTTGGATAATTGTATAATATGCTATTGTCAAATATCAAATATTATAATGACAGTGTAGAATAATATCATGTAAGGGTATTATGGTATCACAGGAGGTTAAGGAGGGCCTAGCCTAAGGACTGGTGTCCATAGGAGATGACAAGCTCTAGGCCATGTTAATTCAATCTCAAACAAGCTGCCAATTTTTTTTATAACTTTATATAAACTTTTTCAGGGATGTAAAAACACAAATCACTTACCTCAGTTCAAGAGGTTTGACATTTTGATGGATTTTTCTCAGTCTCTGGATCCATTCTTGTTCATCAGTCTATGTCAATCATTATATTCCTCAAATGAGTGAGATCATGTGATATTTGTCTTTCTCTGCCTGGTTAATTTCACTTAACATAATGCTCTCCAATTCCATCCATGTTGTTACAAATGGTAGGAGTTCCTTCTTTTTTACCGCAGTGTAGTATTCCATTGTGTAAATGTACCATAGTTTTTTAATCCACTCATCTGCTGATGGGCACTTAGGCTGTTTCCAAATCTTAGCTATGGTAAATTGTGCTGCGATGAACATAGGGGTACATATATCCTTTCTAATTCGCATTTCTAGTTTCTTGGGGTATATTCCTAGAAGTGGGAACACTGGGTCGAATGGGAGCTCCATTTTTAGTTTTTTGAGGAAAATCCATACTGTTCTCAACAGTGGCTGCAGTAGTCTACAATCCTACCAGCAGTGCAGAAGAGTTCCTTTCTCTCCACATCCTCACCAGCACTTGTCATTTGTAGATTTGTTGATTTAAACCATTCTGACAGCTGTGAGATGGTACTGCATTGTCGTTTTGATTTGCATCTCTTAGATAATTAGTGACTTTGAGCAAGTTTTCAAATGTCTCTGGGGTTTTCTTTTGTCTTCTTTCGAAAAGATTCTATTTAGGTCTGTTGCCCATTTTTTATTGGATCATTTGTCCTCCTTTTATTGAGTAGTGTGAGTTGCCTGTAGATGCTTGATAAAGACTTTATCACTGATAACATTTGCAAATATGTTCTCCCATACAGTGGGTTTTCTTGTTGTTTTGTTGATGGTTTCTTTAGCTGTGCAAAAGCTTTTTATTTTGATGTAGTCCCATTTGTTTATTTTGTCTTTAGCTTCCATTGCCCTAGGAGTAGTATCATCAAAGAAGTTCTTTCAGCATATGTATGAGATTTTTTTCCTGTAGATTCCTCTAATATTTTTATGGTTTCCTGTCTTACGTTTAAGTCCTGTGTCCATTTTGAGTTTATTTTTGTGTATGGTGTTAGTTGGTGGTCTAGTTTCATTTTTTGCATGTATCTGTCCAATTTTCCCAACACCATTTATTGAAGAGACTATCTTGACTCCAGTTTATATTCATGCCTCCTTTGTCAAATATTAATTGAGTATAGTCGTTTGGGTTGATATCTGGATTCTCTATTCTATTCCATTGATCTATATGTCTGTTCTTGTGCCAGTACAAGGCTATTTTGAGAACAGTAGGTTTGTAATCTAGCTTCAAATCCGGTACTGAAATCCCACCGACTTTGTGCTTCTTTCTCAGGATTGCTGTGGCTATCCCGGCCCATTTTTTATTCCAGATGAATTTTTGGAGAATTCTTCCTAGGTCTGTGAAGTATGCCATTGGTATATTAATGGAGAGTGCATTAAATTTATGGATTGCTTTGGGTAGTATGGACATTTTAATGATGTTGATTCTGCCAATCCATGAACATGGTATGTTCTTCCATCTGTTTGCATCTTCTTCTATTTTTTTTTTTTTTTAGTGTCCTGTAGTTTTCTGCGAATAGGTCTTTAACCTCCTTAGTTAAGTTTATTCCTAGGTATCTTATATTTTTGTTGTGATGGTAAATGGGACTGCTTTTTTAGTCTCTCTTTCTGTAAGTTCACTATTAGTGTATAGAAATGCCATAGATTTCTTGGCATTAATTTTGTAGCCTACTACATTGCTGAACTCATTTACTAAGTCTATTAGCATTTTTATGGAGTCTTTCAGGTGTTTTATATACAATATCATGTCATCTGCAAATAAGGATAGCTCTACATCTTCTTTTCCAATTTGGATGCCTTTTATTTCTTCTTCTTTTCTAATTGCAATGGCTAATACTTCCAGTACTATGTTGAACAGGAGTTGTGAGAGTGGGCAACCCTGTCTTGTTCCTGTTCTTAGGGGAAATGGTTGTAGTTTTTGCCCATTGAGTATGATGTATGCTGTGGTTTTATCGTATATGGCTTTTTTTATGTTGAGGTATGATCCTTCTATTCCTACCTTGTTGAGAGTTTTAATCAAGAAAGGGTGTTGGATTTTGTCAAATGCTTTTTCTGCATCAATTGATATGACTATGTAATTTTCATCTCTCAATTTGTTTATATGATGTATGACATTTATTGATTTGTGGATATTGTACCATCCTTGCATTCCTGGGATAAATCCTACTTGGTCATGGTGTATGATCTTTCTGATGTGCTGCTGCATCTGAATATGCTAGAATTTCATTCAGGATTTTGGCATATATATTCATTAGGGATATTGGCCTGTAATTCTTTTTCATTGTGTCATCTTTATCTGGTTTTGGTATTAGGGTGATTTTAGCTTCATAGAAGGAGTTTGGAAGTGTTCCATCCTCTTGAATTTTCTGGAATAGTCTGAAGAGTATAGGTTTTAGTTCTTCCTTGAATGTTTGGTAAAACTCCCCTGTGAAGCCATCTGGTCCTGGGCTTTTGTTTGCTGGAAGCTTTTTGATGACTGCTTCAATTTCTTCCCCAGTTATTGGTCTATAGAGTTGTTTAAGTTCTTCCTCATTGAGATTTGGGAGGTTATATTGTTCTAGAAATATATCCGCTTCCTCCGGTTTTTTGGAGTAGAGTTGCTCATAGTATTTTTTAACAATACTTTGTATTTCAATGGGGTCTGTTGTTATTTTACCTCTTTCATTTCTGATTTTATTTATTAGAGTTCTCTCTCTTTGCTTCTTGGTGAGTCTGGCTAGAGGTTCATCAATCTTGTTTAATCTTTCAAAGAAGCAGCTTTTGGTTTTGTTGATCTTCCGTATTGTTTCTTTGGTCTCTATGTCATTTATTTCTGCTCTGATCTTTACTATTTCCTTCCTTCTTCTTACACTGGGCTTTTCTTGTTGCTTTCTTTCTAACTCTTTGAGTTGTTGGGTTAGATAATTTATTGCTGCTGTTTCTACATTTTTGCCATAGGATTGTACAGCTATGAACTTCCCTCTCAGAACTGCTTTCACTGTGTCCCATAGATTTTGGATTGTTGTGCTATCATGGTCATTTGTTTCCATGATGTTTTCTATCTCTTCCTTGATCTCTCTAGTAACCCAGTCATAGTTTAATAGCATGCTGTTTAGTCTCCATGTGTTTGATTTCTTAGGATTGTTTCTATTGTAGTTGATTTCCAGCTTTATGCCACTGTGATATGAGAATATGCCTGATATAATTTCTATCTTCTTGAATTTGGAGAGACATTGCCTATGACCCAACACATGGTCTATCTTTGAGAATGACCCATGGGCACTTGAAAAGAATGTATATTTGTGGCTTTGGGGTGAAATGATCTGAAGATGTCAAGTAATTCCTTCTGGTCTAGTGATTCATTGAGGATTGATGTTTCTTTACTGATTTTTTGTTTAGAGGATTTGTCCAATGGTGATAGTGGGGTAGTAAAGTCTCCTACTATGATTGTATTGCTGTCTATCTCTCCCTTGATATCATCTAGGAGTTTTAGTATGTAGTTGGGTGCTCCTGTATTGGGTTCGTATATGTTTACCAGAGTTATTTATTCTTGTTGAATTGCTCCCTTTAGTATTATGTAGTTGCCTTCTTTATCTATTGTTACATCCTTCACTTTGAGATCTAATTTGTCGGATATAGGTATTGCTACCCCAGTTTTTTTTTCCTTTTCCATTCTCCTGAAGAACATTTTTCCATCCTTTCACCCTCAGTCTGTGTGCATCTTTTTTTCGGAGGTGGGTTTCTTGTAGACAGCAGATATATAGGTCATATTTACTTATCTAGTCTATTACCCTATGTCTTTTGATTGGAGCATTTAAACCATTTATATTTAAAGTTATTATTGATAGGTACTTATTTTTGGCCATTTTTGTTCTTAGCCCCTGTGTTCATTCTTGGCTTCCTATTGCTTTTTACAGCAGACCCTTTAGCATTTCTTGCATTGCTGGTTTGGTGGTAATGTATTCCCTTAGTCCTTTTTTCTCTGTGAAGCTCCTGATTTGACCTTCAATTTTGATTGATAGCCTTGCTGGGTACAGTATTCTAGAATTCAGACCCTTTCTTTGCATGACTTTGTATATTTCATTCCAATCCCTTCTGGCCTGATAAGTTTCTGTTGTGAAATCAGTTGCTAATCTGATGGGGGTTCCTTTGTAGTTGACTTTCCGTCTGTCTCTGGCAGCTTTTAAAATTCTCACTTTGTCATTGATGTTTGCCAATTTAATTATAATGTGCCTTGGCCTAGGTCTTTTGGGGTTTAATTTGCTTGGAACTCTGTAATCTTCTTGGATTTGTGTGGGTTTTTTCTTTCCTATATCAGGGAATTTTTCTGTCATTATTTCTTCCAAAAGCTTTTCTGTTCCTTGCTCTGTTTCCTGCCCCTCTGGAAGCCCTATTATGCGTATGTTATTTTGTTTCAAGTTGTCCCAAAGTTCCCTTAGGCTCTCCTTCTGCTTTTTAATTTTTTTTTTCTAGAAGCTGCTGTACTTGGGTATTTTTTCCTACCTTGTCTTCCAGCTCACTGATGCGGTCCTCTGCTTCTTCTAGTCTACTCCTGATACTTTCTATGGAGTTGTTTACCTCAGCAATGTCACGTTTCATTTCCTCTTCAGTCTTCTTCATTTCCTCTTGGGTCGTCTTCATTTCTTCTTAGTTCTTCTTCATTTCTTCATGGCTCTTCTTCATTTCCTCGTGGTTCTTCTTCAATTCCTCTTGGTTCTTACTCATACTGACTTCTATTCTCTTCAGCCACCCTATGACCATTTGTCTGAACTCTCTCTCTGACAGGTTGCTTGCTTCCATTTCATTTACCTCTTTTTCTGGCGAGGCTTCTTTTTCTTTCATTGGTGGGCTATTTCTTTGTCTCCCCATGGTCTCTCTTTTCTGTGTATCTTGTTATGTAGTTCTCACTCTCCTGTGTTGATTTAAAAGCTCAAACTGCAACACAACCAGGTGCAGCACACCTGGCACTGAAGAAGAATGTATACACAGAATTGGTAACTCCAAATTAAAGGTGATTGCCAGAGGAAGGTAAATTAGGTGATAGGTGGGAAAAAAGAGAGTAAGAGAAAACTCCATCACACACACAAAAGAAAAAGAAAGAAAGAAAATGCCAAACTAAAATTGGGAAAAGGGGAAGGAGTAAAAAGAAAGGAAAAGGTAGTAAACAACTATAAATATGGGTTGGAAACTCCCAAAGGATCACCACTAATCCCAGCAAAAGCCAGCAACAAGTACCTGGAGATTGATACAAACGACATACAACAACTAATATCAAGGGAGGTTAAGGAACACAGAACCTTAAATCTATCAAAAAACAATGTTAACTTCACCAAAACACAAAACAATGCCACCCCCCCACAAAACAAATTAAATGAAAAGAATATCCAATCCAACCTCACAAACATGCATAAAATATAAACAACATCAGCAGGACCAAGGGAAAAACAGTTTAGGATAGTGAAATCAGAGAAGCATTAGATGTGTATGGACTTGGAGCAGGTGGTTGGAGATTGGATATAAAAGTAGGGTGAAATTTTAACAGGGGGTAAAAAGATAGAATAAGGAAAATCTAAACCAGAAAAAGTGTAAGGGAAATAAGACACTAACTAGGGAATGTTAGCAAGAGAGTGCTGGCATAAGGGTGAGGTTGAAGTAGAGTAAAAAGATACCAAAGGGTAGATGAAAAAATACTATATAACATTAATTTCTAAGTAGAATAAAGATGAAAAAAATGGCACTTAAAAAAAGTTTAAATAGTAGTAGAAATAGAATTGATTCCTTAATTTGTGTTATACAAGAGTCAATTTGATTCAGCCCCTAGGTGGCAGTGTTTCTGACTTCACCTCCGGGTCTATTGGTCCTCTCTAGCCTGATCTAAAATCCCGCTATGTCTATGGTATTTACTACTGATTTGTAGAAATAGGCTACCCCAGAGCTGCCTCTCTAATGGTGAGCACCTGTTCTTATTTCCAGCCTCAGCAAAACAGCTCGCTCCTGTGGTCTCCCAGGTTATCCCCCACCAGGGGATCCCCCGTTCCTCGTTCAGTGCTGAGAAATTCAGATTTAGAGAGGACAAACGCAGGTGCGGGAACTCACGTCCTGCTCGTATGTTTTTGAGAAACCTCTGCCCTCCTTGGGTTTGGCAGCCCGCTCCCTCCTAATACTGCCAGGCTGGCCTTCTCCATCAGGTCCAAATGGATTGCCCTCTATGTTTCCCCCCTGTCACCCTATCTGAGGGCCCTCTTCCACGTTTGCCGGCTCCAACAGCCACGGACTTTTCCTCTCCCCCGCCCCCCCCAGGCACAAATCTCCCTGTGTTATCAGCTCCCCTAACCCCCGCAGAAATCTGACCTTTCCGTGGAGAAGCACAGGGTTCCTTGGAATGCGCTTCTGCACCAACTAGGAACCGATGTTGGGGGGGGGGGGGGCGAGGGGGGTCTCAGCCACCCAGTGGTACTGCAACTGTAAAATCTTCAGGCTCTTCCCCTTTAAGATGGCGCAGTTCGCCTCTGAGCCCGTGGCTCCGCGAGAGAACCCAGCCGCACTGGAGCTGCTCCATTAAGGGAGGCTAATCTAAGCAGTCCCCCTCCTTCTCCCAAAGCCCAGCTGTCCCCCAACTCGCCAACAAACACTCCCCGCTCTACCCTCAGCTGCTTCCTCCATCTACCCCGGGACACAAATGATTATGCGTCCTTCTGTTCCGCCGCCATCTTTTCTCCAATCAAGGTAGTATTTATTTAAATAAATGGAACTAAAATTGCTACCTATGTTATGGAAAGTCTCTCACTGTCCCTGCTTCAGCTAACTTCTAGAATTTTGACCTGAATTGTTAGTTTTACTTCTAACACATCAGTGACTGTTCAGAGATTTCAGTGTCACAAATTAAGTTAATAATCTGATGTAGCTATCACCACTCATATTTCAGGGCTGTTTTATCTGACTTAGAATAATAGTTTGCTGGATTCTAAAAGTACATATCTGATCATATCATACTCTTTACAATACCTACATTCTCATTGCCTACCAATTATAATCACAATTTACCTTATTAAGTTTATTTCCTGCTACTCACCCTCTTATATCTTATGCTTGAGCCATACCAAACTCTTCACCAATCAATACACATACATTCTGTCTGCCTAAAATGGCATTCACCAATTTTTAAAATGTCTACTTATGTTTATGGCACCATCTGACTGAACTAAGTTTGTTATTTAAAATTTACTAAGGGAAAAGTGATATTTAATCAGAGAAGCTGTTCTAGTACATTCCACCTACTTTAGAGTGCTAGATTTTAATAAAAGGTAATACTGTATCTCAGCAGAAAAACTCTTGTCGTAGACATTTATTCTCTAGAATAAGTCGACATGGCAGCCTCTATGGTGGAGTGTTTTTGCATAAATTCTGCTTGTAAGATCAAGAATTTGAAATAAATGGTTTTCAAAAGTCACATGGATACCCTGTGACATTGAAATTTCATCTGAGGCAATCATGAGTAGTGGGAATTAGGTGATCATGATTACTTGCATGAGAATGAAACATGGATTAATATCATATTAATATCATTAATATCTGGTCCTATGTAATGACAGGTCTAACATCATTTTACTTTCAAGGCTCTTAGGTGCTATCTTGAAGGTTTATATGAATAAATCTATACCACTGGATTGTGGTGTGGGGCAGAGTTTTCGTGTACAATGGGGATCAGATGTGGAATAAAGTAGAATTGTCGGTGGTGGTGCTGAGAGTAATGAGGGCAAAGGTTCTGTCATGGATGCATTGGGTGGAAAGAAAAAGCTGTAATCTAGTCTGCTGAACACTGAGCACAGCATCCAGAGTTCCCTGACTATGGAGTCTAGGCAGGACATGCTAGAGTTGTTACAACTAAGTGCATTTTTCTGACTAATATGTTTTATAATGCATTGTGTGGTTGTTCTAATGGTAAAATGACTTCTGGTGTTGTCAAATAGTCTTGTTAGAGGCAAGGTTTGTCGGGCAAAGCAGTTAGCTATTTCAGAGAAATACTGTTCCATTGGATCCCCAGAGTTCATCAATTGGAGGCATTTTCACAACTTGACTTTGAGGCTGACAGTCACCACAGTCACTGCCTTAGATGCTCACTCTCATAACTTCAGTTCACCATAATACTAGAAATCATCTCCAGAGAAATTTGGCAAGAAAATGAAATAAAACGCATTCAACTCAGAAAGGAAGAAGTAAAATGTTCCTTGTTTGTAGATGTCATAGTTGATGGGAATGCAAAATGGCACAGCCACTACAGACAACACTATAGAAGTTTCTCAAAGTCCTAAAGACTCCACAAAAAAACTGTTAGAACTAATAAATTAATTCAGTAAAGTTTAACAATACACAATCAACACATGGAAATCAGTTGCATTTACATATTCTAACAATGAACTGACAAAGAAGGTAGAAAAACAATACAATTTACAATAACATCTAAAAACAATTACTTAGAAAAACAACTAGACAGGTGAAAGACATATATTGAAAACTACAAAACATTGATGAAAGAAATTAAGACAGATGGATGAAAAAAAGCTTGAATGTTCAAGGATTGGATGACTTAATATTGTGTAAATGTCAATACTAATCAAAGTGATCTGTAGATTTAATGTAATCCCTATCAAAATCTTTTTTGCAGTTTTTACAAAAATAGATTTAAAGAACAATTCTAAAATTTATGTAAAACCACAAAAGACCATGAGTAGTCTAAACAATCTTAAATGAGAAAAGAAAAAATAGAGGAATCACGATATCTAATTTTAAAACATATGCATTATAAATCTTCAGTAATCAAAACAGCATTGTACTACTATAAAGACAGACATACAAACCAGTAGAATAGATTAAAGCACACAGAAATATATCCACACACATATGGTCAAAAGTTATTCAACAAGTATGTCTTTTGTTTCTTTTTCATGCCTAAGTGCTCTAGCTAGGACCTCTGATACTTTATTGAATATAAGTGGCAATAAAAATCTTCCTTGTTTTGTGCCTGATTTTAGAGGAAGAGCTCTCAGTCTTTCACCATTGAATGCAATATTAGCTAGGGGCTTTTCTTATATGGAGTTCATTCTGTTGAGGTAGTTTCTTTTTATTACTAATTTGAGCATTTTTATCATGAAACGTTGTTGAATTCTGTCAAATGCTTATTTGGGCATTAATCCAAACAATCATGTTTATTTTTTCCTTCATTCTGCTAATGTGGTATATTACATTGATTTTATGTATTGTACAAGTGGCCTGGTGCACAAAATTTGTGCACATTGAAAGGGAATTAGTTAGAGGAAATATTTTAATATTACTATTTGCCATTTCTCTATAATAAAAGTGTGAGATATAAAAGAAGATGAGTACAATGTATATGAAAATAATACCTAATTTTATTAATAAATAAACCATAACAAAAGTATATAACAACAACAAACTCATGATATAAAACAACATTGATGCAAATAATGACTGATAAAGTGATTAAACTTATTCTAATATCTCCCTGTATACCACAATAAAAGTGAAAACTTTTGACTAATTTCCCTTGGGATAAAGTATTTACAACTTTAACTTTAACATCGCATGCTCTTCAAAGTCGAGAGAAAGCAACATATAACTGACCATGTGCTTTGTTCTTGTGATTTATTAGTAGTCATTGCAAATGCTGGCATCACAGGAAACTGTTGTTGAATTAATTTAAATGGGAGGCCAGTGTCAGATGGGGACAAATCAAGTCTTGGAATAGAACAACCTCTCCCTCTGCAGATCTGTTAATACTTTAGCTTCAATAATGTTAGATCGTAATCTTTTGATAATAAATTTAGTACCATTACAAATACCCCATTTACTATTAAGAATTATCAATAGCATAATGATTGCGCCCACTTCCAATTTTAATCTATGGCATGGCATTCCTGAAAGAGTAATACTATTGAGAAATTCGAAGGGAAAATTTCCCTTTTCAGCATCATCTGTTGAGTCAATGAAATCATCACTCAAATATGTGTGAAAATTTCCATCAAGTATATGCAAAATTTCTTCATTTAATTTTTGAACATGCTCATTTTTTGGACAAAGAATCACACGTTTAGATATATATTTTTAATATTATCTATAGATATACTACTTCCAAAGGTGGCTTCAATAATAGATCTGTTACAAATCATTTCATGGGGAATTTCAATAATATCTATTCCTAAATAAAAACTGCTATCAATTTTGCCATCTTCAGTTTTACTAATCATTCACTATAAGCAGAATCCTCTGATCTCGTATTTGTTTTAAGAGATAACTTTCTGAAACACCACCAAACATTACAGTACTTTAAAATCATTTGTACTATGGCCGATTGCATAGCATGTGATATAGTACTGAGACATTGTCAAAAATCCCCTCCAAGAAGAATTTTCCCACCAAATACAATATTCAAATTCATAATTTCTCTTAGTAATCTGTCTATGGTGTTTATAGCATGACTGAATGTCATGGTGCAATCATCAGTAATAAGAAGTTAGCCTTTTTAATGGTTTTAGCAACTTTGCTCTTTATATCAAGTCTAGAAATTGAAGTTTCATTTAGTGGAATTGGTCATTTACATTGGGAATGAAAGGTTCTTCCACCAAGAAGTAAATTTGCAGCAATTCCTGTAGATGCTGTGGGTAAAATAGTACCACCACGACCTCTAATATAATGTATTAAAACTTTATACAGATATATTTTTCACTACCACCTGGACCATCCAAGAAAAAGAATTTGGGGTGTACAGTTTGAGCTTCGATGGCTAAAGTTATAGTCTGAAAGGCTGCTAACTGTTCATCATTCACAGAATTTATCAAAACCTCTCTCTGTTGTTGCTCATACAGTTCATCACATGTATTTACATTCTTTAATAAAGGACAGTCCAGAAGTTTGAAATGTGAATATTTCATTCAATGCAATGTGAATATTTCCTGAATTTCATTAAGACCATGTGTTTCACAGTTTATACAAGCACCTTCCTTCAGTAATTTCCAACTGAAATATTCAATAAAATGAGATTTATTCTCATCCCATAATTTGTCTGCAGCAGAAGGACTTCTAAACACACATGTGTATGCAAAAAATTGCTGTAGTTGTTTGGACATATTAAGGATGGTTGTATTGTCAATCGTATCTTTCCAGATAGTGTTGTCAAGTAATAATCCTTGGTGTTTAGCAGCTTCATGAAATGTGTCATAAATTACACCTCCTATAGTTCTCAGATCCTCAGATCCTACCTTTTACATGTAGAAGCAAAAGTCTAAGGTAATAGCATTCTAGTTCTCTAAAGCTCACTGTGAACAGTCTACCTAATACTTTATTCCAACCCTTTCAGCGTTTTGTCCAAAAAGAATTAATAAATGCACAATGCTGTGCAATCTCCCAATAATAATAATTGCATGTGTCAGAATCTTCTCTATTCAATAAGAACCAAGCCATCAAAGTTGAGTTATGCCTTTTAGCACTATCTAAAATCATCGACATGAAAGTACAAATTTTAACCATTTGGCAAATGAATGGCTAATCTTGTGATTGCATGAGATTAGTCATGCATTCACATTCCAAAAAGTCTCCAAACACCCTCAGGAGGACTCACATACCTAGAGTCAATGAAGTCCTTTACTTTCTCATGATTGATAATTTTTTTTCAGAAATTTGAATATTTGCACAATCATGCCCTTTATAGATGTATTTAAATAGATATTTGATACTTCTAATTTATGCACAAACCTCAATATTTATATGACAATTATATTTGAGGGACAAATATGGGTTATAAGGGACAATCCAAGTATTATTGACAATTTTATTTCCAATAGAAATTGTACTGCCAGATCTTTGTTTATATTTGGGATATCCATCAATATTTCCAATGGTTGCATTATTAAATTCTTGGATATCCCTTTGAACATTTTCCATTTTCCATGCATGGACTATTTGAATTTTGTATTCCACATGGTGCATGTACCATATTTGATTTTACAATTTGAAAAAGTCAAGGATACTGGCCCTCATCTGGAATTTCTGCCTTAACTATACGGTCAATGTCATCTTCTGAATATAATTTGGACTCACTATCTAATATAAATAATATGTGAGTGTGAGGCAGTCTGGTTGCTGAAATTCAATGACATGCATCTTAGCTATTACTTTGTCAAAAAATTGAATTTACATATATCATTTAAGTAAGCATTCAGCTTAATATTAAAAAGTCTGGCTATCAAGTCAGTTCTGTTTTCAACTTTTTGCCAACGTTGTAAATTTTTTGTAATATCTGCCCATTTGGGATTGCATGTTATTGTTATAAATAACTCAGGCTTGCCATACTTTGTTACAATTGCCATAGCATCCTGAAATTGCTGATGCATATTTCTGGGACTACCCTCAAAAGATGATGGAAGTATTATCATTTTACCAATTGGCACGTTGTCATTTTCAGATCTAGATTTGAAATAATCCATCAAACCACTATATTTTTCAATGCTCAACTTATATTAGTTTGCTTTAATGAAATTTATCTGATTGGCCTCTATTTTTGAATATGAATCCACAATAAACTTCTGAGTTATGAAATCCATAATACTGCATTTGTGTGATTCGTGTCCTTACATTTCATCTAGTATTATTGTTGATTACACTGTTGTCTCTGATTCTTAATGCAATATCTGTTCCCAAGCCTTTTTCACCATGTAGAAAAAGAATAGGATATGTCATTGCATCTAATGTAGGAAACAGGATACTGATTTGTTTCACTTTAGTGGCACTTGGATTATTGGGATCTGGTTTACAATGAATGAGCAAGTCACTTTCAAAAGAAGGTTCTCCATCTTCCTTTCTGAATATGACAGCAACTCGGTTACATGGGGAGAATTATATCTATCTGGGTCACTGTTACGATTATATTTAATTGTCATAGTTACTTCAATGGGAGCAATACCTTTTGCTGCTGCTTCAGATTGGGCTTCCTTTTCTACCTCATGTAACATCTTGTACGATTTTGTTAATTCATTCATTTCATGCATGAGGTTGTTGATGTTGATCATGAGAAGCCCTGGTTTTCTGGCATTCCTAATCTTTTATTTGTTGCTTGGGCTGTATTCAAAATATAGAGTTGGCCGAGACCGGTTTGGCTCAGTGGATAGAGCGTCGGACTGGGGACTGAAGGGTCCCGGGTTCGATTCCGGCCAAGGGCATGTACCTTGGCTGCGGGCACATCCCCAGTAGGGGGCGTGCAAGAGGCAGCTGATCGAAGTTTCTCTCTCATCGATGTTTCTGACTTTCTATCCCTCTCCCTTCCGCTCTGTAAAAAATCAATAAAATATATTTAAAAAAAAAAAAAAAAAGACAAAATATAGAGTTGAGCAAAACTTCCAAGAAACATCATCAGAAGAATGTAAAGTTCAAGTACAGTGATAAACTTGTCTGTGTATTCTAAAACATTATGGCCCATATTTTGATGATGATTAGATATTTGCACCCATTAAAACAAAAGCAAAAGAACTATTCATGAAAAAAATATTTTCTAAGAAACTTTTATTGTCAGAGTCTTCCTTTGTCATTAATCTTCTTAAATATGCTGGGTATTCTGGAAAATGTATATAATTTGGACAGACTTTCCTTTGCTACAACATTGAGTAAATGTCCTATCCAATGGTTTTTCATCAGAGAAATTTAGTGACAGGCAAAATTCACATCTAATAGTCATTTCACCACAACTATGTTGGAGAATTGCATCATCATGTACTCTATTTTGTCTGAGAAGGCAGTTCCTGCCAATATTGCTAGTATATGTTGATGACTGTTCTCTAGTCATATTCTGTCATCACCACCACCTTTTTCAAATTCAGAGGCATGTTGGTTTTTAGACATTTTCTGTTGATGATGCCGGTGTTCTTTAGCTTCCAAGCAACATTTTTCCAATAGCTGCCCTTCTGTCGCTGGCACCGCCTTCTTTCAAGATCAGAAGCATATTGCTCCTCAGACATTTTCTGTCAATAACGATGGTATATTTCAGCTGGAGAGCTAGGTTGTATCAACAATTTTTCTTTGGACATAGTCCCACCTCTCTACTGCCATGGTCTCTGATATAGGGAAATGAGAATCCTGACTGTTAGGCCGTTGAGAGCTGTCTTACCAAAGGCTGATTCTGCAGGGGTGGGACTTCCTCCTACTTTTGTCAGTTTCCACAGCTGGAATCAAGAATCTGGGACTCCAGAGGGAGTGAACCTCTCTAAGCCACCAGATTTCTTGCTCTGCTGGACTGCACAGGTGGACCTTGGTTCTGCCCACCCTGCCTCTTCTGGCCCCTGATGGACCTAGATCCCCCAGGTAGGGCCTGGTGTCTGCCTATCCCATCTCTCTGGGTCCTAGATGGACCCAGACCCCAGGGTGGGGCCTGGCACTGCCCTCCTTGCCTCCCCCTACCCCTTATTTACCCAGACCCCTGCAGGTGGCCCCTTGCATGTCCTACCCCACCTCCCCAGGACCCAATGGACCAGGACCTTGTGGGTGGGGCCTGGCTGGTGGGCATAGTGGAGCTACATGGTCAATTAGTATCTTTCTCTTTTATTAGTGTAGATGATTCTTTAATCCAAGAATAAATCTCACTTGGTGATGGTGTATAATCCCTTTCATATGTTTCTGAATTTGATTTGCCAGTAATTTATTGAGGATATTTATATCAATATTCATAGAATATTGGTCTATAGTTTTTTATAATGTCTTTGTCTTTGGTACCAGGATAATGTTGGCTATATGGAATGATTAAGAAGCATTCCCTTCCTGCAGGAAGCAAATCATTGTTTTATTAATAGAGAGGTGTGGACAGAGAATCTGGAAGGCTGGTCAACCTTAATTGTTCTGAAAGGTCAAGGCTAATCACTCATTGTTTGGTTGAGTAGCCCCCACCAGTTAGTTGATTGGCTATTGTTGGAATTTCCTGCCTGAGGGATATGGGTGTACCCCATAATCTTAATAAAAGGGATGGCAAAGCCAGAGCAAGGAGTAGTCCTCTCTTGGGCTTCCACCTGGCCCCCATTTCCCAAATTGGTGCTTTTCTAGTCTTTTTTCATTTGTTTGCGGCCTTCTTCAGAACCCGAACCCTGAATCAGAACCCTGAACCACGCAGGAGGTGAAAGGAGTTCCCACACCTTCCATTTAATTTTTTGGAAGAATTTGAGAAGGGTTGATGTTAATTATTCTTTAAATGTTTAGTAGAATTCATCAGTAAAGCCATTTAGTCCAGCAAATTTCTTTGTGGGAAGAGATCTTCTAATGAATTACAGCTATGTGGGCTTCATCTTTTTTTAATTGAGTTTTGGTAAGTTGTTCTTTTTTCTAGGAATTTGTCTATTTCATCTATGCTATCCACCTTGTGTACAATTGTTCATAGTAGTATTTAAAATATATTTTATTGTAAAATTGGTGTTAATGTTCCTTCTCTCAATTATGATTTTTAATTTTGGGTCTTCATTAGTTTTTCCTTAAGTCTAGCTAAAGATTGGTCAATTTTATTGATATTCTGAAGAAACAACTCTTGGTTTTGTTAACTTCTTTATTATTTTTCTATTCTCTGTTTTATTTATCTCCACTATTTTATTTATTTATTTCCTTATCACTTAAATTTTTTATTCACACTTACTGAAAGAGCTCTTTGTAGACTTCAAAAATACATATCTTTACCATTTATCAGTTGTATGTGTCTCTAATTAGGAAAATAAGTTGGCTAAGATGCTCCTGGAGCCACACAGCATGTGACTGTAGAGTCACTTTGGTCTCCATGCTTTCCCATATATGTTGTCTGTGCCATCAGGAATTGCCATGATGCTATTAAAAACCATTCTGTTATCACATCCAAGCAACTCTGTCACAATGATTTCTGGGATGATAGTAAGGCACCATCAACTTTGATTCTTCATGATTTCAAAATAATCTCTACTATTTAAAAAATACTGTGATTTCCTTCCTTTGTGATGTTTGAGTTTAGTTTGTTCTCTTTTTCTAGCTCCTTAAGGTATAAAGTCACATTGTTGATTTGAGACTTTTTTATAAAATGTAAATGTTTGCAGTTATAAATTTCCTCTTAACACTGCCTTTACTACATCTAATAACTTCTGGTATATTGTGTTTTCATTTCTTATTTTCTCAATATATTTTATAATTTCTCTTTTCATTTTTTAGTCCACTGGTTTTTAAGAGTTTGCAGTTATAAATTTCCACTTATTTGTGAATTTTCCAATTATTCTTCTGCTACTGATTTTTAGTTTTTTCCTACTGTGATCAGAAAATATTTGATTTTTATGAATTTAAATTTAATAAAACTGTGTTTAAACTGCTTTGGCTAGTTGGTTGGAGCATCATCCTATACACCATAAGTTACTCTGATCAGGAATTGAACCATGGCCTCCTGGTTCAGAGGTCAACAGTTAACCACTGAGCACACTGGCTGAGATAGATATTTTCTTTGTGGTTACCATGATGATTATATATAACACTAGAGGCCCAGTGTATGAATTCGTGTACAGGTAGGATCCCTTAGCCTGGCCAGTGATCAGGGCTGAGCTGATCTGGGCCACAGGATTTTGGCTGGCCAAGGGGAGGGGCCGTGCGAAGTTGGCCAGTTGGGGGGAGGGGCTGTGGGAGGTTGGCCAGTTGGGGGAGGTTGGCTGTGGGAGTGCAATGACCACCAAGGGGCAGCTCCTTTCTTGATCATCTGCCTCTTGGTGATCAACATGTGTCATAGAGACCAGTCATTTGATCGCTTAGGTTTTATATACAGATAGTCCTCAGGTTACATCATTTCATGGTTATGTTGCCATCTCCCATTTATTAAAAAAAAAAAAGTTCTGTCATTTCAATGTATATACTTTATGTTTTTATATATACTTCATGTTTTTTATTATTTATTTACCACAAGTAAAGGTCAGGAATTATTTTAATTTTTTTTTTTTTTTTACTGTTTCACTTCATTACTGCTGTTAATGTGCTCCAAGTGAGTGATGTAGGTGCTTATGTAGCTGGGATCTGACTTATGGTGAAAATCATGTTACATTCTGCCATAGGGATGGATCTTTGAGGTAACCTAAGAACTTATTGTATATAGATATTAATTTCATTACAATTTATCTAAAATTGATAACAACTTAATTTTAATCACATACAAAAACACTAGTCCTTTACAATCCCACTCACTCACTTCATATTATTAATATAAGAAATTATATCATATGTTATGTACTCATTAACATAGATTTATAAATGTTTTATACATTTGTCCTTTAAATCATGTAGAAAGTGAAAAATGGAGTTTCAAACTAAAATGACAATAATACTGTTTTTTATATTTTCCATGTATTTACATTTATTGGGGAACTTAATATTTTCATATGACCTTGAGGTACTGCCCAGCATCATTTCATTTTAATGCAAAATGTTCTTTATAGCACTTCTTGTTTGGAAGGTCTACTCATAATGAATTGTTTTAGTTTTTGTTTTTCTAAAAATGTATTAATTTTTCTCTCACTTTGAAAGAGAGTTTTGTAGATATAAAATTCTTGGTTGATGGATTTTTATTTTTTCTTTCAGTTCTTTAAATACAATAGTCTCCGCTTATCTGTGATTTCACTATTTGTGGTTTTAGTTACTGGGTTCAACCATGGGTTGAAAATATTAAATGAAAAATTCCAGAAATAAACAATTCGTATGTTTTAACGTATATAATGTTTTGAGAAGTGTGATAAAATCTTGACCATCCAACCATCCCTGACCTGGACATGAATTCTTTTGTCCAATGTATCCACACTGTATGTGCTGTGTATTGCATGCTGTTGAGTTGGTTTTAACTTTTGAGGACTCTATGAATGAGTGGTGTTTGCAATGTCCTATCCTTAACAGCCCTGCTCAGCTCCTATATAATGATTTTTATGGCTTCTTTCATGAAGTCAATCCATATCATATTTGATATTCCACTTTTTCTACTGACTACACTATCCATTTTTTAGTCACTTAGTAGCTGGCTTACTTATCAGATCAACTGTTAGGGTATCACAGTTCTAGTGTAGAGTAACTCTTATTGTATGTAACAATGGCCCCAAAGCATAAGAGTGGTGATGCTGGCAGTTGGATATGCCAAAAGGAAGGTATAAAGTCCTTCCCTTAACTAAAAAGGTATGTATGTATAGGGGAAAATCGTATAGCATATATAGGGGTGGGTACTATCCACATTCACTAGGTCTTAGAACATATCCCCTAGGGATAAGAGGAGACTGCTATATATAATTCCACTGTCTTTCGGCCTTCAAAGTTTATGCTGAGAAATCAACTGTGTAACTGTGGATCTCTTGGATGTGATGACTCACTTTTCTCTTGCTGCTTTCCAGATTCTCTCTTTGTCTTTGTATTTTAGCAGTTGATTATAATGTGTCTCAGTGTGAATACCTTTATGACTATCTTAATTTGTGTTTGTTGAGCTTCCCTTATTTGTATATCCATGTCTTTGCTTAAATTTTGGATGTTTTATTATTTTTTTTACAAATAATCTCTCTGAAACCTTTTTATTTTTCTATTTCTTGGATTCTCATAATGCATAAACTGATCTATTTAGTGGTGTTCCATGAGTCCCTTCAGTTCTGCTTACTTTTCATCATTGTTTTTTTTTTCTTTTTGTTCCTCAGACTCAATAATTTTAGTTGACCTGTCACCAGAATAATTCTTTATTCTTTCTACTCAAGTTGTTGAAACCATTGTAATGGGCTGAATTGTGCTTTTCCCCTTCCAAACTCATATCTTTCATTGAAAGTTGGGCATGTGAAAAACAGTCACTTATCTCAATCTCTGCAGACCACGATGAAATACCTTTAGTAATTATTAGACCCCTTCAAACTTGTAATCAGCTCTGCATGGAGGCTTAAGTTCTCAAGTGTTCCTGGCATGTGTTTTTGTCTGGATCACTATGAATAAGCTTTTCAAAATTTATTTTTACCAATAAGTCTCACCTCAGCTTCTTCTGGTAGTTTAGTGCACAGACCAGACAGAATGTTGCAAATAAATTTTACAACGTTCCTCCCATTTTAAGTGAGGGTACCAGAAATTGAACCTCTTTCTACCACCCTTGCAGTACTAAGCCAAGGAGGCGTTAGAATGTGGATAAGTAAAAATGGCATGAAATTTGCCACTAGTTTGAATGTGGCTTTTTAAAAAATAGATAATCATTCTGTTGCTGTAATTAACTGGTTTTCAGAACTCCTATGTAGTTATTTTACTCAGTCAATAGTTGTTTGTTTAATGTTTCCATGGTAAAGTGAGTGCCTGGAGCTTCCTAATGTGCCATCTTGTTGATGTCATTACTAAACCATTTATAGTTAGTTATTATTCAAATAATTGCATAGTGTTCTTGCCAGAACTTAGTGTTTTTACTTTTTAATTTTTTTTAAACGTTAACCATTCTATTATAGTTGTAGTGGCATCTCATTGTAGTTTAATTTGCATTTCCCTAATGACTAATGATACTGACCATGTTTTATTATGCTCATTTAATAATTATATATTAAATAACAGATATTAAGTAAATTATATAATACTAGAGGCCTGATGCATGGATTCATGCACCAGTGGGGTCCCTGGACCCATCTGGGGATTTTAGAAACCCAGTGCACAGATTCAGCCCAATCCCCGCAAGGCAGGCTGAGGGACCCCACTGGTGCATGAACCAGTGCACCAGGCCTCCAGTACACATATAAGATCTTTGGTTAATTTCATACTACCCTCCTCCCTCCTTCCCTCTGAGATACATCAGTCTTTTCCATATTTCCATGCTTGTGCATTGAATGTCTGACCCACGGTGGTCAGTGTATGTCATAGCTACCAGTCTAACAGTTGACCAGTAGAATGATTGAACAGTTTCTTAGGTATATATATATATATATATATATATATATATATATATACACACACACACACTAAAGGGAAATACTTAGAAGAAATATTTTCATATTGCTATTTGCCCTTTCTCAATCAGTGCCTTGGAGCAGGGAAGTGGCCTGCCCTCCTGCTCTACTGCTGGTCGCCATCTGCAGGGTAATCAGCAAGGTGATCGGGTCTGGCCTGGCTCCCTCAGAGCCTGGGAGCCAGACAGCAGCCCTGTCCCCCCCCACCACCATTGGTCACCATCTGCAGGGTGATTGGCAGGGCAATTGGGCCCATGCTCAGACCTGCCTTGGCCTGGCAACACCTGCTTACCTGCTCCACCATCCCACCATGGTCCCGCTCTCATCGGGCCTGGCAGTGGCTTCATTGCTGCCTGCTGCCAGCACCACTTTGCCAGTACCCACCATGTTATGCGTTGCCGCCTGGTGGTCAACACATGTCATAGCGAACAGTCAAACTTGCAGTTGAGGGGATAGTTTGCCTGTGTATTCTTTACTTCAGTGTGTGTTTGTTTTTTTTAAAAAATTTTGAATTTAGTGTTGCTTACATTCATTTGATACAAGTCCTTCATGACTTATGTGGCTTGCCAATATTTTATCCCTATCTCAGGTTTATCTAAAAATTTGTCTCATAAAGAAAAAGTCAAGTTTATTAGTTTTGGGGTTTTTAAATCTATTTTTCTTATGACATCATATCCAGAGACTTCATACCAAACCCAAGAACATCTTTTATATCTTATTCCATGTTGAAATCCTGTTGACTATATTTCTTTGATTAATTTGAGGGAATCTCTATTCTGTCCCATTGAACCATGTGTCTACCACTTGATTAGCTGCTGAGGCTGACTGGCAGACCCTGACTGAAGGATGAACAGATTGCTCTGACACACGTTTATATGAAAGAGAGGGCTAAAGCAGTGGTCGGCAAACTGTGGTTCACAAACTGAAGTTTGCTGCACTGTTGACCAACGAGTTTGCCGACCACTGGGCAAAAGGACTGTTTTAATTTAGAAACAAAAATCAGTCCTGTTTGCCTGCCTTCTTAGGCTTTTATTGTCACAACAACTTGAACTAAAATTAAGTTCTAGATATAATCAGCAGGGTAAGTATCCTTGAGAAATTATATGTTTCTTCAAGGTCAGGTCTTTAAAGAAAACATAGAGATTCTAGCAAACACCATGGGGGATCAAACTTGTTTGGAAAAGTCAAGGTAGGGGCTGTTGCCTTTGGCAAGGTCCCCTCAGAGGCACCTGACCTTTCAGAGAATCCTCCTTATAGACATTCCAACCAAGTCCCGTGCTTCCTCATAAAGTGTAGCTTCATAATAAACACAGAAATGAGGTGATGTGGATTTTTCAACTTTGTTATTTTTTTCAGCATTATTTTGGATATCCCTTTGCCTTTTCATACAAATTTTAGCTTCAGCTTCCAATTATATACAAGAACATTTGTTGAGATTTTCATTGTGATGCTAAATCTATATATTAAATTTTGGGAAATTAACATCTGACCAATATTGAATGTTGCAATTCATAGATACTATATGTGTTTTCATTCATTTTTCTTCATTGAAATTTTTAATCTGTATTTTGTAGTTTAGTGTACACAGAGCCTGCAATAAAAAGTTCGGTATATTAATTTTATAACCAAGTATTTGCTATTTGTGCTACTGTGAATGTTTTTATCTTTCTTGTTAATATATAAGAATACAATTGTCTTTTATTTATTAACCTTGTATCCTGAGACCACGAGAAACTTGCCTATTAGTTCTTAAAAGTTTTTTTTACAAACTTGTTCTATATAGAAAACATTGTCATAGAATAATAGAAAAAGTTTTATTTATTTCTTTACTATCATTAGGGCTTTATTTATTTTTATTGCTGATTGTTCCACTAGGATTTTGAAAATGATATTGACTAGAACAAATGAGAGAGAATATCTTGCCTTATTCATGAGCTCTTGCCATTATTAGTGATGATACTAAATGTTGACAGATGAATTTTTGTAAATTAGGAAACTTCCATTTTATTATAGATTTAGTGAGAATTTTTATGCTATTTATGTGTCTATTGAAAGGCTATGTACTACACAAGAATAAACTCAAAATGGTTTAAAGACTTAAATGTAAATCATGAAACAATGAAAATCTGAGAAGAAAACAGGCAATAAAATTTGGAAATTTCTCCTAGTAAAATTGTTGGAAATACATCTCCTAGGGAAAGTTAAAGACTAACAACCCATTAAAAAAAATGAGCAAAGGATCTAATCCGGGGAAGGGGGGGCAGATGTGGCATTGGGGGCCAAATATGGTGGGGATATCCCTTTTCCTCGTCCAACATGGAAAGAGAGATGAAACTGGTTCTGAATAGAGGCAGCCAGGGATTAACAAAAATGAAGATGGAATGTAAGAAAGCTGGGTGCCAGGTGGGAACCTGTCTTCTCTCTCATGGGGAGACAGGAACAGGAACCCCCTGGAGCACAGGCAGTTTATTTTATACTCCAAAATACAAAGGGGTTATACTTGAGTGGGCCCAAGTTTTAGATCCTCATTCCCAGTGCTAGACTGGATTTACGTATCAATAGTCGCTGCCAAGGACACATGGGCAAGGTCAAGAGTCAAAACTGAATAACACATAGCCATGTTGGTTAGATGTTTTCCAAAGCATGACTGTGCCTACTGCGTTGGATTTCAGCTGACAGGATTAAAGAAATGCTCATGTGTGTTTCCCAGGGGGCCCTCAACATGTCACCCTTTGTTTTGATTTTCAAGCTACTATAATAAAAGTAAAATTTAAACATCAAGAATAAAGCTCTAAATTAAAACAATTGCAAAACAATGCCAATGCAAAAACTAAACTACATACATGTTATAATTTTAAAACTTGAATGTCAAGAGCAAAACTGGCTATTAAATAATAAAACAATGCTAATGCAAAACAACAATGACAGAGAAATCAAAACTAGACATGCTTATATTTTTAGCTACTAAATGAAAGTTTCTTTTGCTGCTGGTTTATATTTACTCAGAGTCCTTGGACTTGGCTGTGCAAGACTTTGCAGAAGACTGGGAGCTAACAGTTTCTAGCATGAGCAGGAACATGGTTGAAGAAGCTTCAACTACTTGCTTTTCCAAGATCTGGATCTGCTAGGCTTCAGTCATTAATTTCTTCAGATGACCGCATATTGGCACCTCAGTCCCTTGGGTAGCTTTCAGTTTTCTTCTGCTGCTGCTTTGCTGTCATCAGGGCAACAGTCCTTTTGAGTGAAGGGACAAGGAGCTTCTCTGGGTCCATTGTGGTGGTGTACTTAACGCTCTGGCACCTAAATTGGCTGCACTGCTCCTTCTGGAAAGCTATAAAACACAACCTCTTCCTCACATTATTATTGAATATGATAAAACTCTTGTCTGGTTTGTGCTTCCTTCCACCTAGCTAAGTCAGTGGAGACTATTGTACAGGAGGTCAGATGCCTTTCAACTGCTCTACAATCTCTGCTTCACAATTCAAAAATTTTAAAATATAAATAGCATGACTGAGCTTGTTTTAAGGTGACACATAACATCTGTCTCTTCCTTTTTGTTTTAATAACTGATTTTAACAGTATAATTGGCTCTTTCCACTATTGCGTGATATCCGTATAGCTAGGTTTGATTAAGTTTAAGTCCTCAGGGATTTACCCCTAAAGTTGGCACAGGGAGGTGGATATCAAACTGAGGATATTGCTTTCAATAAAACATGAAAATTGTCGCTCTCAAATAACATTTTAAAGGCTGAAAAATAAATGAAAAGTTCTTCTGAATAAGTGTGCCCTATACTAGCTGTTTCAATAATTTTGGCCATATTTACCACATAAGCGTTATTGCTATAGGATAATGGACTCTAATAAAATCTGTTAAGGCATAAATAAGAGCTTGTATTTTTACTGAAATATAAGGGATTTGGGGGACCTTTGCTCCCTTAATGCAGTAGATCCATCCAGCCTTTCCAGAACTGGACCCATCTGTAAAAATGGTTAATGCCTGAGGTATAATATCTCTTTTAAAGTATTAGAAATAAGGCAAGCCCCCCAAGTCAGGGGTCCTGGTGAAAAACAAAATATCAAACATTTTGACTTCTATGTAGAAGAGTGCACACACATCTTCTGGAAGAGCACACCGACCTTCCTTGCCCTTGGTTCTGGGCAACCTGTAGCAATGCATAGCTTACTGCTTTGGATTCATAGCATGTTTAGTAATTTTGCTATAAGATGCACTACCAATAAAAATTTTACTTAATACTTCAGTAACAGTTTTTTGTGCCATACAATTAGTTTTTATGAATATTCACTTATTTAAACTAGTCTGAAATAAGGTTAATTTATTTATTTCACTTTAAGTTTATTTGTCATAAGTTATGGACAATAAATGATATTAATTAAGCTGCTGCAATTAGACTTTGAGTAACTTTACATAAACGTTATCAGGGAGTCAAAAACACAATTTACTTTAGTTTAAGAGGCCAAATATATAGGCTTTTAATCACAATCCTTAAGATGTTTGAAAGAAACCTGTATTTCCTTCCAAAATGACTTTCAAGTGACAGGGAGTTTCACTTAAGAATCTTTGTCTTTCTTTTATACAACATACAACTTTGTATAGCCAGGCCATGTCACAAGAAACAATTTCTCTTAAAGTTAAGGTGACCAATGATACGGATCAGATTTAACATCTTAATAACAATCTTATTTACCCTGTAAATGTTGGTGAAGGAGAATTCAAAATCTTATAATGTCTCCTCTTTATTAAAATTATATTTTTAAAAAGTATTCCCTTAGGCTTATTTGCATAAACAGAAGAATCATGGGAAGGCTTCAGTAACTTTCTAAGAAGACTCATTTAAATTGTGTACAAAGACATTGGCTTATTCCAAGGATGCAAGAGAGGGCGTGTTTCAAAAGCACAATGATTTTATAGGGCTAGGGGTCAGGAGGCGGGGCATATTCCAATTGGTTGGGTGAGGGCTGGGGCTAGTGACACAAATAATCCCTGATGCACGTGACCTGTCCTTTGCTCTTGATTGGAGCTCAGGCACACAGTTTTTCACAATTGGCTAATTCAAAGGGAGGGGTTGGGCTTTGTGATTTCAAGATGGCAGCCTCCAGTTAAGTTTACACATCATGCGGCCAACATGTTGGCTGCCAAGTCACAGTCCAAAATGGCAGCTGTCTAAATTGTTCTTTGCAGTCCCACTCTGCTCTTTCTATATGTGTATTTATGTGTGTGTGTGTGTGTGTGTATATATAAAATTTAAAAATTATATACTTAAATTATCTTAAAGAACATCAATTAAATTTAACCTGGATCACAGAATTAATCCTCTTTTTTAAATTAGACTGAACAAGTAGCATTTTGAATTTCAGAGAAATTCAGTTATCAGAGAAAACACAGTATTTTATTTTCTCAAAAAATAAGTTCTTATACTTTAGGCATGTAATACCACAACCACATTTTTTCCTTAAGATGGCTGCTGGCAGGAAACTGGATTACCTGTTCTGGGGGCGGGGGAGACTTCTACCCCTTCCTCCATTAACAAAGGGTGTAGCCAGTATCTTTTCCTAGGCTACTTGATCTTTATAATTAATACATTGGTTATCTATATTTGAACAATTTTTGAGTTTCAAATCCAATTCCAATTATTTTAAGGCATTTAGTTACCACAATTATATAATTTCTTCTAATTCAATCTGAACCTTAAACTTTTTAAAACTTCAAAAACTTTGGTAGCAAGTTAAATACTTAGCATTTCTCAAGTTAATAATACTTTTACATTTTTAAAGATACATTTCAAATAAAATATAAGGCATATTCAATTAATAGGTTAACTTCTATCTTCTAGACTTCATACTAGGCATACACAGATCAACATTTCAGTATTATATCATTTCAATATATTTAGATATGTTTTTATGATTAGAATTAGTGAACTTCAAAGTTTTTAAATTTCCAGCCAGTAGGCCTGGCACATCTTACCTTTAAAAGTGACCATTTTTCCTGCTGGAAAAGTCAAGAACCAAGCCTGTAGCTAGTCACACGCAAAATTGCTATCTACTTCCTGCTAGTTGCTTGCCTCTGGGCAGGAAATTTAAAAAGAGCTACTTTAGATTGCCTTGGGAAAACAGCCTGTAGTTTTCCCCAGTTTATATTTGCCATCTTTTTTAGGCTAAAAATCCTCAGGTTTTTATTCTGTACATAGCAAAAAGTTAAGCTCAGCTCAAAAAACTCTAAAATACCCATATGGACAGTAATGCACCTTCCATTTTTTAAACTGGCCTTTCCCTTTACATGTGCACAGAAATCCCAGATGCATTTATATATTTTGTAAAAGTTCATGTCACTAGCCGGGGGTGGGGGGGAAACATGGCAGAAGATGAGACTCTTGTAATGGCTTTCTGGATGGTGGCATCCATATTGGCTTGCTATGTGTCTCCCTTCCCCCATCTCCTTCTTTCTTTGGGGGAAAATTCAGAGACGGACTGGTGTCTACTGTTACAGAGCACAGACCACCACACAAATGTGAAGTTTTGGAATATTTATTCGCTGATTCGAACCAGGGCCTCCACCGTCCAAACACAAATCGTGGTGGAGAGCCCCGATCTTCAGTCAAGCCGATATTTTGTACCCCGCGCAGGGGGGTGAAGGTTGGCTTGGCAGCTCCTGATTGGCTAATACAAAGCTAAAAACCTTAACTACTTCTTTGTTCTGTCTAGACGCAGCTAAAGGTCACATTTGCTAAGTATATTTCAAATAACACTCCCCGGTCAGGTCTGGTCTACATTCCGGGAAGCCGGTCTCTGCTAAAGTTTATCCGTATCTACCATCTGCTTACACCTGGCCGTTTATGGCCGGGCCTGTTTGTCTCAAAATCTTCCACCCCCTACATTCCAGTCCCCAGGGCGGTGGGGCTCACATCTACTCTTTTTTATTTTACTTATTTTTACTTATTTTTTTTTCTTTACTTAAGGAAAGAAAAAGATTTAAGATAAAGAATCATTGGCAGTTGCTGAGAAATTCCTTAAAAATTTTCTACTTGGGAGAGTGGGAGAAGGGACGGTGGTGTTCGTTGCTTCCGCGGATGTGGAACCCAGGCAGTGGCAAAGGGACTCTGAAGGCTCTTCCCTGACATTTTCTCCTGCCCCTGTGGGAGGTGAGGGTCCTGGCTCGGCCTCGGTGGAACTTTGAGGCGCTGGCGCGAACTAGGAGACACAATTGCTCCCGTGACTTTTGTAACCACGTCAGGGCAAGATGGCGCTGGGCCTCCTTGGGGGGGGGGGCACGTCCACCGCCATCTCAGCGCATATGACTGGGCTGCATTCCTGTGGGGTTTGGCTGGGACCCAGGCGAGGGCGGGGAGGGGAAAGGGCTTGGACGGAGGAGACTGCGCTGTTGGCTTGGGCGACCTCAAGAGGAAGAGTTGACTGTTGGAGTGTTTCCCCTCCCCCATACAGCTTGCCAGCCAGCAGGGGGGGAGGGGCGGGAGGGGGGCGGTTGGACACTTCTCATGGGGTGTGATGGCTGTTGGTGGAGGAAGTTTGGCGCCCTGTTTTGTTATCTGCCTCTCTCCCTGAAAAGCTTACTTAACATAAGGTGGCAGGTCCCTATTGTGGAAATTTGAATCAACTGTGAGCCCTTGGAGCTACTAGACTTCTGGGCCACAATGCAAAGACTGTTAAGCCCGGAACGCAAGCCGCACTCACGGAGCACCAAGAGACGATCTCATGTAAAAACAAAGGGTTTATTCAGACCAGCATGCTGGGGCCCGCAGCATACTCCAAACACAGAGCAGTGGCCGTGAGCCCCGAGCCTTTGTTACACGACCGTTTTATAGACCGCGCACGGGAAGGGGATGGTGTTCTGTTTGAATTACTGAGTTGTCCTATCCTGATTGGCTGGACAGGAGCAGGAACCTGCTTACAGGATGTGAAGTCAGGAAGCGGGCTAGTAGGAAGCGGGCTAACGGCAAGAGGGGGAGAAGCTGTTTTGGCCTTATTTGGCCATCCTCCTGCACATTCCTGTTGGCTTACCTAATGGGGGTTGGGGACGGACTAGTTCCTTTGTTTTGTTAGGAACGTGGTCACTTAAAATGGTGAGGCTGGAACGGATCTCAAAATGGAGGAGGCTGGAACGGATTGGATTGCCCTTTCATTCCCCCCTTTTTCTTGTGGGCAGTTTCTAATCTTAGAGACCATCTGGTCCCGTCAGGGCAGCATATTGTTGCCTGATGATTAGAAGTTTGACATCTCCTATCCTCTGTCTTATCTACATAATTGGTGCTAGACTGTCACTCCTCTGGTTCTAGTGACAAGCTAGGAACCAGAGCAATAATTCCCTTTTTTGTTGTTTCTGTTTCTGCTCTCTTGTCCTCTAGTATATCTAGCCCTACATGGTCTCGGACTTTCTCACTGGTTAGTAAAAATGTTCTTACAATTACCAAAACCCTCCGACCCACAGTCCCCATTAGTACTGTCCCCACTGAAGTCCAGTTCCCTCCTGTAGGCGTTGAGTCTCCTCCTGGCCTGCGTGGAGCCCAGGCTAGGGATCTCACTGGTGAGGCTGCTGGTTGCCAGGATCCAGGCTGTTTCCTGCTGCAGGAGCTGCGGGTGGTGTAGCCAGTCTGGACGCCGTGGGCGTGCTCAGGATAACAGCTGAGTATCCCTTTCAGGTTGGGGTGAGTCCTGGGGCAGTGAACTTCTTTACCCACGCTGTGTCCCTGGGCTGGAAGGGATATACAGGGTCCGTGGTGGGCACTGGCGATGTATTTCAAACCAGCTTATGGGTGGCTCTCTGGGTAAACTGCAGAACCTGTGAGGACTTGAGCAAGGAATGGTTATGAATTCCAGCTTTTACTTTCCTCTGACCCTCGGATGGATGAGGAGAGGTCTACTATATATGATCTCAAAAAGAGGAACCCCTCCTGGTAGGGGACACACCTGGCCCATAAGAGGGCAAAGACAGGAGGTTGGTCCAGTTTTCACCGGTTTCTAGGATAAATCTAGTTAAACTTCTTTTTAGAGCCCTGCTCCTGCCCGTCCTGATCTTTGTGGCTGGTATGCACAATGGAGTTTCCAATTGTGCCTAGGCTTGAGCTATATTTTGAGATACCTTGGCTATAAAGGTGGGGCTGTTATCTGATCCTATGACTACTGGCAGCCCTAACCTAGGTATAATCTCCTGGAATAATTTCTTAATTATTCTAGAGGTAATTTCTGTCCTAGTGGGGTATAGTTTAACCTATCCCAAGAAGGTGTCTATAAGAACTAGCAGGTATTTATTCCCTGACGCTGGTGGCTTAATCTCTGTGAAATATACCTTCTAATGCTCTCCTGTGGAACATCCTTGGGGCCTGAATTCTCAGGGGTACCCTCTTACCTTGTTTAGCATTTTATCTGTGCACAGACAGTATTTCTGGTGACTATATTTTTAATTATCTTATCTAAGCTTGGTATCTAGTAACTGCCTCGCAGAAGTTCAGAAGTCTTGGTGACCTCTAGGTGGTAGCCTGATGCTCAGCTGGTGTCACTGGGGGGCCAACGTCCAACCTAGAGCCTCTGGGACCAACAGTCTGGTCCACCAACCATCTGGTCCTTTGGTGACTTGCTTCTGTTCTGCCAATTCCTCCTCTTGTTTGGTGTAGGAGGGGGTCTGAGGTCCAGCAGGTTTACTAAAATTTGTAAAGGCCCCACTGGTTTTTGGGTGGCTTCCTTGGCAGTTGATCTGCAGCTCTACTTTCTCTGGTTTTAATTGTCTCCCCTTTCTGATGTCCTTCGCAGTGCACTATTGCAATTGCTCTTGGGAGCTAGATGACTTCTAATAAGGCTTAAATCTCTTCCTTATTATTAATGTCCTTTCCGGCTAAAGTTGGTAAACCTTTTTCTTGGGGGATGGCAATATGTCCCCTTGTTCAGAGACTGTGCCCAAATGGTATTGGTCTAGGGTGACTACCGCTGCTCCTGCATATCAGATCCCATCCTGAACATAACTGCTCCCGTCCGTGAACAGTACCTTGTCTGGTGATGATAGCGGGACATCTGTCAGGTCTGTTACCTCTATGCAGTCATGAATGGGTTCCTCTGGATCATTATCTGGAGCAGGCTGGCAGGGCTGATGGCCAGTGTCTTATGGAACCGGATGAGGGGCTGGTCTAGGAGAAGACCTTGGCACTGGGCGATCCTGGTGTTTTATGTCCATTTCTCCAGAGCACCTTGAAGGAGGCCCTCCACAGTATGGGGTGTTGCCAGGGCTAGTTCCTGGCCCAGAGTCAGCTTATCTGCCTCCTTTACCAGCAATGCTGTGGTGGCCACAGCCCAGAGGCATGCTGGCCACTCTGCTGCCACAGGGCCCAGTCTCTTAGACAGATAGGCAACAGGTCTCTTCCAGGGATCTAGGGTCTGAGTGAGAACCCCTTTGGCATTGCCCCTTACCTCACTTAAGTAGAGGTGGAAGGTCGTGGTAACGGCTGGCAAGGCTAGGGCAGGCGCTGAGACGAGAGCCTTCTTTAGCTGCTTAAGTGCCCACTGTTTCACTTCAGTCCAGCTCAGTGGCTGAGCTGGAGTGATGGTGGCTTGCAATTGACTACTACAGGAGCTTGATGACTTGCCAACCCAGAGGGGTTGTTTTCTGCCCAGACTATGGGATAGAGACGCTGTAATTCCTTCAAGTAGGTGGAGGGCTTATGCTCTTCCTCCAGCACTGCTTTTTCCATTTCCTGTAAGAGATATTCCTCTGAAAGAAGACAGTTTAAAAGAGCACAGGCAGGGGAGGATGTAACCGGACCCGGGTTCCTTGGACCCATGGTGGGGTGTGCTCTGTCCCCCTCAAAGGATATGGTAGTGTCCAAGTCAGGTGTACAGGCATTCTAGCATGACCAAAAATGTTACCATGTTCCTTCCGAGGTCCACAGTCCTTTTTGATATCCAAGGAAAACAGGCAATGTGTCCATTGGCTTCCTGGACTGATGTCTCCTTAGAGGTTACGGGTTCTATCGGCTCTGTCGAGACTGAATAGGCTGCCCAGTGTCCACCAGGAGACCAACAGACCTGCCCTCCACTTGTAAGATTACCCTGGGCTCCTGGGGATTAAGTGGAGAGGAGCCCCAGTCCTGTCAGTCCTCTTCCTCTAAGTTTAAGACTCTTGGGGTCTGAGTCTCTCCTTTTGCTTCCCCAGCTAACTTGCCGGGACATTCTCTCTTCTAATGCCCCTGCTTTTTTCAGTAAATACACTGATTCTTTCCTAACTGCTTTCTACCCTTTCTTTCCATACTCTGTCCTCTTTCTCATCACATACACTAACCTTCACAATTTTAAATTAGCCTTCAAATCTTCTTTCTATGTCCTTCAAAAATGCATAACCATGCCTCAAACCTCCTATTATTTAGAAAAGGCAGAGGGCTGAGGGAATTCTCTGCCACTTGCATTTCAAATTGTCACATTTTTCCTAGAGATAAAAATTTCAGCTTTAAATAAGCCTGAAATGGGGAATCTCTAGCTGTTGCCTTCAAGAGCCCTAACAGAACACGGTGAAAAGTGTCCAAGGAGTGGGTTCTGCTAATTCCATGTATCCAATAGATGCCTGAGCTTCCAAATCCTTGCACTCCTCTTTTCCTCATTTTAGCCTCACCTTGCTGAACATAAGGTACAAACCTTTGTCCTGGAGTAATTTACATAACAAGATAACATTTTAGCTTAGCTTTAATTTCTCCTTTATAATCTGAATTAATGCCTTCAGGCAAAACAGTTAGTTCACTTAAGGGCGTCTCTACTCCTCCTTAAGATTAATCCTAAAATTCCCTGTGGCACAGGTTTACAAAACTTGCTTTAGTAAATGTCCTGATCCCACATTCTGACAAGCTTGAATTATCTCTGCAATGGATCTATCTTTTCTCAGGCATTTTCCACAATCAGCATTGACATTTTCATTTAGCTGAAAACCTTGACTATAATTTAACAAGCTAATTCATAAAGTAACTTAAGTAGGTATCTTTAATTTTAAAAAAAGAAATTCATTCAGTACAGATTAGGTATCTTACTTATTGGTTCTTATTTAAGATTCTGTTGTTCAAAATTTGGCTATATTTAAGAAATATAGACCAACACAAGTCCAACTATCAGAGAAAACATAACTTTTTTTTTTAAAATTATACTTTAGACATTTAATTACCACATTCATATAATTTCTCCAAATTTAATTTGTATTTTGAACTTTTAAAGTTGAAAGGTCAAACATTTAGTTATCCTTAGACTAATAATACTCTAGTTTCCAAGAAAAACACAAGACATTATAAATTAATAGCTTCAGTTCTGTCCTCTAGGTTTTTCTCATGAGGAAGCAATACTCAGATTATTAAACAAGTTTTTATCATTTGGTTAACAGCCCAGGCTGCCTCTTGACTTTTCAAAAAGGCCTTCTTTTTTTCTCTGCCGGGGGGCATTCAGTAGCCAGCCTGGACTAGCTTCTTCCTCTATTAACAAAGGGGGTAGCCAGTTACCTGGGCCATTAGATCGTTACAATCAATACATTATTCGTCTATATTTCAACAATTTCTGAGTTTTAAATCCAATTCCAATTATTTTAAGGCATTTACTTTGGATAAATTCTTTTTTTTTTTTTTTTTTTACAGACTTCTATATTTATATGAAGAAATAATTATACCTAGGCAGACAAAATATCAAACAAACATCTGTATTTACACCCTTTCAGTGAACAAGTACTCTTACAGCCTTGGGATGTGAGCAGATAACAGGAACACTGCCCAAGTCCCCTGATGGGGGCCCAACAGGAACAGATGTGGGGGCCTCCCTTTCCCACATCCCAGACAGGACTCTCAGCCCTTGTTTTAGCAAAACAGAAATGGCATTCATGTTGGACAAAAGAAAAAAGTCAATGGCACAACAAACAGATAAATGCCTTATCCTACAACCAAGGGAGTTTCTTTTCTAATTAGGAACACGTGGCCAAAGACTCCTCTTCCCCCACACCGTCTAGATCCTGGGCCGGGTCCTGGCGGCCGCTCCGAGGAGCCCCGCAGGCGGTGGTGGCAGGGCGGGGCCGGTGGCAGATGGGACTTGGAGACCGCACCCGCGCCGAGCCGCTTCTCTGGCCCCGGCTCCCTTTCCCCTGCTGCCCACACCCCCAAGCCTTTATCCAGAAATCAAATTTCCTAGCTTTCCTTTAGCCAAATTAGTCAGCTTTCTAGCAGCCATCTAAAGACTCCTCATTACAGCCTAGCAGTAGGCCCAGAGCCTCCTCTTACCTTCTGCCGTGTTGAAATCCCATTCAGGCCAGGCCAGAGGAAAAAAGTTTAAGATTCCCGGAACTAGCTTCCTGGGATCGGTCCCCATTCTCTGTCCCAGCCCTGGTGTGGGGTGGACTGAGAGAGTTATTTGGGGACAGAGGTCTGGAGAGATCTTCAGTTGAGCTGAGGAGAGGGTCCTGGTCAGGGGGTGGTCCTGAAAGGGCGACCGTCCTGAGTGCCCTGGGGCCAACAGGATTGTCTGTCTCTTTCCCAATTTTCCCTCCGAGGGCAGGCAACCTTTTAACCACCGAGGCTTGTCAGTGACAATGTCAATCCAGACATCAATTTAAGGAATTTGGTCCGGGCGGCCCGGATTGCCATGAACAGCACGGCGGACCTCACAAGCAACATTTAGGTCCAACGTCCCAGTGGAGGGCCACCCAACCCTGAATGTGGGCCACTCCAATTCATAAAATTTCTGTAAAGCAAAATCATCAACCCAAGCTCCATAGTCATCCGCGCGCACTTTCGAAATTCCTGAGAATTCTTAAGGAAACACTGTAATGAGGCGGAGGGTCCAGACGGACCCTGGCCCATTCTGACTGTTACTGCACAGGACTAAAACAGCGACAGACTTTGAGCTCGGTTTTTCACTTCTGGCCAATGATCCAGAGTCAAAGACAAAGGAGTGGAGGCAGATTGACCCATGACAAGGGACACACACAGACGACAACGAACAATGAACAAAAGACAAAGACAGTCGCGACACGTTCAGACAGGAACCAAAATGGCCTAGAGATGACAACTGGCCTAGCTGGCAACAGAATTTCAGAATCAGAATCAGAATTCACCAGACGTGAATTCACCAAACGGGAATTCACCAGACGGGAGGAATCCAGGCGTCCCTGGACCTCCCCAGACTCCACCAGGGCGTCCCCCGGGGATGTGGCCTGCGACCCAAAGACACGTCTGTCCGTCGCAGTCAGGGGAAGCTCACGCTCCGCCCCGACAGCCACCAGACCAAACAGATTTGCCAGCTCGGACTGGTTCCTAAGCGATCGCAACCGAAGGCGCCGTTACTTACCCCAAGAAGCGTCTGTTGGAGCCCGAAGGCGGCCGCGGTGATCTCGGTGGGACCTCCAAATGTTAAGCCCGGAACGCAAGCCGCACTCACGGAGCACCAAGAGACGATCTCATGTAAAAACAAAGGGTTTATTCAGACCAGCATGCTGGGGCCCGCAGCATACTCCAAACACAGAGCAGTGGCCGTGAGCCCCGAGCCTTTGTTACACGACCGTTTTATAGACCGCGCACGGGAAGGGGATGGTGTTCTGTTTGAATTACTGAGTTGTCCTATCCTGATTGGCTGGACAGGAGCAGGAACCTGCTTACAGGATGTGAAGTCAGGAAGCGGGCTAGTAGGAAGCGGGCTAACGGCAAGAGGGGGAGAAGCTGTTTTGGCCTTATTTGGCCATCCTCCTGCACATTCCTGTTGGCTTACCTAATGGGGGTTGGGGACGGACTAGTTCCTTTGTTTTGTTAGGAACGTGGTCACTTAAAATGGAGGAGGCTGGAACGGATCTCAAAATGGAGGAGGCTGGAACGGATTGGATTGCCCTTTCAAGACTATCAATTATTTTCTGAGAAAACGTGTAGTTTTTCAGACCAAATAAAAAGTAGTCCCTAAATTTGGAAGCAGGTATAAATAACACCCAGGAACACTTTTTAATTTTATAAAAGTTACCAAAAGAAGGGATATATCTGAACTTTGAAGGCCCTTTTCAGACTTTCTGTACCTTCAATCTGTACTTTTCCCTGTCTGTATATTCTACAAAAATGTGCAATATTATAAATGGATTTGCTTTTCTGTTTAAATTTAAGCATGATCAGTAATACAGAATAAAATCTGCTAGTGTAATCTGAAAAAAACAAAATTTCTACTTGGTTACAAGTAGTTTGAGCCTCCAACAAAAGAAGTTACTTTCAGCCGAGTGTTTGCATCCAAAACTTTTCTTATGCTGCCCACAATGATGCTTGTCTCTTTTTTCCTCAAACTCTGGCTCCTGCTTATATTTACAAGATAATCTTTTTCAGGTCGGATTCGGCTGAGGTTGCAGGAGCAACACATGGAGGCAGAGAAGGCGATATGGTATTCTTAGAGATTTGCACTCTTCCACTGCCGGATGTAAGGCCATGGCCACATCCCGCTTGGACATTCTTAAACTCTCCTGTGCTAGATCACAAATTAAAGTAGAAATAGGAATCTTCTCTGGACCTTCTGCCGGATATCAGTCATGCAACCGCTTTCTGAAGGTTTTTCACGTTTCTTCAATAAGACTTAAGAAATCAAGAATCTGACTACGCTTAACAGAGCATCTTTGAGCTTTGAGCATAGTTTTAAGCATTTGAGAGTAGAGATCTCTTTCCTGAGACCCTGAATTACCCAGCTAATTCAATACACAACAATCAGCTCCCTACCTTACCTTACTTTACTTCTGTGGCACGTACAATTCTTGGAGTGATCCCTCCTGGCCTCTTGCCTCTCCTTGGGTTGGTCCTAGATGTTGGGCGCCAGATTCGGGGGCACCAGATGTGGCGAGGGGGGCCAAATATGGTGAGGATATCCCCTTTCTACGTCCAGCATGGAAAGAGAGATGAAACTGGTTCTGAATAGAGGCAGCCAGGGATTAACAAAAATGAAGAGGGAATATAAGTAAGCTGGGTGCCAGGTGGGAACCTGTCTTCTCTCTCAAGGGGAGATAGGAACAGGAAACCCCTAGGGCCCAGGAAGTTTATTTTATACTCCAAAATACAAAGGAGTTATACCTGGGTGGGCCCAAGTCTTAGTTCCTCATTCCCAGTGCTAGACTAGATTTACATATCAATAGTCACTCCCAAGAACACATGGGCAAGGTCAAGAGTCAAAACTGAATAACACATAGCCAAGTTGGTTAGATGTGTTTCCAAAGCTTGACTGTGCCAACTGCATTGGATTTCAGCTGACATGATTAAAGAAACACCCATGTGTCTTTCCCAGGGGGCTCTCAACACCTAAACAGGCAGTTCTCCAAGGAGGACATATAGATAGCTAATATATGTATGAAAACATGCTCAATATAATTAATCATCAGAGAGATGCAAATTAAAACCACACTGAGATATTAACTCATGCCTGTCAGAATGGTTATCATCAATAAATCAACAAAAAACAAGAATTGTCGAGGATGTGGACGAAAGGGAACCCTCGTGTACTATTGGTGGGAATACAGATTGATGCAGCCACTATGAATAACTGTATTGAGTTTCCCATACTGTTAAAATTAAAAATGGCAATTCTTTAAGACCCAGCAATCCCACTTCTGGGGATTTATCCTAAGAAACCTAAAACACTAACTTGAAAGTATATATGGGAGATCCAAGATGGCGGCATAGGTAAAACACCCATCTTGCCGTCATACACAGCAATTTTAAAACTACAACTTAACAAAAGAACAAACACCATCCAGAATCACCGGAAAGCTGGCTGAGTGAAAATACCACAAATAAAAGTGAAGATAAGACACTGTGACTTGGAGAAGCAGCTGAGGATAGCGTTGAAGATACGCGCGGAGAGAGCTTTGGAGAAGCGCACGCCAGCAGATAGGGCAGGCAGCTGAAAACTGTCCAGTTTTCTCGAATGGGGGAGACAAAGACGTCCCACTGGACTGATTCTCCAGCTCTGAGCGAAGTCCAGGGAACCCACTATCATACGGGGTAAAAACTGGACAGTGGGAGGGCACACTGAAGCTCAGGTGCTGCAGGGGTCTGCCGGCTTGTGGAAAAGGTGAGCTCGTGCGGAGTGCGTGTGAACTTGGGAACAGCGCAGCTGCATGACCGCTCAGAGAGCACTTGTAACTTGCTCTTTCATTCAGGAAACCGTCAGACTGCTTTGTTTTACGACCCTGGGTGAGATGTTGGGTGTGCAGACTCATTTGGGGAGAGGCTGAATCGTCCGGCAGCAGGTGGAGCTGGGCAGCAGCTCTCTCTCAGAGGTTCTGGCAGCCATTGCCACCCAGCACAGAGTCCCTGGAGCTGCATAGGGTGGAGCTGATGCTGCCTGCTTGGCCCCGAGATTCTGCCATCCAACCTGGGCATAGCTGAATCTCATAGCCAATTGACCTGGAAGTCAAACCCTCCTAGTGCTAACAACAATAATCTAGGCTTAATTTCAACAAGACTGAGCAACCGATATCCACCTCAGGTAACTGGTGAGGCTGAGCCACTGTCCCTTAGAGGACATCTACCACACAAAGCTAATCGACCAACTCAGGAAAGCAGCCACCATGCAGAGACATGAAAAGAAATCAGATGTGAAAGCAATGGAGAAGAAAAAAAACAACTGGACATAGAGTTCAAAACTACGGTTATAAGGCTTTTCAAGAGGCTCCTAGAAAAGGCCGAGACCTACAAGGAAATGAACAAGACCTACGAGTAAATAAACAAGACCTATGAGGATATGAAAAAGGACCAACTAGAAATTAAGCATACATTGACTGAAACAAAAAAATATTATACAAAGACCTAAAAGTACTCTAGAGCACCCCAAGAACCAAGTTAAAGATTTGAAATACAAAGAGGTAAAATCCACTCAGCTGAAAAAGCAAGAAACCAAAAGAATCCAAAAAATTGAAGATAGTGTAAGGGGCCTCTGGGACAACCTCAAGCATACCAACATCCGAATTATAGGGGTGCCACAAAAAGAGAGAGAGCAAGACAATGAAAACCTATTTGAAGAAATAATGACCAAAAACTTCCCACACCTGGTGAAAGAAATCAACTTAGGAGTCCAACAAGTGCACCGAACCCCAATATATAGGCACCCTAAGAGGACCACACCAAGGCACATCATAATTAAAATTCCAAGAGCAAAGGCAAAGAGAGAATATTAAAAGCAGCAAGAGAATGTGAGAACCAAGATTGCAGTATAGGTAAACACCTATTGTTCTGCCCTGCGCAACGATTCAGAAACTACAACATAACAACAAAACAAACATCAGCCAGAATCACCAGAAACCTGGCTGAGTGAAAACTCCATAAATAAGAGTAAAGGTGGGACACTGAGACTCAGAAGAGCGGTGGGAGCGCAGCCTTGAAGACGGAAACAGGTTAGGAGCTGTTCTGGTTGTGCGTGTGGGCTGTAGGGCTGGAGCAGCAACCCTGGCTGGATTTTGCCAACGGGGAGGGCGGAGATGTCCCACTACACGGATTCCCCAGTGCCAGCCGAGGTCCGAGGTCCGGGGTACGCACCCTGGAAGCGGGGCGCGGCAGAGGTCTCCTAGTCTGCGGAAAAACCCGGTAGCTGGGAAAAGAAGTTTGCCCGCAAGTGTCGCACAAACCCATGACTTGCCCCATGGAAACTTGTCTCCTGGCCCTGGAAACCACCTATTTTACAACCCTGGGCTAGACTTTGGGTGTGAAGACTCATTTAGGGAGAGGCAGAGTTGTCTGGCAAGGGGAAGAGACTAGCGGCTTTCTCTTGGAGGTGTCTGCAGCCATCCCCATCCAACAGAGACCCGCGCGCGTGAGCGCCGCATAGGACATAGCTGACACTGAGACTGCCAGCTCAGCTCAGAGACTCCGCCCATCCAACCTGAACACAGACTCCCGTCATAGCCAATTGGCCTGGAGGTCAAACCCTCCTAGTGCCAACAACAACAAAATGGTTTTAAATTCAAAAATACTGTACAACCCATAAAGGATTGCAGTAAGAGTACCCATCTCAAATAACTGGGGAGGCTGTGCCACTGACCCTTAGAGGACATCTACCACATAAAGCAGCCACCATGCAGAGCTATGGAAAGAAATCCGGTGTGAAAGAAATGGAGGAGAAAAGACGACAAGACATAGAGTTCAAAACCACGGTTATAAGGCTTTTTAAGAGGCTCCTAGAAAAGGCCAATCTACTTAATGAGAACTACGAGGAAATAAACAAGACCAACCAGGAAATGAATGAGACTTACAAGGAAATGAATGAGACCCTCAAGGAAATGAACAAGACCTCTGAGGATATGAATGAGACCCTCACAGATATGAGAAAGGACCAACTAGAAATCAAGCATACATAGACTGAAATAAAAAATATTACACAAAGTCCTAAAAGCAGTCCAGAGGGCCAGAAGAACCAAGTCAAAGATCTGAAATACAAAGAAGCAAAATCCACTCGGCTGGAAAAGGAAAAAACAAAAAGAATTCAGATAATTGAAGATAGTGTAAGGGGCCTCTGGGACAACCTCATGCATGCCAACATCCGAATTATTGGGGTGCCAGAAAAAGAGAGAGAGCAAGTTAATGAAAACCTACTTGAAGAAATAATGACTGAAAACTTTCCCCACCTGGTGAAAGAAACTGATTTAAAAGCCCAAGAAGTACACAGAACCCCAAAAAATAGGAATCTAAAGAGGACCACACCAAGACATATCATAATTAAAATGCCAAGAGCAAAAGATAAAGAGAGAATATTAAAAGCAGCAAGAGAAAAACAGTTGGTTACCTACAGGGGAGCACCCATATGATTGTCAGCGGATTTCTCAACAGAAACTATGCAGGCCAGACGGGAGTGGCAAGAAATATTCAAAATAATGAATAGCAAGAATCTACAAGGAAGATTACTCTATCCAGCAAAGCTATCATTCAGAATTGAAGATCAGATAAAGTGCTTCACAGATAAGAAAAAGCTCATCACCACCAAACCAATATTGTATGAAATGCTGAAAGATATTCTTTAAGAAGAGGAAGATGAAAAAGGTAAAAATATAAATTATGAACAACAAATACACATCTATCAACAAATGAACATAAAAATCAAGTGAATTGATAGGCTGATGAACTGGTGAATATAACAGAAACATGGACATAGAGAGGGAATGGACTGACAATTCTTGGGGAGAAAAGGAATATGGGAAGTACAGCAAGAGACTGGACAAAAATCTTGCAACAATGGGAGAGGACAGTGGGGAAAGGGAGGTGAGGGTGGAGGGTGGGATGGGTACAGGGTGGAGGGGAGATATAGGGGTTAAAAAGGGGGAACAATGTAATTAATAAACTGAACAATAAAGATAAAAACTAAAAAAATTAAAAGCAGCAAGAGAAGAACAGTTAGTTACCTATAAGGGAGCACCCATATGATTGTCAGCAGATTTCTCAACAGAAATGATGCAGGCCAGACGGGAATGGCAAGAAATATTCAAAGTGATGAATAGCAAGAATCTACAACCAAGATTACTGTACCCAGCAAAGCTATCATTCAGAACTGAAGGTCAGATAAAGTGCTTCGCTAATAAGAAAAAGATAAAGGAGTTCACCACCACCAAACCAAAATTATATGAAATGCTGAAAAATATTCTTTAAGAAGAGGAAGAAGAAAAAGATAAAAGTGTAAATTCTGAACAATAAATACACATCTATCAACAAATGAATCTAAAAATCAAGTGAATTAATAAGCTGATGAAAAAGACAAACTGGTGAATGTAATAGAATCATGGACATAGAGAGGGAATGGACTGACAATTCTTGGGGAGAAAAGGGGTGTGGGAAGTACAGCAAGAGACTGGACAAAAATCATGCCACTATGTGAGAGGACAGTGGTGGGGGGTGAAGGCGGAGGGTGGGATGGGTACCAGGTGGAGGGGAGCTATAGGGAGAAAAAAAAGGGAACAATGTAATTAATAAAGTGAACAATAAATATTTTTTAAAAAAGAAAGTATATATGCACCCCTATAGTCATTGAAGAGTTATTTATAATAGCCACGATCTGAAAACAAACCAAGTGCCCATTGGTTGAGTTGATAAAAAAAAAAGTTGTACATTCACACAATGAAATACTATTTGGCAGCAATAAACAAACAAACAAAGGGGGCGGGGGAGATCTTACCTTTTGCGACAGCCAGGATGTACCTGGAGATTATTAGGCTAGGTGAAATAAGCTAGTCAGAGAAATACAAATGCAATATGCAATATGATCTCACTTATGAACAAAATAAAAATAAACTGAGAAATAAAATAGAAACAGACTCATAGATAGAACAGACCGAGAGCAATCGGAGGGGAAGGAGTTTGAGATACATGGATGAAAAAAGATAAAAGGAATAAGAAAAAAAAGACATCCCATATATATAGACAGACAACAGGGTGGCGATAGCCACAAGGAGAGGGGGGGTGGGTAGTACCAGGAGGTGAGCAAGGAGGGAATGGGAAAGAAAAGAGTCTTTGCTTGGGATGTTGGCTGCACAATGCATTGTGCAGATGATGTTTGGTTGAGTAGTACACTTGAAACCTGCATGATTTTTATGAACCAATGTCACCCCAATAAAAAAAAGCAATTAAAAAGAAAGAAATGATATATACTTTATCTTATACAGTCTCTTAATGTGTTGAATTCTATTGATTGATATTTGAATTTTATCTAGTTTTTATTTTAGAATTAGGGGCCCAGTGCACAAAATTTGTGCACTGGTGGTGGGTGATCCCTCAGCCCAACCTGCCCCCTCACACATATTGGGAGCCCTCAGGGGATGTCCCACTATCCATTCACCCTTAGCCTGCCCAAGGCCTAAAGCCTATGGCTGAGGCTTTAGGCCTTGGGCACCCAGCCATCGCCCTGCAATGAGGCTGATGGCTGGCTCCTCCCTGGCCCGGCCCCCACCTTGGCCCTGGCCTTAGCCTCAGCCAGCGTGCGCCCGGCCCCAGGGACTGCATGATCCCTGGCTGGCTCAGCCCCAGCTCCTGGTTGGCTGGTGGGTGTAGCTTGTGAGCATGGCTTGATCAGAGGTATGGTCAATTTGCATATTACTCTTTTATTAGATAGGGTAATGCTTTACTCATTAAAGACTTGGGATGTATTTCTCCTTTCTCTATTTTCTGGGACAACTTATTTTAGAATTTATATTTATATTAGTCAAAGTTCTCCAGAGAAACAGAACAAATAGGATGTAGGAATATAGCTATAGACATAGCTATAGACATAGATATAGATACATATCTATCTATCTATCTATATATCTATATATAGATATAGATATATAGATAGATAGATAGATAGATAGATAGATAGATAGATAGATAGATATAGATATATAGATATATAGATATAGGTGTGTAGGTAGATTTATTATAAGAATGTGCTCAAGCAGTTATGGAGGCTGAAAACTTATAGTCTGCTAATTGCAAGCTAGAGAATCAGGAAAGTTCATGGTATTAATCTGTTCAAGTCTGTAAACCTGAAAACCAAGAGTTCCGAAGTCTGGGGGCAGAAAAGAATAAAAGTCCCAGCTCAAAAAGAGGGGGAAAATTTGTACTTCTTTTGCTATTTTGTTCCAATTGAGCTCTTAACAGACTAGATGATGCCTGCCTACATTGGTGAGGGTGAATCTCTTTCCTCAGTCTACTGCATCAAATGCTAATCTCTTCCAAAAATGCCTTCACAGACACACTCAGAAATATTTTGCCAGGTATCTGGGCATGCCTTAGCCCAGTCAAGTTGACAGATAGAACCAACCATTATATTATTTTTTCTTTCTCAAGTGTTTAGTAGAATTTGTTATTGAAATAATCTGAGCCTGGAATTTTATCTTTTTGAAGGTTTTAAACTATAATTTCAATGTTTTTATTAGACTCAGGACTATTCATGGTTAGCTATTTATTTTTAATGAGTTTTGGTACTTGTATCTGTATCAGTTTTCTACTGCTGCTGTAACAAATTACTACAATCTTAGTGTCTAAAACAAATTATTTTACATTTTTAAAGCTATAAGTATGACATTCGTTCCACTGGACTAAAATTAATGTGTTACTAGCACTATATTCCTTCTTGGAGGCTGCAAGAGACAATTGTTTCCTTAATTTTTTCAGTTTTTGGATACTACTTGCCTTTTTTATTTTGTGGCTTCTTTTTCTGCCTTTAAATCCAGATACTTTAAATCGCTCTCTGCACCTTCTATGATCACATTTTGCATACATTTCTATTGCTACTATAACAAATTACCATAAACTTAGTAACCTCAAACAGCATAAACCCATCATGCCACAGTTTTGGAGGTTAGATGTTCAAAATGGATCTTCAGTGTCACATTTCTTTTGGAAGCTCTAAAGGAGAACACATTTCTTATCTTTTCTATCTTCTAGATGTTGCCTGTAATTTTTGCCTCAGAGTCTTACATCACTCCAATCTGTTTCCATTGCTACCTCTCCTATGACTGTAACCCTCCTGCTTCCCTTTTATTAGGAGCCCTGTGATTACCTTGAGCATACACAGATATCCAGGATAATCCCCCATTGCAAAATCCTCAATTTAATAACATTTACAAAATCTTTTTTGCCATGCAAGGTAGCATATTAATAAGCTTCATATATTAGAATATGAAATCTCTTTGCAAAAAGGAGACACTATTCTGTCTTTATACATTCCTTTCTGATTTAACCAGGAAAGGTTCTTGCTTTTAAAAACGCATGTGATTAGGTTGAGTCCACCTATATAACCTAGGTCCTAGGATAATCTCCCCTTTTCAAGATCCTTAACCTTAACCACATCTTCAATGTGTTTTTGTGTTTGTTTGGTTTGTTTTGGGGGGTTTTGTTCATTTGTTTGTTTTATCAAGTAAAGTAATATATTCATGGGTTCTGGGGATTATGACTATAGCATAATTTTTTTTATGAAGCCATTATTTTGCCTACCAAATTATATTTCGGGAATTAGTCCATTTCATTCAGGTTTTCTATTTACTATATAAAATTGTTTATAATATTCCCTTATTATCTCCTGTGTCCATCCTTTCATTATTGATAGCGGTAATTGTGTTTTCTGTCTTTTTATCTTGGTCACTCTGCTTAGAGATTTATCAATTTTATTGATCGTTTTGAAGAAACATCTTTTGTGATCATTAGTTTTCTTTTTGGCTTTATGTTTTAATTGATGTATGCTCTAACCTTTAGTTACCTTGCTCTCCTTTAATTTTCTATTTTTGTTTATCTAAGGTGGATACTGATTTAGATCTTTTTCTTTCTTTTCTATTACAGACATTAATTGTTTTAAATTTCCTTTAAGCACTGCTTTAGCAGCATCCCACAAATTTTGTAGTGTTTTATTTTCATTGAATTCAAAATAATTTTAATTCCCCTTAAACTTACTTTGATTATTTAGAAGTATGATATTTAATTTCCATATATATAGAAATTGTACAAATATTCTGTTATTGATTTTTAGTTGATTTCTAGTACTAGAATATACTTTGCATAGTTTATATTGCCTTAAATTTCTTTAAGTTTCTTTTATGGTCTAGAATATGGTCTATCTATGAGAGTGTTTCAGATACATTTGAAAAGAATGTGCATTCTGATGTTAGGTTGAGTGTTTTGTAAATATCAATGATAAAATTGTTCATATAATCTACATTTCACTATTTTTCTGACTACTTATTCTATCAGTATGTTAGAAAGAATTGTTTAAGTGTCCAATTTTAATTGGTGATTTGTCTTTTTGTCTTTTCAGCTCTACAATTTTTTTCTTCATGTAATTTGAGGTTCTTTTGTTTGAGACATGGTATTTAGGATTGTTATGCCTTCTTGGTAAATTGACTCTTTTTTCATCTTTTAATATGCCTGATTATACTTGATAATATTCTTTGGTCTAAAGTTCTAAGGATATATTTGTTGTTCTTTTCCCCCTAAACATTAAGGAGTTTCTTTAATAAGAGACTAAAAAGAGAGGGATCTGGGTGGAATTATATCTGAGGCTGCTCCCTTTTTCTAGCCAGTACCATAAAGAAAATTTTGTAAGGATATTTTCAAAATTCCTTGTAAACACCTGGTGCAGTTAATGGAGGAAAGATTTTTTGTTTGTGTGGTGTTTTTTTGTTTGTTGGTTGGTTGGTTTTTGTTGTTTTTTAAAATATATTTTTCTTGATTTCAGAGATGAAGGGAGAGAGAGAGAGAAACATCAATGATGAGAGAGAATCATGGACCAGCTGCCGCCTATACCCTCCTTCCAGGGGATGAAGCCCACAATCCTGGCATGTGACCTGATCAGAAATTCAACTATGACCTCTTGGTTCATAGGTTGACGCTCAAACTCTAAAACACACTGGCTGGGTGAGGAAAAGTTTTTAAGAAAATACTAGTTGTGCTATATTTGCCACTCCTAAACACTTCACACACTCTCCCGTACCCATGCTCTCAGCCTTTAGCAATTCATTAGTGTTTTTACCTGAATCTTCTTACTGTCTTATTTGAAATCTAATGGCATCTTCTCCAGGCAAGCCAATGCTAGAATTTGGTTTTCTGTTTCAGATGCCAATTTCTCCCTAGATTTGAGGTTAAGTATTTGACTTTCAGCTATAGTTCTTTGATTTGATTGGCTTCAAGAAATATCTAAATTTTTCACGTCTTCAGCATTTTCTTTTTGTAAGCATGAGGATGATGCTCTTTTTAGCTCTCTGTGTCTTAAAGCAGATACCAAAAGTGGCATCAGGGAGATAATTTAGTGAGAGATTCCTAGATTGTCTCTAACTTGGTATTCTTATAAACAATGCTGCAATAAATGTCCTTTATGGTACTATATGAGGATTTTCCTGGGTTATTGTGAGAGGGGTTACTTGTTTCTATCATGTGAGTGTAATTAATTTGGCCAATTGCTACCATACTGCTCTCCCAAAATGGCTGTACATGTCTAGACGCCCACTATAAGCCAATAAAATGTGTTTCCTGGATCCTTGTAACATTATAAAATTTTCCAATTTTTAAAAATATGAATATAAAGTGGCATAACATCATTTTAATTTACATTTATCTGATTACTAATAATTTTAAGCATGCTTTTTATACTTACTAGAGGGCTGGTGCACGAATTCGTGTATTGGTGGGGTCCCTTAGCTTGGCCAGAGATCAGCGCCAGCTGGCTGGTGGTGTGTGTGTGTGTGTGTGTGTGTGTGTGTGTGTGTGTGTGTGTGTGAAAATACTGTAGGAAGTTGGCTGGACCAGGAGGGAAGACCACAGGAGGTTGGCTGGCTACAGGAGATTGGCTGTAGGAGCACACTGACCACCAGGGGGCAGTTCCTCTGTGGAGCATCTGCCCCCTGGTGGTCAGTGCATGTCATAGCTACTAGCCAGTCATCTGATTGTCTGGTCATAACAGTTACTTAGGCTTTTATATATATATACTAGTGGTCCAGTGCATGAAATTTATGCACATTAAAAGGGACTTAATTAGAGGAAATATTTTAATATTGCTATTTTCCCTTTCTCTATAATAGAAGTGTCAGAGATTAAAGAAAATTAATAAAATGTATATGAAAATCTCCATTCCTATCAGAGTCTGGGGCATGCCATGGGACCCAGAGTCAAGTCTCCACCCACCCGTGTTCACCTTGAAATCATGCAAGACCCAGATTTGGCCAGCCCCACCCCATGAAGCCCCGCAGGGCAGGAGGCAAAGCCTCAGGTCCCCTATCAAGTCCTATTGGCAGGAAGCATGGCCTCAGATACCCCAGCTCAGCCTTAGGTCCCCTGGCCAGGCGCCAGGTCAGGGGGTGCATCCTCAGGTCCCCTGACACTGCCTCATGTCCCTCTGCCCTGGCACCAGAGCAGGGGGTGCAGCCTTAGGACCTCCAGCTTGGCCTCAGGTCCCCCAGTGCTGAGGTGGGGGATGTGGCCTCAGGTATCCCATCAAGCCCTTCCAGGCAGGGGGGTGCAACCTTAGGTCCCCTGGCCCATTTCAGGAGCGAAGGGAGTAGCCTTAGGTCCCGTGGCCTGGCCTCAGGTCCTCCGTCCTGATGCCAGGGGACATGGTGCCACGGTGCCACCGCTGCACACGCCCACTGGCCATGCACGCCTCAGCCCTGCCCTCACCCCTCGTGCTCCTTGGCCCCGCACCCCCTCCCCTACCCTCGCACACCTCAGCCCCACCCCCACCTCTCACGTGCCTCTGCCCCGCCCCCCGCTCCTGATTGGCTGGTAGTGTAGCAAAGGTACGGTCAAATTTGCATGTTTCTCTTTTATTATATAGGAGGATAGACTAGCGGCCCAGTGAGCAAAATCATACTCAGTAGGCTACCCCCCACTTCTGTGCGTGCCAGCAGGATCCACAGCAAACCCACAGGAACCAGAGGTAAGGGACCAAGAGGTACTCCATGCACTTACTGGTGACTGGTCACACACGTAACCCCACCTTCCCGCACATGCCTCCCCAGGCATGCACCCCTGCCCACTTGTGTGTGCCTGCTGCACACATAGCCTCCTGCTGATTTGTTGTTATAAATGTGAGAGCATGATGACCATTTGCATATTAGTCTTTTATTATATAGGATTATACATGGAAGTTTTATTGCCCTAAATTATTTGTTCCTATACTTTTCTCATTTTCACTGTTTTATTTTTCTTGTGTTTTTTTTTTTGGTGGTTTAATTGTTTATTTTAGTTCTTAATCCCTTCATCAATTAACTTGATCTAGTCAACCCATCAAATTTTCTCTTATAATTTGTATTTTGGAGGGTCTTATAATGTTTTTCCTTATATTTAGGCTACAGAGAAAATAGGACTTTCAAACATTTTTTTTACATCTATGCATTGTTTCAAATCTTGTCACCAAGCTTTGATTCACTATACATTCAAATGTAAATTAACCTTACTTTTGAGAATTAGAGGAAAGGGAGTACTTTAGCAAAGTTGAAAAGTATAGCCTAAAGCATACTAGACTACAAGTTCGAAGGCCAAAGTTTTTGTCCAAACTTTACCACTATACAGCTAACTAGTGGTAAAGTTTGGACAAGTGATCTTAATCAACTAATAGTCTTATTGAACTTGATAATGTTTGATTGGTAAAGTGGAGATAACACCACCAGGTTTGCCTTGTGTTTCAAGTAGTTTTGAAAGTAGTTTGAAAATTATATATTGCAGTGTAATGAAGACCTAGGGAAGAGGCAGGAGCAGGGTGGGGGGATCAGTGGGGGTAAAATGGGACATCTGTAATACTTTCAACAATAAAAATAAGTTTTATTTTTTTCAAATTTCTTTATTGATTAAGGTATTACATATGTGTCCTTATCCCTCTATTAACCCTCCAAACCTCCCCCCACTCATGCCCTCACCTCCCTGGTGTTCATGTCCATTGGTTAGGCTTATATTCATGCATACAAGATAAGTGTTAAAAATAAAAATTAAATTAAAGGAAGAAAAATTACATATTGCAATACAAATATAAAATTCTGGCATGGTCAGCTTGTGTCTTTGGTTTTGCTTTATTAGTACGATAACTTAAACCAGTGGGTCTCAGATGCTTTCAAGGATATTAATAGATGTTCTTGAAAAAGAAATTCTGGGTTAAAATCAATTGAAATTATTATTTAAACCAGTTATATACTGTGTGACTTCTTAGAAACATCACTATTCTAATATGCAATGAACTTGATCAAGAGTCATAAAATAGTGTACTTTTTTCCACCACAGAGATTTTCCTTTTGGACATTTTTTTTCACAGAATTCCTATGAAACATCTCCCATAAAGTAATCTTGTAAAATAAAAAGTGAGGGAAAATGGTTTATTGGAAAGAACACTGAGCTTCTCATATTCTAGTTCTGCTACTCAGGTGAGACTTTAGGAAAGGTAGTTAACCTCTTTGAGACTCTCTTAACCCTTGAAAATTGAGCTAAATTGTTCCTTTAAAGTACTGTTTAATGTACTGTATGTAAAATAAGTGGTACATAGTAGAACTCACTAAGTGGTGGTGGTTTGTTTATTTTTGTTATTATTGTTGATAGTATTATTAAGATTATCAGTGTATACACCTGCCAGAATGGCTACCATCAATAAATCAACAATCAACAAGTGCTGGTGAGGATGTGGAGAAAAGGAAACCCCAGTACAATGCAGACTGGTACAGCCACTGTGGAAAACAGTATGGAGTTTCCTCAAAAAAATTAAAAATGGAACTGCCTTTTGACTCAGTGGCTCCACTTCTGTGAATATATGCTAAGAATCCAAAAACACCAATTGGAAAGAATATATGCAACCTTATGTTCATAGTAGCATTATTTACAATAGCCAAGATCTGGAAAGAGCCCAACTGCCCATCAGTATATGAGTGGATAAAAACAATAAAAATAAAACTGTGGTACATTTACACAATGGCATACTACTTGGTCATAAAAAATGAAGAAAATCCTAGCTTTTGTGATAACATGAATGAACCTGAAGATTATTATGCTAAGTGAAATAAGCCAGAGAACAACAAATACAATATGATCTCACTTATATGTGGAATCTAATGAACAAAATAAACTGAGGAACACCATAGAAACAGAGGCATGGATACATGGTACAGACTAGCAGCTGTCAGAAGGGAGAGGGGTTGGGGGCTGGGTGTATGAAGGGTGAAGGGATTAAGCAAAAAAATTATATGGTGTCCCCAAAAAATATATTCACAAGCTTTGAATTATAAAGGCGGTGTCTATTAAAATAAATGTCAATTTCAAAATCAAGCTATAAGCTGTTAAAGTGTATATACTTTTTCATTTTTTATTGATTTCAGAGAGGAAAGGAGAGGAAGAGAGAGATAGAAACATCAATGATGAGAGAGAATCATTGATTGGCTGCCTCCTGCATGGCCCTCACTGGGGATTGAGCCTGCAACCCGGACATGTGCCCTTGCCCGGAACTGAACTTTGGACCATTCAGTCCACAGGCTGACACTCTATCCACTGAGCCAAACCAGCTAAGGTTGTATACATTTTCTGAGAATATATATATATATATATATATATATATATATAGAGAGAGAGAGAGAGAGAGAGAGACAGACAGACAGACAGACAGACAGACAGACAGACAGAGACAACAGTATTGTGATTGCCAGAGGGAAAGAGGATGGGGGAGGTAAAAGAGGGAAAATGGGGGATAAATGGGATAGAAAGAGACTTTGCTTTGGATAATGGGCACATGCCCAATTACAAATGATGTTTTGTTGAGTTGTACACTTGAAATCTGTAAGGTTTTGTTAACCAATGTCACTACAATAAAGTCAATGAAAAAAGTGATTGATCAGAGATCATATAGCTAGCTATCAATAAAACTAGTTAAAAACTCAGACTCTAGTAGTGCTGTGCTCTTTCCATTCACTAAAATTAAAAAAGGGAATACACATCACCAGCCCACTTCAATGTGTTTGTCAATTATGCTAGCAAAATCTACTTGAAACAGGTGTCGTACTTCTTTCAGGATTGTAAAACTCCATATCCACCTCTAATTAAACAGACTTTCTTTATTCAACCCAAAATATTTTTATGCAAATTATTCTGTTCAAATGTATAATCCCTTTAATCATCATACTTGTCTTTTAACTCCCAGTAAGCTGTTTATAAATTTTGAGAGTCATCAAAAATGATCACTGACACTTTTCTCCTCCCACTGAAGTAAAAAATTAGAAGGATCTTAAAGCAAAGTCAGTTCTCCACATGGAACAGAATTTCCTATGGTGAAGTGCTGGCAACTTCATTTCCCTTACTGAACAACAGAAACTACAAAGGCAAAGGGTCATACTGTATGGATTAAGATGCTGAGCCCACAGCAGGCAAAGTCAGCTAGGGGTCAAAGTAATAAGAGAGGAACTGTTAGTTGTACAGTAGTTTGTCTGAATGTGAATATAATCTGTGCACATCTTGAGGGTTTGCATTTGGAGCTGAAATAAAATCAAAGGAGTGTTTTGTTTTAATTTACTATTTATATATAGAGATATAAAAAGTAGTTTCTCCTGGGGCTTAAAAGGTACTGCTGGGCAGTAAATCATGTGTTACCATTTTCAGGTTCCCTGGATAGGACTTATTAAGCAACAATGTCAGCAAAATTTGGGAGCTTGAAAAGTAAATGTTTAAATGTACCACACACCTGGGAGTAGCTTAGGCTTTGGGAGAAGCTGGCTCAGCATGTATAAAGGTGGGCTCAGGAGGTGTTTTTTTATTACCTGACCCTATCCAAAAGCTAAACAGAACAATACAGGTTCAGTAGAATAGTTACCCTTAGAGGAAATCCTATTCCCTGAAAAGTATAGTTTTTATTTTGGATGTTTTCCTCCTAATAGGTAGTTTTCACAGCCCTGCCCATCGCTGTTTCACTGACATAAGATACAAAGAACAGTCAATTGTTTTTATTCCACCCATTTCTCTCGACCCTCTTTGACGAAACATTGTTTTGCACAAAGTTATAAGTCACTCTTCCCACTAACTCTAGAACTTGAGAGGATATTGTTTTAAATTTTATAATAAGGTCATACATGCATACAACACTCTAAACATGTACATTCATAGCATCTGTTGCAAATTCTGTTTTCTTATCTCCATAGGAAATGGAGATAAGGTTGTATACTTGGGACCCAGGCTGTTCCTAGCCTGTTTCTTTACACAAGTGTCAAAAAGACAGACTAACTTGGCCTTGACTGCTCTTAAGTAAGCCCTTACACAGCATGCTTCAGAAACATCCTTTTGATAGATGGTGTTCCTGTGAGAGTAGTTGCAAAAGTGGAGGCAAAATGTCTTCCTACCTCGGGCTTTCCTGATGAACCGTAGCAATCTGGGATAGCTAGAGTGGGATCCCCAGGCCTAATCATAGCCCACTGGCGCCTTTGTGATTTGCTTTATGTTCATTTTGTTTGACAGTTCTGAAGCTGTGTTTTCTTACAGCTGAGTGGCCTGTGGCAGCTGGATGCTGAAAGTAGTTCTTACTCACGTAGAGACCACACACACAAGAAGAGAGAGCAAAGTTGAGCACGAGAGCAAGAGCTAGAGAGCTAGAGATTGAGAGATGTGTGAAAAATTGAAATAGCAAGGACTGTTATAAAAAGAAAATGTGTGAAAAATTGAAATGACAAAGGCTGTTACTGGCTTGTCACATTGTCACAGACAAACTGAAATGGTTGCTGGTAATCTGAGCACTTGAGAGGTGGCAGGACAGAAGACACTGCTATCAAGATTCACTCCTCCGGCTGGAATTCTGCAAGGGTCATGTTCAAAATGATTGTGCCTCACTTCTAAACCTATAGGCTTAAGAGAGCACAGTGAGGATACTAAGAAAGGATATGCATTTCACTGCCTGACAAATTGAAAATTATTTAATTCTTCAGAACTGACTTTGTGTAACTACCTGTTGGGGCACTGATGATAATAGCTTCATAGATGTAGAAAAATTCCAGAATAATACTCAGAAAGAATAGCTATTTAACTTATCATTGAACAAAATTTAATAGAAGAAATGTTTTGGGAGTGAGGCATGAATTCAGAATCTAAATGACGTAACTGGAGCAAACTGTACATAGAAAATAATGAATAAGTAAACAAAAATACATCGAAAGGAAGACAAAGCACTAATAACAATTGAAAAAGAGGGCAGTGAGCCTTCATCATGATCATGTTACAATCAAAACCCCACTCTAATACAGGATCATGGCTGAAGGAATTTCCTGCCTTATGGATTCATTTACATTACAGCCACAGAAAACTTTTTGAGATAAAGCTCCAACCCACCCATTTTCACCTCAATGTTGGCTAAAATAATGATTCAGAAAATACAGCTACCAGAACAGCTGATATTTTAGTTATACAAATAGCAGGGATACTAGATAAGCTGGTAAAAGGAAAGATTATCAACCTCTATTTTATTATGTTTAGGAAGAGAAAGTGAAAATGTGAATACAAACTATTAATCAAAGATCAGTGTACACACTGATCATCTTTTTTTGTTTGTTTGTTTTTACTTTATTTTTATTGTTGACACTATTACAGATGTCCTCATATTATCCCCGTACCCCCAACCTCCACTCACCCTTCCCTCTGGTCATCAAGTCACTGTAGTCTGTGTTCATGGACTATGCATATATGATCTTTGGCTAATCACTTCACCTTCTTTCATCCCATTTCCCCTCCCAACTCCCCTCTGACAGTTGTCAGTCTATTACATTCCACATATAAGTGAGATAATAAGTTATTTGTATTTCTCTGACTGGCTTATTTCACTTAGCAAAATACTCTCCAGTTCTATTCATGCTATCACAAAAGGTAAGAGTTCCTTCCTTTATACAGTAGTGTAATATTCCATTGTATAAATGTGCCACATCTTTTTTATCCTTTCATCTACTGATGGGCACTTAGGCTGTTTCCAGATCTTGGTTATCCTAATAAAAAAGCAATATGCAAATTGACAGTACCTCTGCTATACCCACAAGCCATGCCCACCAGCCAATCAGGAGCAAAATACAAATAAACCCAACAAAGATGGTGATTCATTTGCATACACAGGCTGAGCGGCCTGGGTCCCAGAAACATACTTGGGACCCAAGCTGTTCCTAGCCTGTAGGCCTGCACTTAGGCCCTGAGTGGCAGGGGTCGCAAAACACCCCCAGCCACTGCAGGACTATGGGTAAAACAGCCAAGAGGTTGAGGGCGGGGTGGGAACATCCCCATATAGCAACTCGGGGATGTTCCTGCCCCACCCCCAGCCACTTGCGTGTGCTCTGGCGCCAAGTGCCAGTTTGGGTCCATGCCCCCAGCCTCAGCCATCAGTAGACAGGAGCTGACTACTGGGCTCTGGAGCATGCGGAGACCCTGGTGGTCGCTGCCGTGTGTGACCGAGGAGTCCCTGCATGTCCCCCAACCTGGCGCCCACGATGGAGGGGGGTGGCTGCCAGTCTCTGGGGTGTATGGAGACCCTGTGGCCACCACCATGTGGCAGGAACACCCCCTAGCCCAGTGGATACAGTGCAGAGGCCGCATGAGCTATAGAGGAAACACCATTTTAAAATATATATTATTGATTTTTTTACAGAGAAGAAGGGAGAGGTATAGACAGTTGGAAACATCGATGAGAGAGAAACATCGATTAGCTGCCTCCTATACACTCCCCACTGGGGATGTGCCTCCAACCAAGTACATGCCCTTAACAAGAATCAAACCTGGGACCCTTCAGCCTGCAGGCCCAGGGTTTATCCACTGAACCAAACCAGTTCCAGCATAAATACCTTTTCTCACCACTCAACAGCTAGCCACTTGCAGTGTTCTTGGTAACTTGGGTTATAAGAATCCAAGAAGGTGATCTAGGGTTTTTCCACACACTCCTGGAGGAAAAAACAAAGGTCTGCTGCGGGAGGGGCTAATAAATGTCATATACTGCCATAGCTGGTTTGGCTCAGTGGATAGAACCTTGGCCTGCTGACCGCAGGGTCTGGGTTCAATTTTGATCAAGAGCATGTACCTAGGTTACAGGCCCAGGTCTGGGCTCATGCAGGAGGCAACCAATCAAATGTCCCTCTCACATTGATATTTCTCTCTGTCTCTCCCTCTCTTCCACACTCTAAAAATCAATGGAAACATATCCTCAGGTGAGGATTAAAAAACAAGAAAGAAATGTCATATCCTATGAAAGACACATCTTGAAAATGCCTAAAGAAAGTTGTCATTTTTTCACAGTGAAGGGACTAGAGTCTGTGTTGATGAAAACACCTTGGCGGCTGCAGTGGCTGGCAGTGGCTGCAGCAGCAGGGTAATGGGGCTGGCGCCTTCCTTTGATCAGCCCAGTCACCTCCCACAGAGGGTGGCCAGACTGATGGGGAGCAAGCCTCAGCTATCAGTAGGACATCTCCTGAGGGTTCCCAGTCTGTAAGAGGGGGCAGGCTAGGCTGAGGGAACTCCCTGCCATGCATGAATTTTGTGCATTGGGTCACTAGTTGTAAATAATGCTGCAGTAGTAATAGTAATAGTAGGGGTAAGACTTCCTTACTTTATACAGTGGTGTAGTATTCCATTGTATAAATGTGCCACATATTTTTTATCCTTTCATCTACTGATGGGCATTTAGGCTGTTTCCAGATCTTGGCAATTGTAAATAATGCAGCAATAGTAATAGTAGGGGTACATATAGTAGGGGTATATATAATCTTTTGAATTAGTGTTTCTGGCTTCTTTGGATATATTTCCAGAATTGGAATCACTGAGTCAAAAGACAAGTTTTATTTTTAAATTTTTGAGGAATATGTGAATTATTTCATAAGTCAATTTCTGCTCTGCCATATGACAATTCTGTAACATGTGAATATTCTATTGTTATGGTCATTATCACTGATCAGTGTGTATTCCTGGTACTCTATCTTCTGGGCTTTTTCTGGGCACCCTTGTGGTTGAGTAGAACATTGTGACTAATTCTTATAAATTAGAATTCTGTAAAAATTTCAGTAAGCTAAAGTGATATGTATCACTTCTGGGTCAGAGCATCCATTTACCAGTGTGAAATTTCCCATAAATATAATTCTTTTTTGCATTGCTACTAGAAAATTCCATATGAAGGCTATTGTGTCATTTTGTATCTCTCAGGTGTTACTTAATAAACATGTAATATGTGGGAATAGTAAACCTTTATGACGTTAAGGCACTGAATTTTGGGACTTGTTTTGCATTACAGCATAATCTAGCCTATCTTTACTGATATGCCTGCTTCCAATGTTAGACTGTACATCTCTTCTGGGGAAGATGATGTTCTCTAGAACCTTTGCAGATTTTTACTCTGAAACTGGAGGTTTTAAATGAATATTGGCTTATTTGTTGACTTTTCAGAAGAATTTTTTTTGACAGAGTAACTATTGTATAATGAGAAAGAATGAGGTAGGAATCATTTTAAATCTCTGTTAGGTCTAATAAGGTTAGTAGTTCTATAAGACACAGGCCTCAAATAGGTAAAAGTAAAATATTAATACATTTGATGTTACATTATTTTATTTCTAGCCACACAACCACAAGGCAGATACAATTAATAGTTGATACTCTTTAATAATGTACACATTTAATCTAAATCAGTCAGCTATTTTACAAGTTACTAGGCAACATACAGATCTAATATGTAAAATGCACCTATTTTGGGATGTGTTAAGATGTATGATTACATTAGCAACTAAGGAATACACAGTGCTATTGTTACAGAGTTCATAATCAACCAGGTTGAAAAAATAGGTAGAAACTATGTGCAAGGTAGTTAGATACCCTGAGCTTATTCAGTGAGAAGTAATGCAAAAGATTAATTTTACAGATTTATCAATCAACCAGTGATTTAGCTCATACAATGCTAGGCAACAACCTTAATCTCCCCCTCCACAGGAGGTTCATTAACTTCATTACTTCATAAACTATTTCTTTTTTGAACTATAAGATTTCTATTTTATGTATAAAATAGCAAAAAGCAAATCTAAATGTCCAACAATAGAGAACAAGTTGAATTAAAGCCACTGAACATACAAGAGGTATGTTTACTAGCATAAAAAGATGCTTATATATTGTTAATTGACAAAGGAAGGTTAGAAAGTCATACCCGGTGTTACACTAATTTTGTAAAAAATTTTTTTTAAAGTTATGTATCCATAAGATTTGGTTTGAAGATATAAAGACCATGTAGCATTGCAAGAGCTCAAATGAGAGATAATGAGTCTGCAGTTAAGAGCTCTTTAAAAAAAACAACTTTTAATTTCACAATGATTTCAATCTTGGTGAAAAAACATTACACAAAATTTGGAAAAATAGAGGGAAAATATCTCAATGTCCAACAACTCCAAGACAATTATAATAATTTTATATATTTTTCTAGAATCTTATACACACTTCTTGGTGTTGTAATTTATGTTTATAATGTTTTTTAAAGTTTTTATTAAATATTATAAAGTTTTTTAGAAAAGGAAAAGAAATAAGTCTCAATCTCAAGTATCATCCATGGTTATTGCTGTATGGTTTATGGTTAAGTCTTACATTCCTGTTTTAGATATCTTATCTAATATAAGAGTAATATGCAAATTGACCATCACTCCAACACACAAGATGGCCGCCCCTGTGTAGACACAAGATGGCCGCTACAAGATGGCCAGCAGGGGAGGGCAGTTGGGAGAGACCAGGCCTGTAGGGAAGGACAGTAGGGAGGGACCAAGCCTACAGGGGAGGGCAGTTATAGGTGACTGGGCCTGGAGGGGAGGGAAGTTGGGGGCAACCATGCCTGCAGGAGAGGGCAGTTAGGGACAATCAGGCCTGCAAGGGAGGGTAGTTGGGGAGACTAGGCCTGCAGGGAAGAGCAATTGGGGGTGAAAAGGCCTGCAGGGGAAAATAGTTAGAGGCAACCAGGCCTTCAGGGAGGGAAGTTGGGGGAGACCAGGATGGCAGGGGAGGGCAGTCAGAAATGACCAGGCTAACAAGGGAGGGCATTTAGGGATTAATGGGTCAGCAGGGGAGGGAAGTTGGGGGCAACCAGATCTACAGGGGAGGACAGTTAGGGGTGACCAGGCTGGCAGGGGATGGTAGTTAAGGGCAATCAGGCTGGCAAGGGAGTAATTAGGCTTTGATCAGGCTGGCAGGGTAGTGGTTATAGGGTGACAAGGCTGGCAGGCAGAAACAGTTAGGGGCAATCAGGCAGTTAGGCAGGCAAGCAGTTGGGAGCCAGCAGTCCTGGATTGTGAGAGGGATGTCCGACTGTCCGTTTAGGCCAGATCCCACTGGGATAGGGCCTAAAAGGACTGTTGGACATCCCTCAAGGGGTCCCAGATTGAAAAGGGTGCAAACTGGGCTGAAGGACACACCCTTCTGCACGAATTTTGTGCACCAGGCCTCTAGTTATTTACATAATTAGATATTTAATCATCTAAAAACTCACTTGTGTATTATTTGTATAATAGTAATAATATATTAATAATATACCTATCCATCATGTCTGACGTTTGATAATCTCCTCCTTCTAGTCTGGCAGCTTTTATTTTCTTGGAAGGCAGTATTAGGAAACCAAATTTGGTTTCTCACCCTGACTCTAGCCACTTCCAAAAAAGATAATGTCCATTCTGTTTAATTTTTAAGTGTGACAAATATTTATGTCATGCCTACTATTCATTCACTATCCAGGCCTGCTTTAGGTATTGGGAATAAAAGTGATTTCAGGGTGGTTAAGACAACAACTTTATTGCTTGAGTGCCTGTTCTTTGTCTTAATGGCTGTGTAATTGGGGCAGGTTACAACCAGTTATTTTTTTGAAATCATTTAGACATATCCCATTATTTTCCCCCTTGATGCAATAACTGATTATTTTTCTTAAAAGTCTCACATCACCATCATGCCCTCATCAAGTATTTTTGTTCACCAAATACCACATCTCAGGGGAAGACTGTAATTCTGATAAGGACTATCATCATAAAGAAGTTACTTCAACTATGTTGATTTCAATTCTCTAAATTGCAAGAGTACTGAATCATATAGTTTTCAAAGATCTTTCAATTCCAAAATTCTATTGTTATAAGGTTCTGCTTGTCTTTTCAGTGGAGGAAGAGAAATGAAGCCTCTAGACTAATTGATAATAAGAAATGAATTCTTATTTGTCAACAACCCTTTGAGGAGTTCTTGATAATTGCACTTTAGAGAGTCAAAATTGGTGCATTATCCACTATACACATGCAAATCCCAGGCTACCACCTTGCTGCATCAGAGTATTCTGAGTCAGATGCCACTAATATATATTCAGGAACTGACCATAAGGCAACACTTTACTAAATGTCATCAGGATGGAGACCATCAAACATTAAAGAAAAAAAGAAGAGAGGAACACCAAGATGGCGGCATAGGCAAACACCTATTGTTCTGCCCCGCCCAACGATTTAAGAACTACAACATAACAGCAGAACAGACAAGCACCCAGAATCGCCAGAAAGCTGGCTGAACGAAAACTCCACTAATAGGAGCAGAGGTGGGACACTGAGAGTCAGGAGCTGTGGGAGCACAGCCTTTCAGACGGAAACAGGTTAGGAGCCACCCTGGTCGCGTGCACACGGGCTGGGGCTGGAGCAGTGACCCGGCTGGATTTCTCCAATGGGGAAGGGCAGAGGCGTCCCACTGCCCGGATTCCCCAGCGCCAGGCGAGGTCCGAGATCCGGGGTACGTGGAGAAGGCCCCCTGCACAGATTCCCCAGAGCCAGGCGAGGTTCGAGGTCCGGGGGAAGCACCCTGGAAGCAGGGCGCGCAAGAGGCTCCTAGTCGCAAGGGTCGCTCAAACCCACGACTTGCCCCCTGGAATCTTGTCTCCTGGTTCCGGATACCATCTATTTTACAGCCCTGGGCTAGACTTGTGGTGTGCAGGCACATTTGGGGAAAGGCAGAGTTGTCTGGCAAGGGGAAGAGACTAGCGGCTTTCTCTTGGAGGTGTCTGCAGCCATCCCCATCCAACAGAGACCCGCGCAGGCACGCGCACGAGCAGCGCATAGGAAGCAGCTGACGCTGCCGCTACCGCGCAGCTCAGAGACTCCGCCCATTCAACCTGAACACAGTCTCCCTTCACAGCCAATTGGCCTGGAGGTCAAACCCTCCTAGGGCTAACAACAACAAGCTGGGTTTAAATTCAAAAATACTGAATACAACCCATAAAGGTTTGCAGTAAGAGTACCCACCTCAGGTAACTGGGGAGGCTGAGCCACTGTCCCTTTGAGGATATCCACCACATAAAGCAGCCACCATGCAGAGACATGGAAAGAAATCAGGTGTGAAAGAAATGGAGGAGAAAAGACGACAAGACATAGAGTTCAAAACCACAGTTATAAGGCTATTCAAGAGGCTCCTACAAAAGGCCGATCAACTTAATGAGAACTACCAGGAAATAAACAAGACCAACCAGCAAATGAATGAGAATTACAAGGAGATGAATGATACTTACAAGGAAATGAATGAGACCCTCAGGCAAATGAACAAGACCTCTGAGGATACGAACCAGACCCTCACAGATAAAAAAAAAGGACCAACTAGAAATCAAGTATACACAGACTGAAATAAAAAATATTACACAAAGTCCTAAAAGCAGTCCAGAGGGCCACAAGAACCAAGTCAAAGATTTGAAATACAAAGAACCAAAATCCACTCAGCTGGAAAAGCAAGAAACAAAAAGAATTCAAATAATTGAAGATAGCGTAAGGGGCCTCTGGGACAACCTAAAGCAAGCCAACATCCGAATTATTGGGGTGCCAGAAAAAGAGAGAGAGCATGTTAATGAAAACCTACTTGAAGAAATAGTGATTGAAAACTTTCCCCACCTGGTGAAAGAAACTGACTTAAAAGCCCAAGAAGTACACAGAACCCCAAAATATAGGAATCTAAAGAGGAACACACCAAGACATATCATAATTAAAATGCCAAGAGCAAAAGATATAGAGAGAATATTAAAAGCAGCAAGAGAAAAACAGTTGGTTACCTACAGGGGAGCACCCATACGATTGTCAGCGGATTTCTCAACAGAAACGATGCAGGCCAGACACGAGTGGCAAGAAATATTCAAAATAATGAAGAGCAAGAATCTACAACGAAGATTACTCTATCCAGCAAAGCTATCATTCAGAATTGAGGATCAGATAAAGTGCTTCGCAGATAAGAAAAAGCTAAAGGAGTTCATCACCACCAAACCTGTATTATATGAAATGCTGAAAGATATTCTTTAAGAAGAGTAAGAAGAAAAAGGTAAAAATATAAATTATGAACAACAAATACACATCTATCAACAAATGAACATAAAAATCAAGTGAACTGATAGGCTGATGAACAAGATAAACTGGTGACTATAACAGAAACATAGACATAGAGAGGGAATGGACTGACAATTCTTGGGGAGAAAAGTGTTGTTGGAAGTACAGCAAGAGATTGGACAAAAATCTTGCAACAATGGGAGAGGACATTAGGGAGGGGGAGGTGAGGGAGGAGGGTGGGATAGGTACAGGTTGGAGTGAAGATATAGGGGGATAAAAAAAGGGGAAACAATGTAATTAATAAACTGAACAATAAAGAAAAAAAGTGGTAAAAAATTTAAAAAATAATAAAGAAAAAAAGAAGAAAGAAAAGCAATCTAAATGATTTTGGATAATCTGCCTTATAGTTCCCTTGTTTTTTATGATGATTTAACAACTTAGTTTCATCATTTAGTATTTCTTGTAATTGATTACTTCTAAGAAAATCTGTGTTTGAGGAAGCAGGAACACCTTTGTTTATATCTACCTGATTTTTTTTCTTTCCTATCTGATCAAAATCTCGACACAAATGCAGTTTACTGGATGAAACTGGTTGATTTTGAAGGCCTGCAATGCCACCTTGTGGATAAATCATGGCAGCAATGGACTATGTACTTTCATATATTATCTGGGAAATAAGCTGAAATTTGAATCATTCTAACTTGTCAAGTTTTAATTCAAGACTTTGTTTCTTAGATCAAAAATAAGATCATAATATAAGTCACAGTAAGTGACCCACTTTGTCTTCTTAAAACAATAGTTGAAAATAAGACAATTGTGTTGCTGCTGTTAATTTACACTTAGTATTAATTTAAGATGTGCAACCCATCAAGATTATCACATCAGAATGTTTTGCTTTAAACCATGGCCAGGAGGCTCTGTTGGTTGGAATTTCCTCCCCTATACCAAGAGGGTGGCAACCAATCAATGTTTCTCTCTCTCATTAATGTTCCTCTATTTTTCTCTCTCTATCTTCCTCTCTCTCCATTTCTATCTCACTGTCTCTCAAATCTATAAAAACATACCTTCCAGTGAGGATTTTTAAAAATATCTACTTTAATACTATACATGTAGTGCCATTTAGAACAACTGAACTTCAGTGACAGATTTGTGATACCTGGTTTATATTTTCCCTATAGGAGCTATCAGTAATTTCTGCATATAAGAACTAAGAATTACATGCTCTGTAAATAGGGAAGTGATATACACAGAATTATTTGGAATAAGTTTTAGAATCAAGCTCCAAGTCATTATAGAGGCATGGCTGATTTCATATTCTGAATAATCCTCCCACTGAAGACATCTGAAATCCTGAATTGTGAATAAATAAATAAATAAATAAATGTATCCATAAGATAGAAAATAAGACACACTCAGAGATTAAACAGTATAGTAAAGGTTAGAACTCAGAAAGGATATCTCAACACTAAAGATATCTTTCACCTTAAAGATAATTGCTAAATCTAGCAAATTTGATTTTCATGTTTTCTTAGGGTAAGGAGTAAGTGTGAGAAGCTGGAGACAAACAGAAGTTCTGTCAAAGTTATGGATTTTAATAAAATATCTCAGACAGAAAGGAATGAATAACAATATAATTAAAGTTTAAGGGAGAAACCAAGATGGTGGCATAGGTAAACACCTGAACTTGCTGCCTTGCACAACCACTGCAAAACTACAACTAAAAGACAAAACAGGTATCATCTAGAACCACGGGAAGGCTGGTTGAGTGGAAATGCTACAACTAGAAGGAAAGAGAAAAACACACTGAGACTCGGAGGAGTTGTGGAGGTACGGAAATAAAGTGCGGAGGTAAGAAGGAGCACACACAAAAAGGGGCTGGCAACTGAGTACACTCTTATCTTTTTTAATTGGAAGGAAGACCCACGCTCCTGACAGCTCTGAACTCCTGTTCTGGGTGAGATTTTGAGGACCCAGACTAATACGGGGAGAAATTGGACTGTCTGGCTTCGGGCCAAACCATGAGGGTGGCTTTCTCTCAGAGGTGCTTGCAGTGACCATTGTTCCTGCACAGTGCTGTGAGAAACAAAGGCTCAAGGACCTTTTTAGGGCAGGGCTGACAGTAAGCCATTGCTGTTTGCTCCACCCTTGTGATTTCCTGAGACCCCGCCCCACCCATTTTACAACCCCACTCAAGCTGTGTGCAGAGGCTTTTGCATATGAATGGCCTGGCCTTTGTAATCTAAAACCTAATATACTGCAGCTGAGTCAGAGAGCCCGAGAGTCTTCAAATGAAGGCCCAAAGCTGGACAGCAGCTTGCATTGCTTCACATCTGGGCCTCTTCTGGACACCTCTAAACCCCAAACAAAGAGAAGGAATTTGCAGATTTCTCTGTAGCTCCTGCTGAGTAGTCTCAGTGGCTGACTTTGCACCTTTTTAGAGATCCAAGAGCCAGTAGTCAGAGTGAGACCATACATATTACAACTCTTCAGATCCATAAGAGACATACTCAGGGGACAGACATAATGAGCGCCAAAGTTCCACTGAAGCAAGTCTTGCCCCATAAGGGTGTCTACAGCACAGATGTTCTCTCATTATAGACACAGCTGGTCCTTACAGCCAATTGGCCTAGAGGTCAATTCCTTCCAGTGATACCAATAGTAATCAAGGCTTAACAACAAGAAGACTGTGCACACACTCACAACAGGATACACCTCAAATAATTAAGGAGGCTGAACCACTGATCCTTATAGGACACCTAGTACACAAAGGCACTCTATCAACACAGGGAAGCAGCCAAAATGTGAAGACAAAGAAACACATCAGAAATTATAGAAATGGAGGAAAACAAACTACTGGATATAGAGTTTAAAACCATGTTCATAAGGCTACTCAAGAATCTTGTAGAAACCTCTGTGAATCTTAGAGAGACCCTCAATGATATGAAAAAGAACCAACTAGAAATTAAGCATAAACTGACTGAAATAATGATTAATTCACAGAGATCCCAACAGCAGACTAGAGGATTCCAAGAATCAAGTCAAATATTTGAAATATGAAGAAGCAAAAAATACCCAACCAGAAAAGCAAAATAAAAAAATAATAAAAAATTATGAAGATGGTGTAAGGAGCCTCTGGGGCAACTTCAAGCAAACCAACATCTGAATTAGGGGGTGCCAGAAGAAGAGAGAGAGCAAGATATTGAAAACCTATTTGAAGAAATAATGACAGAAACTTCCCCTACCTGGTGAAAGAAATAGACTTACAAGTCCAGGAAGTGCACAGAACCCCAAACAAAAGGAATCCAAAGAGGACCACACCAAGATACATCATAATTAAAATGTCAAGGGCAAAAGACAAAAAGAGAATCTTAAAAGCAACAAGAGAAAAACAGTTACCTACAAGGGAGTACCCATATGACTGTCAGCTGATTTCTCAACAGAAACTATGCAGGCCAGATGGGAGTGGCAAGAAATATTCAAAGTGATGAATTACAAGAACCTACAACCAAGATTACTCTACCCAGCAAAGCTATCATTTAGAATTGAAGGTCAGATAAAGAGCTTCACATTTAAGAAAAATTAAAGGAGTTCATCACTGCCAATCCAGTATTATACTAAATGCTGTAGGGTATTCTTTAAGAAGAGGAAGAAGAAAATAAAGGTAAAGATAAAAATTATGAACAACAAACTGACAACAAATACATATTTATCAACAAGTGCATCTAAAAATCAAGTGAATAAAAAATCTGATGAACAGAATAAACTGGTGGGTATAATAAAATCAGGGGCATAGAAAGGAAGTGGACTGACAATTCTCAGGGCAAAGGAGGTGTGGGGGGTATGGGAAGAGACTGGACAAAAATTGTACACCTATGGATGAGGACTGGGAAGGGGGGGTAAGGGCAGAGGGTGGGGTGGGAACCAGATGAAAGGGAGTTATGGGGGGGAAAGAGGAACAACTGTACTGATCTGAACAATAAAGCTTTATTAAAATATTAAAAAATGAAATAAAGTTAAAAATACAGTAGATATAATAACACTTGGAAAAATGGATATGAGTATATAGAGACTGTCAGTATAATGTTTGCAAGTTTTTGTAAATCTAAAACTATCCTAAAATTAAAAAAAATATTTTTTAAAATCAGTGGATGGATTAACATATAATAGAGACAGATAATATGAGAATAAGTTTGGTATAAGATTAAAGAAAATACCTAGGACAGAGTATGGAGAAATAAAAGGCGAAAACATAATGAACAATATATTCTAAGAGACTTGGGGGATAGTGTGTAAAGCTCTGAAATTAATTGATTTGGAAATTTGAAAGGGAAGGATAGTAATATAAATAAAGTAGAAGAATCTTTATTTGCATAAAATTTTACTGAACTAATAAAATGTAGCAGTACACTAAATTAGTAAACCAAATAAAATATTTTTCGTAGGCCCTATTGTAACAAGGCAATTTCCTATAGAAGCAACAAAAAGAAAAAAAAGAAAGGAATCATTGCATATCAATAAAAAAGTTAAACAGAGACAATAAGAGAAAACAAAATAAAAATCTACAAGACAACCAAAACAATTAACAAAATGGCAACAGTAAATCTTTTGCTATCAATAATTACTTTAAATAGTTATGGAGTAAATTCTCTAATCATAAGACATTGAGTGGCTGAATCAATACCCTCCAAGACACTCTAGCTTTAGGACAACACTTGGGCTGAAGATGAAGAGATGGAAAACCATATTCTGTGCAAATTGTAACCAAAAAAATAGCAGGTGTAGCTTACTTATATAGACAAAATTGACTTTGAATAGAAAACTGTCACAAGAGAAAAAGAAGGACACTATCCCATGTACTAAAAGGTTAATATGCAAATGGAATGAACAGCAAAACAACCAGTCACTATGATGTGCACTGACTACCATGGGGAAGACACTCAATGCAGGAGCTTCCCACTGGTGGTTTGTGCACTCCCATAAAGGGAGCGCTGCTCATCCAGAAGCCAGTCTCATGGCTGGCGAGCACAGTGGCAGTGGTGGGAGCCTCTCTTACCTCCACAGCAGCATTAAGGATGGGCAAGCGCTGGTTTAGACCTGCTCCCCTAAGTCATCAGTCAGACATCCCTCGAGGCTCAGGCTAGGAGGATGGACCCCCCTCCTGAAGTGCACAAATTTTGTGCACTGGGCCTCTAGTACAATGATAAAAATATATTAATTAATCAAGAAGAAATAACAACTTAAAATATGTCTATTATAAAAAGCAAACATTGAAGGAAGTCATAGATGGACTTTCAGTAATAGACATCAAGAAAATAATATTATGAGTCTTCAATATCCCACTTTCAATAATGGATTAAATTTACAGAGAGAAATTCAACTGAAAATCAAAGGACATGAACAACGACACATATCAAATGAACCTAAGCTATATATACAAGACATTCAACACAGCAGCAGCAGAATATACATCATTCTGAAATACAAATGGACCATTTGTAAGGACGGGTCACATGTTACATCTCAAAACAAGTCTTAACCAATTAAGATTCAAATCATACCAACGATATTTTCTGACTGCAAAGTAGAAATTAATAGCAGAAAGAACTGGAATATTTATACATATCTGAAAATTAAACAATGAACTTTTATATAGTCAAAGGGGCATTGTGCAGGTGATGTTTTACTGATTTGTACACTTGAAACTTTCATGGTTTTGCAAACAATGTTACCCCAATAAATTCAGTAAAAAATAACTAAATAGCCAAAGAGTCAAAAAGAAAATCAAATGATAAATTAGAAAATATCTGAGACAAACAAAAACACAACATACTTAAAATATAGGACACTACAAAAGCAAGTACTAAGAAATAAGTTTATAGCAATAACCATCTACATTAAAAAAGAATGATTTTTTTTCTCCCCAGGGGGAAAATTTCTTTATTTAAAACTGCTTTTTTTTGTGAAACTATAAGTTTACAAGTGAGAAGAGAACTGCCCACACCGTGCCCATGCCTCCTGCCCCACCCATCAGTCCCAACCTGCCCACAGTCTTGCTGGATCTTTGACGGGAGGAGTTCCCCATGGTGACAGTCTGAAATCCTGACGATGTTGGAGGGGTTCAGGGCCAAGGATGGGGCAGCAGTGACTTTACTTCCCTCCAGAGCTGGCTTTTTGCAGCCTCTCCTCTCCCCATCCTCATGATTTTGGGCTGAGAACAGAGGTACCTCATTTCTGGGGAAATTGAGGGAGATACATACACAAGCACCCCAACTCATACTTATTTCACAATAACCCTTCCCCCTTTTCCCCTCCAACCTGCATAGTTAAAAAAAAAAAGATATGTCACAAGGGAAGGTGGCACTGCTTCCAAATGACTGCCCAGCCCTGCCCACGGGTTGAGAGGAGGGAGAACAGGACAGTCCCGCAAGCCCCGCTGCCCCCACACCAAGTGCAGCGGGCGCTGCCCAACCAGCAGAGGACACCTGGGCCTTTAAAGTAGAGGAGGACACCTAAGTGATTTGAGGGGGCAGGCTTGGTGCCCTGCTAAATGTTCTGTGGACAAGGCAGCCAGGCCTCTTCACCCTTCCACTTGTTCCCCTTTCTCTTATCATGATCCCTTTTGCTATCACCCCTAATATGGGAAAGGCAGTAATCAAGGTAAAAGAGAAATCAACATATAAAACATCTACTTCTCCGAACTCTATTAAAAAAAATTAAGAACCGACAACAACAAAACACTCCAAAATACAGATGGATCCCAGGGATTTTTTTCTTTCCATGTAGTCAGCAACCCCAGCACTGAGTGGGCAGGGGTAGGGCAACCCCATTGGCTCTTCTCCATCTTGTGCTTCTCCTGTGCCTGGGGCTTGTCCTCTGGATGCCTTTGTCCTCTCCTTGTCACCTCGTGAGCCCCCACCCCGTGGCCGTGAGGGGGGAATCAGTTGGAAGTGTCAGAATGAACGCTCCCTAGTCCCTCTGTCGGGGACGTCACTGAGGACGGGGTCACAGCCTCCTGCCAGCCGCCGTTTGCCCTCATTTCGCCGGGGCTGAACATCTGGCCTCCCCCGAGGTTATCTCCATAGCCCCCTGGGCCCATTGAGTGTCAGAGTGATTCCACCTGGGAAGCGGAGTAGGAGTCTCTGTTGAGCCCCGGCATCCCCAGAAACACGTCTCTGGATCCTGAGAGATTGAAAGAGGCCGCCAGAGCCTGCGGAGGAAAGGGGTATGGGGGAGCTGGTGCGGCTGTGCCGCGCCCCCCCCCCCCCCCCCCCGGTGACAGACACAGCGGTCTTGATGGCATAGATGTTTGCCTCCTCTTGAAACTTTCCAATATTTTTCTTATAGCGAATCCGCTTGTTGCCAAACCAGTTGGAGACCTGAGACACGGTGATGCCGCACTTCTTGGCGAGCTCTTCCTTAGCCTCCTCACTAGGATACGGATTACTCAGGTGGGAATAAAAATACTCCTTTAGGACCTCGGTGGCCTGTTTGCTGAAGTTCCGGCGTTTCCTGTCTGGCGTCCAGGAACCCGGAGCTCAGGGTCATGATGGCCTCACAGGTGCTCTGCTTGAGCTGCATCTGGATGGCGCTGAACTTGCGGTGGATGATGCTCACCATCCGCTCCATCTCCTTGGGAGCCACGGGCCGCGTGTGGCTCTGCTCCAGCAGCAGGTTCATGACGTGTGTCGTGAACTCCTTACATGCCTGCTGGTACTTCTCCAGCTCCAAGTGGTAGATGTGGTGGATCTGGGCCAGTTTGCTGTGATAGTCCCAGTGCTCCATGGAGTTGTCGGGGGACACGCCGCCCCTGGAAGCCGCTGCACTGCCGCTGAGGCCCCCCCCCCCCCCTTTCTCAGGCCCGGCCACACCTTCTGCCAGAAGCATGTTGTCCAAGCCCATGAGCTGAGGGTCCACCGGCTCCTCCTCCTGGGAGCTCCGGATGCTGAGGCAGATCTTCTCCTTGATCTCACATAGGACGCTAAAGAGCTCCGGCTTCATTCGGTGGCAGTTTAGGGCGTGTTTCTTGGCCTGGGCCTCGTCCGGGCTCTGGTCCCTGATGGTCATGATCTCCTGCAGAATGTCCCCAATGTCTTGCTTCCCTCAGCTTCCCGAGGCGGACCCCCCCGCCACCCCTACTGGGGTCTCCGCCACCCGGAGGGTCGCCAGGCGCCCCAGGCTTCCCACCCACCAGTCCCAGGCCCCCGCGGACCCCCCTGGAGGGGGCAGCCCCAGCAGCCGCTCGTCCTATTCTGCCCCTCCCCGCAAACTCAGCAGGGCCGCTGCTCCCTCCACCCCGACCCTCGCCAGTCTCCCCGGCTCTGAAGGGAGACCTGGTACTACCGGCCGGCCCCCCACAGGAGACCCCAGCCTCTGGCGGCGGAGAAAATGGAGCTGGAGAGAGGAGGCCCAGGCGGGGGTGTCAAGAATAAATATTTTAAATAAAATTCAACTACTGTATTTTCCAGCGTATAAGATGACTTTTTAACTCAAGAAAATCTTATCAAAAGTTGGAGGTTGAAATCAAATCTGACGTTTTTTAAATTTTTATTTGGTGTGCGTTTCAAGAGGGGTAGTCTTATACAGCGAGTATATCCCAAACTTTATATTTTAACTGGAAAAGTTGGGGGTCGTCTTATACACCCAGTCATCTTATACACTAGAAAATAAGATATATAACTTAGAAAGCTAGAAAAATAAAAACAAACTAAACTCAAAGTTAGTAGAAGGGAGGATATATGACTAGAGCAGAAATAAATGAAATAGAGAATAGGAAAGGCAAAAGCTTTATGAAACAGTTGAGGGTTTTTTAAGGATAGATAAAATCAACAAAACTTTAGAATAATTTTAAAAAGATGTAAAACTTAAGGTAAATAAAATTTTAAATTAAAAAGGAGACATTATAACTGATTCTATAGAAATAAGAAAATCAGAAAAGACTATTATGAACAATGATACACCAACAAACTTTATAAGATAGGAAAAAGGATAAATTTTTAGAAACAGTCAACCTGCCAAGACTGAACCATTAAAAAAGAGAAAATCTGAGAAGATATTTAACTAGTAAGGAGATTGAATCAATAACTAAAAACCTCCCAACAAAGAAAAGCCTGGGAATAAGCGGCTTCACAGACAAGTTCAACCAAATATTTAAAGAAGAATTAATAATAATCCTTCTTGAACTCTTCCAAAAAATTGAGGAAGATAAATTACTTTCAAACTCCTATTATGAAGTCAACATTACCCGGATACTATAGCCAAACAAATATACCACACACAAAAACAAAACTATAGGCCAAGATCCCTGATGAAAACAGATCCTACATAACAAAATGCTAATATGCAAAACAACTGAACAGTGGAATGACTGGTCGCTATGGCACACACTGACTACCAGGGACAGACACTCAATGCAAGAGCTTCCCCCTGGTGGTCCGTGCACTCCCATAGCGGGAATGCCACTCAGCCAGAAGCTCTGAGCCAGACTCATAGCTGGCGAGTGCAGTGGTGGTGGCCCGGAGCCTCTCCTGCCTCCACAGCAGCACTAAGAATGTCTGACTGCTGGTTTATGCCCAAGGAGAGCAGGCCTAAACTGTCAGTCAAACATCACTCGAGAGCTCCCAGAATGTGAGACGACACAGGCCAGGCTAAAGAACCCCACCCCCTGAGTGCACAAATTTCGTGCACTGGGCCTCTAGTGCAAAAATAATCAACAAAATACTAGCAAAAGGAATTGAACAACACATTAAAAGGATCATAAACCATAACCATGTACAATTTACACCTGGCATGAAAGGATGGTTCAACATAGGAAAAACAATTAACCTGATATGCCACATAGCAGGAAAAAAAAGGATAAACATAATGTAATCCAAGAGTAAAGAAAACTAATTTAAGGAGTCATATTGGAATTTTACAGGATAATGTATAAAAGAACAAAAAGTACAGTGAATAAATTCAACAATATTAGAAGAAAAGAAAAAGCAATCCACATAAAGACAAGAAAGATGAGAAATAGAAACAAAGATAGTATAGGAAAAATAGTAAACACAAAATCAGGTGATGGAAATAAAAAAATATATCAATACTTTGAGTAAGTAGAAGTGGACCAAATATTTCAAATAAAAGAAAACTTTGGTTAGTTTACATAAAAATATAATAGAAAACAAGATCCACTGTATGCTGTTTTTGAGTGACACAGAAGTAAATTAAACCACAATGAGATATCACCTCACACCACCAATAAGTCAACAAACAGCAAATGCTGGTGAGGTTGTGGAGAAAAGGCAACCCTAGTACACTGTTGGTGGGAATGCAGACTACTGCAGACAATGAGAAAAACAGTATGGAATTTCCTCAAAAAATTAAAAATAAAACTGCCTTTTGACCCAGTTATCCTTCTTCTGGGAATATATCCTAAGAATCTCAAAACAACAATTTGAAAGAATATATGCATCCCTATGTTCATTGCAGTGTTATTTACAGTAGCCACAATTTGGAAAGAGTTCAAGTGAATAAAAAAGTTTTGGCACATTTAACACAATGGAATATATGTGGCCTTAAAGAATAAGGAACATTTTGTGACAGTATGGATGGACCTTCAGATTACATATTATGCTAGGTGAAATAAGCCAGTCAGAGAAAGACAAATACCATATGATCTCACTTATATGTGAAATCTAATGAGCAAATTCTATCTATCTATCCATCTATCAATTCATCTATCTACCTATTTATCATCTATCTGTGTCAGGCAAATACAAAAAAAAATGGAAGTGTATGAAGTTATTTTAACATCAGATAATATGGACTTTTTGACCAAAACTAATTCCTGGAGATATTACATAAATGGTATAGTTCACATACAAATACACACACACACACACACACACACACACACACACACACAAATTAAATTTGCATTTACCTAATTACATAGATTAAAATATATGATACAAAAATGATATGATCACAAGAGAAAACATCCCATTCCATCATTATTTTGGAAGATGTTTAAAGTCACAAAGTTATCTTTGACCATAACTTCTGAGAGATTATTGATTCTGGTCTAGTGCATTCTTTTATCAGCTTTACTTTTGTTTATTTTATTGTACTCTTTTAGATTAGGGAAATGGTTAAACATTTTAAGGCTAAAAATTAAAAGTGGAATTTTAACTGAAAGCAGTATATTTAGGTACTTTTCTTAAGTCTGCAACTTTTCAAAATATTAGATGGTTAGAAGGATCTGGAGTTCAGAAAAGAGGTTCGGGCTAAATATATAATTTGGGAGCATGGGTGAGATTTCCTTGGGGATAAGTATAGCATAAGAAGAAATAGACATACATTTATTTAACGAATGTCAGCATTTAGTGATCAAAGAGCGATGCTTGAGTGTAAAATACTACTTAAAAGAGTGACCATAAAATAAAAAGAGGAAGATAAGGAGTGTGTTATTTTATAACTAGAGGCCTGGTGTATAACCCATCTCTAGAAATTTAAGCTTGTGCCAAAATGTCATCTATTAATTGCAATACATTAGGTCAGAACTATGCTTATGCAATTCCTTTTAACTTTATCTTTCTGTCTCTCTCTTCAGAATTGAGAAATTTTCACCTCCTTATGTCCTGCCTGTTGTTTTCAGGCAGGCTCATCTTCATATTACAGCTTCCTTGGTTTTCTAATACCTAATGTTCTAAAGCCTACTGCCCCCTGGGAGTCAGTTTAAGAATATACTCTTAAAAGTTTAAGAATATACTCTTCTGAAACAAGCACAGAAGTTTCTTTCAGTTTTTAAAATAAGATATTTTGTTGCTACCAGCACACAATAATTTTGTGATTTCTGTGTTTTTTTTAAATTTTTAATTCCTATCAGTCTTTTATTTGATACAGAAATGTCTCTATTTTCAAAATTTTAACCTAAAATATTTTACAGAAAAGGTTGAACATCAGAGCAAAAGTATGTCAACCATGTCTAAAACTGATAGTTAGTTCGAGTGTTCTATTGTACAATATCATTTTGGACTTGACACATAGAGAATTACAGTCCCTTAAAGTTTAGCTTGTTTATAAGTAGTGAAATGTACATATTACTAATTTTCCTTTTTTATATAGAAACAAATTAAATAAGATTACCCTTTACATGTCTTTTTAAATTTTAATTTATTTGGAATTCTAATAGATTTATTGAAGCATAATTTCCATACAATAAACTGTACATATTTAAAGTTTACAACTTGATACACTTTAGCATATGTAACACCTATGGGTAAGACTCTTAAATTTCTTATAACAGAGTTTGACAAAGATGAAGGAATTTCATTACTTTTTATTTTTTTAACATGCTCTTATTGATTTCAAAAAGGAAGGGAGAACAGGAGAGAGGAAGAGAGATAGAAACGTCAGTGATGAGAGAGAATCATTGATCAGTTGCTGCCTACATGCCCTACAATGGGGGTTGAGCCTGCAACCCGGGCATATGCTTTGACCCAGAATCAAACCTGGACCTCCCAGTTCATAGGTCAACACTCAACAACTGAGCCATGCAGATATTTATTGAGTCACACTCTGGGTTCTGATAAAATGTGAAATTGTTTTGTATGTCATTGAGACAGAAGTGGTTGCTCAGAATTGGAGATGAACTCAAAAGGTTTCATTGAGTCAGAGTGCTAATTCTTTAATTTGTTATCTTTATGTAAGTATTAGGAAGTTCACCAACATATCCTGGAAAAAAATTCTTTTAAAAAAATTTTATTGTTAAAAGTATTACAAATGAGATAAGGCTACCATTTTCATATATTTTTTATTTTATTTTATTTGGATTTATTTATTTATTTATTTACTAGAGGCCCAGTGCACAAAATTTGTGCATGGGGGACTGTGTCTTTCAGCCCACCTTGCATCCTTTCCAATCTGGGACCCTGAACAGGTGGTCAGACATCCCTCTCACAATCCAGGACTGCTGGCTCCCAACTGCTCACCTGCCTGCCTTCATGATTGCGCCTAACCATTTCTGCTTGCTAGTCTGATCACCCATTAACCACTCCTCTGCCACCATGATTGATGCCTAACTGCTCCCCTACCAACCTGATTGCCCCTAACTAACTGCCTTCCTCTGCAGGCCTGATCCCCGACAACTGTCCTCCCCTGCAGGCCTTGGTCTCCCACAACTGCCCTTCCTGGTAGGCCCAGTTACCCCCAACTTCCTTCCTATGCCGGCCTGCTAAATCCTAACTGCTCTCTCCTACAGGCTTGATCGCCCACAACTGCCCTCCCCTGCAGGAATGGTTTCCCGCAACTGCTCTCCTCTGCAGGCCTGGTCGCCCCAATGTCCCTCCTCTGCCTGCCTGGTCACACCTAACTGCCCTCCCCTGCAGGCCTGGCCCCTCCCAACTGCCCTCGCCTGCCTGCCTGATAGCCCACAACTGCCCTCCCTTGTAGACATTGTCCTTTTCAACTGCCCTCCCTTGCTGGCCATCTTGTGCTGGCCATCTTTTGTCCACATTGGGGCAGCCATCTTCGACCACATAATGGCAGCAGTCTTATGTGTTGGAGTGATGGTCAATTTGCATATTACTCTTTTATTGGATGGAATGGAGGTTTGGTGAATGGATGGGTGTTGGGTGGTTTGCCCTGAAGCGTGTCCCGGATCAGGGTGGGTATTCCCTTGGGGCATGTAGTGGCCTGGGCAAGGGGCCTGTAGTGGTTTGCAGCTGGCCACACTCCCTGGTGACCCAAGCAGAGGCCAGAGCTGGCTGGAAGTATCTGGGATTTATTTATCCTCTATGATTGAAACTTGGTAGCTTTGAGCAGAGGCCAGGGATGGCCAGGACCCACAGGAAGCTTGGCTTCCTCCATTGCCAGGGAAATCCAAAACCCCTGCTTACCCCTGGCTGCAGTAATCTTGGTTGTATTAATTTGCATACTCTCTCCTAATTGGCTGGTGGGCATGGCTTGGGGCCATAGTGGAGATACAATTAATTTGCTTGTTTCTCTTTTATTAATGTAGATTTTTAATTTTTGTGTGTGATTCTAACCACTCTTTTTTATATACACATATATTTTATTGTTTGAAGTATAACAAATACTAATACATATGTCTCTTTTTTTCCTCTTGACCTTCCACCAGCCGCTCCTACCCCTAAGGCACATGCCCTGACCCCACTCTCCAGTGTCTTGTGTTCATTAGTTATGCTTATATGTATGCATACAAGTCCCTCTTCTGATCTTTGACAACCACACAGCATTTGCCAGCCTTTCAGCTGTAATTTGACAGTCTGTTCAATGCTTCTCTGCCTCTATATCTATCTTTTTGTTCATCAAGTTATGATGTTCATTATTATCCATAAATGAGTGAGTTCATGTGGTATTTTTCTTTCAGTGACTTGCTTATTTCACTTAGCATAATGCTCTCCAGTTCCACCCATGCTGCTTCAAATGCTAAGAATCCCTTCTTTTTTTTTTATAGCAATGCAGTATTCCATTGTGTAGATGTACCATAGTTTTCTAATCCACTCTTCTGCTGATGGGCATTTAAGCTGTTTCCAAATCTTAGCTATTGTAAACTGTGCTGCTATGAACATAGGGGTGCATATATCCTTTATGATTGCTGTTTCTGTTTACTTGGGATATATTCCTAGAAGTGGTATTGTTGGGTCAAATGGCAGTACCAATTTTAAAATTTTCAGGAAATTCCATACTGTTTTCCACAGTGGCTGCACCAGTCTGCATACCCACCAGCAGTGCAAGAGGGTCCCTTTTTCTCCACAACCTCCCCAGCATTTGTCATTTGTTCATTTGTTGATGATAGCCATTCTGAAAAGTGTGAGGTGGTACCTCATTGTTGATTTCATTTGCATTTCTTGAATGATTGGTGACTTTGAGCATATTTTCATGTGACTCTTGGCTTTCTGAATGTCCTCTTTCAAAAAGTGTCTATTTAGGCCCTTTGCCCATTTTTTGATTGGGCTATTTATCTTCCTTTTGTTAAGTTGTATGAGTTCCCTGTAAATGTTGGAGATTCAATCCTTATTGGAGATAGCATTGGCACATACGTTCTCACATGCAGTGAGCTTTCTTATTGTTTTGTTGATGATTTCTCTTGCTGTGCAGAAGCTTTTTTTATGTAGTCCCATTTGTTTATTTTCTCTTTAGTTTCTATTGCCCTAGGATCTGTGTCTGTAAAGATATTGCTATGACACATGTCTAATTTTGCTGCCTATGGAGTCTTGTAGGATTTTATGGTTTCCCATCTTATGTTGAAGTCCTATAGCCATATCGAGTTTGTTTTTGTGTATGGTATGAGTTGTTGATCTAGTTTCATTTATATTGCATGTATCTGACCAAATCTCACAGCACCATTTATTAAAGAGTCTGTCTTGACTCCATTGTATGCTCTTGCCTCCTTTGTCAAATATTACTTGACTACAATGGCTGGAGTCAATTTCTGGGTGTTCTATTCTGTTCCATTGGTCTATATGTCTATTCTTGTGCCAGTACCAGACATTTTTGAGAACCATGGCTTGGTAATAGAGTTTGATGTCTGGGATCTTGATTCCACTAACTATGTTCTTCTTTCTCAAGACAGTTGTGGCTATTCAGGGTCTTTTTTTATTACAGATGAACTTTTGGAGAGTTTGTTCTAGATCTTTGAAATATACCATTGGGGAGAACCAAGATGGCAGCATAGGTAAAACACCTATCTTGCTGCCGTACACAGCAATTTAGAAACTACAACTTAACGAAAGAACAAACACCATCCAGAATCACCAGAAAGCTGGCTGAGTGAAAATTCCACAAATAAAAGTGAAGATAAGACACTGTGACTCAGAGGAGCGGCAGCGGACAGCATTGAAGATATGCGCGGAGAGAGGTTTGGAGCCCACGCCAGTGGATAGGGCGGGCGACAAAGACGTACAACTGGTCTGATTGGCCAGCTCTGGGCGAAGTCCAGGTAACCCACTATCATAGAGGGTAAAAACTGGACAGTGGGAGGGCACGCCAAAGCTCGGGTGCTGCAGGGGCCTGCTGGCTTGTGGAGAAGGCGAGCTTGTGTGGAGTGCACATGAACCTGGGAACAGCGCAGCTGTGGGATGGCACAAAGAGCACACATAACTTGCTCTTTCACAGACTGCATTGTTTTGCGACCTTGGGTGAGACATTGGGTGTGCAGACTCATTTCGGGAGAGGCTGAATTCTCCAGCGGCCAGTGGAGCTCAGCAGTGGCTCTCTCTGAGACCCTGGGGCCAAAAAGGGTGGAGCTGACGGTGTCTGCTTGGCCTGGAGACTCTGCCCACCCAACCCGAGCACAGCTGAACTTCACAGACAATTGGCCTGGAGGCCAACCCCTCCAAGTGCTAACAACGATTAACCTGAGCTTAACTTCAACAAGACTGTGCAACCCATATCCACCTCAGGTAACTGGGGAGGCTGAGCCACTGTCCCTTGTAGGACATCTACCATACAAAGCTAATTGACCAATTCAGGGAAGCAGCCACCATGCAGAGACATGGAAAGAAATCAGATGTGAAAGAAATGGAGGAAAAAAAACGACTGGACAAGGAATTCAAAACCATGGTTATAGGGCTTTTCAAGAGGCTCCTAGAAAAGTTCAAGACCTATAATGAAATAAGCAAGACCTGCAAGGAAATGAACAAGACCAATGTGGAAATGAATGAGTCCTACAAGGAAATGAACGAGACCTACAAGGATATGAAGGAGACTCTCAAGGATATGAAAAAGGACCAACCAGAAATTAAGCATACACTGACTGAAATAAAAAATATTATACAAAGACCTAAAAGTACTCTAGAGCACCCCAAGAACCAAGTTAAAGATTTGAAATACAAAGAGGTAAAATCCACTCAGCTGAAAAAGCAAGAAACCAAAAGAATCCAAAAAATTGAAGAAAGTGTAAGGGGCCTCTGGGACAGCCTCAAGCATACCAACATCCGAATTATAGGGGTGCCAGAAAAAGAGAGAGAGCAAGACAATGAAAACCTATTTGAAGAAATAATGACCAAAAACTTTCCACACCTGGTGAAAGAAATCGACTTAGTCCAACAAGTGCACTAAACCCCAATGTATAGGAACCCTAAGAGGACCACAACAAGGCACATCATAATTAAAATGCCAAGACCAAAAGACAAAGAGAGAATATTAAAATAAGCAAGAGAAGAACAGTTACTTACCTATAAGGGAGCACCCATACGATTGTCAGGGGATTTCTCAACAGAAACGATGCAGGCCAGACGGGAAAGGCAAGAAATAATCAAAGTGATGAATAGCAAGAATCTACAACCAAGATTACTCTATCCAGCAAAGCTATCATTCAGAACTGAAGGTCAGATAAAGTGCATCGCAGATAAGAAAAAGCTAAAGGAGTTCATCACCACCAAACCAAAATTATATGAAATGCTGAAAGATATTCTTTAAGAAGAGGAAGAAGAAAAAGATAAAAGTGTAAATTAGGAACAACAAATACACATCTATCAACAAATGAATCTAAAAATCAAGTGAATTAATAAGCTGATGAACAGGATAAACTGGTGAATGTAACAGAATCATGGACATAGAGAGGGAATGGACTGACAATTCTTGGGGAGAAAAGGGGTGTGGGAAGTGCAGCAAGAGATTAGACAAAAATCATGCAACTATGGGAGAGGACAGTGGAGGGGGGTGAGGGCGGAGGGTGGGATGGGTACCAGGTGGAGGGGAGCTATAGGGAGAAAAAAAGGGATCAATGTAATTAATAAACTGAACAATAAAGATTTAAAAAATGAAAAAAATGAAATATACCATTGGGATTTTAATGGGTATTGCATTGAATGTATAGATTATTTTAGGTTATATGGACATTTTAATGATGTTGATTCTACCAATCCATGAACATGTAGTCTTACATTTGTTTATGTCCATGATTGCAAACCTATGACAACCATGTCAGCACTGACATGCGTAGCTATTTTTGATAACACACGGCCACATGCGGTCGCATATAGAGAAGTATGGGGCCGCATGCAAAGAAGGACATTTCATCCTTGGCTACTGCATGGCCAGGTGCAGTAGCCGAGGATGAAACATTTGCTGTAGTGTAGACACTCTGTGCCAGAGGTCTGTAGGCCAAAATAACAGAACTGCAGCACAGAGTGTCTAGTTCTGGGATTTCCAGTTAGGGCTTTAGGGGATCTTTGACCTCACTTCTGGCTGGTGGAGCAGGGAGCAGCAGAATGCCATGGGGGACACATCTCTGGGGACCCTGTGATCACCATTACCAGCAACCACATAACCACAGCACCCATCATCCTATCTACTGTTCTGGGGTGTTGTGGATTTCTAATTGACCATCATTACTGAGACAAGTGAGGGGGAGGCTGGGAGAGGTGAAGGCCTGTGCAATGGGTGCCTTCCCCACCATTAGAAATAATGGCAGCCATCTTAATATATATAAGGAACACCATTTTGAAGCATAGTGCAGACTCCATTTCACCACTATCACTGTTGTGCATCCTTATTAACCCCTATTTCTGTTTATTAACTGTCCTAAAAGACAGTTATATGTGCCATCTTCTAGTCAGTTAGGCTAGTTAACCCCTAGTTGCCTGCAGGGCTAACAGGCTATCTTGAATCCTATCTTCTGTCACTGCGTCCCTGATGGAGAACACAAAAAATAAAAAACCAAGGTTAAGTAAAGGAAGTGGTGGAAGCAGTAGCAACCCTTTCAAGAGACATGGACCGAGATGAATGGCATTATAGAAAAAAATGGCAGATCATTTTGCTTTCTATGTACTGAAACAATAGTAAGCAGAATGTCAAATATAAAGAGACATTTTGAAACTAATCATTCCCAGCTCTTGAAAAAAAGTGAGGATGAAAGGAAGGAATACATTTCCAGGCAGCTAAGCCTTTATAAGAGCCAATCTAATTCCATCTTTAAATTTATAAAAGACTCTACAAATTTAACATCTGCAAGTTTGAGCATTGCTTACTCCATAGCTCAGCATGAAAAAGCACTCAGTGAGGGAGAATTTATTAAAGAAACTCTCCTAAGATGTGCACCAGTTATATTTCACGATATGCAGAATAAAGATGCAATTATTATGAGAATATCTGAGTTACCACTCAGTAGATACATCATAAAAGACCAAATAATGAGACTGAACACAAACATACAACATCAATTAAAGAGAGACATAAGTAGTTGTAAATATTTTTTCCATCTCTCTTGATGAAACTACTGATGTCACATCACATGCTCAGTTGGCCATTTTTGGTATGTTTTCTGGTGGTCTCACAATGAGAGAAGAATTGATAAAGTTAATATCAGTGCCAGCAAGTACATCAGGAAGCAAAATATGTAAGGCTGTTATACAAACATTCCATGACATAAACATTGATATCTCTAAAGTTGTCAGTGGAGACAGATGGGGCATCAAACATGGTGGGGGGAAAAGTCAGATTTGTCAAATTGTTTATGGAAGCTATTGGACATCTTATTGTGCCTTTCCATTGTATTATCCATTAGGAGGTTTAACATGCCAAGGCAGGATTCACCGACTTAAACTACGTAATGTCAGTTGTTACAAAAAGAGTTAATTTAATAGCTGCTCGTCCCCTTCACAAGTGAGAATTTCCTGCACTTTTACTGGAGGGTGATTCCACCTACATTGGACTGCTGATGTTCAATAATGTAAGATGGCTGAGCCAAGGCAAAGTTCTTGAGCACTTTGTGGAGTGCTTTGAAGAAATTAAGGTATTTCTTGAGGGTAAGGATCTGGGAAACTTTTCTAAGCTCAATGATGATAAGTGGGTCAACACCCTGACATTTTTTTACAAATCTCTCTTTTCATGTTAATGAACTGAACTTAAAGTTACAAGGTTTTGGCAAAAGTATTGCCATTATGTTTGGATACATAAAAGCTTTTGAAAGTAAACTTAAAATTTTCAAGTGAGATGTAGAAACTAAAACTTATAAGCATTTTCCTCGAGTAACAAAGTATTTTGAGAAGGCCAGTGCAGCTGTACAAAATGAAATGGAACCCATACATATAAAGTACCAGCATGTTTTAGACTCATTACTTGACCAGTTCCGTGATAGATTTATTTAGAAGCCTAGAACAGACCATAAAAATAATTAAGTATCCTGATGTAGTAGTCTACAGTAGTTTGTAATTAAATGGTTTCCAATGGATGAAAATCAATGATTTGGAGATGCAACTTGCAGAATTTCAATATAGCACCTGGGCCCAGGTGTTTGTAAACTTGGGGTCCAAGCTTGAGAATCTGGAAAGGTGCCGCTTGGAGAATCAAGAGGAGTGCCACTATGCACAAGAAATTTGGAGTGCCTGGATCTGATTCCCAGACACTTTTAGCACTCTGAAAAATATAGCAATGGCTTTACTCACAAATTTTCCTTCTATGTACTTTTCTGAAACCTTATTCTCAGTGTTAAATAATATCAAAACCAACAAAATAAATAGAATGACAGATGAAGTTAGTAGTGCTTGCTTGGGCTTGAAGTGTACAAAATACATACTTTCAATTGTAGGTTTAGCCAATAACTTTCAGCAACCAAAAAGTCTCTGATAGGCAGGTTAGTTAAAGAAATCTCCCTCCCCTTCACTTATCTTAGTTCATGGCACCCCACACAAGTTAAATAATATCAAGACCCAACAAAAGAAACTGACTGACAGATGAACAAAGAAGTCACTAAACAGGTAAGTTAAATAATTAGTTTTTGGTTTATTAAATACAGTCATATATTACAATTATACATTTTTGTTAATTAAACTATAAATATCGTGAAATTATGTTTTTTTTTGTTCTCGAAGTGACATACCACCTGAGTTATGCTTGTTTTTTTTTTTGCAAATTTGGCACATCAAGCTGAAAACATTGCCCATTACTGGTTTATGTCTTCCTCTATCTCTTTTTCAAATGTCCTATAGCTTTCCACATACATATCTTCTATGTCCTTGGTTACATTCATTCCTAGGTATCTTAATTTTTTTTTGTGCAGTGGTAAATGGGATTTTTTTTCATTACTTTCTCTGTGCATTCATTATTGGTGTATAAAAAGGCCATATATTTCTGGGCATTTTTTTGTATCCTGCTAAATTGCTAAATTCATTTATTAGGTCTAGTAGTTTTTTCATGGAGCCTATGGGATTTTCTATATATATTATCATGTCATCTGAAAATAAGGATAGTTTTACTTCTTTTCCATTTGGATGCCTTTTATTTCTTCTTCTTGTCTGATCACTGTGGCTAGTACTTCTAATAATATGTCAAACAGGAATGGTGAAAGTGGGAATCCTTGTCTTATTCCTGTTCTTAGAAATTTAGTTTTTGCCCATTAAGTATGATGTTGGTTCTAGGTTGTCATATAAGGTTTTTGTTATGTTGAGGTCTGACCTCTCTATTCCCACTTTGCTGACAATATGTTTTAAGAAAGGGTGTTGGATTTTTTTCAAGTGCTTTCTCTGCATTAATTGATATGATTTTGTGATTTTTGTCTTTCAGTTTGTTTCTGTGATGTATAACATGCATTGATTTGTGGATATTGTACCATCCTTGCACTCCTGGAATAAATCCCACTTGGTCATGGTGTATGATCTTTCTAATGTAATGCTAAATCCAATTTGCTGAAATTTGGTTGATGACTTTAGCATCTATGTTCATCAAGGATATTGGTCTGTCATTCTTTTCTTGTGATGTCTTTGTCTGGTTTTGGGATTAGGGTAATGCTGGCTTCATAGAAAGAGCTTGGAAGTGTGCCTTCCTCATGAATTTTTTTGGAATAATCTAAGAAGGATAGGTTTTTGTTCTTCTTTGAATGCTTGGTAGAACTCCCCCTTTGAAGCCATCTGGACCAGGACTTTTGTTTGCTGGAAGATTTTTTATCACTACTTCAATTTCTTTGGTGGTTTTTGGCCTATTCAGGGTTTTTTATTCGTCTTGGATGAGTTTTGGGAACTTCTATTTTTCTAGGAATATGTCCATTTCATCTAGGTTGTCCATTTTGTTGGAATAGATTTGTTCATAGTGTTTTTTCATAATAGTTTTTATTTCTGTGGAATTGGTTGTTATTTCACCTCATTCATTTCTGATTTTGTTTATTAGGGTCCTCTCTTTTTTCTTCTTGGTGACCCTGGCTAGAGGTCCCTCAATCTTGCTTATCCTTTCTAATAACCAGCTTTTAGTTTTGTTGATTTGTGTGTGTGTGTGTGTGTGTGTGTGTGTGTGTGTGTGTGTGTGTGTTTGGTATATATTTCATTTATCTCCACTCTGATCTTATCATTTCCTTCCTTCTCCTTATGCTGCGATTTCTTTGTTGCTCTCTTTCTAACTCTTTGAGGTATAGGGTTAGGTAAATTGTTAACATTGTTTATTGTTTGTTTTTTTTTTGTAGTCGGCTTGTAGATCTATAAACTTCCCTCTCAAGACTGCTTTAATTGTGTCCCACAGATTTTGGATTGTAGTGTTTTCATTGTCATTTGTAACCATGATGTTATTTATTTTTTTCTTTGATCTCTCTGGTAACCCAGTCATTGTTTATATATAATAGCTTGGTATCCAGTCTCCAGGTGTTTGTTTTTTTATTCTTCTTATTGTAGTTGATTTCTAGTTTTATGGCATTGTGATCTGAGAAGATGTTTGATATGATTTCTATGTTCTTGAATCTTAAGAGACTTTGTGACCCAATATATGCTCTATCTTTGACAATGACCCATGTGCACTACAGAAGAATGAATATTCTGTGACTTTGGAGTGAAATGTTCTAAAGATGTCAATTAATTCCATCTGATCTAGTGAGTCTTTTAGGATTGATGTTTCTTTGCTAATTTTTAATTTCAAGAATTTGTCCAATAATGATTTTGGGGTATTAAACCCTCCTACTATGACTGTATTGCTGTCAATCTCTCCCTTGGTATCCTCCAGGAGTTTTTCTATGTATTTGGATGCTCCTGTATTGGGGGTATATATGTTTACCAGAGTTATTTCTTCTTGTTGGACTTCTCACTTCAGTATTATGAAATGGCCTTCCTTATCTCTTATTATGTACTTTACTTTGAGATCTAATTTGTCAGATATAAGTATTGTTACCTCAGCTTTTTTTTCTTTCATTTCCATGTGCCTGAAAAAAATTTTTCCATCTCTTCACCATCAGTCTGTGCGAGTTCTGTTTTTCTGAGGTGGGTTTCCTATAGTGTCTATATATGCATCATGTTTTCTTATCCACTCAGTTACCCTATGTATTTTGATTGGGGCATTTAATCCATTTACACTTAAAGTTATAATTGTAACCATTATTTTTCTTCTTCACTTCCTATTTTTTTCTTTTTACAGCAGAGCCTTTAGCATTTCTTGAATTGCTGGTTTGGTAGTAATAAACTTTCTTAGTCCTTTTTTGTCTGTGAAGCTCCTGATTTTCCACTCAGTTTTCATTGATAGCTTTGCTGAGTACAGTATTCTTGGATTCAGACCCTTCTTTTGCATGACTTTGTATGTTTCAGTTTATTCCCTTCTGGTCTCATGTGTTTCTATTGATAAATTAGTTGCTAGTCTGGTGGAGCATCCTTTGTAGGTAACTTTCTGTCTCTCTCAGGCCACTTTTAAAATTTTTACGTTGTCATTGGTGTTTGCCAATTTAATTATAATGTACCTTGGCATCAGTCTCTTGGGATTCAATTTATTTGGGACTCTGTGAGATTCTTGGATTTGTGTAAGATTTTTCCCTATATCAGGAAAGTTTTCTGTCATTATTTCTTCAAATAGGTTTTTTATTTTTTGCTTAGGTTCCTCTCCTTCTCCACCCTTATTTTAGGATGTTATTTCATTTTGTGTTGTCCCAAATTTTGCTTAGGCTCTCCTCCTGTTTTTTTAATTTTTTTCTAGATGCTGTTCTGCTTGGGTATTTTTCCTACCTTGTCTTCTAGCTTCCTGATGTGGTGCTCTGCTTCTTCTAGTCTACTGTTGATGCCTTCTATTGAGTTTATTATCGCAGCAATGTCATTTTTTATTTATTCTTGGTTTTATTTATGTCCTCTTGGTTCTTACATATATTGTTGAATTTGTCTTCCATTCTTTTCAGTGATGTTATGACCATTACTCTGAATTATTTCTCTGACACATTTCTTGCCTCCATTTTGTTTATTTCCTTTTCTGGTGATGCCTCCTTTTCTTTCATATGTGGGCTGTTTCTTTGTCTCCCTATAATCTCTCTTCTTCAAGTGTCTGCTTATGTAGCTCTCTATCTCTCCTGCATTGATTTAAAGACACAAAATACAACACAACAAGGCACAACACACAAGGCCCTAACATAAATGTATTCATGGTATTAATAACCCTAAATAAAGGTGAACACCAGATAAAAGAGAATTAGTGGATAAGAAAAAAATGAGTGTAAAAATGATATTAAGAAGAGGAATAAAATAAGAGAGAAAAATGAGAGAATAAAAAAGAAGGGGGGAAACTACTTATATGGGGAGAAATATCCAATAGAACAATCACTCATCCCCCCCAAAATACAAACAACCAACACCCAAAGAACAATGCAAACTACAAGAAACAATGAACAGGTGAGGAAAGGAAAAAGAGAAGCAAAAAATTTTTTTTTAATTAAAAAAAGAGAGAGACACAATCTCACAAACAAACACTAAAAAAATCAATCTAATCAACAATCAAGCAAACAACAACAATAAGACAAAGAGAAAGCAAGACAAAACAAAACAAAACCCAGAACAAAAAAATACAATAACAACAACAACAACAAATGAACAACAACAAAAAAGAGCACAGAGAAAAGAAATTTGGATAGTGAAGAAAGAGAAAAGAGAGGTGTGTATGAACTTAGAGCAGGAGATCATAAGTTAGATATATAAATAGGGTGAGTTTTAAAAGGGAGTAAAAAGAAGGAATAGGGAAAATCTAATTCAGGAATAGGGTAAGAGAGACAGTACAACAAAAGGGGAAAAGTGAGGAACATAGTGTTGGTATAAAGGTAAACTTGAGATAAAGTAAAAGGAAGCTAAAAGAAAAATGAAAATAAAAAGTAGAACACTAATCCCAAAATAAAATAAATTAAAGAAAAAATAAAATGACACTTTTAAAAAAAGGTAAAATAGTAGTAGTAATAATACTGATTAAGAATAAAAATATATTAATTAAAAATGTAAAATCAAGTGAAGAAAAAAGAAAAAAATAGTTTCTTAAGTAAAAGATGAAAAAAATAAAAATGTGCAGTAATGAAGGTCATTCACTTCCTCTACTGTTTTGTTTGGCACAACTGTTTCCTGTCCAGTAGCCAGGACAGTATTGAAGTTCTCTGTCTTCCACTGCTCCTCTGTTTTTAAAACCACAGTCCTGATTTTCCAGCAAGCAGTATTTCTTTGTTTCTTAAACATCTTTATTTGTGTTTACAGAAGAGTCAATTCGTGATTCAACCCCTGGGTGACAGTGTTTCTGGATTGACCTCTGGGGCTAAAAGTCCTGTCTAGTCAGTATTTAGATTTTGTTTTCCCTGTCATACTTAATACTGGTTTGGGAAAATGGACTGCCCCAGAGCTGGTTCTCTAATAGTTACTCCCCCCTCTGATCCCCAGGTTCCACAAAACAACTTTCTCCTATAGTCTCTGAGAGTATCCCCAATTGGGTGATCCTATGTACTGGGTTTAGTAATCAAAAGCCAGGGTATAAAGAGAAAAAAAAGAGTCAGAGTACTCACGACTTTTACCCTCTGGCACTGCGCACATTTCTGTAACCCTCTCTCTTTTTTCTCTTGGCACTTAAGTAACCGGCACACTGTTATAATTTCAGGCTCCCTTTTTGCGCCCAGTCCACTCATGGGTTGCTTTTTAGAGTTCCTTTCTGTTAGCAGCAGTTCCTTTCTGATCGCCTTCCACATTCGCAGACCACGCTAGCCCCAGCGGCCACGGATTTTGTGGAGTGCTGACTTCCCAGGAACTTCTAGCTCCTGTTTGTGCATTTCTCTCTTTAGCCTGGATTGCAGACCTCACCTTTTCCTAGGCCAAATATGACCTTTCCATGAGAAGTTGCAGAGCTCCTCTAAGTCTGTGTATTCACTCTGTTTGACATCTGTTGTTCCTGGGTTTGCAGCTGTTCCCTGGGTGGTGTTGTAGATTCCCAGGATGTATAGGCTTCTAATAACAGCCACTCTTCCCTTCAAGATGCTGCAGTCTCTGTGGTAGGGCCACTTGTTCCAGGAGAGATTTCAGCAGCAGTGGAGCTTGCTTGCTCAGGGGAACCTCTCCAGCAATCCCCAACTGTACCTTGGAGTATAGCTTTCCCTCACCCATAAATATACACTTCCCATGTGACCACACACTCTTCTTTCATTATCTCATTCACATACTATCTTGCAGTCTGTCTTCCCATTGGCAGCCATCTTTCTCCTTCTTGTTTATTTTATTTAGATGTCCCCCATTCAAACCTCCATTGACCCCTTCTAATCCACAGAAAATTATTTCTTTTCCTGTTCCAAATTCTCTAAATTATTTCAGGTCAGAGCCTGTATCTCATTTTATCAGAGTAGAACGTAGTAGATATCTGATACATATTTTCTAAATTGAACTGAAAGCTGGAACTCCCTTATTAGTCTTACCACTAAATCCCTCTTACCTGTTTGAAAATATCCCTAGTTCAGAGTTATTTTACAGTGCCAAGGTCATCGTCATACCCTAGATCCAGGAAATCATTAAATTAGGTATGACTTGGGCTCTCCAAAAATATCACAATAAATTCTTTCCATGTCCCTAAAAGCACAAGTACTACCACACTGCATATATGATTATGTTACACAGCAGGAAATGTGAGAAAAAGACAAAACTGGTTTTGAAATATTTCTCCAAAATTGAAAAACTATTTTCAATCATGAATTTTTGGTTTACATACTGAATATAATAGTACATCATATTGATAATTGATTAAGAGAATTATGCAAAATGCTAAACACAGTGACTAGCATAGAGTAAGGTATTTAATGTTAAGTAGTTTCCTTCCCCAGGATCAGTTTGTCAGTTTCACTCCCTGCAATTCAATTACTTTCATTTATCTCTTTCTTTTACATTCTTCCTCCATCTCACTATCTAGTCTTCTAGAATCTTATTGTTACTGTTTTATAATCACTGTGTTAAATTAAGAAAAAGACATCTGTATTCTCTATCCAGAATTTGAATGTTATGTTTTTAAAATATATTTTATTGATTTTTTTACAGAGAGGAAGGGAGAGGGATAGAAAGTCAGAAACATTGATGAGAGGAACATCGATCAGCTGCTTTTTGCACTGGGGATGTGCCCACAGCCAAGGTACATGCCCTTGACCGGAATCAAACCTAGGACCTTTCAGTCCACAGGCCGACAATCTATCCACTGAGCCAAACTGGTTTTGGCATGAATGTTATGTTTTTGAAAAAATATATTTTTATTGATTTTAGAGAGAGAGGAAGGGAGAGGGAAAGAGAGATAGAAACATCGATGAGAGAGAACATCGACTGGCCGCCTCCTGCATGCCCCCCACTGGGGATCAAGGTTTGCAACTCAGGCATATGCCCTGATTGGGAATTTGATAGGTACCCCTCCCCAACTGGTGGGCAGAGTTATGATGTAACCAGCACCTGCCAAATAACTTAAGCCCCTCCACTCCTGGGTCCAGGGGTACCCAATCATGCACCTTATATGAAGCTGCCAATCAGCATGTGCCAGGTATCCTAAGCCCCATCCTCTACCCCTTAAAAGACACCTTCACCCCACACGTGCTCTCTCTCTTGCCTTTGGGAAGTGAGCCGGCAGGGTCTTCTCTTCAATAAAGCCTGAATCCTGGTACACTGGTCTCTCTGCCTCATCTGTTTCATCTTTCATATGGTGCTGATGACCTGAGGGAGTGTGGACAATCCTCAGAACCTAGCCCAGAGGCTCTGAGTTGATTGGCCCACTCCAAACACCTCTCCAAACCTGCCATACCAGGACACGTGGGAATTTCATCACTTCCTCCTAACCGGTAGGCCTCAGGGACCTTCCCTTCCACCACCCCTCCTCTGGTTCCCTTGACCTGGAAGGGCCTCAGAGTTTCCCGTCTACTCGGCTACGTTATACATTACACGTTATATGTTCTACGTTCTACGTTCTGTGAAAGCCCAGGTACCTGGCCGGGAAACTCTGTTCTACTCCACGAGAAAGACTTTGGGGTGATGACTCCATCAGTCTTCTCTCGTACCTCTATCTACAGGTTGGCCTAGGAAAAGAAGGATGCTTCTTATTCCTTTTCCAACTTTCTGGTGGCCCTTTTTCCTCCGGTCATGGGAACCTACTACTCCACCCCTCCCCCCCTCCCCACCCCCCCCCCCCCGACACACACCTTTAGGGTGCCTCGTAACCAATCTCTCAACTCTTGGACTTTCTGGCTACATCAAACCAAAAAAGCTCAATTTTTTCTGTAACACTGCCTGGCCACAATATAAACTTGAAAATGGCTCTTTGTGGCCTGAAAATGGCACTTTTGATCCCCAATATTCTCCGAGACCTGGATAATTTTTTGCCACTGGACGGAAAGGCAATAGAGATTCCATATATTCAGGCCTTCTTCTACCTCCGCTCTCGACCTTCACTTCACTCTTCTTGTTCCACGCACCAGATCCTTCTTGCAAAGTCCTCTTTGCCCTCTCAAACCTGCCCACAGCCCCTTTCTCTATCTTCTGACTGCTCTTTTGATCCACCGGATCACTCTTCTCCACGTGTCTCACTCCCACCACCTCCTTACAACCCTGTCATGAAAACTGCACCCCAAGACCTACCACCTGAGGATTCAAAGCCCCTACCTTCCCCCACATCTCATCCCTTATCCCAGGACTGCGTGCCAGCCCTGCCACTGAGTGTGCGCTCCCCTGCGCCACTTGGGGCCTGCGAGAAATCCCCTTCCCCAATGCCACCCTCAGCCACATTGGCGAGTTCCCCCCTCCCTGGCGCCACCTGCAGCCTGCAAGAGTTCCCCCTCCCAGGCAGGTGCGAATTCCTCCCAGGCAGGTGTGAGTTCCCCCTCCCTGCCTCCACCGCTGCTCCACTGCTCAGGGCCAGCATGGTGCCTCCTGGATCTCCCCCAAATCTCTGCCCCTGTGACCGTGATGCCAACAGATTTCTCAGGCAGCCGGACAGTTTCCTTTGTGTAAGGTGGCGGGAACGGAGGGCATACTCAGAGTGGCCATTCCCTTCTCCCTTTCTAATCTTTCTCAAATTGAAAAATGCCTTGGTTCTTTCTCCTCAGACCCTGATAATTACATCAAAGAATTCAAATACATCACTCAATCTTATGATCTTACCTGGCACGACATTTTTATCATTTTCACTTCCTCCCTAACTCCATCAGACAAAGACCGAGTCTGGGATACAGCTCAGCAGATTGCAGATGAGGCACATACTCACAATGACTCCAATCCAATTGGCATCCTTGCAGTTCCCTGGAAAGATCCCGGTTGGAACTAAACGGGGCACCCTAATAGAGAGGCACAGAATAGTATGCTTGACAATATTATCCAGGCTCTTCACAGGCTAGCTCATAAGGCAGTAAATTCTGATGAAATAAAGGAGATTACCCAGTGCCCACAGGAAAACCCTGGGGAATTCCTTGAATGCCTTTCACAGGCAGTTCAAAAATATACCCGTATTGATCCTACTTCCCCAGCAGGTACGGTCTTGCTACACTCACATTTTATATCCCAGTCAGCCCCAGACATAAGAAAAAAACTAAAGAAGCTTGAGGAGGGGCCCGAGACTCCCCAGAAGGAACTTCTTAGTGTGGCCTTTAAGGTCTTCCATAATAGAGAACAGGAAAAGGAGGACCTTAAAAAAAAGGACAAAGAAAATTACCTTATGCTGGCGAAAGCCCTACATGGCTCCACACCCCGAGGCTCCAGGCCAAAGGGAAGGCCTACATCAATCCCACCGGGAGCCTGCTTCAAATGCAAGCAGCAGGGACACTGGGCAAGATATTGCCCAAACCGAAGGCCTCCTCCCCGCCCATGTCCTCACTGCCAATTGGAGGGTCATTGGGGAGTTGATTGCCCCAGTCACCGAAGTGGGGCTGGATCTTCCTCTCTAATGGAAACCCCCACATCCGGATCCACAACAGATCTGCTGGGAGATCAAAAATCTTTTCCCCCAAGCTGGCAACAGAGGACTGATGGGGTCCTGGGTCTCTGGCCCCGGTGGTGATCACGCATCAGGAGCCCAGGGTAAAGCTTCGCCTAGCAGGTAAGTCAGTCTCTTTCCTTGTTGATACTGGGGCCACTTATTCCACCTTGCCCGAACTTTCGGGCCCTTTAATGCCATCCACCACTACTATTGTGGGAGTCTTGGGAACAAAGACCACCCCTCTAATAACCCAACCCCTCCTCTGCACCATTGAGGGAATACAGTTTTCACACTGTTTCTTAGTTATTCCCCAATGTCCCACCCCTCTACTGGGGAGAGACATCTTATCTAAATTCCATGCAACTGTCTCATTGACACCCTCTGCCCACACACCCTTGGCCTCTATCTTTCTTGTATCTGCTGGTGACTTAGACTCGGCTTCGGTCTTTCCCCCATTACCTCCAGATAAAGTCAACCCTATAGTCTGGGACACCTCCAATCCATCCATAGCCAAACACCACACTCCCGTCCTCATCTACCGCAAAAATCCTGACTCCTTCCCTTTTGTCCCCCAGTACCATGTCCCAACCAGACATCTACTCGGCCTCAAACCCACCATTTCCAAAATTCTCAATTTAGGTCTTTTGAGGCCCACAAACTCCCCCTTCAACACTCTCATCCTTCCTGTTATTAAACCAAATAGCTCCTATCGCCTGGTTCAAGACCTCAGAGCCATCAACTCAGCAGTACTTCCCATAGCTCCTGTTGTGCCCAATCTCTATACTATTCTGTCTTCTATTCCCCGTTCCTCCTCCTTTTTCACAGTCCTTGATCTAAAAGATGCCTTTTTCACTATCCCTCTAGATTCACAATGCCAGGACCTCTTTGCATTCACCTGGACTGACCCTGAAACTAGACATTCACAGCAGCTCACATGGATGGTTCTGCCCCAGGGGTTTAGGGATAGCCACCACTTCTTTGGGCAGGCATTGGCAAAAGACTTGCAGGATCTGGCACTGCCCAGAAGCTCTATCCTGCAATACGTAGATGATCTCTTACAGTGCAGTTCTGATCTCCAAACCTCCCAGGAGGACACGTGTCTACTTCTTAACTTTCTTGCCCAGCGTGGTTATTAGGTCTCAGCAACTAAGGCTCAGCTCTCCCAGTCAGTAGTAACATACCTTGGAATTAGAATTTCACAGAACAGGAAGGAGATCACTGCAGACTGCAAAAGCCTTATCACTTCCTTACCCACGCCAACCACCAAATCTGACCATCTTTCTGGCTTTCTCCACTCCTGGATCCCTAATTATAGTAACCTAGCTAGACCCTTGTATGAGGCGACGAAAGGAGACCCCAATGAGCCTATAGACCCCTCAAAACCTATAGAATCAGCCTTTGAATCCTTATAGCAAGCTCTTATCCAGGCCCCAGCCCTATACCTTCCAGACCTCTCACAGTCATTCATACTATACACTCATGAAAATCATGGCCTGGCTCTGGGGGTCCTAGGACAAAACAAGGGTCCCTCTTTTGCCCCAGTAGCATACCTATCAAAACAACTAGACCCCACCTGTAAAGGTTGGGCCCCTTGTCTCAGAGCCTTAGCAGCAGCAGCTATTCTGGCCCTAGAAAGCTCTAAACTTACCTTTGGGCAGCACACTACTGTAAAATCCCCTCATCACCTTCAGGACCTTGTGACCCATAAGGCTATACAACATCTCTCACCTTCACGACTTCAGGCATACCATCTGGTTTTCATTGAAAACCACCAGTTTTCTTTCATTCCTTGCTCTCCCTTGAATCCTGCTACTCTCCTCCCTGTTGGGACCGATGCTCCTCTCCACTCCTGCATTGAAACAATTACCCAGTTCATATCTCCCTTTCCTCATATTTCACCCACTCCTCTCTCCACACCCGAACAAACCCTTTACATTGATGGCAGCTCTACCTGCACAAAGGAGGGACTATGTAAAGCAGGTTATGCTATAGTATCTAGCGATTCATCCATAATAGAAGCAAGTTCCCTTCCCCCAAACACAACATCTCAGCAAGCAGAACTCATAGCCCTTACCCGAGCTCTAACGATCTCAGCTGGCAAGTCCATAAACATCTACACTGACTCCAAATACGCATATCACATAATTCATTCTAGTGCTGGCATATGGTGTGAACGGGGATTTCTAACCACCAAAGGCAATCCCCTACACAACCATACTCACATCAAGGCTCTACTCGAGGCAGCCATGCTGCCAAAAGCAGCCGCCATCATACACTGCAAAGGACACCAGAATTCTACAGACCCTATTGCTATTGGCAATAACTGGCAGATAGGACAGCAAAAAGAGTTGCCCAGTCAGGCACCACCCAAACTAACTTAATACTACTGGCTATACCTATAATTTCCCCACAATACTCAAAGGAAGAACATCTTAAGTACCTAGGGTACCCCCCAGAAGCAAGGATGGTACACTCAGGTAGGAAAATTCATCCTTCCCCAGGCCCAAGCAATGGAGTTACTCCAGGGAATCCATAACACTTTCCATGTAGGACAAAAACCCCTCCTACTGTATACCACTACCTTTCTGTCCTTTCCATCTTTATCCTCCTTAATACAGAAGATAACTGATACCTGTGACATCTGCAATCCCTGCTCTTCTCAGGGTGGAGCCCACCCTCACTCTTTCCCAACACACCAGATAAGAGGAAACCTCCCAGGACAGGACTGGCAGATAGACTTCACACACATGCCCTCACACAAAAAACACCGTTATCTCCTCACCCTAGTTGACACATTTTCAGGATGGATAGAAGCTTATCCCACCAGCAGGGAGAATGCTCAAACAGTAGTGGTAGCCCTCACCCATGACATCATCCTCTGCTTTGGCTTTCTAATGTTTCTTCAATCTGATAATGGCCCCGCTTTCGTCTCTCAGATAACGCAGCTGGTTTCTCAAACGCTAAACATCAAATGGAACCTCCACATCCCCTACCACCCTCAGTCTTCGGGTAAAGTAGAAAAGGCCAATCATCTCTTAAAAACACATCTAACCAAGCTATCTTTAGAACTCCATATGCCTTGGACTAAACTTCTTCCCCTGGCACTAATGAGACTGAGGGCCATGCCACGACAACCACTACTTCTAAGCCCCTTCGAGATCATGTATGGACAGCCTTTTGCCCTCCAAACCCTGGAAGACAATTCCCCCTCCCCGGGAGACTACTTTCCTGCTTTTGCCCACATGAGAGCACTCTTACAACGACACGCTGATAATCTTCTCCCCCGTTCCTTTCCTACAACTTCTACTCATCTCTCAGTCCTCCCTGGGAACTTGGTCTATGTCAAGAAAAAAGGAAAGGCATCCTTAACACCCACATGGGAGGGACCCTTCCCAGTCATATTATCCACTCCTACTGCAGCAAAGATACAAGGAATCCACACTGGTATCACCTCCCAAACATTAAGCCATACAAACCTCAACAGAAAACTCTACCTTCCTACACTTCTACTCCCACAGGACCTCCCTCCCTCAGGCTCACCAAAAGCCTCCCCATCATCCCCGAAGAGGACTCGATGACACCATCCAGGACTTGATGGCTCATCATTCCTTACAGGCTAAATTCTACTATTTCCTGCAGTGCATTTTGAAGGACTGATCCTGGTGGCGACCACGGTCTGCTTCCCCAGAAGATATACACTCATGGATAGTGGAGCTTACCTGGAAAGGGACCCTCCAATTATTTACTCTGGAAGAAGCTCAGGTTTTCGAATTCTTTTTTATATGCCTTGTCTCCTCACCATAATTCTTCTACAGGCAGCCATCAATGAATGCACCAATGAGGGTTTTTGGTCTTTTCAGGTAAAACGGACTTGGGATGATGAGGGAGTTATCAATTCCACTGTCTGGGATGGAAAGTCCTCTAGTGTCACTCTCTATTTTAATGTTTGTGCAGCAATGGCCCCTGGGTGGTCCAGCTGCAGTGGGCGGTATCAGACCTATGCACTGACCACAAATATCTATGCATGAAATATCGCCAAAAAGGGGATTGTGACAATGTAGGTGAGTTCTACTGTCCATATTGGCAGTGCTCTTACTACCACTCTGGTACTTTATGCAGTCCACTGGTAAATCTTAGACCCCCCTCAGACTATGGCCCCTTTATGTGTAATCCTGTCAGCTTTACCATATCAAACCCAGCAGACCCACTCTGGAGCCAAGCTCAGCCAGCAGGAATCGGAGTAGATGGAGGAGGTAGGGACCCCGGGGGTATAATTACCTTTATTAAAAGTTATATTAATCCCCGACCTATCCCTCCCTCACTAAAGGACATTCTCTCTTGCCCTATGAACCCAGAACCTACTCCTTTGCCCACTCTCATCAATACAACTTTCCATCTACTCTCTAATATCAATCCCTCCTTCTCTACATTCTGCTGGATTTGTCTGTCACTGAATCAAACCCTCATCATAGCCACTCCAACCCCAACCTATTGGATCACAACCTAACTTTTACCTATACCAGACCTCATAGCACTTTACACAATGTTTTTCTCTTCAATATAGAAAACACTACCTGTTTAACAAATACCTCTCAAACTACTACCTCAACTACTCCTACACCTTTCTACTGTGCACAATCTATAAAATTACCCCCTCCCTTAGCCTGCCCCCCACTAGATATTTTTCTCCTCTGCGGGACTACAGCCTACACCTGCGTCCCTCAAAAACTGCCACACTCGCTCTGTCTCTATGTCTTCCTAACCCCCAATCTTTCTATCAGAACAGAGGAAGAACTCGAATCCTCTCTTGGTTTGTCAGACCCCACCAAAAAAGGGCGGCCCTTGTTCCCTCTTAGTGTGTACGGGAGTCCTCACTGCAGTGGGGACAGGAGTGGGAGGCATTTCCTCCTCTGTTCATTTCTATTACAAGTTGTCTGCCAAATTTTCTGAAGATAGCTCCTTCATTAGCAATTCCCTTGAATACCTTCAAAGGCAAGTAGATTCCTTAGCAGCGGTAGCCCTACAGAACCGGCGTGCTTTAGATCTCCTGACAGCAGAAAAAGGAGGTACCTGTGTTTTTCTTGGGAAGGAATGTTACTTTGTAAATGAATCAGGAATTGTCAAAGATCACATCAAATCCCTCCGGGACATGATTGACCAAAGACTACATTACCAGCTAGAAGAGGGATACGCCATTTTTGGCTCACTTACTCCATGGATCCTCCCACTATTAGGCCCACTGACATCTATACTCTTAATTTTGCTCTTTGGCCCATGTCTCATGCATTGTTTTACTAGTTTCTTGCAGAACAGAATGCAGGCATTCGCCAGCCAGAAGGTGGGAGAGATCTATCTGGCACTGAATTCAGAACCTAACACCAGAATCCTTGAGACTTCGGGTAGACGCCCCTAACGACGCCCCCTCTCAGCTGGAAGTAGCTACGGAAGATGGACCTTCGCTCCCCAGACCTTGCCTGGACTCTCAATTATTATTTTTTTAAATATTATCAGAAGCCTGGAATGATAGGTACCCCTCCCCAACTGGTGGGTGGAGTTATGATGTAACCAGCACCTGCTAAATACCTTAAGCCCCTTGACTCCTGGGTCCAGGGGTACCCAATCATGCACCTTATATGGAGCTGCCAATCAGCACGTGCCGGGTACCCTAAGCCCCATCCCCTACCCCTTAAAAGACACCTTCACCCCACATGTGCTCTCTCTCTCGCCCTTGGGAAGTGAGCTGGCAGGGTCTTCTCTTCAATAAAGCCTGAATCCTGGTACCCTGGTCTCTCTGCCCCATCTGTTTCATCTTTCAGAATTGAAAGGCGATTTCCTGGTTCATGGGTCCACTCTCAACTACTGAGCAACACTAGCCAGGCCAATGTTATATGTTTTCATCAATAGCCACAAACAGTTGGCTATTGGTTTCAATAGCCTGTTGAATTCATTCAGAATCTTCTAAAATTCAGAGAGGTGACATTACATCTATTGATACTTCTTTGTATTCAAAATAAAAGGCTAGTTAGGACCCGTAGGAAGATGGGAGTAATTATAAAGTGAATTGTGACTCATTGTTCTCTTCTCTATATTAAAAATTTCTAGTTTTCATAAGCCTTCTTGATGAGTTGTAGTAGACTATGATCCTGTCCTATTTACTGTCTCTTCTTATAAGAGGATCTATTGCCATGTCTGCTTAGGAAGGATTTTTATTTCAACACCTCACTGATGTTTGACCAATAAAATAGGAGCTCACATTATGTACAATTAGCTGACTTAAGAATATTTGCATGTTTTTTTCCAGCTGTATCTTTTCCCCCTGATCTATCATGATAACATCTTGCTATCAAAGTACTTTAAAAATAAGGGCTGGTCCAGCAGACTGTGTTGGGAAATATAAAACAGAGCTACAGCTGACCTACGACCAACATAAAATGTGAGCAAAAATTAACCAATGTTGTGATAAACCCCTGAGAATTTAGGGTTGTTTTGTTACCACATCCAAGGTGACTAAGGTAGCTATTAATGGAAAGGTTGTTGACATAACAAAACACCTAATATGTTTGTCATTGGCTTTGAGGCCCGATCATAAGGGAAAAGGAAATTAATATCAGAGGTTACAAAAGTAGCAGCTCATATATGCAAGGACAAATATTTTTATAAGTGTTTCACCTGTGATAACTTGAAAGGCAGGTAATTGTATAATGAACTTGTTTTAAATCTGAGGGGTAGGGGGGCGGAAATGTCCAGACTTTGAGCCATATAAGACCTTCAAAATCATTTGGTCTGGCCCTGCCAAGGCATTAGGACTGAGTTTTAAATATTTGACCAAACATAGCAGGCTATTTTCTTTTTAATATTGTGTGTGTGTGTGTGTGTGTGTGTGTGTGTGTGTGTGTGTGAGCGAAAATGGTGGCTGGCAGGATGGAGGTGAGGGAGAGGGTGTGAGTGAGTGAGGGCATGAAAGGAGAGTGTGTGATCTGTGTGGTGTGTGTGTGAGAGAGTGAGTGAGCGACAGTTAAATCCAGCAGGAGAAGCAAGGGCTGGCAGACCAGGCTCTCCTGGACAGGAAGAGACTACCACTGCCGCAGGCACTCCCTGAACTCTGGGCCTTGGGCACAGAGTCCATGCCATCCTGAGGGAAGAATGGCCTCTCCTAGGAACTCATAAACACTACCATCTAGACAGCCCTTGTACACTGCCCATGACCCTGCAGCCACTCCAGCAAATATCCTGCTGACATACCCGCAGACCTGCAGATCCTAGGACATCCACCTCCAAGGGTGCATGGCTCCTGCAGCAGTAAGTGAATCTTCCTCATACCCAGCTGCTGACTTCCAAACACCTCAGTTGAATCGTCTCTGCGTGCAGGCTTCCTGAGCCAACCACCCCATAGGCTGCTCTCAGGTGCCACCATGAACCCCTCCTGGGCATGCTTATATACAAACAAGGACATGCGGCTCCAGCAGTAGAAACATTTGCATAATAGGGGTACCAGAATGAGAGGAAGTGGAGCAATGAATAGAAAACTTGTTTGAACAAATGACAGAAAACTTCCCTGATGTTGGCAAGCAAAAAAACATACAAGTCCAAGAAGCACATACAAGTCCAAGAACCCAAAAAAGACCAACACCAAGACACATCATAATTAAATTAGGAAACATCAATGACAAATATTTTGATATTCTAATGGGTGATCCTTTGTAGGTATATTTCTCTCTCTCTTCAAGCCTTTAAGATTCTCTCTCTTGTTAACATTTACCATTTTAATTACAATGTGTCTTGGTGTGGGTCTTTTTTGTTTCATCTTGTTTTGGACTCTTTGTGCTTGTGTGATGTTTTTCTTCCCCAAATTAAGGAAGTTTTCTGTCATTATTTCTTCTAATAGGGTTTTTTATCCTTACTCCTCTTCTTGTCCTTCTTACACCCCTAATATATAATATATATTACTGTGTTTTATGATGTCCCAAAGCTCCCTTAGTCTCTCCTCCTGCTTTCTAATATTTTCTCCAATTGCTGTTCAGATTGGGTGTGTTTTTCCTCCCTGTCTTCTAACATACTAATTCGGTCCTCTGCTTTTTCTATTTTACTGTTGAAACCTTCAATTGTGTTTTTTTATTGTATATCATTTTTTATTTCCCTTTATTCTTTCATAAAATGTTGATTTTCTCATTTATCTGGTTTATGAATTGAACCTTACTCTGAATTCATTTTCTGATATATTGCATGCCTCTATTTCATTTAGTTCATTTCTTGCTGATTCCTCTTTTTCTTTCCTTTGGGGGATGTTTCTTTGTCTTCCCATTTTTGCTGTCTCTTTCTGGCCCTGAGCTCCTTGCTTCATGCCCAAGGGGTTAAAGCCCCTGACAGTCTAATGGCCCTGGTCTTTCTAGCCCTGAGCTCCATGTCTGTCTAGAGTTTCACACCTTTACACTCTCTGCTTTGAGTCCCCTCCCCTCTTCTCCCACAGTTCTGGTCTCTCAGTTATCTGTTTCTCGAGGTTGGGAGGGGCAGGTTCCTCTGGTGTGTGACTCTATGTGAGAGCTCAGAACCCTCTCTCATGCAATTCATTGTGTGGTCACAACCCTTAAGGTGGGATGGTGCCCTCTGTCCCTCTTGCAGTACACTTGTAGCATGGTTCTGTGAGCTGTGGCTGGGCAAACCAGGTCACATTAGAAGCTCTGATTTTGGATGGGAGTAGGGCAAATACCAGGTAACAGCTCTGTCTGTGCTGGTGGCAGAGAACCCACTGGCCCAAGGCTCTGTCTCTGCCAAAGGCATATCACACACTGGGCTGTCTCTGCCAAAGGCATATCACACACTGGGCTGTGGCTCTGTCTCTGCCAGGGCAGGGACACACTAACCAAAGGGTCTTTCTGTACTGGTGGCAGAGAATTCTCTGTGCTGAGGGTAGGGTCCTTACTGGGCAAGGGCTCTGTCTGGGTGGAGGGTGTAGCATGCACCTGGCTGTGGTTCTGTATTTGGATCAGGGATGGAGTAGAAGTGGTGTACCTGTGGCTTGCACTCATAGCACAGGGACCTGAAGCATGAGATCCTGGGATGCTGGATTTGGGCTCCAGCTAGTAGGCACATCTTGGGAGGTCTTTCTGATGTGCACTCACTGCAGACATCTGGACCCATGCCGTGATACCATGTTGCTCATTTCAGGAGCACAGTGGTGGTTCCATGTGGGTTATGGCTGGCAAGTAGCTCCCTGCACAGGTCCTGGAGTGCTATCCAAGGTTGATCTGGATTTTTGTGTGCCAGCACTGTTGGTCTTCATTGCTCCCCTCTACAAGATGTCATGGGTTCCGCACCAAAGCTGAGCCAATCTGGGGGGTGCCCTCAGCATTAGCAGGGACTCCCCATCTAGGAGATCCCATTTTGGCAGTACCTGGGAATCCTGAGGTATCTATCTGTCCCTCACTCACCCACACAAATACTGTATACATCTATACACAGCCCTCTCCCTTCTTTATTCTGTCACACTCTCTTCCTCCTTGTACTCCTGTCAGCCATCGTGTTGCTGATCTCCAAGATAATTTTAAGTTGATAATTTTGTATGGTCCATGAATGATGTTTCAAATATCAAAACGGCCCTCGGAAGAAAAAATGTTGCCCACCCCTGTTTGACTGAAGAAGTAAAAAATTGAATGTTGAAACCATGATTTGTTTAATGCTAAATATTGACAATGTATTATAAGAATGATAAAAGCAAAACAACCAGTTACTTAATAAACAGGGGTGAAGGCAAAAAACAATATAGGTACAATACTTTCTATTATCAAACTGGAAAGTGAAAAATTTAAGAAATACCTTGAATAATAAATCCCACTAGGACAAATTAAGATTGAGCCTCTATCAAGTACCAGATCAAGAGCAGGCATGGTATATTTTGTTAAACACTTCTGAATAGATTTAGTTGATTCTTAGTAAATCCTTTACATTGAATTAAATAGTTCAGAGTAAATAGACTAAGATAGTTGGTTTCACAAAAGCCTAATAAATTTATATTACCTCTAAGTCTAATCAAGGGGCATATATATTTTTAAAATATATTTTATTGATTTTTTACAGAGAGGAAGGGAGAGGGATAGAAAGTCAGAAACATCAATGAGAGAGAAACATTGATCACCTGCCTCTTGCACACTCCCTACTGGGATTGTGCCCACAGCCAAGGTACATGCCCTTGCCCGGAATAGAACCTGGGACGTTCCAGTCCTCAGGCTCACACTCTATCCACTGAGCCAAACCGGTTTCGGCTCAAGGGGCATATTTTGAAAGGAATTGTGAGTATAGCTATTGGCACATGAAACTGACTAGAATAAAATAGGAAAACATGTTTTCCATGTTTTCTTCATATATAACAAAGGAGCATCATGGAAAATGAAGCACTTGACTACAAAACTTCTCCTAGAAAGTTGAACTTGAATATAATCAAGGAACAATTTTTATCCACAATCTTTTAGAACCAGGATTTCAGAATTTGTATTGACCAGTGAGTGACTATGTTTATGTCATCCCACTTTCAGATGTATCATTGTTCCATCATTGTGTTAGATGTTTATAGGACTAAAAAATCTTGTCTTTAATTCGGATTCTTGAATTTAGAAAAAAGCTTGATGTTGAAACTATTACAGTCTGACACTTCCATTTTGATGCCATAATGCAGAGATTTTTAATGCCTTTTTGGGAAAGAATGAGTTTATTTTACTTTAAAGAAAAAGAAAATTGAATATTTGTTAACAAGAGGGTGTTCAGTCTATTTACTCTACTTTCCAGTAAAAGGTTTTATACATTTTTACCTGTTGGCACTTGACTTGCTGTGCTTCTATGGCCCCATATCCCACCCCACTGATGTTGAGCTTGGCCATATAATTAGCTTTGCCAAATCTATATATGTAAAAGCCTAAGTGGCCATTACGATGGAACTATTGGTTGCTATGATGCACACTAACCACCAGGAGGCAGACACTCAATGCAGGATCTGCCCCCAGCCCTGGGGCCCAGATCACCAATGGGGCCTGCCATCCAAACTTCCAGTCCCTTCCACTGGCCAACAGGTCCTGATCATCTAATCGGGGCTACATTCCAGGCTGGGCTGAGAACCAGGGGGTGGGTGGTGGTAGGTGTGGGCAAAAAGGGAAGGAGGAGTGGGGGAGGCAGAGAGGCAGGAAGGTGGAGAAACTGAACAGCCCTGATCACCAGCCAGGCCTAGAAATCCCACCTGTGCATAAATTTTGTGCACTGGGTCTCTAGTGAAGTAAAAATTGATTTAAATTCTGAGCAGAAACTTTGAGTCCTATCTGCTACATCCTTATTCTTTTTCCTTTGCCATGAGGATGGCATGTTTGTAGCATGTCTGGAAAAGATAAGGGCTGTTCCTTTTGTTTGGGTCATGAATAAAAGCATATGTAATAGAGTTATAACAAATTCATAGCTGAATTAAATGTGAGGGAGTAATAAATATTTGTTGTGAGATACAAATTTTGGGGTTGTTTATTATTAATATATGAAATTACTTCTTTAAAGCTCCAATGAATATAGGTATACCTTCAGATATGTATCAGGAGGCATTGGGAGAATATATATATATATATATATATATATATATATATATATATATATGCCTAAGTGACCGTCACAATTGAAACAACTTAACAGATGACCGAACAGGCTGCATGGGGTTACCAGGCTGGCAGGGGGTTTAGTGACGGCCTACCAAATGGATGAGCAGCAGGCTGCATGGGGCTACCAAAAGACTGAGCAACAGACTGTGTGGGGCTACCAGGCCAGTAGGGGGTAAGTGAAGGTGACGAAACAGCAAGCTGTGTGGGGACCAGGCTGGCGGGGGGGGGGGCGGTAGTTGGAGGTGACCAGGCCGGTGGGGGGGCCAGTGAGGGGCAGCCAGACTGGAAGTGGGGGCAGTAAGAGGTGACCAGGCCAGTGGGAAAGTCACTTGAGAGTGTCTAGGCTAGCAAGGGGGCAGTTAGGGACAATCCGGCAGGTAGGCAGGTGAGCAGTTAGGAGCCAGTGGTCCCTGATTGTGGGAGAGATGTCCCAGATTGGGGAGGGTGCAGGCTGGGCTGAGGGGACACCCCCCACCCCGTACATAAATTTCATGCACCAGGCCTCTAGTGTATAAATAAATGATTAAATGAATTAATAATAGAAGGGATAAATTTATTTTCATTCAATGGGAAGTAATTGTGATTAGTGAGAATGAGACACTGATTTAATTAAACTCTTGGAGTGGGAGTGGTTTTCAGGTATGAGAAAACCATTTATTAATTTCTAAGATACCTAGTGATAATATTATATTGTCTAAGCCTTTATTATTTTTTAAGAAAACACATTTTCTATGTTAATTAATTATTTTATTTATTTATTTATTTATTTTAAAATCCTCAATGTTGAAAGTATTACATATGTCCTCATTTCTTCCCCATTGCCCCTTCTAGCCTACCCTTGTCCACATCCCATGCCTTCACAACTCTATTTTTTGTTTCTATGGGTTATACAAGTTCTCTTGTGATCCTTTCACAGCTACCCACCCCCACATTCCCTCCAAGATTTGATAATCTGTTCCATGCTTCTATGTTTGGATCTCTTTTTTTTTCCAACAGTTTATTTAGTTCATTAGATTATGCTAAGTGAAATATGCCAGTCAAAGAAAGGCAAATATCACATGAGATTACTCATATATGGAATCTTATCTAATCTAAGCCTTTAAATACTCACAGTCATAGGTTTTAGACAGTGGTGGTTACATGGTCAAAAGAAAACAGATATATTGCCTAACCTAACAAATGTGATTTGATCTCTTAAAACCGTTATCTTGCTTTAGTGTAGTAGTTAAGTAAACAGTCAAATCATATTTATAGAGGATTTTAAATATGATGCAGAGAAGTATTGGTAATCTAATAGGAGAAAAATGAGGGAGGATAGAAGAAAAGTAATAAAGATTTAGAAGTCAGAGGTCCGAAAATATGGCGGCGGAACAGAAGGATTCGTAATCATTTGTGTCCCAGGGCAGATGGAGAGAGCAGCTGAGGATCGCTTGGGCAGTGTTTGTTGGTGAGTTGGGGGACAGCTGGGCTTTGGGAGAAGGAGGGGGACTGCTAGATTAGCCTCCCTTAACAGAGCGGCTCCAGTGCGGCTGGGTTCTCTCACCGAGCCACTGGCTCAGAGGCAGAATCTTGAAGAGGAAGAGCCTGAAAATTTTACAGTTGCGGTACCCATTGGGCAGCTGAGACCCCCCCCCAACATCGGTTCCTAGTTGGCTCAGAAGCGAATTGAGGAACCCTGTGCTCTGCCACGGAAAGGTCAGATTTTCCCTGGGGTTGGGGGAGGGGGCAAAACAGGGAGATTCACGCCTGGGGGAAAAAAATAAAAGGAAAAGTCCATGGCTGTTGGAGCTGGCAAACGTGGAAGAGGGCCCTCGGAGCTGGTGGCAGGGGGGGATATATAGAAAGCAACCCATTTGGACCTGACAGAGAAGGCCAGCCTAACAATTTTGGGAGAAAGCGGGCTGCCCAACCCAAGGGGGAAAGGGGTTTTGCTCAGACATATGAGCGGGATGTGAGTTCGTGCACTTGCATTTGTCCTCTCCTAATCCAAGGTTCTGAGTGCTAAACCGAACATGGGAACGCCTGGTTGGGGATAACCTAGGAGACCGCAGGGGCGAGCTGTTTTGATGAGTGTGGGGATCAGAACAGATGCTCACCATCAGAGAGGCAGCTCTGGGGTAGCCTATTTCCACAAATCAGTAGTGAATAGACATAGCAGGATTTTAGTTCAGGCTAGAGAGGACCAATAGACACGGAGATCAATTCAGAAACAAAGCCACCCATGGGCTGAATCACAAATTGACTCTTGCGTAACACAAATTAAGGAATCAATTTTATTCTACTACTATTTAAACTTTTTTCTTAAGTGCCATTTTATCTCATCTTTACTCTACTTAGAGATTAGTGTTACACAGTTTTTTTTTCCATCTATCCTTTAATATCCTTTTACTCTACCTCAACTTCACCCTTATGCCAGCAATCTTTTGCTAACCTTTTCCTAGTTAATGTCTTGTTCCTCTTACACTTTTTTCTGGTATAGATTTTCCTTATTCTCTCTTTTTACGTCCTGTTAAAATTTCACCCATTTCTTATATCCAATCTCCAACCACCTGCTCTAAGTCCATACACATCTATCTCTTCTCCGACTTCACTATGATAAATTGTTTTTTTTTCTCGGTCCTGCTGATGTTGTTTACCTGAATGTTGACTATATCAATATTTTATGCATGTTTGTGAGATTGGTTTGATTATTCTTTTCTTTTAATTTGTTTTGTTGGGGGGGGGCACTGTTTTTCGTTTTGGTGTTGTTTACATTGTTTTTGTTTTTATAGATTTATGCTTCTGTGTTCCCTAACCTCCCTTGATATTAGTTGTTGTATGTAGTTTGTATCCATCTCCAGGTACTGGTTGCTTGGCTTTTTCTGGGATTAGTGTAGGTCCTTTGTCAGTTTCCAACCCATATTTATAGTTTATTCCCTTTTCCTTTCTTTTTACTCCTTCCCCTTTTCCCAATTTTATTTTGGCATTCGCTTCTTTCTTTCTTTCTTTCTTTCTTTCTTTCTTTCTTTCTTTCTTTCTTCACTCTCTTTTGTGTTTGTGAGTGTGTTTTCTCTTACTGTCTTCTTTCCCACCTATCACCTAATTTACCTTCCTCTGGCAATCACCTTTAATTTGGAGTTACCAATACTGTGAATACATGCTTCTTCAGTGCCTGGTGTGCTGCACCTGGTTGTGTTGTAGTTTGAGCCTTTAAATCAACACAGGAGAGTGAGAACTACATAAGGAGACACACAGAGACGAGAGACCATGTGGAGACAAAGAAATAGCTCACCAATGAAAGAAAAGCAAGCCTCACCAGAAAAAGAGGTAAACGAAATGGAAGCAAGCAACCTGTCAGAGAGAGAGTTCAGAGAAATGGTCATAGGGTGGCTGAAGAAAATGGAAGTCAGTATGAATAAGAACCAAGGGGAATTAAAGAAGAACCAAGAGGAAATGAAGAAGACCCACGAAGAAATGAAAAGTGACATTGCTGAGGTAAAGAATTCCATAGAAAGTATCAGGAGTAGACTAGAAGAAGCAGAGGACAGAATCAGTGAGCTGGGAGAAAAGGTAGGAAAAAATGTCCAAGTAGAGCAGCTTCTTGAAAAAAAATTAAAAAGCAGGAGGAGAGCCTAAGGGAACTTTAGGACAACATGAAAAAAACAACAACATCCGCAAAATAGGGCTTCCAGAGGGACAGGAAAATGAGCAAGGAATAGAAAACCTGTTGGAAGAAATAATGACAGAAAACTTCCCTGAAATAGGAAAGAAAAAACCCACACAGATCTAAGAGGCTCACAGAGTTCCAAGCAAATTAAACCCCAAAAGACCTACACCAAGGGACATTATAATTAAACTGGCAAACATCAACGACAAAGTGAGAATCTTAAAAGATGCCAGAGAGAGACGGAAAGTCACCTACAAAGAAACCCCCATCAAACTAACAAGTGATCTCTCAACAGAAACTTATCAGGCCAGAAAAGATTGGAATGAAACATACAAAGTCATGCAAAGAAAGGGTCTGAATCCTAGAATACTGTACCCAGCAAGACTATCAATCAAAATTGAAGGTCAAATCAGGAGCTTCACAGACAAAAAAGTCTAAGGGAATACATTATCAGCAAACCAGCATGCTAGAAATGTTAAAGGGCCTGCTGTAAAAAGCAATAGGAAGCGAAGAAAGAACACAGGGGCAAAGAACAATAATGGCCACAAATAAGTACCTACCAATAATAAACTTTAAATGTAAACAGTTTAAATGCTCCAATCAAAAGACATAGGGTAATGGACTGGATAAGAAAATATGACCCATATATCTGCTGTCTACCAGAAACCCACCTCCAAAAAAAAAAAGACGCACACAGACTGAGGGAGAAAGGATGGAAAAAGGTTCTTCAGGCAAATGGAAATGGAAAAAAAAGCTGGGGTAGCAATACTTACATCTGACAAATTAGACCTGAAAGTGAAGGACATAGCAAGAGACAAAGAAGACCACTACATAATACTAAAGACAGCAATCCAACAAGAAGAAATAAATCTGTGAAACATTTACACAACCAATACAGGAGCATCCAAATAGATAGAAAAAGCTCCTGCATGATATGAAAGGAGAGATAGACAGCAATCCAACCAGAGTAGGAGACTTTAATACCCCAATATCACCATTGGACAAATCCTCTAAACAAAAAATCAGTAAAGAAACATCAATCCTCAATGACTCACTAGACCAGATGGAATTAATTGCCATCTTCAGATTATTTCACTCCAAAGCCACAGAATATACATGCTTTTCAAGTGCCCATGGGTCATTCTCTAAGATAGATCATATGTTGGGTAATATGCAAAGTCTCACCAATTTCAATAAGATAGAAATCATATCAAGCATATTCTCAGATCACAGTGGCATAAAGCTGGAAATCAATTACAATAAAAACAATCCAAACAAATCAAAGACATGGAGACTAAAGAGCATGCTATTAAAAAAATGACTGGGTTACTAGAGAGATCAAGGAAGAGATAGATAACATCATGGAGACAAATGACAATGATAGCACAACAATCCAAAATCTATGGATCACAATGAAAGCAGTTCTGAGAGGGAAGTTCATAGCTAGCTCTACAATCATACTGCAAAAAAGAAAAGAAAAGAAAAGAAAAGAAAAGAAAAGAAACAGTGCCGGGAAAACATACAGCTGCCTTACGCAGGTACCGGCTGCACCGCGGGGGCTCCCGGAGCAGCACCTGCGCCCAGGTGGCGCGGAGGCTCGCAGAGCCCAGGGAGCGCTAAACTCCAGCTCGGAAAGGTCAGATTTCCCTGGGGGTACTTTGGGCGTGAAACTGAGGGGGCTGGCAGTCTGGGAGATCTGCACCTTGGAACTCAAAACCTGGAGATCTGCACCTGAAATAGAATCTGTGGCTGTTGAAGCTGGTGAACGCGGGAGAGGGCCCTTGGAGCTGGTGGCAGAGTTGATCCCTGGAGCACAATCGGTTTGGACCTAACACAGGGGGGAAGCCCGGAAGATTTTGGGAGGGTTCTGGCTGCTAAAACAGCAGTCACCATTAGAGAGGCAGTATTGTTTAGTTCAGGATAAAGAGGACCAATAGACCCAGAAGTCAATCTAGAAACACTGCCACCCAGGGGCCAAATCACAAATTGACTCTTATGTGACAGGGAATTGATTATATTTTCTCTTCGACCTTGAGAATACAGTCTATTTTCATCTACACTTTAGTATCTTTTACTCTACCTCAAACTTCACCTTTATACCACCACTCTCTGGCTAACCTTTCCCTATTTAGTGCCTTGTTTCCCTTACACTTTTCCCGCTTTAGATTTACCTAATTCTTTCCCCTTACCCCCTGTTAAAATTTCACCCCACTGATATATCTAATCTCTAACCACCTAATCGAAGTGCATATATACCTCTAGCTTCTCTGACTTCACTATCTTAAAGTGTTTTTAGCCCTGTCCTGTTGTTGTTGTTTACTTGACTGTTGATTATATTGATTTTTTAAGCAGGTTTATGAGATTGATTTGCTTATTCTGTTATTTTGGTTTGTCTTGTAGGGGGGGTTATTTTTATTTTTGGTGTTGTTTCTTGTTTTGTTGTCCTCATCTGCATTGTTTTTGAGATAGATTTTTGCTTCTGTGTTCCCTCACCTCTCTTGATATTAGTAGTTGTATGTAATTTGTATCAATCTCCAAGTACTTGTTGCAGGTTTGGTTCGGATTAAGGGCTGTCCTATAGGAGTTTTCACCCCACATTTATAATTTACTCCTTTTATTTCTTTTTTTTCTTCTCCCCCTTTTCCCATTATCATTTTGGCATTCCTGTCTTTCTTTTTTGTGAGTGTATGTTTGTGGGGGGGTCTCTTTCTTTTTTGTGTGAGTGTGGGTGTGTGAGTGTCTGTGTGGGTCTGGGGGAGGTTCTCTTTCTTTTTTCCCACCTATCACCGAATTTGCCTTTCTCTGGCGGTCACCTTTATTTGGAATTACAATTACTTTGACTACATTCCGGTTCAGTGCCTGGTACGTTGCACCTGGTTGTGTTGTATTTTGTGCCTTTAAATCAACGCAGGAGAGTGAGAACTACATAACCACATACACAGAGAAGAGAGACCATGGGAAGACAAAGAAATAGCCCACATATGAAAGAAAAGCAAGGCTCACCAGAAAAGGAGGTAAACGAAATGGAAGTTAACAACCTGTCAGAGAAAGAATTCAGAGAAATGGTCATAAGGTGGCTGAAAAGAATGGAAGACAAATTTGATAATATGAGTAAGAACCAAGAGGAAATGAGGAAGACCCAGGAAGAAATGATGAAGAGCCATGAAGAAATGAAGAGGAGCCAAGAAGAAATGAAAAGTGACATTGTTGAAGTAAAGAACTCAATAGAAAGTATTAAGAGTAGACTAGAAGAAGCAGAGGATCGCATCAGTGAGCTAGAAGACCAGGTAGGAAAAAATAACCAAGTAGAGCAGCTACTAGAAAAAAAAATTAAAAAGCAGGAGGAGAGCCTAAGAGAACTTTGGGACAACATGAAACAAAACAACATCCGTATAATTGGGCTTCCAGAAGGACAGGAAACTGAGCAAGGAATAGAAAACCTGTTGGAAGAAATAATGACAGAAAACTTTCCTGGTATTGGAAAGGAAAAACCCACACAAATCCAAGAAGCTCACAGAGTCCCAAGCAAAATAAACCCCAAAAGACCTACGCCAAGGCACATTATAATTAAACTGGCAAACACCAATGACAAAGTAAGAATCTTAAAAGCTGCCACAGAGAGACAAAAAGTCACCTACAAAGGAACACCCATCAGACTAACAAGTGATCTCTCAACAGAAACCTATCAGGCCAGAAGGCAGTGGAATGAAATCTACAAAGTCATGCAAAGGAAGGGTCTGAATCCTAGAATACTGTACCCAGCAAGGCTCTCAATCAAAATTGAAGGTCAAATCAGGAGCTTCACAGATAAAAAAGGACTAAGGGAATTCGTCACCACCAAACCAGCAATGCAAGAAATGCTAAAGGATCTGCTGTAAAAAGAAACAGGAAGCAAAGAAGGATCACAGGGGCAAAGAACAGAAATGGCAACATATAAGCACCTATCAATAATAACTTTAAATGTAAATGGGTTAAATGCTCCAATCAAAAGACATAGGGTAATAGACTGAATAAGAAAACACAACCCATGTATCTGCTGTCTACAAGAAACCCACCTCTGAAAAAAAGACGCACACAGACTGAGGATGAAAGGTTGGAAAAAAGTTATTCAGGCGAATGGAAATGAAAAAAAAAGCTGGGGTAGCCATACTTATATCTGACAAATTAGATCTCAAAGTGAAGGACATAACAAGATATAAAGAAGGCCACTTCATAATACTAAAGGGAGAAATTCAACAAGAAGAAATAACTCTTGTAAACATATACGCACCCAATACAGGAGCACCCAAATATATACAAAAACTCCTAGAGGACATCAAGGGAGAGATAGACAGCAATACAATCATAGTAGGAGACTTTAATACCCCATTATCACCATTGGACAGATCCTCTAAACAAAAAATCAGTAAAGAAACATCAATTCTCAATGACTCACTGGACCAGATGGAATTAATTGACATCTTCAGATCATTTCACCCCAAAGCCACAGAATATACATTCTTTTCAAGTGCCCATGGGTCATTCTCAAAGATAGACCATGTGTTGGGTCATAGGCAGTGTCTCTCCAAATTCAAGAAGATAGAAATCATATCAAGTATATTCTCAGATCACAGTGGCATAAAGCTGGAAATCAACTACAATAGAAACAATCCAAAGAAATCGAACACATGGAGACTAAACAGCATGCTATTAAACTATGACTGGGTTACTAGAGAGATTAAGGAAGAGATAGAAAACATCATGGAAACAAATGACAATGATAGCACAACAATCCAAAATCTATGGGACACAGTGAAAGCAGTTCTGAGAGGGAAGTTCATAGCTCTACAATCCTACTGCAAAAAACTAGGAACAGCGGCAATAAATTATCTAACCCAACAACTCAAAGTGTTAGAAAGAAAGCAACAAGAAAAGCCCAGTGTAAGCAGAAGGAAGGAAATAGTAAAGATCAGAGCAGAAATAAATGACATAGAGACCAAAGAAACAATACAGAAGATCAACGAAACCAAGAGCTGGTTCTTTGAAAGGATAAACAAGATTGATGAACCTCTAGCCAGACTCACCAAGAAGCAAAGAGAGAGGACCCTAATAAATAAAATCAGAAATGAAAGAGGTGAAATAACAACAGACCCCATTGAAATACAAAGGATTGTTAAAAAATACTATGAACAACTCTACTCCAACAAACTGAACAACCTGGAGGAAATGGATATGTTTCTAGAAAAATATAACCTCCCAAATCTCAATCAAGAAGAATCTAAACAACTCAATAGACCAATAACTGTGGAAGAAATTGAAGCAGTCATCATAAAGCTTCCAGCAAACAAAAGCACAGGGCCAGACGGCTTCACAGGGGAGTTTTACCGAACATTCAAGGAAGAACTAAAACCTATACTCCTCAGACTATTCCAGAAAATTCAAGAGGATGGAAAACTTCCAAACTCCTTCTATGAAGCTGGCATCACCCTAATACCAAAACCAGATAAAGACGACACAATGAAAGAGAATTACAGGCCAATATCCCTCATGAATATAGATGCCAAAATCCTCAATAAAATTCTAGCAAATTGTATCCAGCAGTACATCAGAAAGATCATACACCACGACCAAGTAGGATTTATCCCAGGAATGCAAGGATGGTACAATATCCGCAAATCAATAAATGTGATACATCACATAAACAAATTGAGAGATAAAAATCACATAGTCATATCAATTGATGCAGAAAAAGCATTTGACAAAATCCAACATCCTTTCTTGATAAAAACTCTCAATAAGGTAGGAATAGAAGGATCATACCTCAACATAATAAAAGCCATATATGATAAACCCACAGCATACATCATACTCAATGGGCAAAAACTACAACCATTTCCCCTAAGAACAGGAACAAGACAGGGTTGCCCACTTTCACCACTCCTGTTCAACATAGTACTGGAAGTATTAGCCATTGCAATTAGACAAGAAGAAGAAATAAAAGGCATCCCAATTGGAAAAGAAGAAGTTAAGCTATCCTTATTTGCAGATGACATGATATTGTACATAAAAAACCCGAAAGACTCCATTAAAAAGTTAGTAGACTTAATAAATGAGTTCAGCAATGTAGCAGGCTACAAAATTAATGCCAAGAAATCTATGGCATTTCTATACACTAATAGTGAACTTACAGAAAGAGAGACTAAAAAAGCAATCCCATTTACCATCACACCAAAAAAATTAAGATACCTAGGAATAAACTTAACTAAGGAGGTAAAAGATCTATTTGTGGAAAACTACAGGACACTAAAAAAAGAGATAGAGGAAGATGTAAACAGGTGGAAGAACATTCCATGTTCATGGATTGGGAGAATCAACATAATTAAAATGTCCATATTACCCAAAGCAATCTATAAATTTAATGCACTCCCCATTAAAATACCAATGGCATAGTTCACAGACCTAGAAAGAACTCTCCAAAAATTCATCTGGAACAAAAAAAGGCCCCGAATAGCCACAGCAATCCTGAGAAAGAAGCACAAAGTCGGTGGGATTTCCATACCAGATTTCAAGCTGTATTACAAAGCTACTGTTCTTAAAACAGCCTGGTACTGGCAGAAGAACAGACATATAGATCAATGGAATAGAATAGAGAATCCGGATATCAACCCAAACCACTATGCTCAATTAATATTTGACAAAGGAGGCAGGAACATAAAATGGAGTCAAGACAGTCTCTTCAATAAATGGTGTTGGGAAAATTGGACAGATACATGCAAAAAAATGAAACTAGAGCACCAACTTACACCATACACAAAAATAAACTCAAAATGGATACAGGACTTAAACATAAGACAGGAAACCATAAAAATATTAGAGGAATCTACAGGAAGAACAATCTCAGACATATGCCAAAAGAACTTCTTTGATGATACTGCTCCGAGGGCAATGGAAGCTAAAGAGAAAATAAACAAATGGGACTACATCAAAATCAAAAGCTTTTGTACAGCTAAAGAAACCATCAACAAAACAACAAGAAAACCCACTGTATGGGAGAACATATTTGCAAATGTTATTAGTGATAAAGGTTTAATCTCAAGCATCTACAGGCAACTCACCCAACTCAATAAAAGGAGGACAAATGATCCAATAATAAAATGGGCAACAGACCTAAATAGAATCTTCACGAAAGAAGACAAAAGGAAGGCCCAGAGACACATGAAAACTTGCTCAAAGTCACTAATTATCCGAGAGATGCAAATCAAAACGACTATGCGGTACCATCTCACACCTATCAGAATGGCTTACATCAACAAATCAACAAACGACAAGTGCTGGCGAGGATGCGGAGAAGAAGGAACTCTTGTGCACTGCTGGTGGGATTGTAGACTAGTACAGCCACTGTGGAGAACAGTATGGAGATTCCTCAAAAAACTAAAAATGGAGCTCCCATTCGACCCAGTGATCCCACTTCTAGGAATATACCCCAAGAAATTAGAAAGGCGAATTAGAAAGGATATATGTACCCCTATGTTCATAGCAGCACAATTTACCATAGCTAAGATTTGGAAACAGCCGAAGTGCCCATCAGCAGATGAGTGGATCAAAAAACTATGGTACATTTACACAATGGAATACTACGCCGCGGAAAAAAAGAAGGAGCTCCTACCATTTGTAACAACATGGATGGATTTGGAGAGCATTATGCTAAGTGAAATTAGCCAGGCAGAGAAAGACAAATATCACATGATCTCACTCATTTGAGGAATACAATCAATGACATAGACTGATGAACAAGAATAGATCCAGAGACTGAGAAAAGTCCATCAGAATGTCAAACCTCAGGGTAAGTGGCAGGTAGTGAGAGTAAGTGGAAAAGTCAATATACTTGAACTCTTGAACTGAGGTAAGTGATTTGTGTTTTTACATCCCTGACAAAGTTTATATAAAATTATAAAAAAATGGCAGCTAGTCTGACATTGAATTGACATGGCCTAGAGCTTGTCATATCCTATGGAGACCAGTCCTTAGGCTAGGCCCTGCTTAACCTCCCATGACACCATAATACCCTTACATGATATTATTCTACAATGTCATTATAATATTTGATATTTGACAACAGCATATTATACAATTATCCCAAATAAACTTACAAACTAATTCTTTGAATGTTGGGCAGCAACTTAAAAAAGAATAGGAAAGAAATTAATCCCTTTCAGAAGGAATTAAGGCACTGGGAAGGCATCCGAGCATTCTATATTGGCCCTTCTTGCCCTTTCTGCCAAGAGGGACCTTCTTGTTACTATCCAAATACACACAGCTGATGCCAGAGTTTTCAGTTCGAGCTGTGGCTGAAGCCTTTGGGCAGCTGGCACCATGGATCTGTATCTCGACCAATGGTGTGATCTGGGCCCTCTCTGGAGAAGAAACCTGGGTCCCCCGAGATATGTGATCAGTACCGGGGCCCCGACAGCAGGCCAGGGGACCCCAAGGCAGGTACTGGACGTGGAGGCCACAGGGGGCATAGACTACAAAGGAGACAGAACTGAACCTCACATCACCCTGTTTGGCCCCGGAGGATGGCTGGTTAGCCAGAGACGGGTAAGATTCCTCAGGGAAGGAACAACCTAAGACAGGCACAGTCGCAGAGGGGCCAACAGGAGAGAACTAAAAGGTCAACAGAGGTGGGGCACAAACCCTCATCCACAAACCTTGCAGGGGTTTGAATTCTCAATCCTCCTAAGGGAGGTCTCCTACCCCCACGCCTGCTTCGCCTCCCACACACAACTCATACGGGGACCCAGGCGGCAGACAGAGACTCGGCCAGCAATAGCTGCTCTATATCTAAATTCAGTCTATTACCAGGAATGCTCGGGACCTACTCAAAATTGCAAATATTCCTTTCCACTAGTATTCACAGGGTAAACTAAGATTTCTGCTTGAGTATTAAAATTGACAGGAAAATAGTAATCAAGTTTTCAGATTAATTTAAATTGGCCAAGTGAAATACGAGAATACTCAAGAAAATTATAGTGTACTGGACAAAAAGCCTTTCCTAAAACATCAACTGAAAAATCTATTAGTAGTTCATCTCACTGTAAAATTGCCTAACATCCAAAGAACCTAAAGCAGTCACTTTGTGTGCAAAAATTAAAATTCAAAATTATCAAGACTGCAATAGAAAATTTCCAAAAGTCCCCATTAATCAAAAAAGGGGAGGGGACAGCGGGGTAATATCATGTAAGGGACAAAAAAAAAATATCGAGTAAGTAAAATTCATCTAGAAAATTCTTAGTCCAGTAAAGTAAATTCCATTTGTAAAAACAATAGCAGGACACCCATGAAAAAACACACATGGTGTCAAAATAAGCCAAAGGAAAATCATTTAGGCAAAAATTAAAAAGAATCCCAAGTCTATTTTGCATAGAGGATTCCTTTGTTAACTTTTGGTCGAGAATGTGTTTGTGTGTTTTCAGAGAACAACTCCAAGACCATGCGGATTCCTGCGACGGTGAGGAACTGATGGATCTGTTCCAGTCATGAGGACGGTCCACAGATGGGGGACACTGACGACACCTTGCCATACTAGCAGTCAGCAGCTGTGCATGTCTGCAGGCAGCCCAGGACCAAACCAGAGAGGATGCATCATGCATTGACACGATATGTCCACCATCTGGATACCATTGCTGACTTATACACATAATGAATTATTTGACACTGAAACTGGGACTCAGAAAAGTTGGACATTGAAACCGAGACTGAAACACTTTTTGTTCTTATACATTTATTTCTAGTATGCAGAGGCAAGATATTTTTGAAGAAAAGAAACAGGGGAGAGTGATTGATATAGAGGCAGGATGGCCTTGAACAGGCTGTCAAGCTACAGGGGGAGGCATGGGTGAATGGGAGGCAGATGCGGGGGGAGATCAACGGAAGGACTTGTATGCATGCATATGAACATAACCAATGAATGAAAGACACTGGGGCGGGGAGGGGGGAAGCTGGGGATATGTGCTGGGGGGTGGGGGAGGCTGGGGGGAGGATAAGGGGGAGGGGGAAAGGAAAACATGTACTACTATTATACTGCAAAAAATCAATTAAAAAAATAAAATAAAAAAATAAATAAAAGAAAACAAAATGAAAAAAAATAAAAATAAACCCAGAGAAAGGGAGTGTTACCTGGAGTTTTGTTAAAAACAAAATCCGTGCCCTAACTGGTGTGGCTCAGTAGATGACCCTGTTAGCACATCTCCATGTGAGCACGTCACACTGTGAGCACATGACCCTGTGAGCACATGACCCTGTGAGCACATGACCCTGTGAGCACATCACCCTGTGAGCACCTCACCCTGTGGGCACATCACCCTGTGGGCACATCACTGCTGTGACCACATCACCCTGTGAGCACATCACCCTGTGAGCACATGATCCTGTGAGCACATGACCCTGTGAGCACATCACCCTGTGAGCACATGAACCTGTGAGCACATGATCCTGTGGGCACATCACCCTGTGGGCACATCAGCTTGTGACCACATCACCCTGTGAGCATGTGACCTCTGCAGGAGAGGACATATACCCCACTTTTGAGACAGAAGCTAACCCTCATGGGTAACACCCCCTCCCCTCCCCCATTTTTATGTGTGGGGGAGGCAGTGACACTTGACTCACACCCGCGCCCGAGGTGCAGATGCCAGGTCTCACTGAGGCGTCTGTGGGCACCTCGAGCACACTGGCTGGGCTGGCACCCCCCTTCATTCATGGATGACTTAGGAGGCCCATTTTCCAGATGAGGAGTGGAGGCTGAGGAAGCCTGAGGGGCATGCCGCAATCCTAAGTGGTGGACCTCAATTCCAACCCAGGTCTGTCTCCATTTTCCCATGGGAGCTCTGGGCAGGGCCTCCGGGAGCTGCTGTCAAAATGGGGGTGGTGCTGGGGGATGTGTGGGAGCCCACCCAGCCTGTCTGCACCCTCGGAGAGAAATAATATAACGTGTCATTCATAAAGCAGTCAGGCTCTCAACCCAGAGAAGCGGCCTTGCGGGTCTCGCCCCTCAAACATTTCGACTTTTTCAAGTGGGCAAACCGCCCGCCTGGCGGGGCTCAGTGGTTGAGTGTCAACCAATGAAGCAGGAGGGCATGGTACGACTCCCAGTCAAGGGCACATGTCTGGACTGCAGGCTTGATCGCTAGCCGGGGGTGTGCAGGAGGCAGATCAATCATTTTATCATCATTGATGTTTTTTTTCTCTCTCTCCCTTCCTTTCTGAAATCAATAAAAACACATTTACAAAAAAAAAGAAAAAAAGAAAAAGAAACAGTGCCAATAAATTATCTAACCCAACAACTCAAAGAGTTAGAAAGAGAGCAACAACAAAAGCCCAGTGTAAGCAGAAGGAAGGAAATACTGAATATCAGAGCAGAGATAAACAACATGATATCAAAGAAACAATAAAGAAGATCAACAAAACCAAGAGCTGGTTCTTTGAAAGGATAAACAAGATTGATGAACCTCTAGCCAGACTCACCAAGAAGCAAAGAGAGAGGACCCTAATAAATAAAATCAGAAATGAAAGAGGTGAAATAACAACAGACCCCACTGAAATACAAAGGATTGTTAAAAAATACTATGAACAACTCTACTCCAACAAACTGGACAACCTGGAGAAAATGGATATATTCCTAGAAAAATATAACCTCCCAAAACTCAATCAGTAAGAATCTAAACAGCTCAATAGACCAATAACTGTGGAAGAAATTGAAGCAGTCATCAAAAAGCTTCCAGCAAACAAAAGAACAGGGCCAGATGGCTACACAGGTGAGTTTTACCGAACATTCAAGGAAGAAATAAAACCTATCCTCCTCAGACTATTCCAGTAAATTCAAGAGGATGGAAAACTTCCAAACTCCTTCTATGAAGCTAGCATCACCCTAGTAGGCTACAAAACCAGACCAAGACAATACATTGAAAGAGATTTACAGGCCAATATCCCTCATGAATATAGATGCCAAAATCCTCAATAAAATTCTAGCAAATCAGATCCAGCAGTACATCAGAAAGATCATACACAATGACCAGGTAGGATTTATCCCAGGAATGCAAGGATGGTACAATATCTGCAAATCAATAAATGTGATACATCATATAAACAAAGTGAGAGATAACAATCACATAGTCCTATGAATTGATGCAGAAAAAGCATTTGACAAAATCCAACACCTTTTCTTGATAAAAACTCTCAACAAGGTAGGAATAGAAGGATCATACCTCAACCTAATACAAGCCATATATGATAAACCCACAGAAAACATCATACCCAAAGGGCAAAAACTACAACCATTTCCCCTAAGAACAGGAACAAGACAGGGTTGCCCACTCTCACCACTCCTGTTCAACATAGTACTGGAAGTATTGCAATTAGACATGAAGATGGAATAAAAGGCATCCAAATTGGAAAAGAAGATGTAAAGCTATCCTTATTTGCAGATGACATGATATTGTACATAAAAACCCGAAAGACTCCATAAAAAACCTAATAGACTTAATAAATGAGTTCAGCAACGTAGTAGGCTACAAAATTAATGCCAAGAAATCTATGGCATTTCTATACACTAATAGTGAACTTACAGAAAGGGAGACTAAAAAAGCAATCCCATTTACATCACACCAAAAAAAAAGAAAAAAGATACCTAGAAATAAACTTAACTAAGGAGGTTAAAGACCTATTCGCGGAACACTACAGGACACTGAAAAAAGAGATAGAGGAAGATGTCAACAGGTGGAAGAACATTCCATGTTCATGGATTGGGAGAATCAACATCATTAAAATGTCCATACTACCCAAAGCAATCTATAAATTTAATGCACTCCCCATTAAAATACCAATGGCATATTTCACAGACCTAGAAAGAACTCTCCAAAAATTCATCTGGAACAAAAAAAGGCCCCAAATAGCCAGAGCAATCCTGAGAAAGAAGCACAAAGTCGGTGGGATTTCAATACCAGGTTTCAAACTATATTACTAAGCTACTGTTCTCAAAACAGCCTTGTACTGGCACAAGAACAGACATATAGATCAATGGAATAGAATAGAGAATCCTGATATCACCCCAAGCCACTATGCACAATTAATATTTGACAAAGGAGGTATGAACATAAAATGGGGTCAAGAGAGTCTCTTCAATAAATGTTGTTGGGAGAATTGGACAGATACATGCAAAAAAATGAAACTAGACGAACAACTTACACCATACACAAAAATAAAGTCAAAATGGATACAGGACTTAAAAATAAGACGGGAAACCATAAAATATTAGAGGAATCCAGAGGAAGAAAAATCTCAGACATATGCCGAAAGAACTTCTTCAATGATACTGCACCTAGGGCAATGGATGCTAAAGGCAAATTAAACAAATGGGACTACATCAAAATAAAAAGCTTTTGCAAGCTAAAGAAACCATCAACAAAACAACAAGAAAATCCATTGTATGGGAGAACATATTTGCAAATGTTATCAGTGATAAAGGTTTAATCTCATGCATCCACAGGCAACTCAAACAACTCAATAAAAAAAGGACAAATGATCCAATAAAAAAAATGGACAACAGACCTAAATAGAATCTATTCTAAGGAAGACAAAAGGAAGGCTCAGAGACATAAGAAAACTTGCTCAAAGTCACTAATTATCCGAGAGATGCAAGTCAAAACGCCTATGCGGTACCATCTCACACCTGTCAGAATATCTTACATCAACAAATCAGCAAACAACATGTGCTGGCGAGGATGCAGAGAAAAAGAAACTCTCGTGCACTGCTGGTAGGCTTGTAGACTAGTGCAGCCACTGTGGGGAACAGTGTGGAGTTTACTCAAAAAACTAAAAATGGAGCTCCCATTCGACCCAGTGATCCCACTTCTAGGAATATATCCCAAGAAACTAGAAACGCAAATTAGAAAGGATATATGCACCCCTGTGTTCATAGCAGCACTATTTACCATAGCTAAGATTTGGAAGCAGACTAAGTGTCCATCAGCAGATGAGTGGATTAAAAAACTATGGTACATTTACACAAAGGAATACTATGCTGCGGTAAGAAGGAGGAGCTCCTACCATTTGTGACAACATGGATGGATTTGGAGAGCATTATGCTAAGTGAAATTAGCCAGTCAGAGAAAGATAAATATCACATAATCTCACTCATTTGAGGAATATAATGAATGACATAGACTGATGAACAAGAATGGATCCAGAGACTGAGTAAGGTCTATCAGAATGTCAACCCTCAGACTAAGTGCCAGGTGGTGGGAGTAAGGAGGAAAGTCAATATATTTGAACTCTCGAACTAAGGTAAGTAATTTGTGTTTTTACATTCCTGACAAAGTTTATATAAAGTTATAAAAAAATTCGCAGCTAGTTTGAGATTGAATTGACATGGCCTAGAGCTTGTCATCTCCTATGGACACCAGTCGTTAGGCTAGGCCCTCCTTAACCTCCCGTGACACCATAATACCCTTACATGATATTATTCTACAATGTCAGTATAATTTTTGATATTTGACTACAGCATATCATACAATTATCCCAAATATACTTATAAACTAACTCTTTGAATGTTGGGCAGCAACTCAAAAAAAGGATAAGAAATGAATTAATCCCTTTCCCAAAGAATTAAGGCACTGGGAAGTTATCTGAGCATTCTATATTCCACCCTTTTTGCTAAGAGGGACCCTCTTCTTACTATCCAAATACACACAGCTGATGCCTGAGCTTTCAGTTCAAGCTGTGGCTGAAGCCTCTGGGCAGCTGGCACCATGGATCTGTCTCTCGACCAATAGTGTGAGCTGGGCCCCCTCTGGAGAAGAAACCTGGGTCCCCTGAGATATGTGATCAGTACCGGGAACCCGCCAGCAGGCGAGGGGACCCCAAGGCAATTGTTGGACGTGGAGGCCACTTGGGGATAGACTATAAATGAGACAGAACTGAACCTCACATCACCCTGTTTGGCCCCAGAGGATGGCTGGTTAGCCAGAGGCGGGTAAGATTCCTCAGGGAAGGAACAACCTAAGACAGGCACAGTCGCAGAGGGGCCAACAGGATGGAACTAAAAGGTAAACAGAGGTGGGGCACAGAGAACAACTCCAAGACCATGTGGGTTCCTGCGACAGTGAGGAACTGATGAGTCTGTTTCAGTCACAAGGACGGTCAAGAGATAGGGGACACTGACAACACCTTGCCATGCTAGAAGTTGGCACCTGTGCATGGCTGCAGGCAGCCCAGGACCAAACCAGAGAGGATGGATCTTGCATTGCCACGATGTGTCCACAATCTTGATACCATTGCTGTCATGTACACATAAAGAACTACTTGACATTGAAACTGGGACTCAGAACAGTTGGACATTGAAACTGACACGCAAACATTTTTGGTTCTTTTATATTCATTTCTAGTATGCAGAGGCAAGATATTTTTTGGGGAAAAAAAAACGAGGAGAGTGATTGATATAGAGGCAGGGTGGCCTTGAACAGGCTGTCATACTACAGGGGGCAGGCTGTTGTGGTTGGGAGGCAGATGCTGGGGGAGATCAACCGAGGACTTGTATGCATTCATATGAGCATAACCAATGAATGAAAGACACTTGGGCGGGGAGAGGGGCAGGTGAGGACATGTGCTGTGGGGTAAGGGAGGCTGGGGGGAGGATTTGGGGTGGAGAAAAACATATGTACTACTATTAAATATAAGTTATACTGCAAAAAAATCAATTATATATATATAAAGAAAAGATACCTTAGAGCCCAGCTGAGTTCATTGCTCAGAATAGAAATACCTTTTGAGAAAAGACCAAGGACAGGACACACTTGGATTTGGTGGATCTCCCCAGACTCTGATTCCCTTCCAGAGTTTTTATCCAGAATGCTAACCATTCTTTGGGCCCGAGAATGGGCTGAAATATTTGTAACGTCATAGGATCGGGCCTAAACGGGTAGTCGGACATCCTTCTCACAATCCAGGACTGCTGGCTCCAAACTGCTTACCTGTCTGCCTCCCCGATTGCCCCTAACCGCTTCTACCCTGCCAGCCTGATCACCCCCTAATCACTACATTGCTAGCCTAATTGATGTCTAACTTCTCTCCTGTCTGCCCGGTCACCCCTAACTGCCTTCCCCTGCTAGCCGGATTGCCCATAACTGCCCTCCCTTGCAGGCCTGGAACCTCACCTCCCAGCGGCCCTTCCCTGCTGGCCATCTTGTGGTGACCATGTTGTGTCCACATGGGAGCAGAATCTTTGACCACATGGGGACAGCCCTCTTGTGTGTTGAAGTGATGGTCAATCTGTGTATTATTCTTTCATTACACAATGTCTGCTAATTGATGTTTTAGGTTACCAATAAGGGTAGGCTAATAGTATCTAAATTTTGGTGGAGTCAGGAGTTACATGCAAATGTTTGACTGCATGAAAGATTGGTACTCCTACCCCCAGCATTGTTCAAGGATCAAGTATATATAGTTATATCTACCTAGTGAAATCAGAAAATGCATATCATATATCCTGAATAAATATGAGTATAGAAAGAACTCTGTAATCATTAAACCAAAAGCAGACAATTCAATTTAAAAAAAAATGACAGAAGACCCAAACTACTACTTAAAAAAAGAGGATCAGTGTTGCTATTAAACTTATGAAAAGTTCTCCATTTCATTATTTACCAACATTGCAAACTAAATCTATAATTATATATTACTAGAGGCCTGGTGCACAAAATTCGTGCAAAAGGGGAGGGGAGTGTCCCTTAGCCCAGCCTGCACCCTTTCCAATCAGGGGCCTACCGAGGGATGTCTGACTGCTGGTTTATGCCCTATTCCGATAAGATCGGGCCTAAATGGGCAATCGGACATCCTTCTAACAATTCAGGACTGCTACCTTTAAACTGCTCTCCTGCCTGCCTCCCTGATGGCCCTGAACTGCTTCTGCTTGCCAGCCTGATCACCCCCAAACCACTGTTCAGCCAGCCTAATTGATGTCTAACTGCTCCCCTGCCAGCCTGTTTGCCCCCCAGCTTCTCTCTTCTGCCAGCCTGGTCATCACTAACTGCCCCTCCTTCAGGCTTGATCACCAACAACTGCCCTCCCTTAAAGGCCTGGTTCCTCCCAACAGCCCCTTGCTGGCCTGGAACCTCCCACTGTCCTCCTCTGCTGTCCATCTTGTGTTCACATGAGGGTGGGATCTTTGACCACATGGGGGCAGCCCTCTTGTGTATTGGAGTGATGGTCAATCTGCTTTTTTTTTATTGGATAGGAGAGACGCCTGGTGCATGGGTGGGGTCTGGCTGGTTTGCCCTGAAGGGTGTCCTGCATCAGGGTGGGGGTTCCCTTGGGGTGTGTGGTGGCCTGGGCGAGGGTCTATGGTGGTTTGCAGGCTGGCCACGCTCCCCAGTGACCCAAGCAAAGGCCGTGGGATCTGGGATTAATATATGTTCTACAATTGAAACTTTGTAGCCTGGAGCAGAGCCAAGCCTTCTGCTCGCTCCTTGATGACAGCCATTTCTGTTTGAAACTTTGTAGCTTAGCATGGAGGCCTAGGCTAGGGCTGCAGAAGCTTGGCTTCCTCCATATCCCAGGCAACCCTAGTCTCTACTCTCCAGCTCCATGGCTGCCACCATTTCTGTTGGGATTATGTATCTTCCATAATTGAAACTTTGTAACATTGAATGGAGGCCTAGGCTGGCAATGGCAGGCTGAAAGCTTGGCTTCCTCCATTGCCAGGGAAACCCAAGCCTCCCTTCTGCCCTCAGGGGCAGCAGCCATCTTGGTTGGGGTTTATTTGCATAATTATCTCCTGATTGGCTGGTTGGCATAGCTGTGGGCGTGGCTTGATCAGAGGTATGGTCAATTTGCATATTACTCCTTTATTAGATAGGATGATGGCTAAAATTTACAATACTGGCAATAAAAATGTTCATGAAGAGATTAATAACTGGAACTCTCAAAAACTTAAAAAGTGTCAAAATTGCCACAATCACTTAAGGAAACTTTTTGCCAATATCTATTAAAGCAGGTATTCTATAATTTAAAGCCCTTCTAATCAGTATGTACGCATAAGAAATCAATCCATATGTCCATAAAATTTGTGGAAGTATTTATAGCTTCAAATTATAAGCAACAAAAATGCACATTAATAGGAGAATAGATGAACAAATCATGACATAGTTATACAACTGAGTCCTATATAGCAATGACAATAAGCCAAATCCTGCTGTACTCAACAGGAGAGTGAAATAATCCTGAAAGGCAGAAGCCAGAAATGAATCATTATATGATGCTTTATTCTCTCAAAATGAATTCCAGAGCAAGCAAAATTAATTTGTAAAGCAGAGGAATAAAAAGAAGGCAAAAGGGCAGCTACTGGATTACTGATAATGATTCATTTCCTGATCAGGGTGTGTGTTCATTGTGGTGATTCATCAAGTTGTCATAATAAAAATTATTTATTGAGCCCTGACTGGTTTGGCTCAGTGGATAGAGCGTTGGCCTGCAGGTTCAATTCCAGCCAAGGGCACATGCCAGGGTTGCAGGCTCAATCTCCAGTGGGGATTGTGCAGCAGGCAGCCGATCAATGATTCTCTCTGAACATTGATGTTTCTATCTCTCTCTCCTTCCTTTCTCTCTGAAATCAATAAAGAAATATATTTTAAAGAATAATTTATTGATAAGGTAAAATGGAATGGTGTTGCTCATTTAGTTAAAAATATGTTTAAAATTTGGTTTATTTATGTTAACTGAATTGGTCTGCTGTTTGCGAGTAAAGAATTCAGACACTGAGCTCATACTTTCTCAAATTTGTTTTAAAATAAATTTTTATAGATGAACAGCATTAAATGAGTATTTATTACTTGCATTAATGATTAGAGGTTGTTCTATTGGAGTTTTATCTCCTTAAAAATAGTTTATCCTCCAATCTTTTTTTTTGTCTTGCAAGATTTGTTTTCTTTTTCTTCTTTTTTTTTGCTTTTTTCTTTTTTTTATAATTTTTTTATTGTATAAAGTATTACAAATAGTAGTACATATGTTTCCTTTTTTACCCCATTGACCTCCCCCTGGCCTACCCTACCCCCCAGCACATGCCCTCACCTACCCCACCCCCGGTGTCTTGTATCCATTGGCTATGCTTATATGCATGCATACAAGTCCTTCAGTTGATCTATTACAGACCTCGCCCCCCACCCTCCCCTGCCTTCCTACTGTAGTTTGACACTCCGTTCAATGCTTCTTTGACTCAGTATCTACCTTTTCTTCCATTTCTTTTCTTTAAAAAATCTTGTCATCTGTATACTAGAAATAAACATATAAGAATAAAAAAATGTTTGAGTCTCAGTATCTATGTCCAACAGTTCTCAATCCCAGTTTCAATGTCAAATAGTTGATTATGTATACATGTCAGCAATGATATTTGGTTGGTGGACAAATGGTGGCAGTGCAGGTTCCATCCTCTCTGGTTTGATCCTGGGCAACCTGCAGCTATGCACACCTGCTGACTACTAGCATGGCAAGGTGTCCTCAGCATCTTCCATCTCTGGACTGTTTTTGTGGTTGGAACAGATCTGTCAGTTACTCTTTGTTGCAGGAATCCATATGGTTTTAGAGTTGTTTTCTGAAAATATACAAACACATTTCAACCATAAGTTAATAAAGGAAACTTTTCTGTAAAATAGACTTAGGATTCTTTTTATTTTTGCCCAAATGATTTTTCTTTGGCTTATTTTCACAACATGTGTGTTTTTCATGAGTGTCCTGCGGTAAGCATTGCAAATGGAAACTAATTTTCTGAAGTAAGAAATTTCTAGATGTAATTTACTTACAGGAAATGTTTCCTCACTTGATATTACCCCACTATCCTCCTCTTTTTTTGTTTTGTTTTGTTTTGATTTGTTTTGTTTTGTTTTATTAATGGAGGCTTTTGGAAATTTTATACTTCAGCCTTGGTAACTTTAAATTTTACTTTTTGCACAAAAATATGACTGATTTAAGTTCTTTGCATGTTAGGCAATTTTACGATGAGATGAACTATTAATAGAAATTTTATTTTATTTTATTTTGCTTTTGCCTTTTTTTTCTTTTTTTATCTTTATTGTTCAGTTTATTAATTACATTGTTCCCTTTTCTTCACCCTATAGTTCCCCTCCACCTGGTACCCATCCCACACTCCGCCCTTATCCCCCTCCACTGTCCGCTCCCATAGTTGCATGATTTTTGTCCAGTCTCTTGCTGCACTTCCCACACCCCGTTTTTTCCCAAGAGTTGTCAGTCCATTCCCTCTCTATGTCCGTGATTCTGTTACATTCACTAGTTTATCCTGTTCATCAGCTTATTAATTCACTTGAATTTTAGATTCATTTGTTGATGGATGTGTATTTGTTGTTCATAATTTACACTTTTATCTCTTTCTTCTTCCTCTTCTTAAAGAATATCTTTCAGCATTTCATATAATATTGGTTTGGTGGTGATGAACTCCTTTAGCTTTTTCTTATCTGTGAAGCACTTTATCTGACCTTCAATTCTGCATGATAGCTTTGCTGGATAGAGTAATCTTGGTTGTAGATTCTTGCTGTTCATCACTTTGAACATTTCTTGCCACTCCCGTCTGGCCTGCATAGTTTCTGTTGAGAAATCAGCTGACAAGATTATGGGTGCTACCTTGCAGGTAATTAAGTGTTTTTCTCTTGCTGCTTTTAATATTCTTTCTTTGTCTTTTGCTCTTGGCATTTTAATTATGATGTGCCTTGGTGTGGTCCTCTTAGGGTTCCTATATATTGGGGTTCGGTGCGCTTCTTAGACTCCTAAGTCAATTTCTTTCACCAGGTGGGGTAAGTTTTCGGTCACTATTTCTTCAAATAGGTTTTCATTGTCTTGGTCTCTCTCTTTTTCTGGCACCCCTATAATTCGGATGTTGGTATGCTTGAGGTTGTCCCAGAGGCCCCTTACACTATCTTCAATTTTTTGGATTCTTTTGGTTTCTTGCTTTTTCAGCTGAGTGGATTTTACCTCTTTGTATTTCAAATCTTTAACTTGGTTCTTGGGGTGCTCCAGAGCACTTTTAGGTCTTTGTATAATATTTTTTTATTTCAGTCAGTGTATGCTTAATTTCTGGTTGGTCCTTTTTCATATCCTTGAGAGTCTCCTTTATATCCTTGAGGGTCTCCTTCATTTCCTTGTAGGACTCATTCATTTCGACGTTGGTCTTGATCATTTCCACGTTGGTCTTGACCATCCTTGAGGGTCTTGTTCATTGCCTTGTAGGACTCATTCATTTCCTTTGCGGTCTTGCTTATTTCCTTATAGTCCTCGACCTTTCGTTGGAGCCTCTTGAAAAGCCCTATAATTGTGGTTTTGAATTCCATGTCCAGTCGTTTTTTTTTTCCTCCATTTCTTTCACATCTGATTTCTTTCCATGTCTCTGCATGGTGGCTGCTTCCCTGAGTTGGTCAATTAGCTTTGTGTGGTAGACTTACTACTAGGGACAGTGGCTCAGCCTCCCCAGTTACCTGAGGTGGATATGGGTTGCACAGTATTGCTGAAGTTAAGCTCAGGTTAATCGTTGTTAGCACTTCAAGGGGTTGACCTCCAGGCTAATTGTCTGTGAAGCTCAGCTGTGCTCAGGTTGGATGGGCAGAGTCTCCAGGCCAAGCAGACAGCGTTAGCTCCGCCCTATGCAGCCCCAGGGACTCTGTTCCGGGGGCAATGACAGCCAGCAGCTCTGAGAGAGAGCCACTGCCAAGCTCCACTGGCTGCCGGGGAATTCAGACTCGCCCCAAATGAGTCTGCACACCCAATGTCTCACCCAGGGTAGTAAAACAAAGCAGTTTGACGGGTTCCCAAATGAGAGGGCAAGTCGCAGAGCGCTCTCTGCGAGGTCATGCAGCTGAGCTGTTCGCACAAGCTGCCTTCTCCACAAGCCGGCAGACTCGGCAGCACCCGAGCTTCAACGTGCCCTCCCACTGTCCAGTTTTCACCCCGTATGATAGTGGGTTGGTTCCCTGGACTTCGCTCAGAGCTGGAGAATCAGTCCAGTGTCTCCCCGTTCAAGAAAACTGGCTGGTTTTCAGCCACCCGCCCTCTCCGCTGGAGCGAGCTCCAAACCTCTCCCCAGGCGAATCTTTCAACGCTGTCTGCTGCTGCTCCTCCGAGTCACAGTGTCTTATTTTCACTTTTATTTGTGGAATTTTCACTCGGCCAGCTTTCTGGTGATTCTGGAAGGTGTTTGTTCTTTCGTTAAGTTGTAGTATTAAAATTGCTGAGTATGACGGCAAGATAGGTGTTTTACCTATGCCTCCATCTTGGTTCTCTAGAAATTTTAGTTAATATTTTGGGAACAGCTTTTCTCCAGGACAATTAAATTTTCTTTAGTGTTCACTTATTTTAATTGACCAATTTAAATTAATCTCAAAACTTGACTACCATTTTAATGTCAAATTTAATACTCAAACAATAATCTTAGTTTACACTGTAAATATTAGTGGAAAAGATTATTTTCATTCTTGTGTATGCCCAGAGCATTCCTGCTGCTAGACCGAATTTAGATATAGGGCAGCTGTTGCTGGCCAAGTCTCCGTCTGTAGCCTAGATCCTGATCTAAGATAGGCATGGGAGGCGAAGCAGCCATGGGTGCAGGAGATCTCCCTCAGAAGGGGTGAGAGTTCAGGCCCCTGCTAGATTAGGGGGTTAAGGGTCTGTGCCCCACCTCTGTTGACCTTCAACTTTTCTCCTGACGGCCCCTCTGTGACTGTGCCTGTCTTAGGTTGTTCCTTCCCTAAGGAATCTTACCTGTCTCTGGCTAACCAGCCATCCTCCGGGGCCAAGCAGGGTGATGTGATGTTCAGTTCTGTCTCCTTGGTAGTCTATGCCCCCATGACCTTCACATCCAGCACCTGCCTTGGAATCCTGTCACCTGCTGGCGGGTTCCCAGTACTGATAACATATCTCCAGGTACTCAGGTTTTTCTCAAGGTAGGGCCCATCTTACAACATTGTGCAAGAGACAACTCAGGCTGCCAGCCATCCAGCGCCTTAAACCTCAGCTTTAACTGAAAGTTCAGGCAACACCTGTGTGCACTTGGACTGCGAGAAGAAGGACTCTCTTGGCAAAAAAGGCAACAGGGGCCATTATAGAATGGTCAAGTGTCTTCCCAGTGCTTTATACCTTCTGAAAGGGATTAATTCTTTTACTGTCCTTTTTTAAATTGCTGCCAAACATTCAAAGAATTAGTTTGTAGGTTTCTTTGGGATAATTGTACAATATGCTGTTTTAAAATTTCAAAAATTATAATGACATTGTAGAATAATATCATGAAAAGCTATTCTTTGCTATAGGCATATCAATTGAATTTCAAACTGGGTGCCAATTTTTTATAACTTTATATAAACTTTGTCAGGGAGGTAAAAACACAAATTACTTACCTCAGTTCAAGAAGTCGAATATATTGACTTTCCCTCTTACTCCCGCCACACCCCACTTACCCTGAGGTTTAACATTCTGATGGACATTTCTCCGTCTCTGGACCTGTTCTTGTTTATCAGTCTATGCCGTTCATTATATTCCACAAATGAGTGAGATCATGTGATATTTATCTTTCTCTGACTGGCTAATTTCACTTATTATAATACTCTCCAGCTCCATCCATGTTGTCACAAATGGTAGGAGTTCCTTCTTTTTTTACTGCAGCGTAGTATTCCATTGCACAGATGTATCACAGTTTCTTAATCCACTCATCTGCTGATGGGCACTTAGGCTGTTTCCAAATCTTAGCTATGGTAAATTGTGCTGCTATGAACAAAGGGGTGCATAAATCCTTTCTAATTCGTGTATCTAGTTTCTTGGGATATATTTCTAGAAGTGGGATCACTGGGTCAAATGGGAGCTCCATTCTTAGTTTTTTTTAGGAAACTCTGTATTGTTCTCCACATTGGCTGCACCAGTGTGCATTCCCACCAGCAGTGCATAAGAGTTCCTTTTTCTCTGCATCCCCACCAGCACTTGTCATTTCTTGATTTGTTGATGAAAGCCATTCTGACAGGTGTGAGATGATACTCCATTGTCATTTTAATTTGAATCTCTGGGATAATTAGTGACTTTGAGAAGGTTTTCATATGTCTCTGGGCATTCCTTTTGTCTTCTTTAGAAAAGATTCTGTTTAAGTATGGTGTCCATTTATTATTGCATCATTTGTCTTCCTTTTAAGTTGTATAAGTTGCCTGTAGATGCTTGAGATTAAGCCTTTATCAGTAATAACATTTGAAAATATGTTTTCTCATACAGTGGGTTTTCTTGTTGTTTTGTTGATTGTTTCTTTTGCTGTGCAAAAGCTTTTTATATGATGTAGTGCCATTTGTTTATTTTCTCTTTACCTTTCATTGCCCTAGGAGCAGTATCAGTGTAGAAGTTCTTTTGGCAATGTCTGAGATTTTTCTTCCTGTGGATTCCTCTAGTATTTTTGTGGCTTCCTGTCTTATGTTTAAGTCCGTATCCATTTTGAGTTTATTTTTGTGTATGGTGTAATTTGGTGGTCTAGTTTCATTGTTTTGCATGTATCTGTCCAAATTTCCAAACACCATTTATTGAAGAGACTCTCTTGACGTCATTGTATGTTCATGCCTCCTTTGTCAAATATTAATTGAGCATAGTGGTTTGGGTTGATATCTGGATTCCCTATTCTATTCCATTGGTCTATATGTCTGTTCTTGTGCCAGTACCAGGCTATTTTATGAAGAATGGCTTTTTAGTATGGCTTGAAATCCCACCTACTTTGTCCTTCTTTCTCAGGATTGCTGTGGCTATTCAGGGTCTTTTTTTATTCCAGATGAATTTTTGGAAAGTCCATTCTAAGTCTGTGAAATAAGCCATTGGTATTTTAATGGGGAGTCCATTAAATTTATAGATTGCTTTGGGTAGTATGAACATTTTAATTATGTTGATTCTACCAATCCATGAACATGGTATGTTTTTCCATTTGTTTATGTCTTCCTCTGTATCTTTTTTCATTGTCCTATAGTTTCCTGTGAATAAGTATTTACCTCCTTAGTTAAGTTTATTCCTAGGTGTCTTAATTTTTTGGGTTTTCTGGTAAATGAGATTGCTTTTTTAGTCTCTCTTTCTGTAAGTTCATTATTGGTAAATAGAAATGCCACAGATTTCTTGGTATTAATTTGGTATCCTGCTACATAGCTGACCTCATTTATTAAGTTTATTGTTTTTTTTATGGAATCTTTAGGGTTTTCTAGTACCGTATCATGTAATCTGCAAATAAGGACAGTTTTACTTCTTCTTTTCCAATTTGGATGCCTTTTTATTGTCTTTTCACAATGGCTAGTACTTCCAGCACTATGTTGAACAGGGTGGGCATCCCTGTCTTCTTCCTGTTCTTAGGGGAAATGGTTTTAGTTTTTGTCCATTGAGTATGATGTTGGCTGTAGGTTTGTCATATATGGCTTTTATTATATTGTGTTAAGATCCTTATATTCTCACCATGCTGAGAGTTTTTATCAAGAAAGTGTGTTGGATTTTGTCGAATGCTTTTCTGCATCAATTGATATGACCATGTGGTTTTTATCTTTCAATTTGTTTATGTGATGTATCACATTTATTGATTTGCAGATATTGTACCATCCTTGCATCCCTGGCTTAAATCCTACTTGGTCATGGTGTATGATCTTTCTGATGTACTGCTGGATTCGATTTGCTAGAATTTTATTGAGGATTTTGGCATCTATATTCATGAGGGATATTGGCCTATAATTCTCTTTCATTGTGTTGTCTTTATCTGGTTTTGGTATTAGGGTGATGCTGGTTTCTTAGAAGGAGCTTGGAAGTGTCCCTTTCTCTTGCATTCTTTGGAATGGTCTGAGGAGGATAGGTTTTAGTTCTTCCTTGAATGTTTGGTAAAACTCCCCTCTGAAGTGGTCTGGCCTGGAACTTTTGTTTGCTGGAAGCTTTTTTATTACTCATTCAATTTCTTCCATAGTTATTGGCCTATTCAGATGTTTAGCTTCTTCCTGATTGAGTTTTGGAAGGTTATATTTTTCTAGGATTATGTCCATTTTCTCCAGGTTTTCCAGTTTGTTGGAACAGAGTTTTTCATAATATTTTTAACAATCCTTTGTATTCCTTTGGAGTCTGTTTGTATTTCACCTCTTTCATTTCTGATTTTGTTTATTTGCATCCTCTCTCTTTACTTTTTGGTGAACCTTGCTAGAGATTCATCAATCTTGTTTATCCTTTTGAATAACCAGCTCTTGATTTTGTTGATTTTTTTTATTTTATTTTAATATTTTAATCTCTATGTCATTCAGTTTTGCTCTGATCTTTATTATTTCCTTCCTTCTGCTCACTGTAGGCTTTTCTTGTTGCTCTCTTTCTAATTCTTCGACTTGTTGGGTTAGATGATTTATTGCCATTTTTTTCTTATTTTTTGAGGTAGGTAGGTAGCGCTATAAAACTCCCTCTCAGGACTGCTTCCACTGTGTCCCATAGGATTTGCAATGTTGTGTTTTTATTGTCATTGGTCTCTGGGATGTTTTTAATTTCTTGATCTCTTTTATAACCCAATCATTGTTTAATAGCATGGTATTCAGCTTCCAAGTGTTTGAATTTTTTGGAATGTTTTAATTGTAATTTATTTCTAGTATTATACCTTTATGGTCTGAGAAAATGCTTGATATGATTTCAATCTTTTTTAATTTGGGGAGACTTTGTTTGTAGCCCAATATGTTATCTATTTTTGAAAATGTCCCATGTGCACTTGAGAAGAATGTATATTCCATGGCTTTGGAGTGAAGTGCTCTGAAGATGTCAATTAGGTCCATCTGATCTAGTGTGTCATTTACGATTGATGTTTCCTTGCTGATTTTTTGTCTAGAGGATTTGTCCAGTGATGTCAGTGATGTATTAAAGTCCCCTACTATGATTGTATTGTTGTCAATCTCTCCTTTGATATCTTCCAGGAGATTTTTTATGTATTTAGGTGCACCTGCATTGCCTGTATATATGTTTACCAGAGTTATATCTTCTTGTTGAATTGTTCCCTTTAGTATTATGTAGTGGCCTTCCTTATCTCTTATTATGGCCTTTTCTTTGAGGTCTATTTTATCAGATATAAGTGTCGCAACCCCAGCTTTTTTCTCATTTCTATTTGCCTGAAAAATATTTTTCCTTGCCTTCACTCTCAATCTGTGTGAATCTTTTGCTCTGAGGTGGGTCTCTTGTTGACAGGAAATATATGGGTCATGTTTTCTTAACCAGTCAGCTACCCTATGTCTTTTGATTTATGTTTAATGTTACTATTGACAAGTACATGTTTGTAGTCATATTTTTCCTTAGTGTTTGTGTTTCTTCTTGCCTTTCTCTATCTTGTTTTTACAGCAGTCCCTTTAGCAATTTTTGGATTGCTGGTTTGGTAGTGATAAACTCCCTTAGTCCTTTTTTTATCTGTGAAGCCCCTGATTCCATGTTCAATTTTGAATGATAGCCTTTTAGGTATAGTATTCTTGGATTCAGTCCCTTACTTTGCATTACTTTGAATATTTCATTCCATTTCCTTCTGGCTTTGTGTGTTTCTATTGAGAAGTCAGTTGATATTCTAGTAGGGGATCCCTTGTAAGTAACTTTCTGTCTCTCTCTGGCAGCCTTTAAGATTCTTACTTTGTCATTGGTGTTCGCCAATTTAATTATGATGTGTCTTGGTGTCGGTCTTTTGGGGTTCAACTTGTTTGGGACTCTATGTAATTCTTGGACTTGCATAGTTTTTTTCTTGCCAATATCAGGGAAGTTTTCTGTCATTATTTCTTTGAACAGGCTTTCTCTTCCTCTCTTTCTGGTATACCAATTAAGGAATTGTTGTTTCGTTTTTTCTTATCCCAAATCACCCTTAGGTTCTCCTCCTGTTTTTTCAGCCTTCTTTCCAATTGCTGCTGTGTTTGTGTGCTTTTTCCTACCTTGTCTTCTAATTCGCTAATGCACTCCTCAGCCTCTTCTAGTCTACTGTTTAGGCCTTCGATTGTGTTATTTATTGCAGTTACTCTTCATCTCTTCTTGGTTTCTTTTCATGTTGGAAACATTCTCATTCAGTTGTTTATAGTTCTCACTGAGTTGTGTGTACTTGTCATTGAATTGTGTATATTTGTCATCCATCTGTTTAAACATCCTTATAACCATTACTCTGAATTCTATCTCTGACAAGCTGATCTAACAAACTCATCTAACACCCTTTCTGGTGGTTCTTCTTTTTCTTTCCTTTGGGGATTGTTTTTTTGTCTTTCTGTGTTTCCCTGTAATGTTTTTATTGTAGATTTAATTGTTTTGCTACCCAGGTTATTTGGGGGATCATGCTACTGGTGTAATCTCTCAGTTCTCCTGGGCTTGTTAACCTAGTGTAGTTCCCTACTTGAGCTATTTGGTTTCTCTTGATTTGGGCCTGCGAGCTTGAGAGGCACAACTGCGGTGTCTGGAATTTAGCTACTGTTGGGGTGTGTCCCAATATTTGCTGTCTTATACCCTTAATTGAAATCACGCATGCCCAGCAGGGAGTCTCAGTGGCACCAAGGAACCATCTGCTGGGATGATGGGGCTCAGGGGCCTGTTCTCTGGAAAGGCATGAATGTGGTGCCCAGAATTCTGCAGTTATGGGGTGGGCAGACCCAGCTTTTGCTGTTACACCTGTGGTGGATAGGTGTTTACTCCCAGTGGCAGTTCACAGGAGCACCTGAGGTAAGTTTGCCAGTGAGGCACCTTGAAGGACTCTGAAAGGCCCTGGCAGTGTGGCTGTGCAATTGAGGCACCTGCGGACTGGTATCCCAGATGAGAATATTCAAAACTTCTACTGCTGAGCAGGAGTGAGCCCAGGCTTGTTCAAGATTGTATCCCTGGAGGGCTCTCAGTGGCTCCCACTAGTGGGCAGATGCGTTTAGGGTGCCTGCTGTTGGCACCTCATATCTGTGGAGGTATGCTTGTGGGGCATGGAGATCTGATGCACTATGAGGGGTCCTGACACTGTGGTTGAGGTGTGTGTGTGGGGGGGGGGCTGTGGATAGTGATACAAGACAAGAAAGTTCAGAATTTCTATTGCAGGGCAATGCGGCCTTTTCTGTGCAGAATTTCAGCCTCAGGGGCTCTCAGCTGCTCCCAAGCACTGCCTAAGGAGTGGAGTGCCCTAGCTGCCTGCCGGGCATGACACTCGTGATTCTGGGGTTCCCTGGCTACCACCGGGGCAGATATGCACGAATCTTGAGTGGAGTGTGCGGGAATGGCTGTGCACGAAATCGGGGTGGAGCCTGTGGGACTAGCCAAGTGTGTGTTTGGGATAGGGTACACAGGGCTGTTTGCAGCCAAGTGTGAGTCTGGGGCAGGGCGTTCAGGGCTGGTAGTGGCAGAGCAGGAGGCCAGGGCGGGCGTTGGAGGCTGGTTGCAGTTAAAGCTAGACTGGGGTGGGGCACAGGGCCAGTTACCGCCAAGCATGAGACAGGGACAGGGCGCAGGGCCAGTTATGACCAACCGCAAAGCCGGGGCAGAGTGCTCGGGGCGGTTGCGGCCAAACACGAGACCAGAGCAGGGAGTGCTGGCCCAGTTGCAGCCACACGTGAGTCCAATGCGGAGCGCTCAGGGCTGGTGGTGGCCAAGCACAAGACCAGGGCAGGGCGCTCAGGGCAGGGAGCGGTGGAACAAGAGACTGGGGGGAGTGCAAGGGGGTGGTTCCGGGCACACCAGGGGAGGCTGCACTCACCGCTGGGGAGGACAAGGCTGCACTCACCACTGCTGTGTGGCTCACCCGTGGAGGTGGAGATCCCAGGATCTGCGGGTCTGCAGCTGGAGTAGGGGGACTTTGGCTGGAGTGGTCACTGGGTCTCGGTGCAGTTCCAAGGCCCATCTGGTTGGTGGTGTTGATGAGTTTCCCACTCCCGTTCAATATGGTGTGGGCTCTGTGATATGATCCTACCATCCAGGGAGTGTCCGCCATGGTGGTAGACTCTCCCCGTCAGAAAGAACCGTCTGCCTGTCCCTGCTGCTCCCGCAGTAACCAACTTTCCATCACTCACACACACTCCATACACATCCACACACTCTCCTTTCATACTCCAACCAGCTCACTGCCTGTACCTCAACTTCGTCCTGCCAGCCTCCATCTTTTCTCTTGTGCTCCCTTCTTTTTTATTCTCTCTCTTTTCTCTCTTACTTTTATTCCTTTTCTCAATGTCATTTTTGCACTCCTTTTTTACTTATCCCCTAATTCTCTTTTACTGGTGGTCATCTTTATTTGGGGTTATTAATATTGTGAATAATTTGTGTTCAGTGCCTTGTGCATTGTGCATTGTTGTGTTGTATTTTGTACCTTTAAACGAGAGAGAGAGAGAGAGAGAGAGAGAGAGAGAGAGAGAGAGAAGCAAACACCCAGAAAAGAGAGATCATGGGGAGACAAAAACATAGCCCACATATGAAAGAAAAAGAGGTATCACCAGAGGAGGAAGTAAACAAAATGAAAGCAAGCAATATGTCAGATAAGGAATTAAAAGAAATGATCAGAACACGGCTGAAAAAGAGGGAAGACATATTCAACAATATGTGTAAGAACCAAAAGGAAATGAAGAACCAAGAAGAAATTAAAAATGACATTGTTGCACTAAAGAACTCAATATAAAGCATCATAGTAGACTAGAAGAACCAGATGACTGCATCAGGAAGCTAGAAGACAAGGCAGGAAAAAATAACCAAGCAGAACAGCATCTAGAAAAAAAAAACTTAAAAAACAGGAGAAGAGCCTAAGGGAACTTTGGGACAACACTAAATGAAACCACATCCACATAATAGGTGTACCAGAAAGAGAGGGAACTGACAAGGAATAGAAAACCTGTTTGAAGAAATAATGACAGAGACCTTCCCTGATATAGGGAAGAAAAAACTCACTCAAATCCAAGAAGCTCACAGACTCCCCAAAAAAATGAACCCCAAGAGACTGATGCAAGACATATTATTATTAAATTGGCAAACACCAATGACAAAGTAAGAATCTTAAAAGCAGTCTGAGAGAGACAGAAAGTTACATACAAAGGATACCCCATCATACTAGCTAATGATTTCTCAAAAGAAATGCATCAGGCAGGAAGGGAATGGAATGAAATATACAAAGTCATGCAAATGAAGGGTCTGAATCCAAGAAAACTGTAACCAGCAAGGCTATCAATCAAAATTGAGGGTGAAATCAGGAGCTGCACAGACAAAAAAAGGACTAATGGAGTTTATTACTACCAAAACAGCAATGCAAGAAATGCTAACGGGTTTGCTGTAAAAAGAAGAAATAGGAAGCGAAGAAGGAACACAGGACTAAAGAAAAAAATGATGACAAACAAGTACCTATCAATAATAACTTTAAATGTAAATGGATTAATTGCCCTAATCAAAAGACATAGGTTAGCTGAGTGGATAAGAAAACATGACCTATATGTCTTCTCTCTACAGGAAACCCACCTCAGAAAAATAGACTCATACAGACTGATGGTGAAGGAATAGGAAAATGTATTTTAGGCAAATAGAAATGAAAAAAAAGCTAGGGTAGCAATACTTATATCTGACAAATTAGATTTCAAAGTGAAGGATATAACAAGCTATAAGGAAGGCCACAACATAATACTAAAGGGAGAAATCCAGCAAGAAGAAATAACTCTGGTAAACATATATGCACTCAATACAGGAGCACTCAAATACATAAAAAAAAACTTCTGGAGGATATCAAGGGAGAGGTTGACAGCAATATAGTCATAATAGGGCACTTTAATACCCCACAATCACTATTGGACAAATCCTCTAAACAAAAAAATCAGCAAAAAAACATCAATCCTAAATGACTCACTAGACCAGATGGAATTATCTGATATCTTCAGAACATTTCACCCTAAAGCCTCAGAATATACATTCTTCTCAAGTGCACATTTTCAAATATAGACCATATATTGGGTCACAGGCAAAGTCTCCTCAAATTCAAGAACATAGAAATCATATCAAGCATCTTCTCAGATCACCATGGCATAAAACTAGAAATCAACTACAATAAAAACATAAATCAAATACTCAGAGGATAAATGGCATGCTATTGAACAATGACTGGGTTACCAGAGAGATCAAAGAAGAACTAAAAACCATCATGGCATCAAATGACAATGAAAATACAACAATCCAAAATCTATGAGACATAGTGAAAACAGTCCTGAGAATGAAGTTCATACATCTACAAGCCTAAAACAAAAACAAACAAATAAAATAAAATAAAAAACAAGAAACAATGGTAATAAATTAGCTAACCTTACAACTCAAAAAATTATAAATAGAACAACAATAAAAGCCCCATATAAGCAAAATGAAGGAAATAATAGGGATCAGAGTGGAGATAAATGAAATAGAAAAAAAAATACAAAATATCAACAAAACCAAGAGCTGGTTCTTTGAAAGGATAGACAAGATTGATGAACTTCTGGCTAGGCTCACAAGAAGCAAAGAGAGAGGAAATGAAAGAGTTAAAATGACAACCAATCCCACAGAAATACAATGATTACGAAAAAATACTATGAACAATTCTGTTCCAACAAAATGGACAACATAGAAGAAATGGACATATTCTTAGAAAAATACAAGCTCTCAAAACTCAACCAAGAATAAAAAATATAAATTGGCCGATAACTAACAAATAAATTGAAACAGCAATAAAAAAAATCTTCCAGCAAACAAAAGTTCTGGTCCGGATGGATTTACAGGGAGTTCTACCAAATAGTCAAAGAAGAACTAAAACCTATCCTCCTCAGATTATTTTAAAAAATTCAAAAGGAAGGCATACTTCCAAGCTCTTTCTATGAAGCCAGCATTACCCTATTCCCAAAACCAGATAAAAACACAATAAAAAAGAGAATGACAGGCCAATATCTTTGAACATAAATGCTAAAATCCTCAACAAAATTCTAGCAAATTAGATTCAGTAATACATTAGAAAGATCATACACCATGACCAAATGAAATTTATTTCAGGGATGCAAGGATGGTACAATATCCACAAATCAATAAGTGTGATACATCACAGAAACAAACTGAGGGACAAAAATCACATAATCATATCAATTGTTGCAGTAAAAGCATCTGACAAAAACCAACAACCTTTCTTGAAAAAACTCTCAGAAAAGTGGAAAAGAGGGATCATACCTGAACACAATAAAAGCCCTATATGAGAAACCTACAGCCAACATCATACTCAATGGACAAAAACTAAACTTGTTTCCCCTTAGAACAAGAACAAGAGAAGGATGTCCACTTTCATCACTCTTTGATATCATAGTATTAGAAATATTAGCCATAGCGATCATACAAGAAGTAGAAATAAAAGGCATCCAAATTGGAAAAGAAGTAAAACTGTCCTTATTTGCAGATGACATGATAATATATAAAGAAAACCCCAAAATACTCCAGCAAAAAAAATACTAGGCCTAATAAATGAATTTGGCAACGTTTCAGGATACAAAATTAATTCCCAGAAATCTATGGCCTTTTTATGCACCAATAATGAACTCAAGAAAAAGAAATTTTAGAAAATCCCATTTATTATTGCACCAAAAAAAGATACCTAGGAATAAATGTAACCAAAGAGGCAAAAGATCTGTACGTGGAAAACTATAGGACATTGAAAAAAGAGAAAGAGGAAGATATAAACAAATGGAAGAACATAGCATGTTCATGGATTGGTAGAATTAACATAATTAAAATGCCCATACTACCTAAAATAATCAATAGATTCAAGACAATCCTTATTAAAATACCAATGGCATATTTCAAAGATATAGAACAAACTCTCCAAAGACTCATCTGGAATAAAAAAGAGCCCAAGTAGTCACAGCTGTCCTGAGAAAGAAGAACAAAGTTGGAAAGATGACAATACCAGACCTTTAGCTATATTACCAAGCCATGCTTCTCAAAACTGCCTGGTACTGGCACAAGAACAGACATATAGTCCAAGGAACAGAACAGGGCACTCAGAAACTGATCCAAGCCATTATATTCAGATAATATTTCACAAAGTAGGCAAGAACATACAATGGAATTCAAACAGCCTCTTTAATAAATGGTGCTGGGAAATTTGGTCAGATACATTTAAAAATGAAACTAGATCACCAACTTACACCATGCACAGAAACAAACTCAAAATGGCTAAAGGACTTGAATGTAAGATGGGAAATCATAAAATTCCTACAGGACTCCATAGGCAACAAAATTGCATACATATGTCGTAGCAATATCATTACAAACACAGATCCTAGTGCAATAGAGTAAGGAGAAAATAAACAAATGGGACGATATCAAAAGGAAAAAAAACTTCTGCACAGCAAAAGAAACCATCAACAAAACAACAAGAAAGCCCATTGCATGGGAGAACTTATTTACCAATGTTATATTCTATAAGGGTTTAATCTTCAACATTTACAGGGAACTCATACAACTTAACAAAAAGAAGATAATCCGATCAAAAATGGGCAAAGGACCTAAATAGACACTTCAAAAGAGGACATTCAGAAAGCCAAGGGACACATGAAAACTTGCTCAAAGTCACTAATCATCTGACAGGTGCAAATAAAACAACAATGAGGTACCACCTCAAGCCAATGGCTATCACCAACAAAACAACAAATGACAAGTGCTTAAGAAGATGTGGAGAAAAAGGAACCCTACTGCACTGCTGGGGGAAATGCAGACTGGTGCAGCCATTATGGAAAACAGTATGGCGTTTTCTCAAAAATTTAAAAACGGAACTGCCATTTGACGCAATAATACCAACCACTTCTAGGAATATACCCCAAGAAACTAGCAACACCAATCAGAAAAGATATATGCAACCTTATGTTCATAGCAGCACAATTTACAATAGCTAAGATTTGGAAATAGCTTAAGTGTCCATCATCAAATGAGTAAATTATAAGACCATGGTACATCTACACAATGGAATGCTACATTGCTATAAAAAAGGAATTCTTACCCTTTACAGCATCATGGAATGAACTGAAGAGCATTATGCTAAGTGAAATAAGTCAGTCAGTGAAAGAAAAATAACACATGATCTCACTCATTTATGCATAATAAAGAATTTTATAACCTGATGAACAAAAAGATAGATACAGAGGCAGAAAAGTATTGAACAGACTGTCAAATTAGAGTGGGAAAGCTGGGGAGTGTTTTGGGAGGGGGTGAAGAGATCAACTGAAGGACTTGTATGCATACATGTAAGCATAACCAATGGACACAAGATACTGTGGGAGAGGTGAGGGCATGTGCCTAGGAGTAGGGGAGGCCCGGGGAAGTTCAATGGGAAAAAAGGAGATATATATATAATATTACCTGTTAATACTTTCAACAATAAAATAAAATAAAATTAAATTAAATTAAACAAAACAAAATAAAATAAAATAAAATTCACAATTTATGAGAAGAGGTCAAGATATAAACATTTGCAGGAGTTTTGAAGAAGTTGATTCCAACCCTAATTGATGACTTTGACAGATTCGAGACTTTAGAGGATAAAATAACTGTAAAAAAGTGTTGGAAATAACAAAATAAATAAAATGATAAGTGGAACCTGAATGTGTGATTGAATTTATACAGTGTCATGATAAAATTTTAATAAATGAAATGTGCCTTCATATGGATGAGAAAAGAGATTTCATGAGATGGAATTCTCTGCTCATAAAGATCCTGTAAAGATTGCTAAAATTACAAGATATTTACAATATATAAATTTAGTTTATAAAGCAGTGGTAATGTTTTAGTACTTTGATTCCAATTTTTTTATATTTTAATCTTTATTGTTCAGTTTATTAATTACATTGTTCCCCCTTTTTCCACCTATAGCTCACCTCAATCTGGTACCCATCCCACCCTCTGCTCTTAACTCCCCGCCAATGTCCTCTTCCATAGGTGTATGATTTTTGCCTAGTCTCTTCCTGCACCTCCCTCACCCCTTTTCACCCAAGAGTTGTCAGTCCATTTCCTTTCTATGCCCATGATTCTGTTATATTCATCAGTTTATCCTGTTCATCAGATTTTTAATTCACTTGATTTTTATATTCATTTGTTGATAGATGTGTATTTGTTGTTAATAATTTTTATTTTTACCTTTATCTGCTTCCTCTTCTTAAAGAATACCTTTCACTATTTCATATAATATTGGTTTGGTGATGATGAATTCCTTTAGCTTTTTCTTAGCTGCAAAGCACTTTATCTGACCTTCAATTCTGAATGATAACTTTGCTGGGTAGAGTAATCTTGGTTGTAGATTCTTGTTGTTCATCACTTTGAATATTTCTTGCCACTCCTGTCTGGCCTACATAGTTTCTATTGAGAAATCTGCTGACAATCGTATGGGTTCTCCCTTATAGGTAACAAACTGCTTTTCTCTTGCTGCTTTTAATATTCTCTCTTTATCTTTTGCTCTTGGCATTTTAATTATGATGTTTCTTGGTGTGGTTCTCTTTGGATTTCTATAGTTTGGGGTTCTGTGTACTTCTTGGACTTTTAAGTCAATTTCTTTCACCAGGTGGGGGAAGTTTTCAGTCATTATTTCTTCAAATAGGTCTTCATTTTCTTGCTCTCTCTCCTTTTCTGGTACCCCTATTATTCGGATGTTGGTATGCTTGAGGTTGTCCCAGAGGCTCCTTACACGATCTTCAATTTTTTGGATTCTTTTTGCTTCTTGATTTTCCAGCTGAGTGGATTTTGCTTCTTTGTATTTCCAATCTTTGACTTGATTCTTGTGGTCCTCTAGACTGATTTTAGGTCTTGTATAATATATATTTTTTTTATTTCAGTCAGTGTATGCTTAATTTCTAGTTGTTCCTTTTTCATATCCTTGAGGGTCTCATTCATATCCTACAGGGTCTCTGTTATAACCTCGAAGGTCTCGTTCATTTCCTCGAAGGTCTCATTAAGTTCATCACCCTTTTCTAGGAGCCTCTTGAAAAACCTTATAACTGTGGTTTTGAACTCTATATCCAGTCTTTTTTTCCCCTCCATTTCTATTACATCTCATTTCTTGCCATGTCTCTGCATTTTAGCTGCTTCCCCTGAGTTGGTCAATTAGCTTTGTGTGGTAAATGTCCTCTAAGGGACAGTGGCTCAGCCTCCAGAGTTACCTGAGGTGGATACTCTCAGTGCAGCCCTTTATGGGTTGCACAGTCTTGTTGAAGTTAAGCCTAATTTATTGTTGTTAGCACTAGGAGGGTTTGACCTCCAGGCCAATTGGCTGTGAGGAGCAACAGTGCTCAGGTTGGATGGGTGGGGTCTCCAGACTGAGCAGGCAGCTTTGATTTCCCATCAGCTCTGCCCTATGCAGCACCTGGTTTTCTGTGCCTGGTGGTAATGGCTGCACGCACCTCTGAGAGAAAGCTGCCACTGAGCTCTACCCGCTGATGGACAATTCAGCCTCTCCCCAAATGAGTCTGCACACCCAAAGTCTCACCCAAGTTTGTAAAACAATACAGTCTGGTGGTTTCCTGAATGAGAGAGCAAGTAACGAGTCCTCTCTGCATGCTCACACACTTCTGCATTTCCCAAGTTTACAAGGCCTCTCCACAAGCTCTCAGACCTCTGCAGCACCCGAGGTTCAGCGTATTTCCTTCTTACTGTCCAGTTTCACCACATATGTGTGTGGGTTCCCCAGACCTTGCCCAGAACTGGGGAATCAGTGCAGTGGGATGCCTTTGTCTCCCTCCCTGTTCGAGAAAACCAGCCGGGTATCCAGCCACTCGCCCAATCCGCTTGCTCGTGCATGGCTCCAAACCACTGACTCCACATGTATCCTCAACTCTGCCCTCTGCTGCTCCACTGAGACACAATGTCCTATCTTTACTTTTATTTGTGGAATTTCCACTCAGCCAGCTTTCCAGTGATTCTGGATGATGTTCATTCTGTTAAGTTGTAGTTTTGAAATTGTTGTGTGGGGCAGCAAGATAGGTGTTTACCTATGCCGCCATCTTGGTTCCTCCCTGATTCCAATTTTGAAAGATGTTTTACTGTGGCTAGAATGCTAACAAACAGCATCACATGCTGTAGAGAAATCATTTATAAAAGAGTCAATTGGTGCAGCAAATTTCATTGTTTATAAATTTAAGATTTATAAGTGGAAACAAAAACTTTATTTTATTCTTTGAGGAAAAGAATTAGTATTTTGAATCAATTTATTGTCTCAGTAATACCTTGAGTGTATTCTATGGAAAGCAGGCTATATCCTTTTAGAAAATTTGACATGACACCAAAAAGAACAAAAGAGGTAGCTGTAATTAGTATATTTGTAGACTGGAGAAGGAAGATTGGACAAAGGAGCAGCAGTTGAAGAGAGCAGATTGAACTTTGTCTCCTAGTAAATGGTTTCTCAAATTCCCTCTTCTCTCTCTCCACTAGTGTGAGCATCTATTATTGTAATAAGGTTCCTAGGAAATTCATATAATATTTTCTATATATAAGCTTTCTTGAAACATTACTAATGTTACATAAATTAAAGGACCTGTCATTGATGTTTACCTAATCCCCACCTTAGAGTTTTTCTTACAGAATCTTTTAAGTTCCAGAGACAATCATTACTTTAAAAATTAGGAGGGATTTCTCATTCTGAAGTGTAATTTGGGAAAATTAATTTTTGTGGGGCATGGTGGGTAATGTCTATAGGATTCTTCTTTTTAAAAAGTTAAAATTATTGAAATGCTAACCATATGGAAACACACAGAGAGAAATTAAAAATAGTAAATAGTTTATCACTAGTAAAGAGTTCCTCTTTACTAAAGCAGTAAATTTGTGCTGGGAAAGAATGAATTTAACATCTATGGTGGAGAGAAAAAAGCAACTGACTCTCATTGACCTTTAGAGTGAGCATCAAAACATGAAAGTTGTCATGATTTGTTATGTTTTTAAATTAGTAATGGAAAAATTCATGTGATTGTTTTGTCTACAGAACTATCAAGGGAGTAGCACAATAGTAGGAGTTATATTGAAAAAAAGAGAGAGAATAGAGACTGTGTTATAACATGCATTTGCAGAGGAAATTGGTAAACACAAACCTAGATGAAGCAATCTTATCTAATAAAAGAGTAATATGTAAATTAACCATCACTCTGCTACACCCACTAGCCAATCAGGAGTGAATATGCAAATTAACCCAACCAAGATGGCTACGGCCACAGAGTGAGCAGGAGGCTTGGGTTTCCTTGGCAATGGAGGAAGCCAAACTTTCTGCACACCCTGGCCAGCCCAGGCCTCCACTCAAAGCTACAAATTTCAATTATAGAAGATAAATAAATCCCAACAAAAATTTTGGAGAGAGCAGGAGGCTTGGGTTTCCCCGACAATGGAGGAAGCCAAGCTTTTCATCTTCCCTGGACTGCCTTGGCCTCCAATTAAGGCTACAAAGTTTCAATGATAGAAGATAAATAAATACCAGATACCAGGGCCTATGCTTGAGTCGACGAGGAGTGTGGCTGGCCTGCAAACCACCACAGGCCCCTCTCCCAGGCTGCCCCATGCACTAAGAGAATCCCATCCTGATCCGGGACATCCTTCAGGGCATAGCAGCTGGCCCCCCACCTGTGCACCAGGTCTCTATTATATCTAATAGAGTAATATAATCACTCCAATGCTCAAGTTGGCTGACCTTATGTGGTCAAAGATGGCTGCCCCCATGTAGACACCAGATGGCCACCATAAGATGGCCAGCAGTGGAGGGCAGTTGGGAGGGACCAGGCCAACAGGGGACAGCAGTTGGGAGCAACCAGGCCTGCAAGGGAGGGAAGTTAGGAGCAATCAGACTGGCAGGGGAGTAGTTAGGGGGTGATCAGGATGGCAGGTAGAAGCAGTTAGGGGCAATCAGGAAGGCAGGCAGGCGAGCAGTTGGGAGCCAGAAGTCCTGGATTGTCAGAGGGATGTCTGGCTGCCTGCTTAGGCCCTATCCTACTGGGATCAGGCTTACATGGGCAGCCAGACATCCCTCAAGGGGTCCCAGATTGAAGAGGTTGCAGGCTAGGTTGAAGGACCCATCCCCCAAACACAAATTTCATGTACTTGGTCTCTAGTGTTTAAATACTTTCCATGATGTTTTCTGCCTTTCTTAATTCACTGTTGAATCATTTTGAAGTTAATTCCCCTTTATGAATTTCTGTTTTGCTCACTTATAAGGCAGATACTGTCAAGGATGTCACACTATATGTTAGAATGTTAAATGGATATTTAAAAATTTATTTAAAAATAATTATCAAACTAGCATATTTTGACACACGAATTTGTTATAGAAAATCAGAGAAGAACCAACCAACACTTAGAAAGATTGAGTTGTAATTATTATTATTATTATTATTATTATTATTATTATTATTATTTGCGGGACCAGAAGAAAATGTCCCTCAAATTCTGAGCAAAAAACATGGAGGAAGTTTCCTTATTTATATCATTTTACTTTCTTTGACTCCCAAATATGGGTTGTTGTTTTTTCTGGTCCCCTTTGCAAGTTCTTAAAGAGCCCTGTGTGCTGGGCTTGGAAACTTCAACCAAAGGCTTGGTATGACACCAGCACTGATAACTTTGGGGAAGGTTTATGGCCTCTCTAAAATGGGAGTAAATAGGACTTGCAGGACCAGATAATTAAAGCGGCAGTTTTCATATAAGATGGATGCTTCAAGTTAAGAAAAGAGTTTTTTTCTGAACTACTTCCTGGAAGGGGAGACAGCTCTTATTTAGGAAAATAATGAGTTTTCAATTTCATATTTTAATACTATCTAATGTTTCTTTTAAATGACTTCAACTTATCAATAAATGAGACTGTGATTCAAAAGAATCTACCATACAAATTTCAAATTTAGATCAGCACATCATACAACAAGTGTAATAACATTCAGTTAGAAAAATATCAGATGTTGTTGGGGTTGGTAGAGGAAGGATGAATAACTGAGCACAGAAGATTTTTAGGGCAGTGAAATTATGTATAATGACATAATAGTGAATACATGTCTTATACCTTTGCCCAAACCCATAGAATGTGCACCAAGAGTGAACCCTATGTAAACTATGGGCTCTGGGTGATAATGATGTGTCAATGTAGGTTCGTAGATAATAACAAATGTACCATGCTGGTGGGAACGTTGATAATAGCGAAGGCTGTGCATGTAAGGGGCAGAGGGTCAATGGGGAATTTCTGTACCTTTTGCTCAATTTTTCTGTGAACCTAAAACTTCTCTAAAAATATAAAGTGTATTAAAAAAAGGATGAGAGGCCTCAAGTCTCTTCTCCCCACCACCATCTCACTCCTCCCTTTAGAGATCCTTGATGTCACCAAATGTCCTTTACGAGCTGCATCATGAACAAAATAAAAGCCACTGGCCCCCACAAGAGAACAATCTCTTTGGTGAATAATCCCAAAGTATCCTCTGGAGTCCATACCAGATGTGGGATGCAGGTCTCTTATAACCCTTCTGCATTTTGTTCCTTGCTCTCCTCCCCCAAATGGAGGGTAGGATTCTATCTCCTAGAAAGGGACCCATCCAAGCACAGCCTCACCTGAAACCTCTTAGTTCATAAAGAGCTCACATAACTTGAATGTGCTGCAACCTCAGGGCTCCTCCCCAGGCCCAGACAGTGGCCAGGGCCACCACTGCATGGGAAAAGGCGTCTAAAGACAGAACGTGACCAGAATGGTTTTGAGACCCAGAGTCCTACACATTCCACACTTGGAAAGGAAAATGGAAGAGACCGAATAAGGGAGTCATTTGGACTTCATCATCTTCATCTTTCAGACATTTTAATTTCATTTGAAGTTCTAACATTCCCTTGTCTCAGCAGTCAATACAATGCGGGTCCCCAGGAGACATTTAACAAAGGCACGTTGAATAAATAATTGTGAGGCCTTCAGGGACAAATTAGCTGGGAAGTCACTGAAAATAATATAACAGTTACAATAAGTGATTCAAAAGCAAGGAGAGGGGAAATATCTCTCGGCCTCCTAAACTATGATCCAGGAGTGAGAAATGTTCTGGGAGAACACTCACTCTCCTTGTAATTTGGAACCCTTGGGGCCTTCATTACCTCTACCTCTTCTAGGTCTCAGGATAGCAATTGATGACCAGAGGAATATTCCCTACAACTTAATCTTTTTCATCAGTATTAGCAGTATTGGGGTGGGGGTGTAAGGGCAGGCAATGGCTAGAACATCTCAATTACTAATGTTTAGCTCTAAAGTGAGTTACACTCCCTGAATGATTGCAACTAATCCTACCTAATAAAAGAGTAATATGTAAATTGACCATCACTCCAACACACAAGATGGCTGCCCCTGTGTGGACACAAGATGGCTGCAACAAGATGGCCAGCAGGGGAGGACAGTTGGGAGGCACCAGAGCTGCAAGGGAAAGCAGTAGGGGGAGATCAAGCCTGCAGGAGAGGGCATTTAGGGGTGACCAGGCCTGCAGGGGAGGAAATTTGGGGGGGGGGGGAACAGGCCTGCAGGGGAGAACAGTTTGGGGTGACCAGGCCTGCAGGGGAGGACAGTTATGGGCAATCAGGCTACAGGGGAGCAGTTAGGCATCAATCAGGCTGGCAGGGGAGAGGTTATGGAGTGATCAGGCTGGCAGGCAGAAGCGGTTAAGGGCAATCAGGAAAGCAGGCAGGTAAGCAGTTGGGAGCCAGTAGTCCTGGATTGTAGAGTGATGTCTGACTACCCATTTAGGCCCAATTCTACCAGTAGTATTGGGACTAAATGGGCAGCCAGGCATCCCTCAAGTGTCCCAGATTGGAGAGGGTGAAGGCTGGGCTGAGGTACACACACCGCTGTGCACAAACTTGTGCACTGGGCCTCTAGTCCTATCTAATAAAAGAGTAACAGGCAAATGTGATCATACCTTAGCTCCTGATTGGCTATGCCACCAGCCAATCAGGAGCAGGGGGCATGGCCAGCAGGCAAGGGCATAGGCAGAGGTGTAGGCAAGGGTGTGGCCAGGGACATGGCCAGCAGGCAATGGCCGGAAGACACGAGGCAAGGCCAGCAGGAGCATGGCCACAGTGCTGTGAACACAACCACAACGCTATAAGCACTCACCACAGGGTACTTAAGGGCTGGCCCTCCTTACAGTTACTATGACTTAGTCACATGCAAATGAGCGCCCAGGGCACCTTAGGTAATGAGGCTGGGGCATGGCCACAGTGCAATGAAAACAACCACCATGCTATAAGCTCTGCCTGCACAGTTCTTAAGGGCTGGCCCTCCATACAGTAAACTGTGACTTAGTCACATGCAAATGAGCACCCAGGACACCTTGGGTAATGAGGCCAGGTGTGAGGCAGGGCTGTGAGCCAAGCGGCAGTTTGGGTCCAAGCCCCCAGCCTAGCATCCTGCGAATACCCTGGTGGCTGCAGCTGTGTGAACTCCAGGGGTCCCCGCATGCCCTCCAGCCCAGAGCCCAAGATGAGGCTGGCTGCTGGCAACCAGCCTTTCCACCACTGCACAGGGGTGGAGGGGCGGTCCCTTGCACACCGGTTCCGGGCATCCCCAACTGCCCCTGGAATCCCCAGCCGGCTGCACGGAGGGCCCGGGGAGCGGAGGTGTGGTCCCAGGTGGCCATTCAGCCGCTGCGCAGGACCAGGGAGTGGAGGGGTGGAAACCTGAGGACCAGCGGGGATGCCTAGGATCAGAGGTCTCTGCGCAGGCCCGAGGAGTGTAGGGACAATCACAAGCAGGTGTTCCACCGCTGCGCCGGGCGGCAGAGTGGAGGGGTGCATGCATTTTGCTGCTCCACAGTCCGTGAAGTGGAGGTATGGGGACCCAGGAATCGCCTCTCGCTTGCATTGTGCTGCTCCGTGAGGTCCATGGAGCAGAGGGGCAGGGACTCGAGGGACCACCTGTACGCCCTGTCCCGGGCGGCCGTTTCGCCATTCCCCCATTTCGCAGCTCCGTGGGGCCCAAGAAGCTGAGAAGAAGGTGAAGGAAAAGCTGTCCAAAGTGAGGAAGGTGCTGGGGAGGAGCAAGCAACCAAGAAGAAAGATTGAGCCTCCCTTTCTTTAATTATTTCAAGAATAATCCTTCAATAATCAACCCCATCACCAACCAAGCAGTTGAGTCCCCGATAGTATATGAATTAAAGTCAGACATTATATGTAAGGCTATGACTTTGCTCCTTATACAGAGTATCAGTTTGCTTGCAGAGTGGCTTCCTGGCTTGCTCCCAGCCTGTGCATGGTCCATGCTTATGAGTTCAGGATCTATGACAATGTGAATAATTCAGATGTTTACAATAAAAACACATGAATACACGATTTCACTAATGTTAATGTTAAAATTCATGGAAAAATAGTCCTTTGAATCTTTGGTGGTTAGAAATTAATGACCTCAAATTATGTGCAATAAACAGTAAATAAAGTTACACTGAATGGCAAAAAAAAAAAAAATACATTAGGGGCCAGGAAATGTTCAAAGACCTGGGAACCATTCCCAGATCAGGAAAGGAAGTCACAGGGTGTATATTATTGCTACAAATACTGTATTTCCTACTACTTACAACATATACAATATAATGTATTAGATGCCTTCCTATCTCATGATGTATGTATTCTCATAGGTAATATTGGTAGATATGGTATAGTTATGGCAGTATGTCATATCCTATCTATATTCAAAAGAGGGTAATATGCTAATTAGATCATGATACATTCCAGATGTCCTTCCGGACAAAGCCATGGTGGTAGGGCCGAGGCAGAGGCAGTTATGGGTGATCAGGCCAAGAGGGGAGGGCAGTTGGGGGTGATCAGGCTGGCCGAAGGTGCAGTTGGGGGCAAGCAGGCCAGCAGGCAGAGTGGTTACGGGAGATCAAGCAGGCAGGCAAGTGAGCGGTTAGAAGCCAGTAGTCCTGGATTGCGAGAGGGTTGTTCGACTGCCAGTTTAGGTCTGATCCCACAGGAGTCCCAGATTAGAGAGGATGCAGGCCAGGCGAAGGGACACACCCTTCCCTCCCCACCCCCGTGCACGAATTTTGTGCACAGGGCCACTAGTCTATAATAAAAGCCTAAGCTACCATTGCAACCAAATGGACAACTGAACAGGCTACGTGGGGTGACTAGGCCAACAGGGTGGTAGTGAGGGGTGATCAAATGACCAAGCAGCAGGCTGAGTGGGGTGACCAGGCCTGCAGGGGAGGGAGCAGTTGGGATCAACCAGGACAGTGGAGGGGACAGTAATGGGTGACTAGGCTGGAAGGGGGGCAATTAGGGGTGACCAGCCCAGCAGGGGGGAGAGTTGGGGACAACTAGGCAAGCAGGGGTCAGTTGGGGGTGACCAATCCAGTAGGAGGGAGGCAGTTAGGGGCCACCAGGCAGTCAGGCAGGTGAGTGATTAGGAGCCAGTGGTCCATGTGAGAGGGTGCAGGCTGGGCTGAGGAGACCCCCTCCCCCTGTGTAGAATATAGGAGAACAGAGGCTGCATCAATTTCTGACCAGGGCCTTAACTGTCCCAGCAGTTTTCTTTTCCTGCCTTCCAGCTTCTGATGACCCATGTATTCCTTTGCTTAATGGCAACATCACTCTAATCTCTGCTTCCATTTTTACATGGCCTTCTTCCCTTCTCTGTGCCCAAATTTTCCTCTTCTTATCAGGACATCAGTTTTATTGGATTTGAGCCCACCCAAATGACAGCATCTTAACTTGATGGCATCTGCAGATTCTATTTTCAAAATGTTATATTATTAGGTTAAGACATGTCTTTTGGCAGGGGACTCAATTTAACCCATAACAAGAGGTAATAATAAATTGTTGTAAACCTCTTTGTTTTGGAGAAGTTTGTTCTGCAGCAAGAGTAACCAGAACAGTGGCTGATACTCCTTCAGTAAGCTTGCTGTATAAGGAAAGCCAATCTATGATTAAAAGAGGATATGAAAAAATATAAATAGATGTTTGTTTGACTTGGTTTTTAAAAAATTCAGTTAGAAAAATGGACACTTGACAGATGGTGGTATGGTTTCTGCAGAGTAATTTTCATTTTCCTTCCTGTCTGCTATTTAAATGGTATACTTTCTGAAAGCCACAGTTTTACTTATCCATACTTTTTAAAAGGGATATTGCTATTTAGAATGCAGCCTTAGAAGAGTGGAGAATGAGAGCTCTTTGTTTTCCATTTGAAATAATTACTATTCACTTTTAAAAAGTGGAACACTGTAAAGAATGACACAAAATTACCTCATTTGTCATTAACAGAAAATATCAGAGAAAATTATTAATATAGAAATCATAAAAATTCATCACATATTGACAACATAAATCCATTATTTAGTAAAAGTGGCTGTGGGTGGAAATATTAAGTAGTTGGTGTTCAGTCCTAACATGGTTTTCATTTCTCATTATTGGGTTTAAATAATGTAAATAAAAATAAGCTAGAAAATTAGATTAGTTGCTTGGATACACCACAATTTTAGATGTTTTCTTTTGGGAAAAGGTTAATTGAAAATTTTAACTTCTACTTCATTTCCACTACAGTCATTACTGGAACAAAATACCTAGCAATATTTTTATCTAATTAATAACCTAGATAAGCAAATAGCACAATTGCATTGGTTATTTTAAACCAATTATAAAACATGAATATTTTCTTTCATTTAGTTATTTTAATATAAATATCCTAAAGTATCAAGTAGTTTTGTACGGCTAATAAATATTCCATTATCAAACAAAATGACAAAGATACAATTCGGGTTGGTATCTATAATAATAAAAGTGTAATATGCTAATTAGGCTTTATGTCCTTCTGAACAACCTTGAGGGAAGCCCAGGTCCCAGGTGCCTGTCAGTGGCCAGAAGGAAGCCTGGATCCCAGTGAAGCATCCATCTTACATAAAAACTGCTGTTTGAAATTTTAACCCTCCTATTTGGATACTGTAAATGCTTACTTGCTTAAATAATAAGAAAAACAAGACTACTCCCACTTCAAAGAGGCCATTAAAACCTTCCCCAGATGAAATCATCAGTACTGGCACCAGGCCAAGCCTGTGGTTGAGGTCTCAGGGCCCCAGCACATAGGGGCTCTTTAAGAACTTGCAAAGGGGGGCATAAACACCCCATATTTGGGAGACAAAGAAGGTAAAAACATATAAACAGGGAAAATTCCTCCATGTTGGGGCCCAGAATTTGAAAGACATTTTCCTCTGGACCCGCATGTAATAAATTTAACTCCGTCTCTCTAAGTATTATTGGTTCTTCTTTGGTTTTCAGTAACATTAATGGTTCCCTGAGCTGGAGAACAACTGTGCTTGACCTTTTGGCCTCCAGTGAATGGGCCAAGTTTGGGGTCCAGGGGAGCTGGATAGGCCTCTGGGAGGCACCACTCTGTTGATTTAGCAGAATTGAACCGGGGGACTCCAAATGCTCCCAGAACTCAGCCCATGACCCAGCTGGCATTTGGAGACAGTGGAGAGACACTTCTGGACCTGTCAACAGAATCAGTAAGGTAGGGGCCTCAGTCAGTCAGGCCCACTCTGAGTGAGTGGAAGGGGAAGCTTGATCACCTCCCTGGAAGTCAAGGAATTCCTCAGGCAAATTAATCTGGAATCAGGTGGACTACTGAGAGAGTGTGAGTATGGATATTTGTCTTGGTATACTTATCTGCTCATTAACTGGTCTGTGTGAAGCAAAAGCCACTTTGTGCCTTCTGGCTGTACACAGAAGAATATTTGTTATATCTTTATATTGTTCAAGTTGTTTAAAGATAGGGCAGACCCACTGTAGTAAAATGCAAAATTCTTTAGCAGCTGTGAGATTTCTTTTTCTCAAAGTATTTTGCTCTCCATCAGAGAGGGAATTAGCCCACTTACTAATTAGTTTGCTCTGATTTGTGAATTTGCTGCATTAAATTGAAATTTTGAAGTCCTAGGGTTAATTTAAGTGTATAAATTTATGACATTTCAAAGAACAAAGAACTTTTTAAAAATATATTTTATTGATTTTTTACAGAGCGGAAGGGAGAGGGATAGAAAGTCAGACACATCGATGAGAGAGAAGCAATGATCAGCTGCCTCTTGCACGCCCCCTACTGGGGATGTGCCCACAGCCAAAGTACATGCTCTTGACCGGAATCGAACCCAGGACCCTTCAGTCCGCAGTCCGACGCTCTATCCACTGAGCCAAACCAGTCTCGGTGAAGAACAAAGAACTTTTATTTATGGTTTTCTTATCTCTTTTGGTGGTCGGAGACTTCCAAGGGCAGGACTTACAGCTCCACAGGGTGGAGAGATTTACAGATCCTGTCCCTGCCTGTGACATCATAGTCCAACATGAGCCACCTGAGGCAGAACAAAGGCTGAAGTTATTATTAACTGTCTATGGACCTCGTTAACCCTAGTTGTGTGTCTTGTGTGATCTGTTGTCTTCGTGATTGTGTGTTTTGTTTGACTTGCTGTTTTCAGTTATTTACTAGGATCCCCATAGAGAACATAACCTGGTCTTTCCCTTCCTCCTTCATCCTGATTCTAATAGCATCTGTAACTGGATTAAAGATCTTTTCTTTCAGGAGGCCCTCCAGGCTTTCAGTTCACAAGAAATCTCCCTACATACCCTTATCCTCATCTGTTGTCTTTGTAGGCCAACTAAAAGTCATTTTCTCCACAGATCAGACCCCATCCTCTGGGAGAGAGGATTACTATAGCAATAGTATGTAGTTTTCTTCAAAACTCCCACTGTTTCTTTTTCTTCTCTCTGTAAGAATTGTCTTTCTCTGACTCAATTGGAAAGGGAGACAAACAACAGGATGGTGTGGGGTGGGTGTAGTTGGATAAATCAAGAGTGGTAAAGGAGGGGGGTGGTGTCAGCAGTTAATTATGAAGCAGGGAGAGTTAGGTTTTTGTTGATTTTTACTGGCTGCAGACCACTCTGCTGGTGTAGGGGTCTGGTCCAGGTGTCTTATCAGAACTTTACTAGATTCAAGGTCACAAGTTTTCTGCAAGCATAATTAATCTTTCTCTTTTATTTTTTTTAACCATTCTAATACTAAATTAGACCAATAAATATACTTGAGATTCATAAATATTAATCTAAAAATCTGACTTTTGATAATCATTAAAGGATTGAGGTTTCTAAGAATAAAGAATTCTAATATATTAAAAAGACTAAACTCCCAGGAGCCAAGCAGAGGAGAAATGAAGCTGAAGTCCACAGCTGCCCTGGTGATTTAAAACTGGTTGCTAGACAGACAGCCTCTGAAAGCCAAGTGAAAGAAGGGGGTTAAGGGGGCTGGATGCCAGAGCTGCCTGCAGTGGCCTGGAAGAAGGAGCAACAGCAAGAAAAATGGGGGACAGCAGATATTTATCTGACACTAGAGCTGCCCCTCTGCTGCCCAGTGAACAATGAGTGTTTTACAACAAGCAATACAAGACTTAGGCCTTTGGCTTGCTGACTACAATAGTTAAACCAGAAGCCAGTGACTGCTACTAGCCTTCTTGCAGCCCCAGGAATAGAGCAGCGAGCCCAGGATTTGTGAAAGCAGCAGATAGAGCTAGTGGAAGCTCCCTGTTTGCAAATGTATTGAAAGGGTTCAGTATCTTTTGCTGCTGGAAGAGGAGGGGCTAAGAGCTCCTTCCAGTGCACTCCCTTGGGAGAGGCCTGGTAGCTGCTCTGCTACAAAGGGGACTGGCAGGAAGACAAGGGGCCTAATACCCAAGTCACTGCTACACAAGTGCTTTGCAATATGCAAAGTTATTTCTAACTGGAACTCTGGCTGTTTTGGACTAGCAGCTTATGAGAGGGCCCTGTAACTAGTAAACAGGGTTAACAAAAGGGCAAAGGAAAGGCAGTCCTCATGGACCTGGGAGCCTTCAGGACTTTGAAATTCTCCAAGAGAGGAGGAGTCTGACTGAGGTACTAGCTGAGACCCCTTTGGGTTAGGAGGACTGGAGGCTGCATATTGAACTTATAGACTGCAGTTTGCTCTGCAGTTTGCTAGGCAGAGGTCCAGGCCCAGTTGTGTAGGGATTAAGCTGCCTGTATACATCAAAACAACTTTCTCCTGTGCCAGAATAAATTTTAGGGAAATTAGACAGGCTGTGTTTGTGGCTAGAAAGAACTGGCTTCCATGCACAGCCCCGACAGTGGCCTGCAGAATATGTATTATAGACTTAGATGATGCCTGCAACTTCATGGACATGACTCCGGAAAGACAAGGACAATTTTACTTTGTGTGGGAAGGTCAAGAATAGACTTTAGTCACCTCCCTAAGATATTTGAGTAGCCTTACCATGTATCACGTTTAGTAGCAGAAGATTTAGCTGTCAGAAGTGGCCTCAGTGCCAATGTTACTTACTGTCTTGCAGGCCTGTGTGACCATGCCCATGTCAGGGGTGGCACAAACACCAACTTTAGAAGGAGGAGGTCTGTGTGGAACAGAGGGAAGTGGTGAGTATCATCCCTCTGTTATAGGAATTACAGACTCCGTGTGGTCCTGTGACATGTGAGACCTTGTAAAGGAATAAAGCTTCCTTAATCCTTTCTGAGAGGGCATGTCACCCCTCCCAGAGATCATATGAAATTTTAAGGACAAGTCAAGTAGGGGGAACTCTACTACAGGAACAGCTGTTACTGTCTATTTGGATATAGACACATTTTTAATTTCTTCTTGCCACTTGAAGACAGTTATATTACTTTGAAGAATTAGTATAAAAGACTGACAAGGAAAATCAGAAGATCTTAAAGCAGGTCAGTATATTTTTCTCTTTATACAATTCCTCTGAAATTTGGCAGTGCTTAATAAATCATGGCAATACATTTATTTGCATGAATTCAATAAGACCAGTTTCTAATAGTGCTTTTAATAACTGAAAACTTTGACTGAATTATCATGTTTTAAAGAGCACTTTCTGAACTCTGTAGACTTGAAGCCAATAAGAGTGCCAAGGAAAATCCTGGTATCCTGCTTGGGAGCCCTGAAAATGGCTGGCACTGGAGTATCAGGCCCTACCATTGCTGGTGGTTGGTTAGAGTAGAAAGGGAGCAATAAGGATGCTTCTGTGTCTCTGAGGAAACTCTACGCACTCTAGGCTGTGATGAGTAGGAGGGCTACTGAGATAGGCCTTAAAACGTAGGTCGTAGGTCCAGGTGGAGTCACTACATATGAGGACTTCACCTAATTCAGCAGATACTGCAGGCAGGCTAGACAGATGCTAGATGGCTTGGCTTCCTGATCCTACGAGGCACACTAAGATTCAGTCATAAAATTCTGGCAAAGGTAGTTGCTTACCATTCTTGTTATGTTTATGCAAACAATCAGGCCAAATTGAATGCAATAGGTAAATTAATCTAGATCTGGCTCTTTTGATAAACAGCATTTTGAGGAAAAAAATTTATTTCAATAGAGGTTATTAAAACTGAATAACCTTCCACCAGACCATTTGTTACAGTTTGTCTCTGCCAGGACTCATTGTCCCTCTGACAGATAGCAAGCATCTCTTGGCTCAGAGAGAAAACTTCATCCCTCCTCAGAAAGAAGCAGCTACAGAAGAAAATCAACATCCATTTTCCCTACAAGAATTCAGAGCCAGGATCCTTGAGGTAATATATTAGGCAGTTAGACAGACATGAGCAGAGCAAGGACGATAGACCAACTAGTGATACCAGATGTAACTAAGTATTTAAGACAAGGGGCATAGCCAAAGAGGTACTCACTCAAAGTCTCAGCCCTTAGAAAAGGGGTGCAAGTCTATTTGTCCAAAAGACTTGACCCCTTTGCATTTGGGTGACCTACTTGCATCCAGGCTGTAGCAGCCTCAGCTATGCTTACTGAAAAAGTAAATAAGTTAACCCTAGGGCAGTAACTAATCCTAACTGCCCCACATTAATTTGATGCTTTACTCCAGAACACACTGGAGCACTGGATGTCAAACACTAGAGTTATCCAGCTTCAGTCTCTCCAATAGACAAAAGAATAATCACTAACAATTTATACTGATAGCAGGTACACATTTACAATGGCTCACATACAAGGTAAGGGTCTCCACAGAAATGAGAGGGAACCTGACCATAGGTGAAGCTGCCCAGGAGGCTGCCCTAAAACCAGTGGGGCCTGTACAGATTCCGGTGACTTTTCTAGACCCTAATCTACCCAATCTAGAAAAGCTGAAATCTATAACCAGTCTTTATTCAAGTTCTCACAGGCTTTATAGTCTACCCAGGAAGCAATCCAGAAGCATGTCTGAGATATCTGCCTACTTCTGATCTGCTCCATCCCTTCCAACTTGGCGACTCTGCTTGGGTAAAGGCAACCCAAGGACTGACTCTTACCTAGAGGGGACCACATACTGTCATCCTGACCACCCCCACCTCTCTCAAGGTTGCAGGACTGAACACCTGGATACCAGAAACTACAGATTCGTTGCTCCACAAGGTAAAAGAAGCTTGTGGGACAAGGGGCGGGGTTTTGGGAATGAGGAGAAACTGATCTTGCAAGGTTTGTCAGGCCATAAAATCTGTGAACAGTGCACTGCCCTGGGGAGGGGGAGGGCTATCATCACTGGCCCCAGGACAGATCATCAGATATGGCCTGGGATCCCCAACACCTGGGGGCCTTCCTGTAAGCCCAAGAAAGAGGGCAGAACCATATCTGTAAGACAAAGACCCCAGAAGGTTATAAAAAGTGAAGCCCTGCATGTTTCTTCACTCGGATTTGGAAATTATTCCCAGAGTTCACTAGTGTCAATAAATGGGGTTCCTCCCTTTCTCTAGGAAGTGTGCTTGGCATTTCTTTGGTCTTCTGTAACACCATTAAGCTCATCATACAATCTGAATGACCTTCTTTTAATGGAAGCAATATTCAACTTTGTAAATTTGCATTGAAAATAGAGGTCAAGACTTGCAAATATTCTCAGAACCCATGAGGCACTATGATTGAATTGATACAAATTTTAACACGTTTTTTTGCCTATTATACCATAGCACTTCCAAACCTGTTATCTGAAAAACACATACTTCCCTTTGAAATATTAATATACTTTGTTAGTGTTAAGATAGAGTAATGCAGATATATACACAAAATGGACTTCCAGATACTAAAAAAAAAAAAAAAGAATGTACATAGCATATATTAGAAACATTAAGAGGGGGAATAAAAATAAATCAACACAAAAACTATATAATCCTCTTTCATTGTGTTGCCTTTATCTGGTTTTGGTATTAGGGTGATGTTGGCTTCATAGAATGAGCTTGGAAGTGTTCCTTCCTCTTGAATTATTTGGAATAGTCTTAGGAAGATAGGTTTTAGTATTTCCTTGAATGTTTGGTAAAACTCCCCTGTGAAGCTGTCTAGACCTGGGCTTTTGATTGTGGGAAGCTTTCTGATGACTGCTTCAATTTCTTCCATAGTTATCTGCCTATTGAGATTTTTAGAATCTGCCTGATTGAGTTTTGGAAGGTTGTATTTTTCTAGGAATATGTTCATTTCTTCCAGGTTTTCTAGATTGTTAGAATAAAGTTATTTATAGTATTTTTAAACAATCCTTTGTATTTCTGTGAGGTGTGTTGTTATTTCATCTCTTTGATTTATGATTTCGTTTATTTGAGTAATCTCTCTTTGCTTCTTGATGAGCCCAGCTAGAGGTTCATTTATCTTGTTTTCCTTTCAAAGAACCAGCTCTTGGTTTCATTGATCTTTTGTATTATTTTGTCTCTATATCATTTATTTCTGGTCTGATCTTTATTATTTTCTTCCTTCTGCTCACTCTGGGCTTTTCTTGTTGCTCTCTTTCTAATTCTTTGAGTTGTAGTGTTATATGATTTATTAACTTTGTTTTCTTGTTTTTTGAGGTAAGCCTGTAGCGCTATAAACTTACCTCTCAGGACTGCTTTCATTGTGTCCCATAGATTTTTGATTGTTGTGTTTTTATTGTGATTAGTTTCCAGGATGTTTTAATTTCTTCTTTGATCTCTTTGGTAAACCAATCACTGTTTAATAGTATTCTGTTCAGCTTTCAAATGTTTGAATTTTGGGGGTTGTTTTTATTTTAATTTATTTCTAATATTATTCCATTGTGGTATAATAAAATTCTTGATATGATTTCAATCCTCTTGAGCTTGGGGAGACTTTTCTTGTGACCAAATAGGTGGTCTGTCTTTGAATATGTCCCATTTGCACTTGAGAAGAATATATATTCTGTAGTTTTGGGGTGGAAATTTCTAAAGATATCGTTTAAGTCCATTTGATCTAGTAAGACATTTAGGATTGCTGTTTCTTTGCTGATTTTTTGTCTAGAGGATTTATCCAGTGATGTCAGTGGAGTATAAAAGAACCATACTATTATTGCATTGTTGTGGATCTCTCTCTCTTGATATCTTCCAGGAGTTTTCTTTTTTTTATGTATTTGGGCGCTCTTGCATTGGGTGCATATATGTTTATCAGGTTTATATCTTCTTGCTGTATCAATCCCTTTTGTATTTTGAAGTGGCCTTATATTTTCCATACCTTCACTTACAGTCTGAGTCCTTTGTTCTGAGGTGGGTCTCTTAAAGACAGCATATACATATATATGGATCATGTGTTTTTTTATCCATTCACTCACTCAGTGTCTTTTTATTGGAGCATTTAGTCTGTTTACATTTAAAGTTATTATTAAAAGGTACTTGTCCATAGCCATTTTCATTTTTTGTGTCTGTGTTCTTTCTTACCTTTATATTTTTTTCTTTTTACACCAGTCCCTTTTCTTTCATTGATGGGTTGGTAGTGATAAAATCCTTTAGTTTTTTTTTTTTTGTTGTTGTTGTTGTTTTTTTTTTGTCAGTGAAGCTCCTTATTTCTCCTTCAATTTTGAATTATAGCCTTGCTGGATATAGTATTCTTGGATTCAGCCTCTTGCTTTACATCACTTTGTAAATTTACTTCCATTCTTTTCTGGCCTAATGTGTTTCTGTTGAGAAATCATTTGATGATATAATAGGAGTTCCCTTGTATGTAACTTTCTTTCTCTCTCTTGCAGCCTTTAAAGTTATCTCTATGATTTGCCATTGTAATTATGATGTGCCTTGGTGTGGATTTTTTTCAGGTTCATCTTGTTTGGGATTCTCTGTGCCTGTGTGACTACTTTATTTCCATATCAGAGAAGTTTTCTAACATTATTTCTTCAAATAGGTTTCTAACACTTGTTCCTCTTCCTGTTGTTCTGGCACTCCTATTATTCGTATGATGCTTCATTTCATGTTGTCCCATTGCTCCCTTAGGCTTTCCTGTCTTTTATTTTTTTTTCTTCAATTGCAGTTCAGTTTGGGTGTGTTTTGATCCCCTGTCTTCTAATTCTCTGATTTGGTCCTCTGCTTCCCCTAGTTTACTGGTGAAACTTTCCATGGTGTTTTTTATTGCAGCTATATCATTCTTCATTTTTTCTTGATTCTTACATAACTTGTTGAGTTTTTTCCTCCATGGGGTTTATGAATTGTATGATTCTTACTCTGAATTCTTTTTCTGACATATTGCTTATCTCTGTTTCATTTAGCTGCTTTTATAGTGATTCATCCTTTTCTTTCTTTCTTTCTTTCTTTTTTTTTGTCTATCCATTTTTGGTCTCACTAATTGATCTAGATATTGTGTTGTGCAGGGGCTGCTCTTTGGGCCACAGTTGCTCTTCAGGCTACATTTGGTCCTTAGGCAGTTGCTGAAGTGGCTGCTCCTCAGTTGGCAGCAGCTCCTCTGGTGGGTGCTGTCTGCAGCAGTGTCTTCTTTGGCTAGTGGAGGATGCTGCTCACACAGCTGCTGTTTCTTGGACAGGGGTGGGCTGTTCATGTGGCTGATGCTCCTTTGAAAAGGGTGGATTGCTCACTTGGCTGCTGCTCCTTGGATTGGTGCTAGCTGCATGCTGCTCCTGTTCCTCAGATGGGGTGGGCTGGTCGTGAGGCTGATGCCACTTGGACAGGGGCAGGCTGTATTGTGGGCTTGTGATCCTCGTAAGGTTGTGGCCTCCTCACACAGCTGCTGCTCCTTGGATGGGCAATGGGCTGCTTGCATGGCTGCTGATCCTCAGGTTGGAGTGAACTGCACTTTCAGCTGCTGCTTCTCAGATGGGGACAGACTGCTCACCCATCTGCTGCTCATCAGACAGGTGTAGACTGAATGTGACTGCTGCTCCTCAGACAAGTGTGGGCTGCACAGGACTGCTGCTCCTCAAATGTGGGAAGTTTGCTCTTGTGGCTGCTGCTACTCAGTCCAGGGCGGGCTGCTCAGACAGTTCCTGGTGCTCGAATGGAGGCAGTCTGCTCACGGCGCTGCTGTTCCTTCTATAGTAGTGGGCTACTCACACAACTGCTGCTCTTTGGACAGGGGATGGGCTGCTTACATGGCTGCTGCTCTTCGGGTGGGAGTGAGCCTCATGTGCGGCTGCTGCTTCTTCGATGGATGCAGGCAGCTCACCCAGCTGCTGCTCATTGAACAGGTGCAGGCTGTGTGTGGCTGCTGCTCCTCAGACCAGTGCAGGCAGCGCAGGGCTGCCACTCCTTGGATGTGGGTGGTCTGCTCATGCAGATGCTGCTCATCGGACAGGGAAAGGTTGCTCACACAGCTGATGCTCCTTGGAGAGGTGCAGAGTGTGGCCTGCATACAGCTGCTGCTCCTCAGATGGGGTGGGCTGCTCACGTCATTGCTGCTCCTTGGACGGAGGAGTGGGCCACTTATACAACTTCTCCTCTTTGGACAGGGGCAAGCCATGTGAGTCTATTGCTCTTAGGCCTGGGGCAGGCTTCTCATGGGGCTGCTGCTCCTTGGACAAGAGTGGGCTGCTCCCGTGTCTGATGCTTGTTGTGGTTGCAATGCCCTTGGCTAAAGCGTTGGGTCAGTCAGAGGGCAGCGTGCTTCAGAACTCACAGGAGCCTGTGCCCAGGGTATCTGGAGACTTGGTGACCATGGGACCGCAGCCGAGGTATCAGGACCCTGGCAGGGGTAACTACAGAATCATGGGTGTTCTCTGAGTGTACCCTGGGTGGAGGTGAGGCTGGGCTCCCAGTCACAGCAGCTTTCTTCTTCAAAAAGCCTAGGATTCTGAAGACATGCCGGCCACTTGGTACTGTTTCCAATTGTAGCAGAGACTGCCTAGTTAGGCAAGCCCAGTTAGCCTGCCGCCAAAAGTCCTGTGGGATCTAATTGTGCCTCATTCACTCAAACACACACACACACACACACACACACACACACACACGACATCACCACACACTCCTCTTTTGCTCCCTCCCTCACTCATGCTCTCTCCCTCACTTCTGCCTTCTTCCTGCCTCTGTAGTTGTGTCTGGGGCGTTATTGACCAGATCATGGATAGAGTTTCCTCTCCAGGTGTCTGGTTAATGTGTCTCAACCTCTAGCTCCCAGCCAGACAGGATAAAATTCACCTCGATAAGACACAACACAAAGGAAAGAAAGCACAAATGTACTCACAACACCAATGACTCCACTATAAGTGACTACATAAGAAAAGAGAATTATGTACAATTATCCCAAAGAAATTTACAAACTAATTCTTTGAATGTTTGGCAGAAATTATTAAAAGGATAGGAAAGGAAATAATCCCTTTCAGAAGGAAGTAAGGCACTGGGAAGGCACTCAAGCATTTCATATTGGCCCCTCTTGCACTTTTTACCAAGAGAGACCCTCTTCTCACAACCCAAGTGCACACAGCTGTTGCCTGAGCTTTCAGTTCAAGCTGTGGTTGAAGCCTCTGGGCGGCTGGAACCATGGATCTGTCTCTCGACCAATGGTGTGAGCTGGGCCCTCTCTGGAGAAGAAACCTGGGTCTGCAAGATATGTGATCAGCACCTGGACCTCGCCAGCAGGCGAGGTGATCCCAAGACAGGTGCTGGACTTGGAGGCCACAAGGGTATAGACTACAAAGGAGACAGAACTGAACCTCACATCACTCTGTTTGGCCCCGGAGGATGGCTGATTAGCCAGAGACAGGTAAGATTCCTCAGGGAAGGAACAACCTAAGACAGGCACAGTCGCAGAGGGGCCAACAGGAGAGAACTAAATAAGATGGAGCACAGACCCTCACCCACTAACCTTGCAGGGGCCTGAACTCTCACCCCTTCTGAGGGAGGTCTCCTGCCCCCATGGCTGCTTTGCCTCCCACGCACAGCTCAGATCGGGACCCAGGTTGCAGACAGAAACTTGGCCAGCAATAGCTGCTCTATATGTAAATTCAGTCTAGTACCAGGAATGCTCAGGGTCTACTCAAGAATGCAAATAATCCTTTCAACTAATATTTACAGGGTAAACTAAGATTTTTGCTTGAGTATTAAAATTGACAGTAAAATAGTAATCAAGTTTTCAGAATAATTTAAATTGCCCACATGAAATAAGTGAATATTAAAGAAAATTTAAGTGTACTGGACAATAATCTGTGCCTACAACATTAACTAAAATATCTATTAGTAGTTCATCTCACTGTAAAATTGCCTAACATCCAAAGAACCTAAAGCAGTCACATTTGTGTGCAAAAATTAACATTTAAAATTACCAAGACTAAAATCTAAAATTTCCAAAAGTCCCCATTAATCAAAAAAGGGGGGATAGTGGGATAATATATTATAAGGAAAAATATCCTGTAAGTAAATTATATCTATAAAATTCTTACTACAGAAAAGTAACTTCTATTTGTAATGCCAACAGCAGGACACCCAGGAAAAAACACATATGCTGTCAAAATAAGCCAAAGGAAAATTATTTAGGCAAAAATAAAAAGAATCCCAAGTCTAATTTGCAGAGAGGAACCCTTTGTTAACATTTGGTGGGGAATGTGTTTGTGTGTTTTCAGAGAACAACTCTAAGACCATGTGGACTCCTGTGACAGTGAGGAATTGACGGGTCTGTTCCAGTCACGAGGAAGGTCCAGAGATGGGGGATACTGACAACACCTTACCATGCTAGCAGTCGGCAGCTGTGCGTGGCTGCAGGCAGCCCAGGACCAAACCAGAGAATATGGAACTTGCATTACTACGATGTGCCCACCATCTGAATACCACTGCTGACATGTACACATAAAGAACTATTTGACATTGAAACTGAGACTCAGAACAGTTGGACATTGAAACTGAGACTAAACCATTTTTTGTTCTTATACATTTATTTCTAGTATGCAGAGGCAAGATATTTTTGAAGAAAAGAAAGAGGGGAGAATGATTGATATAGAGGCAGGGAGGCTGGGGAGTGTGGGGGGCGGGTGCTGGGTGATATCAACCAAAGGACTTGTATGTATGCACATGAGCATAACCAATGAATGCAAGATACTGGGGCGAGAGGTGGTGGTAGGTGGAGACATGTGCTGGGGGGTGGTGGAGACTGGGAGGAGGACAATGGGGGAAAAAACGGAAAACATAAGTACTACTATTAAATCTAAGTTATACTGCAAAAAAAAAGAGAAAATAAAATAAATGTGAAGGTTTTGCTTTGAAAAAAGTTAAATTATAAAACAAAAAAATTAAGTGTACTGGACAAAAAGCTGTTCCTAAAACATTAACTAAAATTTCTATTAGTAGTTCATCTCATCATAAAATTGCCTAATATGCAAAGAACCTAATGCAGTCATATTTTTGTGCAAAAATTAAAATTTAAAGTTACCAAGACTGCAATATAAGATTTCCAAAAGCCCTCATTAAAAAGCATGGGGAGATAGTGTGGTAATATCATGTAAGAAAAAATATCCTGTTAGTAAATTACATCTAGAAAATTCTTACTACAGAAAAGTAACTTCCATTTGTAATGCCAACAGCAGGACACCTATGAAAAACACACATGGTGTCAAAATAAGCCAAAGGAAAATCATTTGGACAAAATTAAAAAGAATCCCAAGTCTAATTTACAGAAACGATCCCTTTATTAACTTTTGGTGGAGAATATGTTTGTATATTTTCAGAAAACAACTCCAAGACCATATGGGTTCCTGCAACAATGAGGAACAGACAGGTCTGTTCCAAAATTGAAGACACTACAAAGATGGAAGTCACTGACGACTCCTTGCCATGCTAGTAGTCAGCAGCTGTGCATCGCTGCAGGTGGCCCAGGGCCAAACCAGAGAGGGTGGAACCTGGATTGCCACCATTTGTTCACCATCCAAATACCATTGCTGACATGTCCACATAAGGAACTCTTTGATATTGAAACTGAGACTCAAACATTTTTTGTTCTTATATATTTATTTCCAGAATGCAGATGCAAGATTTTTTAAAGAAAAGAAAAAGGGGGAAAAGATTGATATAGAGGCAAAGAAGCATTGAACAGACTATCAAACTACAGTGGGAAGGCTGGGGAGGGTGGGGGCAGGGGTTGTAAGATATCAACTGAAGGACTTGTATGCATGCATGTAGGCATAACCAATGGATACAAGACACTGGGGCTATGGGGCATGTGAGTACATGTGCTGGGGGGTAGGGGATGCTGGGGGGAGGACAATAGGGGGGGAAAGGAAAACATATGTACTACTATTTGCAATACTTTAAAGAATTAAAAAAATGTTTGAAACAAAAAGAAAAGAAAAGAGAATTAGGGGAGAGGAAAGGTAGACAAATGATATCAAAGATAGAGAAAAAATAAGACAGAAAATAAAAATGAAGAAAAAGGAATATATATATATATATATCTATATATCTATATCTATCTATATATATATATATATATATATATATATATATATATATATATATATATATACACACCACAGAACCAATAGATAAACCAAGAAAATGCGAACACCAAACACCCAGCAAAGACGGTGGGAGCATAATCTGTAGTGGCTGAGCTTATATACCGAAAATAAGGTTAAGAATTGAATGAACCTTTCCATTAATATTTACAGGGTAAACTAAGATGTTGGTTAGAGTATTAAATTTGACAGTAAAATAGTAATCATGTTTTAAGATTAATTTAAATTCACTAATTGAAATAAGTGAATATTCAAGAAAATTTAATTGTACTGGACAAAAAGCTATTCCTAAAGTATTAGCTAAAATTTTTATTGGTAGTTCATCTAATGGTAAAATGGCTTAACATGCAATGAACCTAAAGCAGTCATATTTCTGTTCAAAAAATTAAAATTTAAAGTTATCAAGACTGCATTATAAAATTTCCAAAAGCCCCATTAATAATTTTAAAAGGAGGATGGTAGGATAATATCATGTAAGGAAAAATATTATAATTATAGTGCACCCAGGAAACTTTTACTTCAGAAAATGACTTTTTATTTGCAATACTAACAGCATGGTGTCAAAATAAGCCAAAGGAAAATCAGCTGGGCAAAAATAAAAAGGATCCCAAGTTAAATTTATAGAAAAGATTCCTTTATTAACTTTTGGTTGAGAATATGTTTGTATATTTTCAGAAAGCAACTCCAAGACCATGTGGATTCCTGCAACAGAGAGGAGTTGACAGGTCTGTTCCAACCACGAAGACAAGAGGAAAGACTGTCCAGAGATGGAAGACACTGACAACCCCTTGCCATGGTACCAGTCAGCAGCTGTGCATCGCTGCATGTTACCCAGGAACAAACAACAGAGGTTTGAACCTGCATTGCCAACATATGTCCACCATCCAGATACCATTGCTGACATGCACACATAAGGAAAAGTTTGATATTGAAACTGGGTCTCAGAACTGTTGGTCATTGAAATTGGGTCTCAAATATTTCTTGTGCTCCTATGTTGATTTCCTGTCTGCAGAGGCAGGTTTTTTTTAAAGAAAGAAAATGGGGGAAATAAAAATAGATACAGATGCAAGGAGGCATGGAAAAGATTGTCAGACTACAGCAGGAAGGCAGGGGAGATTGGGGGTGTGTGTGCTGCAAGAGGTGAACTGAAGGACTTGTATTCATGCATAAAAGCATAACCATGGGACACAAGACACTGTAGGGGGGGAAGGAGAGGGCATATTATGGGGGTTGGGAAGGCTGGGGGGGAGGACCAGGTGGAAAAATGAGAAACATGTACTACTATTTGTAATACTTTAAAAAATAAAAAATGAAGAAGAAAAGAATTGGATGAATATGGGGAGGTCCTCAGTTCAGTGTAGAGAAAGTAGGAAAGGAATGGGTGGATAATAGTGGAAAAAATGGAGGCGGAACAGAGGGATTCGATCTGAATCTGGTCCCAGGGCAGAAGGAGGGAGCAGCTGAAGGTCATGCAGGGAGTGTTTGTTGGCAAGTAGGGGGAAAGCTGTGCTCCAGGAGATGATAGGGGACTGCTGGACTGGCCTCCCCAGCCTGAGCGGCCCCAGTACTCCTGGGTTCTTTTGCTGAGCCAACCGCGTGGAGGCGGACCACGCCATCTTGAAGGGGAAGGATCTGAAAATATACAGCTACAGTACCCACTGGACGGCTGAGACCGCCAGAACACCGGCACCCAGTTGGCCCAGATGAGCAGAGCCTAAGGAGCTCTGTGCTTCAGCACAGAAAGGTCAGATTTCCCCTGGGGTTGCTTTGCTTTGGGCGTGAGACCAAGGGAGCTGGCAGACTGGGAGATCTGTGCCTTGGAACTCAAAGCTGGGAGATCTGTTCCTGAAATAAAATCTGTGGCTGTTGGAGCTGGTAAAAGTGGGAGAGGGCCCTCAGAGCTGGTGGCAGAGGGAATCCCTGGAGGGCAACCAATTTGGACCTGACAGAGGAGGGAAACCTGGAAGATTTTGGGAGGGTCCTAGCTGCTAAAACAGCAGTCACCATTAGAGAGGCAGTATTGAATACCACTGGGACAGCGAGACTTTAGTTCAGGCTAGAGAGGACCAATAGACCCAGAAGTCAATCTAGAAACACTGCCAACCAGGGGCCGAATCACAAATTGAATCTTGTGTAACATAAGGAATTGATTTTATTTTCTCTTTATTCTACTTTGGGAATACAATATATTTTTATCTACCCTTTGGTATCTTTTACTCTACCTCAACTTCACCTTTATACCACCACTCTCTTGCTAACCTTTCCCTATTTAGTGCCTTGTTTTCCTTACACTTTTCCCGCTTTAGATTTACCTTAATTCTTTCTTTTTACCCCCTGTTAAAATTTCACCCCACTTATATATCTAATCTCCAACCACCTACTCCGAGTCCAAATATACCTCTAGCTTCTCAGACTTCACTATCCTAAATTGTTTTTATCCCTGTCCTATTGTTGTTGTTTACTTGACTGTTGATTGTATTGATTTTTTATGCAGGTTTGTGAGATTGATTTGCTTATTCTTTAATTTTGGTTTGTTTTGTAGGGTGTTTTTTTTTTTTTTTTTTTTGGTGTTGTTTCTTGTTTTGTTGTCCTCGTTTGCATTGTTTTTTAGATAGATTTTTGCTTCTGTGTTCCCTCACCTCCCTGGATATTAGTAGTTGTATGTAGTTTGTATCAATCTCCAGGTACTTGTTGCTGGTTTTTGTTCTGATGAGGGAAGGTCCTATAGGAGTTTTCACCCACATTTATAGTTTATTCCACTTTTCTTTTTTTTACTTCTTCCCCTGTTCCCATTATCATTTCGCATTCCTGTCTTTCTTTTTGTGAGTGTGTGTGTGTGGGGGGGTTCTCTTTCTTTTTGTGTGTGTGTGTGGGTGTGTGAGTGTCTGTGTGTGTGGGGGGGGTTCTCTTTCTTTTTTCTCACCTATCACCGAATTTGCCTTTCTCTGACTATCACCTTTATTTGGAATTACCATTACTGTGACTACATTCCGATTCAGTGCCTGGTGCATTGCACCTGGTTGTGTTGTATTTTGTGCCTTTAAATCAAAGTAGGAGAGTGAGAACTACATAACCAGATGCACAGAGAAGAGAGACAATGGGGAGACAAAGAAACAGCCAACATATGAAAGGAAAACAAGCCACACCAGAAAAGGAGGTAAATGAAATGGAAGTTAAGAACCTGTAAGAGAAAGAATTCAGAGAAATGGTCATAAGGAGGCTGAAAAGAATGGAAGACAAATTTGACAATATGAGTAAGAACCAAGAGGAATTGAAGAACCAAGAGGAAATGAGGAAGGTCCAGGAAGAAATGTAGAAGAGCCATGAACAAATGAAGAAGAGTCAAGAAGAATTGAAAAGTGACGTTGCTGAGGTAAAGAACTCAATGGTAAGTATTAAGAATAGACTAGAAGAAGCAGAGGACCACATCAGTAAGCTAGAATACAAGATAGGAAAAAATAAACAAGTAGACCAGCTTCTAGAAAAAAATTAAAAAGCAGGAGGAGAGCCTAAGGGAACTTTGGGAAAGCATGAAACAAAACAACATCCATATAATTGGGCTTCCAGAAGGACAGGAAACTGAGCAAGGAATAGAAAACCTGTTGGAAGAAATAATGATAGAAAAATTCCCTTATATAGGAAAGAAAAAACCCCAACCAAATCCAAGAAGCTCACAAAGTCCCAAGCAAAAGGAACCCCAAAACACCCACGCCAATGCACATTATAATTAAATTGGCAAACACCAATGACAAAGTAAGAATCTAAAAATCTGCCAGAGAGAGAAAGAAAGTCACCTACAAAGGAACCACCATCAAACTAACAAGTGATCTCTCAACAGAAACGTATCAAGCCAGAAGGCAATGGAATGAAACTATAAAGTCATGCAATGGAAGGGTCTGAATCTAGAATACTATACCCAGCAAGGTTATCAATCAAAATTGAAGGCCAAATCAGGAGCTTCACAGATAAAAAAGGACTAAGGGAATTCATTACCACCAAACCAGCAATGCAAGAAATGCTAAAGGGTATGCTGTAAAAAGAAATAGGAAACGAAGAAAGAACACAGGGGTAAAGAACAAAAATGGCAACATATAAGTACCTATCAATAATAACTTTAAATGTAAATGGATTAAATGCTCCAATCAAAAGACATGGGGTAATAGACTGGATAAGAAAACACTACCCATGTATCGGCTGTCTACAAGAAACCCACCTCCGAAAATAGGAGGCACACAGACTGAGGAAGTGTGAAAGGATGGAAAAAGGTTCTTCAGGTGAATGGAAATGGAAAAAAAGCTGGGGTAGCAATACTTATATCTGACAAATTAGATCTCAAAGTGAAGGACATAACAAGAGATAAACAAGGCCACTTCATAATACTAAAGGGAGCAATCCAACAAGAAGAAATAATGCTGGTAAACATATACGCACCCAATACAGGAGCACTCAAATACATAAAAAAAACTCCTAGAGAATATCAAGGGAGAGATAGACAGCAGTACAATCATACTAAGAGACTTTAATACCCCACTATCACCATTGGACAAATCCTCTAAACAAAAAATCAGTAAAGAAACATCAATCCTCAATGACACACTAGACCCAATACAATTAATTGACATCTTCAGATCATTTCACCCCAAAGCCAGAGAGTATATATTCCTTTCAAGTGCCCAAGGGACATTCTCAAAGCTAGATCATGTATAGGGTCATAGGCAAAGTCTCTCCAAATTCAAGAAGGTAGAAATCATGTCAAGCATTTTCTCATATCACAGTGGCATAAACCTGGAAATCAACTACAATAAAAATAATCCAAAGAAATCAAACATAAGGAGACTAAACAGCATGATATTAAACAATGACTGGGTTACTAGAAAGATCAAGGAAGAGATAGCAAACATTATGGAAAGAAATGACAATGATAGCACAACAATCTAAAATCTATCAGACACAAGTGAGAGCAGTTCTGAGTGGGAAGTTCATAGATCTAAAATCCTACTGCAAAAAACAAGAAACAGCGGCAATAAAATATCTAACCCAAGAACTCATAGAGTGAGAAAGAAAGCAACAAGAAAAGCCCAGTGTAAGGAGAAAGAAGAAAATAGTAAAGATCAGAGCAGAAATAAATGACATAAGTACCAAAGAAACAATGCAGAAGATCAACAAAACCAAGAGCTGGTTCTTTGAAAGAATAAACAAGATTGATGAACCTCTAGTCAGACTCGCCAAGAAGCAAAGAGAGAGGACCCTAATAAATAAAATCAGAAATGAAAGAAGTGGAATAACAAGAGACCCCATCGAAATACAAAGAATTGTTAAAAAATACTATGAACAACTCTACTCCAACAAACTGGACAACCTGGAGAAAACGGATATATTTCTAGAACAATATAACCTCCCAAAACTAAATCAGGAAGAATCTAAATAGCTCAATAGACCAATAAATATGGAAGAAATTGAAGCAGTCATCAAAAAGCTTCCAGCAAATAAAAGTCCAGGGCCAGACGGCTTCACAAGGGAATTTTATCAAGCATTCAAAGAAGAAATAAAACCTATCCTCCTCAGATTATTCCAGAAAATTCAAGAGGATGGAAAACTTCCAAACTCCTTCTATGAAGCTAGCATCACTCTAATACCAAAACCAGATAAAGATGACACAATGAAAGAGAATTCCAGACCAATATCCTCATGAATATAGATGCCAAAATCCTCAATAAAATTTGAGCTAATCAGATCCAGCAGTACATCAGAAAGATAATACACCTTGACCAAGTAGGATTTATCCCAGGAATGCAAAATGGTACAACATCTGCAAATCAATAAATGTGATACATCACATAAACAAATTGAGAGATAAAAATCACATAGTCCTATGAATTGATGTAGAAAAAGCATTTGACAAAATCCAACACCCTTTCTTGATAAAAACTCTCAACAAGGTAGGAATAGAAGGATCATACCTCAACATAATAAAAGCCATATATGATAAACCCACAGCAAACAACATACTCAGTGGGAAAAAACTACAACCATTTGCCTTAAGAACAGGAACAAGACAGGGTTGCCCACTCTCAGCACTCCTGTTCGACATAGTACTGGAAGTATTGCAATTAGACATGAAGATGAAATAAAAGGCATCCAAATTGGAAAAGAAAAAGATAAGCTATCCTTATTTGTAGATGACATTCTATTGTACATAAAAAACCTGAAAGACTCCATAAAAAAACTAATAGACTCAATAAACGAGTTCAGCAACATAGCGGGCTACAAAATTAACGCCAAGAAATCTATGGCATTTCTATACACTAATAGTGAACTTACAGAAAGAGAGACTAAAAAAGCAATCCCATTTACCATCACACCAAAAAAATTAAGATACCTAGGATAAACTTAACTAAGGAAGTAAAAGACCTCTTCACAAAAAACTACAGGACACTAAAAAAAGGGATAGAAGAAGATGTAAACAGCTGGAAGAACATACCAGGTTCATGGATTGGGAGAATCAACATCATTAAAATGTCCATACTACCCAAAGAGATCTATAAATTTAATGCACTCCCCATTAAAATACCAATGGCATATTTCACAGACCTAGAAAGAACTCTCCAAAAATTCATCGGGAACAAAAAAAGGCCCCGAATAGCCACAGTAATCCTGAGAAAGAAGCACAAAGTCGGTGGGATTTTAATACCAGATTTCAAGCTGTAATACAAACCTACTGTTCTCAAAACAGCCTGGTACTGGCACAAGAACAGACATACAGATCAATGGAATAGAATAGAGAATCCAGATATCTACCCAAACCACTATGTTAATTAATGTTTGACAAAGGAGGCATGAACATACAATGAAGTCAAGAGAGTCTCTTCAATAAATGGTGTTGGGAAAATTGGACAGATACATGCAAAAACATAAAATTAGACCACCAACTTACACCATACACAAAAATAAACTCAAAATGGATACAGGACTTAAACATAAGATGGGAAGCCATAAAAATATTAGAGCAATCCACAGGAAATAAAATCTCAGACATATGCCAAAAAAATTTCTTCGGTGATACTGCTCCTAGGGCAGTGGAAGCTAAAGACAAAATAAACAAATGGGACTACATCAAAATAAAAAGCTTTTGCACAGCTAAAGAAACCATCAGCAAAACAACAAGAAAACCCACTGTATGGGAGAACATATTTGCAAATGTTATCAGTGATAAAGATTTAATCTCCACCATCTACAGGCAACTAACACAACTCAATAAAAGGAGGACAAATGATCCAATTAAAAAAAAAAGGACAACAGACCTAAATAGAATCTTTATGAAGGAAGACAAAAGAAAGGCCCAGAGACAAATGAAAACTTGCTCAAAGTCACTAATTATCCGAGAGATGCTAATCAAAACGCCTATGAGGTAGTATCTCACACCTGTCAGAATGGCTTACATCAACAAATTAACAAACTGCAAGTACTGGCAAGGATGCAGAGAAAAAGGAACTCTCGTGCACTGCTGGTAGGATTGTAGACTAGTGCAGCCATTGTGGCGAACAGTATAGAGTTTCCTCAAAAAACTAAAAATGGAGCTCCCATTCAACCCAGTGTTCCCACTTCTATGAATATACCCCAAGAAACTAGAAACGCGAATTAGAAAGGATATATGCACCGCTATGTTAATAGCAGCAGATTTACGATAGCAAAGATTTGGAAACAGCCTAAGTGCCCATCAGCAGATGAGTGGATTAAAAAACTATGGTACATTTACACCATGGAATACTACACTGAGGTAAAAAAGGAGTTCCTACCATTTGTAACAACATGGATGGCTTTGGAGAGCATTATGCTAAGTGAAATTAGACAGGCAGAGAAAGATAAATATCACATGATCTCACTCATTTGAGGAATATAATGAATGACATAGACTGATGAACAAGAATGGATCCAGAGACTGAGAAAAGTCCATCAGAATGTCAAACCTCAGGGTAAGAGGCAGATGGTGGGAGCATGGGGGAAAATCAATATATTTGACCTTTTCAACTAAGATAAGTAATTTGTGTTTTTACATCCCTGACAAAGTTTATATAAAGTTATAAAAAAATTCGCAACTACTTTGAGATTGAATTGACATGGCCTAGAGCTTGTCATCTCCTGTGGACACCAGTCCTTAGGCTAGGCCCTCCTTAAACTCCCTTGACACCATAATACCCTTATATGATATTATTCTACAATGTCAGTATAATTTTTGATATTTGACAATAGCATATTATATAATTATCCCATATAAACTTACAAACTAATTATTTGAATGTTGGGCAGCAATTTAAAAAAGGATAGGAAAGGAATTAATACCTTTCAGAAGGAATTAAGGCACTGGGAAGGCACCCGAGTATCCAATATTGGCCCCTCTTGCCCTTTTTGCCAAGGAGGACCCTCTTCTTATTATCCAAATGCACATAGCTGTTGCCTGAGCTTTCAGTTCAAGCTGTGGCTGAAGCCTCTGGGCAGCTGGCACCATGGATCTGTCTCTCGACCAATGGTGTGAGCTGGGCCCTCTCTGGAGAAGAAACCTGGGTCCCCAGAGATATGTGATCAGTACCGGGACCCTGCAAGCAGGCGAGGGGACCCCAAGGCAGGTGCTGGATGTGGAGGCCACGGGGGCATAGACTACAAAGGAGACAGAACTGAACCTCACATCACGCTGTTTGGCCCTGGAGCATGGCTGGTTAGCCAGAGGCGGGTAGGATTCCTTAGGGAAGGAACAACCTAAGACAGGCCCAATCCCAGAGGGGCCAACAGGAGAGAACTAAAAGGTCAACAGAGGTTGGGCACAGACCCTCACCCACAAACCTTGCAGGGGTTTGAACTCTCACCCCTCCTGAAGGAGATCTCCTGCCCCCATGGCTGTTTCGCCTCCCACGCACAACTCAGACCAGGACCCAGGTTGCAGACAGAGACTCGGCCAGCAATAGCTGCTCTATATATAAATTCATTCTATTACCAGGAATGTTCAGGACCTAGTCAAAAATGCAAATATTCCTTTCCACTAGTATTTACAGGGTAAACTAAGATTTCTGCTTGAGTATTAAAATTGACAGGAAAATAGTAATCAAGTTTTCAGATTAATTTAAACTGACCAAGTGAAATAAGTGAATACTCAAGAATATTTAAATGTACTCGACAAAATCTTTTCCTAAAACATTAGCTAAAATATCCTTTTAGTAGTTTATCTCACTGTAAAATTGCCTAACATCCAAAGAACCTAAAGCATTCATATTTGTGTGCTAAAATTAAAATTTAAAATTACCAAGACTGCAATATAAAATTTCCAAATGCCCCCATTAATCAAAAAAGGTGGCATAGTGGGTAATATCATGTAAGGGAAAATATCCGGTAAGTAAAATACATCTAGAAAATTCTTACATCTAGAAAATAAGCCAAAGGAAAACCATGTAGGCAAAAATAAAAAAAATTCCCAAGTCTAATTAGCAGAGAGGCTCCCTTTGTTAACTTTTGGTCGAGAATGTGTATGTGTGTTTTCAGAGAACAACTCCAAGACCATGTGGGTTCCTGCAACAGTGAGGAATTGACGGGTCTGTTCCAGTCATGAGGAAGGTCCATAGATGGGGGACACTGAAGACATCTTGCCATGTTAGCAGTCGGCACCTGTGCATGGCTACAGGTGGCCCAGGACCAAACCAGAGAGGATGGATCTTGCATTGCCAGGATGTGTCCACCATCTGGATACCATTGCTGACATGTACACATCAAGAACTATTTGACATTGAAACTGGGACTCAGAACAGTTAGATATTGAAACTGAGACTCAAACATTTTTTGTTCTTATACATTTATTTCTAGTATGCAGAGGCAAGATATTTTTGAAGAAAAGAAAGAGTGGAGAGTGATTGATATAGAGGCAGGGAGGCATTGAACAAGCTGTCAAGCTACAGGGGGAAGGCTTGGGTGGCTAGGAGGCGAATGCTGGGGGAGATCAACCAAAGGACTTGCATGTATGCATATGAGCATAACCAATGAATGAAAGACACTGGGGCGGGGAGGAGGGTAGGTGGGGACATGTGCTGGGGGGTAAGGGAGGCTGCGGGGAGGATAATGGAGGGGAAAAAGAAAACATAAATACTACTATTAAATATAAGTTATACTGCAAAAAAATCAATAAAATATATTAAAAGAAAATAATAATAAAAGAAAAAAATAATAATAAATAAATTTAAAAAAGAAAAGTTATGGGTGGATAAGGAGAAAGAAGAAAATAATAATAACAATCATAATATCTTTACAAAAAATAATTTCAAAAATCATATGAAAATAACAAATAAAAATAAAATAGAGTGATGGAAAAATAATGCAAAAATAAATAGAAAATAAAGCAAACTAAAAAACGGGAAACAAAAAAGAAGAAACAAAGAGATAAAATAATAATAAAAATTAAAAATTAAAAAGTGAAGTGTAGTTCCTTTGGCCGGCTTAAGATCCTAGTCTTCCGTACTGTCTTTAGGCCCATCATTTGGACTCTCAGGGAGTATTTATAATTTTTAAAAATACCATTCAGGATGGGATGTGTGTGTGACTGTATTGGGTGCCTGGAAACTGGAGGTGGGTCTATCTCTTCAGGACAAAATGGCTGCCCAGGTCCCAGGCTCAGGTTTGACTAAGTGGCAGGCTTCTCCTGGACCCAATACGATCCCCAGATTCCAAGAGACCGCACCTTCTCCCTCACCTCAGCCACAGGTTGTATCTGAAATGTACTGTGAACTAGGCTTAGTCATGAAAGGGTCAGGTCACAAAGAGGGGAAAGACTGGGCCTCTGTATGCTTCTCTCCTGCCAGCGCTGCGTGGTCTGGCCAGCCCTTCAGGCTGCACCCTCTGGGTTCAGCCTTCTGTGACTGTGGACCTAGTTCCAGAATCCCCTGCGGCCCACCAGTCCTGCGGCCCTTCTTTCTATAGTCAGACACTGTACCTGTCCCCAGGAACGCGGCTTGGTGCTGTGTGCGTTCCCTCTGACCCTCTGGGCTCAGAGGTCTGGCAGAATCTCCTGCCCAGATCCTTGATTTTATCTTTTTTCCAGGGATCCTATGCCTTTCCCAGCTGCAAACTGTCTCACCCGCTGAGTCTCCTTTGCCAATTTGGGTTGGATGGTATTCATTTCAGCTGTTCATTCTATCTGCTCCAGGACAAGGCTCAGGACACGTCTGTTTATTCCACTGCCATTTTGCCTCTCTAACTAGTATATTTTAACCTTTTAAATGTAAGTCTTTTATTCATTTTGAGGTTTGTTTTTTTTTCTTGTGTGAAGAAAGGGTTAAATTTCATTATTTTGAAAGTACTTTATTATTTATGAGTTCCCAGCACTTTTCTTTTCTAAATTGAATATTCTTGACATCCTTGTTGATGATCAGTTGACTATAAATGCAAGGGTTTATATTTGGAATCTCAATTCTATATCCATATGTCTATATATCTATATGTCTATATATCTATATCTATATCTATATCTATATCTATATCTATATATCAATGCACCTATACATCTCTATATCTCTATATCTCTATATCTCTATAATCTATCTATCATATATATATATATACACATGTATACATATATTCCATTTACTTGACACATAAATTAACCATCACAAGTCCATCCCTTGTCAACTTCAAACACATACACAAGGAGTGGCCAGATTATTATGACCACCTGAGTTTTGTAAGCAAATTAGCTGTACACTGCAACATATGGGATATGAAAGCTGAAGGCCTGTTCAAACACCTTTGCTATCTGCAGTAACCAGGATAAAACAACTCCAGTTCGCACGGGAACACAAGGATTGGAGAGCTGAGCATTGGAAAAAAGTCATAGGGTCTGATGAATCATGTTTCCAGTTGCATTATGCAGATGGCAGAGTAAGAATTTGGCAGAAACAGCATGAAAGCATGCGCCCCACATGCATGAGTACAACCCTTCAAGCTGGTGGGGGCAGTGTTATGGTTTGGGGCATGTTTTCTTGGCATGATTTGGGCCCTTTAATTCATATGGATCAACATCTGCATAGCACAAAATACCTACATATCATTGCTGATCAAGTTCATCCTATCATGTTGATGATGGAGGATCAGGCAATATGGGTGAAGCATTATGTCCAGAGAAGGTGAGACCATATCCAGAATGTTTACTCTATTAAATACGGAATGCTACTCCCTTCACAATGAAAGCAGTCCATTTCAATTGACTTGCCACCATATCAGGAACTCAGCATTGGTCTCTGCTGTTGGCAGATTGGGCACTCAGTGGTGGTGGTAGACAAATTAGTCTTTGTGAATGAAAGTCAATATTGATAATCCAATGTGTACTTTCAATTCCTGTCACTATGGCCACTTCATTCATAGACTCCCTATGTTCATAGCATTATTATTTACAATAGCTAATATTCGGGAACAAACCAAGTACCAATCAGTAGATGAGTAGATAAAAAAGCTGTGGTACATTTATACCATGGAATACTATGTAGCTGTAAAAAGAAAGGTATCTTACCTTTGAGATAGCATTAAGGATCAGTATAGTATTATGCTAAGCAAAATAAGGCAGTCAAAAAAAGACAAGTATCACATGATGTCACATATGTAGAATCTAATGACCAAAATCAACTGATGAACAAAATAGACCCTGAGACATTGAAGCTTGTATCAGACTGACATATTTCAGAAGAAAGTGAGAGGGAGTGGGAAGAGATTAATCAAAGAACATATATAAATATATGCATCATCTATGGTCACAGACTATAGTGTTGTGAAGGCATGGGAAGGGGTCTGGAGCAGGGTAGAGGGGATCCATTGGGTCAAAAATGGACATCTGTAATACTTTCAACTGAAATTATGCAAAATATGTTCTCTGGTAATCATGAAATAAAATTAGATATCAATAAGAAAAGGAAAATTGGAAATTAAAAAAGATGTATGAATTAAAAAGCACTTTCTTAAATAACTAATAGGTGAAAAAAAGAATCATAGGGGAAATTAAAACATTCTTTGAGAAAAAGGACAACACAAAGAAAACATACAGAATCACCTAAAGCAGAGTTTTATAGGATACTTAAAGCTTAAATGCCTCAAATTAATAACCTAAACAGGCTGGTTAACACACTAAAAAACAAGAGTAAACTAAACATAAAGAACGCAGAAGGAAGGAAATAATAAAACTTAATGAGGAAGTAAATGAAAAGGAAAAAATACAATGGACAAAATAAGTGAAACAAAAAATTGGTTCTTAGCTAACTAACAAAAAGACAGAAGACTCAAATTACTGAAGTTATAAGTAAAAGAGAAAAATACTATGAACAACTTTGCTAACAAATTAGCAATCTAGAAGAAATGAAGAAACAAATGAAGTGAATTTATATAATAATGAACACTTTCCACAAAGAAATCCTAAGTCTAGATGGCTTCACTGGTAAATTTTACCAAATATTTAAATAAGAGTTAACTCTAATCTTTCACAAAATATTCCAAAAATAATGGGAAGCTAAAACTTGCAACTCATGTTATAAGACCACTATTACCCTAAAACAAAATTTATACAAATATAATACCAGAAAAAGAAAAATACTGACAAAAAAACCCTTTTAAATATAGACACACACACCTCTAACAAATATTATCAACCATGATTCAGCAATATATACAAAGGATTATACACCAAGACAAAAATAGGGTTTATCACAGAAATATAAGGATGGCTTAACATACAAAAATCAGTCACTATATCATATAAGTAGATTAAATGATCAAAGCTACATAATTATCTCAATGGTTGCAAATAAAGCATTTGACAAAATCCAACACTTTTTCATGGTTAAAAACACTCAATAATTTAGAATTTGAAAGGATCTTCCTTAGTTTGATAAAGGGCATCCAGGAAAAACCTACAGCTGATGTTATACTTTATCCCAAAAAACTGAATCCTTGTCCCCTAAAATATACCCCTACTACTTCTATTCAACATTGCAACATTGTAGTAGATTTTCTAGCTAGAACACTCGGGGAAAAGAATTAAAGGCATCAGCAATGGAAAGGAAGAAATTAGTTTATCTCTAATTATCCTATCTAATAAAAAAGAAAAATGCAAATTAATTATTACTCCACTACACCTACAAGCCATGCCCACCAGCCAATCAGGAGTGAGTATATAAATTAACCCAACCAAAATGGCTGTGGCCATAGAGGGAGCCGGAGGCTTGGGTTTCCCCAGCAATGGAGAAAGTCAAGTTTTCCTCACACCCTGGCCAGCCCAGGTATTCACTCAAGGCTACAAAGTTGCAATTATAGAAGGTAAATAAACCCCAGATACCAGGGCCTCCACTTGGGTCACCAGGGGCATGGCTGGCTTGTAAACCACCACAGGCCTCTTGCCCAGGCCACCCAACACCTCAAGGGACATTCTTCAGGGCAAGCCAGATGGCCCCCACCTGAGCATCAGGCCTCTATCCTATCTAATAAAAGAGTAATATGGAAATTTACCATGACTCCAACACAGAAGATGGCTGCCCCCATGTGGTCAAAGATGGCTGACTTCATGTAGACACAAGATGGCCACCACAAGATAGCCAGCAGGGGAGGGAAGTTGGGAGAAACCAGGCCTGCAAGTGAGGGCAGTTGGGGATGTTCAAGCCTATAGGGAAGGGAAGTTGGGGGGACCCAGACCTGCAGGGGAGAGCAGTTGGTGTAGAGACAAGGCCTGCAGGGGAGGTCAGTTAAGGGAAAACAGGCTGGCAGGGGAGCAGTTAGGGATCAATTAGGCTGTTAGGGAAATGGTTAGGGGTGATCAGGCTGGCAGGCAGAAGCGGTTAGGGGCAATCAGGAAGGCAGGCAGGCAAGCCGTTGGGAGCCAGCAGTCCTTAATTGTGAGAGGGATGTCCAACTGTCCATTAAGGCCTGATCCTACCAGGATCCCAGACTGGAGAGTGTGCAGACTGGGCTGAGGGCCACACACATCCCCTGTATGAATTTTGTGCACTGGGCTTCTAGTAATGATATAATGTTGTGCATACAAAATTCTAAATCTTCTGCTAAAAATAAATTATTAAAACAAAAAACATTCAGCAAGGTTTCAGGATACAAGATCAATCTATAAAAATAAATTTTATTTCTATACACTAGCATTGAACAATCAGAATATTAAATTATGAAAACAATTTACAATAGCATCAAAGAGAATAAAATGTTTAGGAAGAAATTTAACAAAAGAAGAATAAGACTTGCACAATGAAAACCATAAAACATCATTGAAAAAAATGTAAGGGCCCAGATAAAGAGCACAGTATCTGTGATGGTTACTTTTGTCAAAGGTACCCAGATTAATCATTATTTCTGATTATGTTTGTGATGGTGTTGGCCTCATGAGATTATCATTTAAATTAGTGAATTTAGTCAAGTAAATTGCCCCTCACAATGTAGGTAGGCACTATCCAATCTGTTGAGATTGGATAGAACAAAAAGTGGGAGAAGGAAGAAATTGTTTTTTTGCTTGCTTGAGTTGGGATATCTCATCTCATCTCTGGCCTTCAGACAGGAATTTAAATCAGCAGCTCCCTTAGTTCTCAGGTTGCTGATTAAGCTGCTCTGCCACTCAGGTCATATGATCCAGAAAATCTGTTAGTGCTTCTAGGGTTAATGTAGAGTTATTGGCAGAGAGAGATGCTATTTTGTGTTGTTGATATGACACTATATGTGGATCAGAGCACAGGACTTTGGGATTTTGGAGCTATGCTGTTTTGGTGGTAATGTAATTATGTAGCCTTTTTTATAGGGGGTAGCCCTTTTTCTTCCTCTTCCATTTTAAATAATAGCCTTCCAGGATAGAGTGGTCTTGGGATCAGGTCCTTGTCTTTTTTCTTTTTTTCTTTTAATATATTTTTATTAATTTCAGAAAGGAAGAGAAAGAGATAGAGAGATAGAAACATCAATGATGAGAGAAAATCATTGATAAGCTGCCTCCTACATCTCCCCTGCCCTCAATGGGGATTGAGCCTGCAACCCAGGCATGTGCCCTTGACCAGAATCAAACCTGAGGCCCTTCAGTCTGTAAGCCAATACTCTATCCACTGAGCCAAACCATCTAGGTCTTAGGTCCTTGTTTTGCATTACTTTGAATATTTCATGATAATCCCTTCTGGCCAAAAGTGTTTCTGTTGAGAAATCATCTGACATTCTAATGGGCACTGTCTTGTAGGTAACTTTCTGTCTCTTATGCATCCTTTAAAATTCTTTCTTTGTCTTTAACTTTCATCATTCCTATTATGATGTGTCTTGGTGGTATGAGTCTCTTTGAGCTCATCTTGAATGGAACTCTCTGTGTTTCCTGAACTTGTGTGACTTTTTCTGTCACCAATTTACAGAAGTTTTCTGCCATTATTTCTTTAATCCAGTTCTCTATTCCTTGCTCACTTTCTTCTCCTTCTGGTTAGCCTTTGGTGAGGATATTATTATATTTCTTACTGTCCCAAAGTTCCCTTAAACTATACTATGGCTTTTTAATTTCTTTTTGTTGCTCTAAATGGGTGCTTTTATCCTACCTTGTTTTTCAAGTCACTGATTCCATCTTTTGCCTTATTTAATCTACTTTTGATTCATCTCAGTGTATTCTCAATATCAGACAGGTGATTTCCAACTGATTCTTATTTATGCTTTCCATTTTTTGTTTCATGCTATTGTAGTTCCCACTAAGTGTCTTGAAATTCTAAGTTTCTTGAGCATCCTTATCACCATTACTTTAAACTCTATATCTGATCATTTGCTTGCCTCTATTTCATTTAGCTCTTTTTCTAGAGTTCTGTCCTTTTATTTCATTTGGAGGTTGTTTTTTGTCTCCCCAGTTTTGCTCTTTCTATGTATTTGTTTTTAATATATTAGAGCAATATTCTATGCCTCCCAATCTTTAAGGGTTGGTCTTATTTATGTTTTGTGGGACCCAGTGATGCAATCTCTTAGATATCCTGAGCTGGGTGATCTAGGAATGACACTTGTGTGAGTTATTTGGACTCTGCTGTTGTAATTGGGTCTTGAATGCTGTCCCACCTAGGATCACCTGTGACTGTATCATGGAAACTGTTGTGCACTTGCTTGAAGAACACAACAAAACATAACAGAACAAAAAATATATAAGACCCATATAATAACAACAAAAACAACCACAAAAGAAGAGAGGATTATGAAGGAGAAAAGTGAACAATAATAGCAGGGGGGGGGGGAGAAACTTCAAGGAGATAAAAAAGAGAAGAAATTGAAATGTAAAAGGGCAGAGATGAAAGAAAGTAAATAAAAATAAAGAATAGGAGAAGGAAATGGTATAAAAGAAAAGAAGAAGAAAATAAGTATGAAAAGGAAAATAGAGGAGAAAGCAAATAGATTAAAATAAGAAAAGGAAAATGAGGAGAAAGCATCAGAAAAATAAAAGAAAAACTAGAGTCTGAAATGGAAAGGAAAAATTTAGATCTAGAAAAGACAAAAGAGACTAAAATAACAACATGTCAATAAAGAAGAAAGTTAAGGAAGATAAAGAAAAAAATAAAGTGGTGTTCATCACAGCAGAGTTCAGTGCATCCTGGGAGTTCCTTTTGGATTCTGCTCTTCGACGACTCAAGCTGTGACTGTTTTATCTGGCACTTATTAACTTCCTGGGAGGTATTTAGGTGCTAACCACTGTCAGAAACTGTCTCAGAAACCTGTTTAAAGATCCAAGCAATTCACAGTTTGTGTGTTTCTCCACAGGACTTGGCCATGTGTGGTAGGGGCCAAAGTGCACTCTAATGCTGATTTGCTAGCAGCATGGGGCCCAGTGATGGGTCATCAAACTTCCCTGTGTTCCCTGGGCTCAGTCTGTGCCTACCTTCACCTGCCATCTAGTTGTCAATCTTAATTTCTCAAAAGTCTGTCTCTACCCTAGTTGATTTGGCTTAGTGGATAGAGTGTCAGACTACAGACCTAAGGGTCCCAGGTTTGATTCTGGTCAAGGGCACATGCCTGGGTTACGGGCTCGGTCCAACATGCAGGAGGCAGCCAATCAATGATTCCTTGTCATCATTGATGTTTCTATCTCTCTCTTCCTCTCCCTTCCTCCCTGAAATAAATAAAATTATATTATTTTTAAAAAGTCTGTTTCTGAAAGGGCTTTAGCCAAGTTGGAAGTCTAGACCTCTGGGTCTCCCATAAACTCCCAAAATCTGCCATTCAGATTTTCAGATTTCAGGGAAAGTGATGGGTGTGTTTCTGTTTTCCAAAGCTACTCCTCTAAAGTATTACTCTGCATACTTTACTATGCAGAGTAATTTGGCTCTTCTTTTGGCTATTTTGGTCAGAATATTTCTCTGTCCTTGACTAGGCAGAGATCTTTGTATGCAGTCCAGCGGGATCAGGGGGAAACCTAGAATTTCTATCAGCTCTCCAGTGAGGGGAAAGCACCAGTCAGATTCATGGATTAGTGTAGCTGAGTCAGTTTCACGCCTACATCAGAGACTGATGCTTCCTGAGACTGTCACACCTCTAGGCTTGGCCTCTGCAGCTGTTTCCTCTGCAACTGTTTCTTGATGCAGGGTGTGGCAGGGAGGGCTGTATCACCTCGGGCAGGGTTTTTTCCTCTTCCTGAGCTGTGCCTTCTGGAAATGTCCAGCACTTCCTAGGTAAAATGGCCATTTCGATTTGGGGGGGAAGGTGCAACCAAATGCAGATCTTCTGGCTGCCTCTTTTCCATGTCTCCCCCAAATGTTTCTACCTCAGCCTCACCTCAAGCAGTTTGTATCACCCTCCCTCTACTGAAGCCTCAGGTGAGTAGCTGCAAACGAAATCCCTATGCTCTATTTTGTTTTTGTTTTTGTTTTTCCAACAAATCAAAACAAAACAAAACTGCAGCTTTAAAGCTGACCAGCTCCAGACTCCCCAATGGCCAGAAGAACCGCTGCCTTTCATGGCTGGAGGTTACACACATTGCTGGTTTCGGCTCAGCTGCTCTGAGCTGTGGAGCCAAGCCTGGGATCCAGGCCTCAATCTTCTCAGGGAAATACCACCCCTGTATCTGAGAGATCCCTCTTCACTTTCAGCCTGAAAGCTGGGTCAGCCCTTCTCCCTTCCTACCAGTCTCCACGTGTTTTCTGTCCTTCCTTGATATATGCCTCCTCCTCAGTTGGACTTCAATTGGTAATTCTGGGTGAATGCTCCGCAATTAATTGTATTTCTAGTCTGACCCTGAGAGGAGGTTTAAGAAAGGTCTCCCAATTTGACCACCATCTTCTCCCTCTTCAGTCATTTTAAATTTTTGAGGCTTATTTTATGGTTTGGTTTATGGCCTATCATGGATAATGCTCTATGTTTGTTTGAGAAGATTATGTATACTATTTTTGATCTCTTTGCCAAAGAAAAGGAGAAAATCTGGTAAGCTGCAAGAGGAAAAAAAGCTCAAATTTAAAGGAAACCCATTAAGATTAACAGCTGACTTCTCTTAAGAAATAATAGAGACTAGAAAAAATGGAATGGCTTATTAAAAGAACTGGGGGGTGCTGGTGGTGGGGGGAATCAACCAAGAATTTTAGTTCCTTGATTTCCCTGAATTATCAAAGAAAGCAGTATAGTACCATGGATTTTTTGTTTCCATCCTTTCAATGTCAAAGAATATTTCAATAGTAATTTTTATACTTCTAGCCATGTTACTAGCTTCTCACCATGTTACTAGCTTGTTCTCCTTATTTTAGTCTTTCACTTCCAGACCTACTCAAATATCAGAATATCAAAATTTCTTCCTCTTTACTATGCAGAGTAATTTGCCTCTTCTTTTGGCTATTTTGATCAATAGCATGTCCTTAGAGTTCTTCAACAAAAAATTACCTATCAATTTATTTTGACTCCAAAAGAGAAAATCTATCAACAGACATTTTTTCTCTTCTTTGCTTTCTTATAAATTACCCTTCCTACAACCCCATAACTAATTTCAAACTTCTGTGTTCAGATATTTTTGGGAGGTTTAAAATTCAGCTTTATGATTTTATTTAAAAACCCGACTGTAATTCATTTCTCAGACAATTTCTTTCTTGTGATGTAGTTTCTCCACACTCAAGAACCTGTACCCTTCCCATATTGCAATGTTACAGTAACAATTTAAAAAGTTTGTGTTCTCATCATTAAATCTTTAAGAATATTTAAGGTTATCCATATCTGAGAACAAAATTATTTTTCTAAATATCAGGTTATCCCTAGAAGTTATTATATATATATGGAAGAATTTCATATTCCACCCTCTTGAAAGTACCAACTAACATTATTAACTAAGCCTTATTCAGAAAAATAAACATATGCCTATTCAGTGGATGGATAAATTAGCCAAACATAGGAGTTCTACATTGTTATCTGGCATTTATTATTGTTTCATTGAATATATTTAAGTTTTATTTCATGTTAAATACCTCATCATCAAAAAGGATAAAGATATATTCAGAATAATGAACAAATATTGTGTGTATAACTTATGAATCTCAAGTTCTGACTGAATCTTAGCCTTAATAGTAGCTAATATTACAATTCATTAAGGAATTTATATGCCAGGCACTGGGCTATAGTCACAACATGTGTTATCTCATTTAATCAACATTAAAACTTGAAGTAGGTGCTGTTTTTAACTCATTTTGCAGTTGAGAGAACTGAAGCAAAGAAAATGAGATATTGAAACAAAACTTGTAGCAGAGCACAAACTAGAACTTAGGTCTTTCTGATTCCAAACCTAAGCTCCTAATCTACATAATAAACTGCCTTTCCTTTTACCTTCCTTAAGGTCATTTATTCCTCTTCCTTAATGGCTCAGTCTAATTCCAGTTCTATTATTCTTTCTGATTTTGAGGTAACTAGTTCCAAGTGGAGTTAGTCCTTTCCATGTTTGCCCTTTTCAACTACTACAGAATATACTATTTCTTCAGTATTTCAATATACTATATAACAGAGCCATATAATAAAGAGGTAATATGCAAATTTGTCCTAACAGCATCATTATAATGACCAATTTGCATATTAACAGGCCAGTATGAGGCTGCATGTGCAGCAGACTTTCTGTGCCTAGACGCCTGCAGCAGTGGAGTTAGGCCTGGGTCCCCGGGCCTGCAGAGATTAGAGTCAGGCCTGGGTCCATCACCAGTTAGAAGGAGTCTCAGAGTGAGGACCATCACTTCAGCCAGAACTCAAGATGGTCACCTGGCCTGGCCTGGCCCCTCCTCAGAGGCAGCAGCCCCTTTCCTCCATGCATACTGAAGAGAACAGACAAGGATGCCTAAGAGTCTGGGGCCATGGTGCACCATGTCTACCCTACTCCCCTGGCCTCCTTCACCTGTGGCCCCCACAGAAGGGTATGGATGAGAGCACTTCCCCTGCTACCTCTCACCACTGTCTCCAGCCATCCCTCAGAACATAGGCATATTGGCTTTCAAACTTGCCCTACTCACTTCCTCTCACCCCCATCCAGAGCCTCTGCTCTGGATGGGGCCTTTGGAATCCAGAGCTCTGAGCTAGGGTGGGAAACAGCACCAAAATTGGCTGATACGACCATCCACCTCTGCCTCAGTTTGACCAATTAGTTCAGCCTCAGAATGTGGCACTCAAAAGGGATCCCTACTTCCTCAGAACTGGCTCAGCCCCAGTACCAACCTCCTCTCTCCCTTGGCCCTCCCCACAGCTTGTACTTGCTGCAGCTCTATGTGCCTTATTTAACTCTTCCTTCCCTCTTCCTTCAAAGGAGGCTGCAACTTTGCATGTTATATTCATATAAACTTTTGGGGGGAAAATGCCACAGTCAACGTCTGGAGTCTGGCTCAAGAGAACCAAAATTGGCTGATACCAAGTTGGCTGATACCAAGATATTTCTGAGTGACTGCCTGGCATGTTACCACAGAGGAAGGAGTCCAAGTTTCTCAGCAGAACACCAAGGACTTCTTCCGTGTTTTGAACCTTTGCTTTGGTTTTCAGAATTCCCTGCTCCCTCCCTCTGAGGGACACTATCATGGTCACATGGGTGCAACTGGAATATTGTATCTCAAAAAGATTGCCCACAATGTACATATCCTTTTATCCAACAATGAAAAATACCAAGGAATAAGAATGGAGACAGACTACTGTTCTTTAAGCTTAAACCAAACCCAGAAGTGTCCTGCAAAGAGTTGAGATTTGGTTCTGCCCATGTGCCTCAGAGAGATTGGATAAGGAAATGGCAGGTTTGGCCCTAAATTTACCTACTTATGTTACTCTTGAAGGTGTTTTTGCTACAATGTGAATTAACTGTCACCTTTTGGAATAGGGGCTCATACAAAAGTTTGCATCCCCAACTTTTCTTGAAACACATCTATGTTCTGCAGCTGTGACCACCATCCTGAGACCAGGTCCTGTTGCTGAGAACCCGGGGCCACTGGAGTGGAGTGCCCCCCCTGCCCTTTTTACATTCAGAGATTGAGCTGAACTCACTTTGAGGGAGGCCTGGCAAGGGTGACAGATGTCACAGATGGAAGGATGGAGAATGGAGAGGCAAACACCTTGCTCGGTCCCTCCCTGGATGGGGTCAGTCAGATGAAGGCCAGCCAGCCCACCCCACAAGTGGGTGAGATAGTGTCTTCTATTTTCACCTCTCACCCCGTGGGCCCAGCCACTCCCCTTAGCTCCCAGCAGCCCACTACATTCTATGACAGCAAGCTCTGCCTTCACATGCTGCTTGCCCTATGTGAGAAGGAAGAGAGCAGTTGGCCCACAGACAACTATACAGAAAAATAGGGCTCACAGATGGTGAGTGCAGTGGCAGTGGCAGGAGCAGTGCTAAGGAGCAGCGATCTGAGTGGTAAGGAACAGCAAGCAGTAAGGAGCGAGGGGTCTTGGACTGCTAGATGGATTTCCAACTGTTCCATGGGGAAAGGGCCTAAGTTGGGAAGCGAACATCCTCTGAGGGGTCCCAGATTGCAAGGGGGTGCAGGTTGGGCTGAAGGGCTATCCCCCCCAGTGCAGAAATCTACCACCTGTAGATCTAATCTGCCTTGACTCTTCTTTTTTTTGTAAATAAAATTTAATTATAGGGGAGAACCAAGATGGCGGCATAGGTAAAAGACCTATCTTGCCGCCATACACAGCAATTTTAAAACTACAACTTAAAGAAGGAACAAACACCATCCAGAATCACCAGAAAGCTGGCTGAGTGAAAATTCCACAAATAAAAGTGAAGATAAGACACTGTGACTTGGAGGAGCGGCTGAGGACAGCGTTGAAGATACACGCAGAAAGAGGTTTGGAGGAGTGCGCGTGCCAGTGGATAGGGTGGGCGGCTGAAAACCGGCCAGTTTTCTCGAACGGGGGAAACAAAGACGTCCCACTGGACTGATTCTCCACTTCTGGGTGAAGTCCAGGGAACCCACTATCATACGGGGTAAAAACTGGACAGTGGGAGGGCACACCGAAGCTCGGGTGCTGGCTTGTGGAGAAGGCGAGCTTGTGCAGAGTGCATGTGAACTTGGGAACAGCGCAGCTGCGTGACTGCGCAGAGAGCACTTGTGACTTGCTCTTTCATTCGGGAAACCGTCAGACTGCTTTGTTTTGTGACCCTGGGTGAGACGTTGGGTGTGCAGACTCATTTGGGGAGAGTCTGAATACTCCAGCAGCCTGTGGAGCTCGGCAGCAGCTCTCTCTCAGAGGTTCTGGTAGCCATTGCCCCCAGCACAGAGTCCCTGGAGCTGCATAGGGCAGAGCTAATGCTGTCTGCCTGGCCTGGAGACTCCACCCATCCAATCTGAGCACAGCTGAACTTCACAGACAATTGGCATGGAGGTCAACCCCTCCAAGTGCTAACAACGATTAACCTGAGCTTAACTTCAGCAAGACTGTGCAACCCATATCCACCTCAGGTAACTGGGGAGGCTGAGCCACTGTCCCTTGTAGGACGTCTACCACACAAAGCTAATTGACCAATTCAGGCAAGCAGCCACCATGCAGAGACATGGAAAGAAATCAGATGTGAAAGAAATGGAGGGGGAAAAAAAAGACTGGACATGGAATTCAAAATCATGCTTATAGGGCTTCTCAGGAGCCTCCTAGAAAAGGTCGAGACCTATCAGGAAATAAGCAAGACCACAAAGGAAATGAACGAGACCCTCAAGGATATGAACGAGACCTGCAAAGAAATGAACAAGACCAACGTGGAAATGAATGAGTCCTACAAGGAAATGAACGAGACCAACAAGGATATGATCAAGAATCTCAAGGATATAAAAAAGGACCAACCAGAAAATAAGCATACACTGACTGAAATAAAAAATATTATACAAAGACCTAAAAGTACTCTGGAGCACCTCAAGAACCAAGTTAAAGATTTGAAATACAAAGAGGTAAAATCCACTCAGCTGAAAAAGCAAGAAACCAAAAGAATCCAAAAAATTGAAGATAGTGTAAGGGGCCTCTGGTACAACCTCAAGCATACCAACATCCGAATTATAGGGGTGCCAGAAAAAGAGAGATACCAAGACAATGAAAACCTATTTGAAGAAATAGTGACCGAAAACTTACCCCACCTGGTGAAAGAAATTGACTTAGGAGTCTAAGAAGCACACCAAACCCCAATATATAGGAACTCTAAGAGGACCACATCAAGACACATCATAATTAAAATGCCAAGAGCAAAAGACAAAGAGAGAATATTAAAAGCAGCAAGAGAAAAACAGTTAGTTACCTATAAGGGAGCACCCATACGATTGTCAGTGGATTTCTCAACAGAAACGATGCAGGCCAGATGGGAGTGGCAAGAAATATTCAAAGTGATGAATAGCAAGAATCTACAACCAAGATTACTCTATCCAGCAAAGCTATCATTCAGAATTGAAGATCAGATAAAGTGCTTCACAGATAAGAAAAAGCTACAGGAGTTCATCACCACCAAACCCATATTATATGAAATGCTGAAAGATATTCTTTAAGAAGAGGAAGAAGAAAAAGATAAAAATGTAAATTATGAACAACAAATACACATCTATCAACAAATGAATCTAAAAAGCAATTGAATTAATAAGCTGATGAACAGGATAAACTGGTGAATGTAACAAAATCACGGACATAGAGAGGGAATGGACTGACAATTCTTGGGGAGAAAAGGGGTGTGGGAAGTGCAGGAAGAGACTGGACAAAAATCATGCAACTATGGGAGAGGACAGTGGAGGGGGGAGAGGGCGGAGGGTGGGATGGGTACCAGGTGGAGGGGTGCTATAGGAGGGAAAAAAGGGAACAATATAATTAATAAACTGAACAATAAATATTTAAAAAAATTATTATAACACCACCATACTGATTAATTTACATATTATATATACCTGCTTTCGTGCAATGGTAGAGTTGAATAGTTGTAACAGAGATCACATGACTCACAAAATTAAAAAAATACTATTTTTCCCATTTAAAAAACTGCATATCATATTAGATTCACGCTCCCTTCAGAAATGTATTCAATATATATTCTAAAGAAATAAAATTGAACACATTGCACTTCTTTTTTAATTACATTTTATCAATGGTAACAAATAACATATTTACTGTTTTCTTACATATAGGCAGGCATTTTTCATATTTATTTAAAGTGTAAGAAATTCCAGGAGAAATATGCTGTTCATTTTGATGCCTACAATATTCCCTTGTCAGCAAACTTGAATTATTATATTTAGGATCTATAATGCAATGAATTCAATTTAACTAATATTTATTGAGTCTCTACTATATATAATTCTGGAGAAGCTTAGTACTTCAACATTCAAATAGAACTGAAAAGACTGAAAATTCCATCAACTATTTGTTTTTTTTGTTTGTTTGTTTTATTCTCTCAGGCGATGTCAATCCCCACTGCTTTCTAATATAATATTCTAGCTTTAACTTTTGACATTATATAAACACTCTAATTTATCTCCCAGTACTAAACATGACTCTTCATGTCAAGCTAAGTTGAAAAAAAGTCAAAAGGTATATTTTTGGCTATAAATATAAACTAATTTTTAAATTATACTTTACTGCTTAAAATGCCTGTTACGTATTTGGGAAGTTACTCCCCTATTTTTATATTAATGTTGCCATCATCCATCATCCAGTACATTGTAGTACTGGATATATACCTGTATATATATATATATGAATGGGCATCAAATAGTGTGTGTGTGTGTATATATATATATATATATATATATATATATAGAGAGAGAGAGAGAGAGAGAGAGAGAGAGAGAGAGAGAGAGAGAGAGTAGCCAGATTATTATAACCACCTGGGGTTTGTAGGCAAATTAGCTGTACACTGCATCATATGGGATAAGGAAACCTAAGGCCTATTCTAACAGCTTTGCTGTCTGCAGTTACCAAGATAAAATGTGTTAAATTCACACAGGAACACAAGGATTAAACAGTCAAGCATTCTAAAAAAGTCATGTGGTCTGATGAATCACATTTAAGTTTCATCAGGCAGATGGCAGAGTGAGAATTTCGCAGAAACAGCATGAAAGCGTGCACCCCACATGCATAAGTATAACCCTTCAAGCTTCTGGGGGCAGTGTTATGGTTTGGGGCATGTTTTCCTGGGCAAGATTTGGGCCCTTTAATTCATGTGGAACAACATCTGCATAGCACAACATACCTAAGTATCCTTGTTGATTAAGTTCATCCTATCATGTTGGTGGTGTATCCCCAATGGAGATGGTTTGTCCAACAAGACATTATACCATGTCATGGTGCTTGTATTGTGCAGGAGTGGTTTCAAGAACATGAGGGAGACTTTACCTTGCTTAGGGGGCCCCCACAATCACCAGATCTTAATCCAGTTGAGCATGTGTGGGACAAAGTTAAAAGAGCCATCAGGCAGCTCGTTCCACAACCATCAAATTTCACAGAACTGGACAGTGCTATTCATTAGGCATGGTGTCAGATTCCTCGCATCACCTTTCAACGTCTTGTGGAGTAAATGCCAAGAAGAAATGCAGCAGTATTGAAGGCAAAAGGTGGCCCAACAAAGTACTGATGGGATGGTCATAATAATCTGGCCACTCAGTGTATATGTTAGTTAGTTTATTGACTTCCTTTAATTCAACTACTCCCTGTTATTTAGCAACTCATAACATTTCTTCCTCTACACTACATTTAAGGTCTACCTTTTTCCCCCACTCACTAATCACATCTAAAAACCATACTGAGAAAAGTCTATGTATTAGTCAGGATAGGCTAGACTAACCTATCTAATAAAAGAGTAACATGGAAATTGACCATATCTCCCCTATGCCCTCAAACCACGCCCACCAGCCACATCCACAAGCCAAGGAGGAGCAAGTATGCAAATTAACCCAACCAAGAGGGCTGTGGCCACCGAGCAAGCAGGAGGCTTGGGTTTCCACAGCAATGGAGGAAGCCAAGCTTTCTGCCTGCCCTGCCTCCTCTCAAGACTAGAAAGTTTCAATTATAGAAGATAAATAAATTCCAACAAAAATGGCAGCAACCACGAAGCTGGAGAGAGCAGGAGGCTTGGGTTTTCCTGACAATCTTCCTGGCCTATCCTGGCCTGCAATCAAGGCTACCAAGTTTCAATTACAGAAGATAAATAAATTCCAGATACCAGGGCCTCTGCTTGGATCACCAGGGTGCATGGCTAGCCTGTAAACCACCACAGGCCCCTCTCCCAGGCTGCCCCATGCACCAAAGGAACTCCCACTCTGGTCTGGGACACCCTTTATGCAAACCAGGCAGTCCCCACCCATGCATCAGACCTCTATCCTGTCTAATCCTATATAATAAAAGAGTAATATGCAAAGTGACTGTCACTCCAACACATAAGATGGCTGCTTCTATGTGGTAAAAGATGGCTGCCCCAGGTGGACACAAGATGACTACCACAAGATGGCCAGCAGGGGAGGGAAGTTGGGAGGGACCAGGCCTATAAGGGAGGGCAGTTGTGAGTGATCGATCAGACCAGCAGGGGAGGGTAGTTAGGGGTGACCAGGATGGCAGAAGAGGGAAGTTGGGAGTGACCAAGCCTGCAGGGAAGGACAGTTGGGGGGACCAGGCCTGCAGGGCAGGGAAGTTGGAGGGGACCAAGCCTGCAGGGGAGGGCGGTTAAGGGCCAACAGGCTGGCAGGGGAGCAGTTAGGCATCAATCAGGCTGGCAAAGAGGTGGTTAAGGGGTTATCAGGCTGGGAGGCAGAAGTGGTTAGGGGCAATCAGGAAAGCAAGCAGGCGAGCAGTTGGAAGCCAGCAGTCCTAGATTGTGAGAAGGATGTCCGGCTGTCTGTTTAGGCCCAATTCTACTGGTATGGGGCCTAAACAGGCAGTCGGACTTCCCTTGAGGGGTCCCAGATTGGAGAGGGTACAGGCTGGGCTGTGGGACCCACCCCCCTGCACGAATTTTGTGCACTGGTCCTCTAATACTATAATAAACAACAACTCCAAACTCTCAGTGGCTTAATACATATTCCTGAAGGGTTCTCTGGGGTTGAGTAACTATTCAAGGATTTTTAATAATTTAGACTGTTTTGATCTTGTGTTCTGACCATCTCAACATGAACACTTTGATGAAACACTTGAAGGTCTTGTACCAATAATTAGCTACTACCTGAAAGTTTAAGGCAGATCTAGTCTCATGACCCTGCCTAATTGCAAGGGAGAATAGAAATGTTATTCTCCCATCTACTAAAATAAGAGTGCAATATATATATATATATATATATATATATATATATATATATATATGTGTGTGTGTGTGTGTGTGTGTGTGTGTGTGTGTGTGTGTGTGTGTGTGTAAAAGAAGTCTCTGCTATTCCTTTGCATGCATACATTTTATTTAATTAAAAACATGCACTTGCATTGGCTGGTGTGGGTCAGTTCATTGAGCATCATCCCAAGCACTGAGAATTCTCAGGTTTGATTCATGGTCAGGGGAAATGCCAGGGTTGCAGGCTCAATCCCTGGTTGTGGTGTATGCAGGAGGCAGCTAACTGATGTTTCTCTATCTATATACTTCATTCCTCTCTCTCTCAAAGTCAATAAAAACATATTTCAAAAAAATTAAAATAAAAACATGCATTTGAACTAAATCTTTAGGGCTGGCATATGTGAAAATGAGGGACAAGGGTATTTCAGGTGTATGGAACAAAATGTTCAAAGGCACAGAGGAGAAAAAAGAATGGCATATGAATGGGAAATGTGGGTAGAATACAGATGTTGAATAAAATATGTACAGATTTGGTAAGTAATAGGATGGGAAAGAATGGGGAACATAACTTTCATCATTACCTTGTTTTAGAAAAAATTCCCAATATAATATTTATGATCATTCAACAAATAAGTTTTTTTTCTAAAAATTTTAAGAAAAAAAGTAACTTTAATAGTTTTATATGCATCATTGTATATTTACAATAATTAGTAGTAAGTCCTTTTCTATTTCATCCTTATAAATTTAATATTTTTAATTTAACTTTCAAAGGGGAAGAAATGGAGCTCACACAAAAGAAAAATATGGGCATCAAATAGGCTAGAAAAGATTAGTTTATTTGTTTTTTTCAGATTGTTCTACTCCATCTCTTAACATGCAGTATGAACTCTGGTAAATTAATTAAAATTCTCTATTTTTCAGTTTTTTTATTTGTAAAGTAAAAATGCTAATAAAGCTAACTAAAAGAGATGCAGTAAAGATTAAATTAGTTAATACATGTCTTAGACTATTGCCTCATACATAGCAAGTACTTACTCAATGCTAGTTAATGGCACTGTCATTCTATTTTCTACATGAAATCACCATTGCTAGGTTATCAATTTTAAAGTCACTCGCAATTGCTGGCTTACTTTTGTTATTTAATTACAACTCTCAAAGCCATGACAAATCTGCCAATTTTATTGCCTGAACATATTTTCCCTTTTTATAATTTTCAAAGTCAGTGTTTCTTAATTCATGGGTGATGGTTCATAAGCATCTGGATCACTTGAGATAACTTGCTAAAATTTCAAACTGATGGTTGCTAGGTGGAAGGGGGTTAAATAAGTGAAGGAATGAAGAAGTACAAATTGGCAAGTACAAAAAAGTCATAAGGATATAAAGTACAGCATAAGGAATACAGTTAATAATCCTATCTAATAAGAGCAATATGCAAATTTGACCATACTTTTGCCACTCCCACCAGCCAATCAGGAGCCGATTATGCAAATAAACCCCAACCAAAATGGCTGCTGCCACTGAGAGCAGGAGAAAGGCTTGGGTTTCCCCTGCAACAGAGGAAGGCAAGCTGCCTGCTATTGCCTGCCTAGGCATCCACTCAAAGTTTCAGTTATAAAAGATAATGAAATGGCAGCAGCCAGTGAGTGGAGAGAACAAACTATTGAATCAATTGATTTAGAAACTGATTGCTTGGGTTTCCCTGGCAATGGAGGAAGCCAAGGTTTCAGCCTACCATTACCGTTTAGGCCTCCACTCTAGGCTAGAAAGTTTCAAACAGAAATGGCTACTACCATGGAGCGAGCAGAAGACTTGGCTCCGCTCCAGGCTACAAAGTTTCAATAGTAGTCATAGATTAATCCCAGATACCAAGGCCCCGCTTGGGTTGTTGGGGGGCATGGCCAGCCTGCAAACCTCCACAGGCCCCTCGCTCAGGTCGCCCCTCACCCCAAGGGAATCCCCACCCTGATCTGGGACACTCTTCAAGGCAAACCAGCTGGCCCCCAACCATGCACCAGTCCTCTATCCTATCTAATAAAAGAGAAATGCGCAGATTGACCATCACTCCAACACACAAGAAGGCTTCCCCCATGTGGTCAGAGATCCTGTCCCCAGGTGGACACAAGATGGCCACCACAAGATGGCCAGCAGAGGAGGGCCATTGGGAGGTTCCAGGCCCTGCAAGGGAGGGCAGTTGTGGGTGATCAAGCCTGCAGGGGAGGGCAGTTAAGGGTGACCAGGCCGGCTGAGGAGGGAAGTTGGGGGCAAACAGGTTGGCAGGGGAGCAGTTAGACATCAATTAGGCTGGCAGGGTATTGGTTAGGGGGTGATCAGGCTGGCAGCAGAAGCAGTTACAGGCAATCAGGGAGGCAGGCAGGTGAGCAGTTTGGAGCCAGCAGTCTTGGATTGTGAGAAGGATGTCCGATTGCCCGTTTAGACCCGATCCCAGTAGGGTCAGGCCTAAATGGGCAGTCGGACATCCCTCGAGGGGTCCCAGATTGGAGAGGTTGCAGGCTGGGCTAAGGGACATCCCCCGCCCCCTGTTCATGAATTTCGTGCACCGGGTCTCTAGTATTATAATAATAATGTGGGCGATTAGGCTAGCAGGGAAGGGCAGTTAGGGTTGTAAAGTGGGTACTGGAAATATGGGGAACAGTTCATAAGATATATCAATGTCTAAGAACTATGCTGTACACCTAATATTAATATTGAATTGCAGGAAACCAAGCATTACCTCAATAGAAAGGTGTGGACAAGGAACCCTAAAGGCTTAGTCAACCTTGAAGCTCTGAAAGGTCAGAGCCAACCAAATCCTTACTGATAAAATAATCTGCTTATTTCCTGCCTAAGGGCAATGGGTGTATTCCCAAAACCTAAATAAAAGGAATGGCAAGGCCAAAAGTAAGATGCAGTCCTTCCACTAGAGATGGGCTGCCTCCTCCCACCCCACCCCCCATTTTCCAAAGTAATATATTTCTGAGTCTCTATTCATTTGCCTGAGGCCTTCTCCAGAACCCGAACCCTGAACTGGAACCCTGAACCATGCATGACGTGAAAAGGATTCCAACATTGAATGTCAACTGTAATTGAAAAAAATTAAAAACAGCAACAAAGAAATACAGATTCCTGAGCCTGAGCCCAAAACTATTGAATCAATTTCTTAAGCATAGGGTACAAACAATTGATTTAGAAACTGATTGAAAATGTTCTTTTAAGTGCACTCAATTTTAAAAACCACTGCTCCAATGACTTAGGATTAAATGATTAGAAATGAAAGTGTAAGATTCTGAAGATAGTAGCACAATAAGCTTCTGCATCATTCTATTATAATAGGAAAGAACACTTTTCTAGAAATCTTCCTTGTTCTTCTAATCAAAATTATTGTAAAATGTTGTTTCTTGTAAGAAATTCTCAGTAGTGAAAGAGTGTAAATAACATAGAAAAAGATAAGAGGTTTATGGAATATCATAGTGAGATATTTCTCTATTTTGATGATTAGTTATGGAGACTGGTGTCTCCTAGTAGAGATTAATAGTACTACTTGACAAAACTGGAAGCATTTTGAGGCATCTGGTAGCAGGAAGGGAGTAGTTAGGTAAGTTAAAAAAAATCATTGTTGGTTCAAGAATTCAGGTGTGCTCAGTAGGTACAACAAATAAGCAAACGACAGACTTCACAACACATAACATTGGCATTATCATATGTCTAATTCTCCTTTTTAAATCTAATATTTTATATTTAAAATATTAGGTTCATATTTTTAAATGGATGGACCTAAAGAGCATTCTGCTAAGTGAAATAAGCAAGTCAGAGAAAGATAAGTATCACATGATCTCACTCATTGCTGGAATATAATGAACAACATAAACTGATGAACAAACATAGATCCAGGGACAAAGAAGCATCAAACAGACCTTAAAACTTCAGAGGGAAGGTAGGGGAGGGTGGGAGTGAGGGGAATTAAGAGATTAACCCAAGGACTTGCATGCATGCATATAAGCACAACTAATGGACACAGACACTAGGGGGGTGAGGGCATGTGTTTAAGCCAAAAACACTCAACCAAAAAAGAAAAAAGAAAAAAAAAGAATCCAAAAATTTGAGAATAGTGTAAGAAGCCTCTGGGACAACTTCAAACGTACCAACATCAGAATTATGGGGGTGCCAGAAGAAGAGAAAGAGCAAGATATGGAAAATATATTTGAATAAATAATGACTGAAAACTTCCCCCACCTGGTGAAAGAAATAGACTTACAAGTCCAGGAAGCACACAGAACCCCAAGCAAAAGGAATCCAAAGAAGACCACACCAAGACACATCATAATTAAAATGCCAAGAGCAAAGACAAAGAGAGAATATTAAAAGCAGCAAGAGAAAAACATTTAATTACCTACAAGGGAGCACCCATATGCTTGTCAGCTGACTTCTCAACAGAAACTATGCAGGCCAGATAGGAGTGGCAAGAAATTTTCAAAGTGATGAACAGCAAGAACCTACAACCAAGATTACTCTACCCAGCAAAGCTATCATTCAGAATTAAAGGTCAGATAAAGAACTTCACAGATAAGAAGAAGCTAAAGGAGTTCATCAACACCAAACCAGTATTATATGAAATGCTGAAAGGTATTCTTTAAGAAGAAGAAGAAGAAGAACAAAAAGAAGAAGAAGAAGAAGAAGAAGAAGAAGAAGAAGAAGAAGAAGAAGAAGAAGAAGAAGAAGAAGAAGAAGAAGAAGAAGGAAGAGGAGGAGGAGGAGGAGGAGGAGGAGGAGGAGGAGGAGGAGGAGGAGAAGGAGAAGAAGAAGAAGAAGAAGAAGAAGAAGAAGAAGAAGAAGAAGAAGAAGAAGAAGAAGAAGAAGAAGAGGAGGAGGAAGAGGAAGAGGAAGAGGAGGAGGAGGAGGAGGAGGAGGAGGAGGAGGAGGAAGATGAAGGTGTCTGCTTCAAACTAGAGCATGGATGTAACTGGAGAATATTATGGTAAGTGAAATAAGCCAGTCAATGAAAGATAAGTATCACATGAACTCACTCATTTATGGAATACAATGAACAACCTAAACTGATGAACAAAAACAGATCCAGAGACAGAAAAGCATTGACTGTCAAACCTCAGAGGGATGGTAGGAGAGGGTGGGAATAAGGGGAAGAGATCAACCAAAGGACTTTTATGCATGCATATAAGCCTACTCAATGGACATGGACACCAGGGTGTGAGGGCATAAGTGGTGACGGGGGGAGGAGGTGATTGGAAGGGGTAATTGGTGATGAGGACACATATGTAATACCTTAATCAATAAAGAAATAAAAAAAATTACAAAAGGCTCTACAAATTGAACATCTGCAAATCTGAGCATTGCTCACTCTATAGCTCAGCATGGAAAAGCACTCAGTGAGGGAGAATTTATTAACGGAACTCTCCTAAGATCTGCACCAGTTCTATTTCACAAAATGCAGAATAAAGATGCAATTATTAAGAAAATATTTGAGGAGAAAAAAATGGCGGCGGAACAGAGGGATGCAATCTGAATCTGCTCACAGGACAGAAGGAGGGAGCAGCTGAAGGTCGTGCAGGGAGCATTTGTTGGCAAGTAGGGGGACAGCTGTGTTCTGGAAGAAGATAGGGGACTGCTGGGCTGGCCTCCCCAGCCTGAACAGCCCCAGTACTGCTGGGTTCTCTCCCTGAGCCAACTGTGCGAGGAGGCACGCAGAGGCAGACCATGACATCTTGAAGGGGAAGGACCTGAAAATATACAGCTGCAGTACAGGTTGGATGGTTGAGACTCCCGGAACACTGGCGCCCATTTGGCGCAGACGTGCACAGAGTCCAGGGAGCTCTAAACTCCAGCACGGAAAGGTCAGATTTCCCTGGGGGTACTTTGGGCATGAAACTGTGGGGGCTGGCAGACTGGGATATCTGCACCTTGGAACTCAAAGCCTGGAGATCTGCACATGAAATAAAATCTGTGGCTGTTGGAGCTGGTAAACGTGGGATAGGGCCCTTGGAGCTGGTGGCAGAGTTAATCCCTGGAGCGCAACAAATTTGGACCTGACAGAGGAGGGAGACCCGGAAGATTTGGGAAGGTCCTGGCTGCTAAAACAGCAGTCACCATTAGAGAGGCAGTATTGAATACCACAGGGACAGCAAAATTTTAGTTCAGGATAGAGAGGACCAATAGACCCAGAAGTCAATCTAGAAACACCGCCACCCAGGGGCCAAATCACAAAGTGACTTTTGTGTGACACAGGGAATTGATTATATTTTCTCTTCGACCTTGGGAATACAGTCTATTTTCATCTACTCTTTAGTATCTTTTACTCTACCTCAACTTCACCTTTATACTACCACTCTCTTGCTAACCTTTCCCTATTTAGTGCCTTGTTTTCCTTACACTTTTCCAGCTTTAGATTTACCTTAATTCTTTCTTTTTACCCCCTGTTAAAATTTCACCCCACTGATATATCTAATCTCCAACCACATACTCCAAGTACATATATACCTCTACCTTCTCTGACTTCACTATCTTAAAGTGTTTTTATCCCTGTCCTGTTGCTGTTGTTTACTTGACTGTTGATTATATCAATTTTTTAAGCAGGTTTATGAGATTGATTTATTTTTTTATTTTGGTTTGTCTTATATGGGGGGTTATGTTTATTTTTGGTGTTGTTTCTTGTTTTGTTGTCCTCATTTGCATTGTTTTTAGATAGATTTTTGCTTCTATGTTCCCTCACCTGCCTTGATATTAGTAGTTGTATGTAATATGTATCAATCTCCAGGTACTTGTTGTGGGTTTTGGTTTGGATTAGGGGCTGTCCTATAGGAGTTTTCACCCCATATTATAATTTACTCCTTTTTTTCTTCTTCCCCTTTTCCCATTATCATTTTGGCATTCCTGTCTTTCGTTTTTGTGAGTATGTGTGTGTGTGTGTGTGTGGGGTCTCATTCTTTTTGTGTGACTGTGGGTGTGTGAGTGTCTGCGTGTGTCTGGGGGAGGTTCTCTGTCTTTTTTCTCACCTATCACCCAATTTTCCTTTCTCTGGCAATCAACTTTATTTGGAATTACCATTACTGTAACTACATTTCGGTTCAGTGCCTGGTGCATTGCACCTGGTTGTGTTGTATTTTGTGCCTTTAAAATAACGCAGGAGAGTGAGAACTACATAACCAGATACACAAAGAAGAGTGACCATGGGAAGACAAAGAAACAGCCCACATATGAAAGGAAAACAAGCCTCACCAGAAAAGGAGGTAAACGAAATGGAAGTGAACAACCTGTCAGACAAAGAATTCAGAGAAATGGTCATAAGGTGGCTGAAAAGAATGGAAGACAAACTTGATAATATGAGTAAGAACCAAGGGGAAATGAGGAAGACCCAGGAAGAAATGATGAAGAGCCAAGAGGAAATGAAGAAGACCGAAGAGGAAATGAAACATGACATTGCTGAGGTAAACAACTCCATAGAAAGTATCAGCAGTAGACTAGAAGAAGCAGAGGACCACATCAGTGAGCTGGAAGACAATGTAGGAAAAAACCAAGTAGAGCAGCTTCTAGAAAAAAAATTAAAAAGCAGGAGGAGAGCCTAAGGCAACTTTGGGACAACATGAAACAAAACAACATCTATATAATTGGGCTTCCAGAAAGACAGGAAACAGAGCAAGGGATAGAAAACCTGTTGGAAGAAATAATAATAGAAAAATTCCCTGATATAGGAAAGAAAAAAACCCACACAAATCCAAGAAGCTCACAGAGTCCCAAGCAAAATAATCCCCAAAAGACCTACGCCAAGACACATTATAATTAAATTGGCAAACACCAATGACAAAGTAAGAATCTTAAAAGCTGCCAGAGAGAGACAGAAAGTCACCTGCAAAGGAACCCCCATCAGACTAACAAGTGATCTCTCAACAGAAACCTATCAGGCCAGAAGGCAGTGGAATGAAATTTACAAAGTCATGCAAAGGAAGGGTCTGAATCCTAGAATACTATACCCAGCAAGGCTCTCAATCAAAATTGAAGGTCAAATCAGGAGCTTCACAGATAAAAAAGGACTAAGGGTATTCGTCACCACCAAACCAGCAATGCAAGAAATGCTAAAGGATCTGCTGTAAAAAGCAACAGGAACCGAAGAAGGAACACAGGGGTAAAGAACAAAAATGGCAACATATAAGTACCTATCAATAATAACTTTAAATGTAAATGGTTTAAATGCTCCAATCAAAAGACATGGGGTAATAGACTGGATAAGAAAACAGAACCCACGTATCTGCTGTCTACAAGAAACCCACATCCGAAAAAAAGATGCACACAGACTGAGGATAAAAGGTTGGAAATAAGTTATTCAGGCGAATCTAAATGAAAAAAAAAGCTTGGGTAGCCATACTTATATCCGACAAATTAGATCTCAAAGTGAAGGACATAACAAGAGATAAAGAAGGCGACTGCATAATACTAAAGGGAGCAATCCAACAAGAATAAATAACTCTGGTAAACATATACGCACCCAATACAGGAGCACCCAAATATATACAAAAACTCCGAAAGGACATCCAGGGAGACATAGACAGCAATACAATCATAGTAGGAGACTTTAATACCCCACTATCACCATTAGACAGATCTTCTAAACAAAAAATCAGTAAAGAAACATCAATCCTCAATGACTCATTAGACCAGATGGAGTTAATTGGCATCTTCAGATCATTTCACCCCAAAGCCACAGAATATACATTCTTTTCAAGTGCCCATGGGTCATTCTCAAAGATAGACCATGTGTTGCATCATAGGCAAAGTCTCTCCAAATTCAAGAAGATAGAAATCATATCAAGCATATTCTCAGATCACAGTGGCATAAAGCTGGAAATCAACTACAATAAAAACAATCCAAAGAAATCAAACACATGGAGACTAAACAGCATGCTATTAAACTAAGACTGGGTTACTAGAGAGATCAAGGAAGAGATAGAAAACATCATGGAAACAAATGACAATGATAGCACAACAATCCAAAATCTATGGGTCACAGTGAAAGCAGTTCTGAGAGAGAAGTTCATAGCTCTACAATCCTACCGCAAAAAAAAAAAAAATTGGAAACACGGGCAATAAATTATCTAACCCAACAACTCAAAGAGTTAGAAAGAAAGCAACAAGAAGAGCCCAGTGTAAGCAGAAGGAAGGAAATAGTAAAGATCAGAGCAGAAATAAATGACATAGAGACCAAAGAAACAATAAAGAAGATCAACAAAACCAAGAGCTGGTTCTTTGAAAGGATAAACAAGATTGATGAACCTCTATCCAGACTCACCAAGAAGCAAAGAGAGAGGACCCTAATAAATAAAATCAGAAATGAAAGAGGTGAAATAACAACAGACCCCATTGAAATACAAAGGATTGTTAAAAAATACTATGAACAACTCTACTCCAACAAACTGGACAACCTGGAGGAAGTGGATATGTTTCTAGAAAAATATAACCTCCCAAAACTCAATCAAGAAGAATCTAAACAACTCAATAGACCAATAACTGTGGAAGAAATTGAAGCAGTCATCATAAAGCTTCCAGCAAACAAAAGCCCAGGGCCAGACGGCTCACAGGGGAGTTTTACCGAACATTCAAGGAAGAACTAAAACCTATACTCCTCAGACTATTCCAGAAAATTCAAGAGGATGGAAAACTTCCAAACTCCTTCTATGAAGCTAGCATCACCCTAATACCAAAACCAGATAAAGACGACACAATGAAAGAGAATTACAGGCCAATATCCCTCATGAATATAGATGCCAAAATCCTCAATAAAATTCTAGGAAATCGGTTCCAGCAGTACATCAGAAAGATCATACACCATGACCAAGTAGGATTTATCCCAGGAATGCAAGGGTGGTACAATATCCGTAAATCAATAAATGTGATACATCACATAAACAAATTGAGAGATAAAAATCACATAGTCATATAAATTGATGCAGAAAAAGCATGTGACAAAATCCAACATCCTTTCTTGATAAAAAGTCTCAACAAGGTAGGAATAAAAGGATCATACCTCAACATAATAGAAGCCATATAAAATAAACCCACAGCAAACATCATACTCAATGGGCAAAAACTACAACCATTTCCCCTAAGAACAGGAACAAGACAGGGTTACCCACTTTCACCACTCCTGTTCAACATAGTATTGAAAGTATTAGCCATTGCAATTAGACAAGAAGAAGAAATAAAAGGCATCCAAATTGGAAAAGAAAAAGATAAGCTATCCTTATTTGCAGATGACATAATATTGTATATAAAAAACCTGAAAGACTCCATAAAAAAGTTAGTAGACTTAATAAATGAGGTCAGCAACCTAGCAGGCTACAAAATTAACGCCAAGAAATCTATGGCATTTCTATACACTAACAGTGAACTTACAGAAAGAGAGACTAAAAAAGCAATCCCATTTACCATCACACCAAAAAAATTAAGATACCTAGGAATAAACTTAACTAAGAAGGTAAAAGACCTATTCGTGGAAAACTACAGGACACTGAATAAAGAGATAGAGGAAGATGTAAACAGGTGGAAGAACATACCATGTTCATGGATTGGGAGAATAAACATAATTAAAATGTCCATACTACCCAAAACAATCTATAATTTTAATGCACTCCCCAGTAAAATACCAATGGCATATTTCATAGACCTAGAAAGAACTCTCCAAAAATTCATCTGGAACAAAAAAGGCCCCGAATAGCTACAGTAATCCTGAGAAACAAGCACAAAGTCGGTGGGATTTTAATACCAGATTTCAAGCTGTAATACAAACCTAATGTTCTCAAAACAGCCTGGTACTGGCACAAGAACAGACATATAGATCAATGGAATAGAATAGAGAACCCAGATACCAAACCAAACCACTATGCTCAATTAATATTTGACAAAGGAGGCATGAACATAAAATGGAGTCAAGACAATCTCTTCAATAAATGGTGTTGGGAAAATTGGACAGATACATGCAAAAAAATGAAACTAGACAAACAACTTACACCATACACAAAAATAAACTCAAAATGAATACAGGACTTAAAAATAAGCTGGGAAACCATAAAAATATTAGAGGAATCTACAGGAAGAAAAATCTCAGACATATGCCAAAAGAACTTCTTTGATGATACTGCTCCTATGGCAATGGAAGCTAAAGAGAAAATAAACAAATGGGACTACAACAAAATCAAAAGCTTTTGCACAGCTAAAGAAACCATCAACAAAACAACAAGAAAACCCACTGTATGGGAGTACATATTTGCAAATGTTATCAGTGATAAAGGTTTAATCTCAAGCATCTACAGGCAACTCACGCAACTCAGTAAAGGTAGGACAAATGACCAATAAAAAAATAGGCAACAGACCTAAATAGAATCTTCATGAAAGAAGACAAAAGGAAGCCCCAGAGACATGTGAAAACTTGCTCAAAGTCACTAATTATCCGAGAGATGGAAATCAAAACGAGTATGCAGTACCATCTCACAGGTGTCAGAATGGCTTACATCAACAAATCAACAAACAACATGTGCTGGCGAGGATGCAGAGAAAAAGAAACTCTCGTGCACTGCTGGTGGGATTGTAGACTAGTGCAGCCACTGTGGAGAACAGTATGGAGTTTCCTCAAAAAACTAAAAATGGAGCTCCCATTCTACCCAGTGATACCACTTCTAGGAATATACCCCAAGAAACTAGAAAGGCGAATTAGAAAGGATATATGTACCCCTATGTTCATAGCAGCACAATTTATCATAGCTAAGACTTAGAAACAGCCTAAGTGCCCATCAGCAGATGAGTGGATTAAAAATTATGGTACATTTCCACAATGAAATACTACGCCGCGGAAAAAAAGAAGGAGCTCCTTCCATGTGTAACAACATGGATGGATTTGGAGAGCATTATGCTAAGTGAAATTAGCCAGGCAGAGAAAGACAAATATCACATGATCTCACTCATTTGAGGAATACAATGAATGACATAGACTCATGAACAAGAATGGATCCAGAGACTGAGAAAAGTCCATCAGAATGTCAAACCTCAGGGTAAGTGGCAGGTGGTGGGAGTAAGGGGAAAAGTCAATATATTTGAACTCTTGAACTAAGGTAAGTGATTTTTGTTTTTACATCCCTGACAAAGTTTATATAAAGTTATAAAAAAATGGCAGCTAGTCTGACATTGAATTGACATGGCCTAGAGCTTGTCAAATCCTATGGACACCAGTCGTTAGGCTAGGGCCTCCTTAACCTCCCATGACACCATAATACCCTTATATGATATTATTCTACAATGTCATTATAATATTTGATATTTGACAACAGCATATTATACAATTATCCCAAATAAACTTACAAACTAATTCTTTGAATGTTGGGCAGCAACTTAAAAAAGGATAGGAAAGAAATTAATGCCTTTCAGAAGGAATTAAGGCACTGGGAAGGCATCTGAGCATTCTATATTGGCCCTTCTTGCCCTTTCTGCCAAGAGGGACCTTCTTCTTACTATCCAAATACACACAGCTGGTGCCTGAGTTTTCAGTTCAAGCTGTGGCTGTAGCCTCTTTGCAGCTGGCACCATGGATCTGTATCTCGACCAATGGTGTGAGCTGGGCCCTCTCTGGAGAAGAAACCTGGGTACCCCGAGATATGTGATCAGTACCGGGACCCCGCCAGCAGGCGAGGGGGCCCCAAGGCAGGTACTGGACGTGAAATCCACAGGGGCATAGACTACAAAGGAGACAGAACTGAACCTCACATCACCCTGTTTGGCCCTGGAGCATGGCTGGTTAGCCAGAGGCGGGTAAGATTCCTCAGGGAAGGAACAACCTAAGACAGGCACAGTCACAGAGGGGCCAATAGGAGAGAACTAAAAGGTCAACAGAGGTGAGGCACAGTCCCTCACCCACAAACCTTTCAGGGGCTTGAATTCTCACCCCTCCTGAGGGAGGTCTCCTACCCCCACGGTTGCTTCGCCTCCCACGCACAACTCATACCAGGACCCAGGTGGCAGACAGAGACTCGGCCAGCAATAGCTGCTCTATATCTAAATTTATTCTATTACCAGGAATGCTCGGGACCTACTCAAAATTGCGAATATTCCTTTCCACTAGTATTTACAGGGTAAACTAAGATTTCTGCTTGAGTATTAAAATTGATAGGAAAATAGTAATCAAGCTTTCAGATTAATTTAAATTGGCCAAATGAAATAAGTGAATACTCAAGAAAATTTAAGTGTACTGGACAAAAAGCTTTTCCGAAAACATTAACTAAAAAATCTATTAGTAGTTCATCTCACTGTAAAATTGCCCAACACCCAGAGAACCTAAAGCAGTCATATTTGAGTGCAAAAATTAAAATTTAAAATTACCAAGACTGCAATATAAAATTTCCAAAAGCCCCCATTAATCGAAAAAATGGAGGGGGCAGTGGGGTCATATCATGTAAGGAAAAAAATATCGAGTAAGTAAAATACATCTAGAAAATTCTTACTCCAGTAAAGTAAATTCCATTTGTAAAACCAACTGCAGCACACCCATGAAAAAATACACATGGTGTCAAAATAAGCCAAAGGAAAATCATTTAGGCAAAAATTAAAAAGAATCCCAAGTCTATTTTTCAGAGAGGATACCTTTGTTAACTTTTGGTCTAGAATGTGTTTGTGTGTTTTCAGAGAACAACTCCAAGACCATGTGGGTTCCTGCGACTGTGAGGAACTGACGGATCTGTTCCAGTCAGGAGGATGGTCCAGAGATGGGGGACACTTACGACACCTTGCCATGCTAGCAGTCTGCAGCTGTGCATGTCTGCAGGCAGCCCAGGACCAAACCAGAGAGGATGGATCATGCATTGACACGATGTGTCCACCATCTGGATACCATTGCTGACATGCACACATAAAGAATTATTTGACAATGAAACTGGGACTCAGAAGAGTTGGACATTGAAACTGAGACTGAAACATTTTTTGTTCTTATACATTTATTTCTAGTATGCAGAGGCAAGATATTTTTGAAGAAAGAAACAGGGGAGAGTGATTGATATACAGGCAGGTTGGCCTTGAACAGGCTGTCAAGCTACAGGGGGAAGGCTTGGGTGGATGGGAGGTGGATGCTGGGGGAGATCAACTGAAGGACTTGTATGCATGCATATGAGCTTAACCAGTGAATGAAAGACACTGGGGCGGAGAAGGGGGAGGGTGGGGATGTGTGCTGGGGGGTAGGGAAGGCTGGGGGGAGGATAAGGGGGAGGGGGATAGGAAAACATGTACTACTATTAATTATAAGTTATACTGCAAAAAAATGAATAAAAATATATTTTTTTTAAAAAGAGAATATCTGAGTTACCACTCAGTAGAAATAGCATAAAAAATGAATAACGAGACTGATCACAAATGTACAACATCAATTAAAGGGAAACATCAAAAATTGTAAATATTTTTTTATCTCTCTTGATTAAACTACTGATGTCACATCACATGCTCAGTTGGCCATTATTGGTTGATATTCTGATGGTCTCACAATGGGAGAAGAGTTGATAAAGTTGGTATCAGTGCCAACAAGTACATCCGGAAGCAAAATATGTAAGGTTGTTAAATATATATTCCGTGCCCTAAGCATTGATATCTCTAAAGTTGTGTCAGTACAGGGGGAAGACTGGAGTGGAGGGGAGGCAGATGCTGGGGGAGATCAACCGAAAGACTTCTATGCATACATATGAGCATAACCAATGAATGAAAGACTCTGGGGTGGGGAGGGAGGCAGGTGGGGACATGTGCGGGGGGCTAGGGGAGGCTGGGGGGAGGATTTTGGGGGGGAAGGAAAACATATATACTACTATTAAATATAAGTTATATTGTAAATAAAATTTAAAAATTAAGAATATGGAAGAAAAAAAAAATAAAGTTGTGTCAGTGACGACAGATGGGGCACCAAACATGGTGGGGAAAAAAGTCGAATTTGTCAAATTGTTTACAAAAGCTATCCTGATGTAGTAGTTTACAGTAGTTTGGAATTAAATGGTTTCCAATGGATGCAAATTGATTTGGAGATGCAACTTGCAGAATTTCAAGACAGTATCTGGGCTCAGGTGTTTGTCGACTTGAGATCAAAGCTTGAGAATCTGGAAAGGTGCTGCTTGGAGAATCAAGAGGAGTGCCATTCTGAACAGGAAATTTGGAGTGCCTGGAATCAATTACCAGAAACTTTTAGCACCGTGAATAATATAGCAATGGCTTTACTCACAATTTTTCCCTCTATGTACTTTTGTGAGACCTTATTCGCAGCGTTAAATAATATCAAAACCAACAAAGAAACCGACTGACAGATGAAGAAAGAAGTCACTAAGCAGGTAAGTTAAATAATTTGTTTTTGGTTTATTAAATGCAGTTATATATTACAATTATACATTTTTGTTATTTAAACTATAAATATCGCGAAATTATTTTTTTTCTTGAAGTGACACACCACATGAGTTATGCTCGTTATTTTGCCGAATTTTGACACACGAAGCTCAAAAGGTTGCCCGTCACTGTTCTAGACTATATTTGGTCTGAAGGTAAGGGACATTTGCGGAGGAATCTTAAAATCTTAATGCAAAAAGATGTGAATGTTTCCCTCTGATTCTTCACCTTGTTCAATTTCTAGGGGAAAAAACCCTATGTGGTTTTCTTTTTCTTTTTCTCTATGCTTTGTTAAAAAAGAAATTCTGTCTTTAAATATAGCTAGCTCTATTGAAAATAAAACCTTCCCTGGGTAGATAAACATCACCTTTCTCTAAGATAAGTATATGCTTTCCAAGTTAAAGAAATAGAAGCTAAGTCAATTTGATTGAATAATTTTCAGAGTTCAAGGTACTCAGTGAGAAGTGAGAAAGTAGTGACCACAGTCACACTGAAACAGTTCAGCTCATAGCTCACCACAGTTAGAGAAAAACATTTAAATAAACCAACAAAAATAGAAACAGAAATTTAAACCAAATAATAACGTTTGTTTGGATCATTGTAATGTCCATTAGTAATTAGCTTAACTTTCCTTATTCTTTAACACTCAACTCAATTTATCCTTATTCTAACCAAGTACTGACATATTTGTAACTAGTGTGTTCATTGTAGAGTTGAGATACATTTTTTATCATTTCAGTCTTATGTAGAAGTTTTATGAAACTTAAGACCTTTAATCTAAAACATTAAGAAAACAGAATTTTAGAAGTCATAGTTATTTTACTGTTGGAAAAAATGTATTTGACCTTATCACGGACTCTAAAATATGCTCATAAGATTAAGATTACATGCCCTTTTTGCTACAGTAATTCAAAAGTTCTTTAAAGTGATTGTTTCTTAGTTTATTCAAATTCAGGTTTGTTCTGCATTGTTATGCAGATGTAAATATTTTAAAAGAAATTATAATGGATAATTCTGCTGTACTTGAAGAATACATACTCTTCAAATATAATTTTATATCATATGGATATAGATATGAATATGGATGTAGATATGGCTGTAGATATCAATATGTCTGTCTATTTTGGGAAAATAAGCATTCACTAATATGTTTTCATTTTCAACTATAACACTAATACACAAGTTTAAGCATTTAAAGCATCTGCTAATATTAGCAACTATTCACAATTCAAATTATTCTCTTAATGTATTCATATATGACATGACCATGCTGAAATATTGCTCTTTAGTGAAATTGCTAAAATGTTAATATCATGCCGAGACCGGTTTGGCTCAGTGGATAGAGCGTCGGACTGCGGACTGAAGGGTCCCGGGTTCGATTCCGGCAAGGGCATGTGCCTTGGCTGCAGGCACATCCCCAGTAGGGGGCGTGCAAGAGGCAGCTGATCGATGTTTCTCTCTTATCGATGTTTCTGACTTTCTATCCCTCTCCCTTCGACTCTGTAAAAAAATCAATAAAATATATTTAAAAAAAATAAAATAAAATGTTAATATCAGCATTATTGCCATTAGGAAATATTACTTTACTAAAAGCAAGCATAAATGCAACAATTATTTGACCTAAAATAGAAATTGTTTTTAATATTTATCAGTACTATTTTAAAGATTTTATAGTTTTCAGTTTATGAACCTAAATTTAAGGTAGTATGCTGAATTCCAGTGCCTCAGAAATTGTATTTACTCATTACTTTTTGCATGTTGGCCTTTGTCTTATGCTTTTGTAATACAGTTGATTATGTTATTGATGGAAGTCTAAATCAACCATTTAAAAACAATGCATTTTATATCATGAATGCATTTTAGATCACTTGAAAGCAAATTTACTGATTTTTAAGTTAGCTTTTGTACTACATAGCAAGATATCAATATATTCTTAATTAATTTTGTTATTCTTTGGGAAAGACATATAAAGTTACAAAAACTATCAATCCATCCATAAAATAGATACAACTTCTTTGTATGCAGAAAGAATTTCCATACCCTGCTTCCTTTTGTTAGTGAGTGTACTCTGATGCTAATTTAGATAAAGCACTACATAAAAGAATAGAGGTGAGGTGCTTTTTGAGATCAACCATAGGAAACTTTGTTAATAACATCTTCCAGATTACCTTTTCTTCCTAAATATTTCCAATGATCACTAGAAAGCCTGTATTTGAAAATGGGGCAAAAAAAAAAATAAGTTTAGCAAGTTTGATTATGGCAAGGACTAGATTGGATAATTAGCAATTTTTAGATTGGAGTGGCTGAAGGAATAAGTAAAGGTGAGCAAACAGAATAAAATTAAGTAAATGTGAATAAATCTAATCTTCATTGTGTGGGATTTTTTTTAAAGGAAAGCTTATATATGGGAAAAAACATATCCATCTGTGTCAATCAACTGGAGGTACCTACAAGGTTAGAGAACAAATATAATATCTATAGTAAAACTAACAAACTTTAGAAGAAGTTTACATATTCCAGTTTGAGGGTGGTTTAGTTTTAGGTGTGACTATGGGGAAGGGTGGCTGTGATGGAGTAAAAATCCATATAATATTGAAATTAGTGATAAAAATGAAATGGTTTGAAACATAGATGACAGTCTGGTAAATAAAAACAATTTAAAAAATCGCTGGCACATTTCTCTATGGAATCGTTGAAAGCACAGCAGCAATAAGGATAAAGTGAAAAATTAAATTGTTTTTCTAGTTAAGATAAATGTATCATAATTATTGTCTTCCTTCAATGCACAAATGCATTACATGAAATTTTCCTCATTCTTTCCTAGCACTAGCTATATCACCATCAATGCTTACAATTATGAAGAACACAATTAGTCTGTAGATACTGAAATAAATTTTAGAAAAATGGTTAACAAGGCAGTAGCTTATAGTGTAAATCTCTTAAGTAAATTATACTAACCATTTTAGGTAGTTAACCCTACCTGTAAGTTTAAATGCATTTACTAGCCTTTGAACCTTAATTTTTTAAAATTCAAAGATATAAGATTAATTTGACTTAAAATAACAAGATTTATTTTAAAGAAGTACTTTGTTCCAATCAAATTTTCAATGACAGTAATTTTATAGAAAATATGAGAATATCACATTTTAAAAAATTTTAGTATACGTTAACCAACCCAAAGAATTAATTAATTTAATAATGCTTTCTGATTTATCATCTTTTCATCTGTCCACCAAGATGATAACTTAGAAAACGGAGCAAATAATAATATGTTCTTAGAAAAATAGCACTGGATTATATGTCTGAGATTTCACTCTTTTTTAAGATTCCTTATTGTTTAAAGTATTACATGAGTCTCCTTTGTTCCTACCCTCTCCCCCAAGCACAAGCTCTCACCTCCCTACTGTTTGTGTCTATTGGTTATGCTAATATGCATGCCTGCAAGTCCTTTGGTTGATTTCTTACCTCCCAAACTCTCGGCTTCCTGCATACGTTGGCCAGTCTCTTCCATGCTTCTATGTCTCTGGTTCTATTTTTGTTCATCAGTTTATGTTCATTATACTCCACAAATGAGTGAGATCATGTGATATTTATCTTTCACTACTGTATCATTTCACTTAGCATAATGTTCACCAGCTCTATCCATTCTTTTGCAAATAGTAAGAACTCCTTTTTTATAGCAGTGTAGAATTCCATTGTGTATATATAGTATACAGTTTTCTAATCCACTCATCTGCTGATGGGCACTTAGGCTGTTTCCAAATCTTAGGTATTGTAAATTGTACTACTATGAACATAAAGGTACATATATCCTTTCTGATTGGCATTTCTAGTTTCTTGGGATATATTCCTAGAAGTGGGATCAATGAGTCAAATGGGAGTTCCACTTTTAATTTTTGAGGAAACTCCATACTATTTTCCACAGTGGCTGCACCAGTCTACGTTCCCACCAGCAGTGCAAGAGGGTTCCTTTTTGTCCGCATCTTCGCCAAGATTTGTCTTTTGTTGATTTGTTGATGATAGCCATTCTGACAGGTGTGAGATGGTATTTCATTGTTGTTTTGATTTGCATGTCTCAGATGATTAATGACTAAGTTTTCATATGTCTCTTGGCCTCCTGTATGTCATCTTTTGAAAAGTATCTATTTAGGTCCATTGCTCATTTTTTGATTGGGTTGTTTATCTTTTGTTAAGTTGTATGAGTTTTCTATAAATGTTGAAGATTAAACCCTTATCAGAGATAACATTTGCAAATTTATTCTCCCATTCAGTGGTCTTTCTTGTTGTTTTGTTGATGGTTTCTTTTGCTGTGCAGAAGGTAATTATTGTGATGTGATCCCATTTCTTTATTTTCTCTTTAGTTTCTATTGCCCTGGAAGCTATATCAGTAATTATATTGCTATGACAAAGGTCTGCTATTTTGCTGCCTGTGGATTCCTCTAAGATTTTTGAGGTTTCCTGTCTTATGTTTAAGTCCTATATCCATTTTGAGTTTATTTTTGTGTATGGTGTAAGTTGGTGGTCTAGTTTCATTTTTTGCATGTATTGATCCAATTTTCCCAACGCCATTTATTGAAGAGACTATCTTTATTCTATTGTATGCTCTTGTCTCCTTTAACAAATATTAATTAAGCATAGTGGTTTGGGTCGATTTCTGGGTTCTCTATTCTATTCCATTGGTCTATACGTCTGTTCTTGTGCCAGTACTAGGCAGTTTTGAGAACAGTGGCTTTGTAATACAGGTTGATATCTGGTTTTGAGAACCCTCCTACTTTGTTATTCTTTCTTAGGATTGCTGTGGCTATTTGGGGTCTTTTTGTTATTCCAGTAGAATTTTTGGAAAGTTAGTTCTAGGTCTCTGAAATATGCTGGTGATATTCTAATAGGGGAGTGCATTGAATCTGTAGATTGTTTGGGGTAGTATGGACATTTTAATGATGTTGATTCTACCAATACATGAACTCAGTATGTTCTTTCATATGTTTATGTCTTCCTCTATATCTTTTTTCAATGTCCTGTAGTTTTTCAAGTACAGGTCTTTTACCACCTTAGTTAAGTTTGTTTCTAGGTATCTTAATTTTTTTGGTGCAGTGGTAAATGTGATTGTTTTTTAGTCTCTCTTTCTGTAAGTTCACTATTGGTGTATAAAAATGCCACAGATTTCTTGGCATTAATTTTGTATCCTGCTATATTGTTGAATTCATGTATTAAGTTAAATAATTTTTAATGGAGTCGTTAGGAGTTTCTATGTACAGTATCATGTCATCTATAAATGACATTTTACATATTTTTTTCCAATTTGCATAACTTTTATATCTTCTTCTTAACTAAGTGCTATTGCTAACATAATGCTCACTATGTTGAACAGGAGTGGTGAGAGTGGGCATCCCTGTTTTGTTCCTGTTCTTAGGAGAAATGGTTTTAGTTTTTGCCCATTCAGTATGATGTTGGCTATAGGTTTGTCATATAAGGCTTTTATTATATTGAGATATGATCCCTCTATTCCCTCTTTTGCTGATGGTTTTTGTCAAGAAAGGGTGTTGGATATTTTCAAATGTTTTTCTTTCTGCATCAATTTATATGACTATGTGATTTTTATTTCTCAATTTGTTTATGTGATGTGTCATGTTTATTGATTTGCAGACATTGTATCATACTTGCATTCCTGGGATAAATCCTACTTGGTCATGATGTATGATCTTTTTAATATAATGCTGGATTTGATTTGCTAGAATTTTGTTGAGGATTTTGGCATCTATGTTCATGAGGGATATTGGCCTGCAATTGTTAATTGTCTTTCATTGTGTTGTCTTTATCTGGGTTTGGTATTAGTGTAATGCTGGCTTCATAGAATGAGCATGAAAGTGTTCCCTTCTCTTGAATTTTTTGGAATAGTCTTAGGAGGATAGGTTTTAGTTCTTTGAATGTTTAGTAAAACTCTCCTGTGATGCTGTCTAGCCCCAGGCTCCTATTGGCTGAAAGCTTTTTGATGACTGCTTCAATTTCTTCCATAGTTTTTGGCCTATTGAGATTTTTTTTCAATCTTATTGATTGAGTTTTGGAAGTTGTATTTTTCTAGGAATATTTCCATTTCCTCCTGGTTGTCTAGTTTGTTGAAAGAGAGTTATTCATATTATTTTTTAACAATCCTTTGTATTTCTGTGGGGTTTGATTTATTTCAACTCTTTCATTTCTGCTTTTGTTTACTTGGGTCCTCTGTCTTTAAGAGGTTTATCAATCTTATTTATCCTTTCAAAGAACCAGCTCTTGGTTTCATTGATATTTTTATTTTTTAATTTAAATTTATTTATTTGTTTGTTTGTTTCTATGTCATTTATTTTCGCTCTGATCTTTATTATCTCCTTCCTTCTGCACACTCTGGGCTTTTCTTTTTGTGCTATTGTTAATTATTTAAATTTTTGTGTTAGATGATTTATTACCATTTTTTTTAGGTAAACCTGTAGAGCTAAAAACTTCCCTCTCAGTACTGCTTTCACTGTGTCCCATAGATTTTGCTTTGTTGTGTTTTCATTTTCATTTGTTTCCAGGATGTTTTTTACTTCTTATTTGTCTCTTTGGTAAACCAATCATTGTTTAATTGCATGCTATTCAGCTTCCAAGTGTTTGAAATTTTTTTTGTGTGTTTGATGTAGTCTATTTCTTTTTTTTATCTTGTATTTTGTATTTATTTATTTATTTATTTATTTATTTATTTATTTTTATTGTTTGAAGTATTACAAATATTAGTACATATGTAGTCTATTTATAATATTATGCCTTTGTGGTCTGAGAAGATGTTTGGATATGATTTCAATCCTCTTGAATTTGAAGAGGCTTTTCCTGTGACCCAATATATGGTCTATTTTTGAAAATGTCCCACGTGCACTTGAAAAGAATGTATATTCTGTAGTTTCGAGGTGGACTGCTCTAAAGATGTTGTTTAGGTCCATCTGATCTAGTAAGACATTTAGGATTGCTATTTCTTTGCTAATTTTTCATGTACAGGATTTATCCAGTGATGTCTGGAGTATTAAATCAGTACTATGATTGTATTGCTGTCGATCTCTCTCTTGATATCATCCAGGAGGATTTTTTTTATGTATTGGGGTGCTCCTGCATTGGGTGCGTATATGTTTACCAGGGTTATATCCTCTGTTGTATCTATCCATTTAGTGTTATGAAGTGGCCTTTATTGTCTCTTGTTATGACCTTCACATTGAGGTCTATTTTGTCAGCTATAAGTATTGCTACCCCAGCTTTTTTTTAATTTCCATTTGCCTGAAATATATTTTTCCATCCCTTCACTTTCAGTCTGTGTGAGTCCCTTGTTCTGAGGTGGGTCTCTTGTAGACAGCATATATATGGTTTATGTTTTTTTTATCCATTCACATACTCAATGTCTTTTGATTGGAGCATTTAGTCCATTTACATTTAAAGTTATTATTGATAGGTACTTGTTTGTAGCCACTTTTATTTTTTTGTGCCTGTGTTCCCTCTTCCCTTTTTATTTCTTCTTTTTACAGGAGTCCCTTTAACATTTCTTGCATTCCTGGCTTGGTAGTGATAAACTTCCTTAGCCTTTTTTTGTCTGTGAAGCTCCTTCTTTCCCCCTTCAATGTTGAATGATAGCCTTGCTGGATAGAGTTATCTTGAATGCAGTTCCTTGCTTTGCATCACTTTGCAAACTTCTTTCTATCCTTTCTGGCCTAATGTGTTTCTATTGAGAAATCATTTGATAATTTAATGGGAGAATCATTGCACATGACTTTCTGTTTCTCTCTTGAAGCCTTTAAGATTCTCTATCTGTGCCACACATTTGTCATCATAATTATGACGTCTTGGTTTAGGTCTTTTTGGATTCATCTTGTTTGACATTCTCTGTGCTTGTGTAACTTTTTCTTCCACTCATCAGAAAAGTTTTCTGACATTATTTATTCAAATAGGTCTTCTCACCCTTGTTTCTCTTCCTGAGGTTCTGGCACCCCTATTATTTGTATGTTGTTTCATTTCATGTTGACCCAAAGCTCCCTTTGCCTCTCCTCCTGTCTTTTAATTTTTTCCTCCAGTTGCAGTTCAGCTTGGGTGAGTTTTGCTTCCCTGTTTTCTAATTTGCTAATTCTATCCTCCTCTTCTCCTAGTCTACTGTTGAAACTTTCCACAGTGTATTTTATTGCAGCTATGTCACTCTTTATTTCTTCTTGATTCTTACATAAGTTGTTGATTTTTTTCATGCATCTGTTTTATGAACTGTATGACCCTTAGTCTGCATGCTTTTTCTGACATATTGCATACCTCCATTTCACTTAGCAAATTTTCTGTCAATTCCTCCTTTTCTTCCCTTTTGGCATTCCTTTACCTCCCCATATTTGTTATCACCAAAGGATTTAGGTGTCAAGTTGTGGAGCGTTGTTCCTTGGGTGGCAGTGGCTCCTCAGGCAGCATCTGCTCCTGGGGTGGTCACAGCAGTGGCCACTCCTCAATTGGCAGTGTCTCCTCTGGTTGGTGCTGCTTGGGTGGCTGCTCACAGCAGTGTTGGCTCCCCCGGATGGTAGGGGCGAGCTGCTCACATGGCTCCTGCTCCTTGGATGGGGATGGGCTACTCACAAGACCACTGCTCCTCACATGGGTGTGGCCTGCTTGCATGGCTGCTGGTTGTGTGCTCATGGCACCCTGCGATAATGCATTGTGCCAGCCAGAGTGCAGCACACTTTGGAACTCACAGGAGCTCATGCCTGGGGAGGTTGGGGTCTTGGTGACCCAAGGCAGCAGGTCCCTCAAGGAGATGGCTGTATAGTTCCAGGTAGTGTCTGAAAGCACCCTGTGTGGAGGTGAGGCTGGGGTTCCAGTCACAGAAGCTTTCCCCTTCAAGAAGGCACAGCCTCTGCTGTAGATTCAGCCACCCTGGGAGTGTTTGCAATGCTATCAGAGGTTGCCTGGATAGGCAAGCCTGCTCTGCCTGCCCCCGAAGGTCCTGCTGTATCTAACTGTCCTTTATTAATACACAAACACACCCCACATTTCCACACACTCCCTTTTCACTCCCTCACTCTCTCATGCTCTCTCCTTCACTGCTGCCACCTTTCTCCTTCTATAGTTGGGTCTGGATTGATATTGACCCATTCGTGGATGGAGTCTCCTCTCTGGGTGTGTGGTTATGTGGCTTGCCCTCTACCCCATTGACCAAACAGGACCAAATACAACTCAATAAGACATGACACAAAGGGAACTAAACATGAATGTACTCATGATATAACCCCAATATAAGTGACCACCAGAGAAAAGAGAATTAGGGGAGAGACAAGAGAAAACAAATGATATTGAAGAGAGAAAAAATGGTAAGAGAAAAAAATAAAGGAGAAAAAGGAAGAAAAAGTAAAAAAAAATTATATATGGAGAGAAAATACCACAGAACAAACAGATAAATTAAAAAAATTCAAACACCAAACACCCAGAAGAGAGGATGACAACAGAATCTGTAGAAGACAAGCTTATATACAGAAAGTAAGGCTAAGGAATTGGATGAATATGGGCAGGACCTCAGTTCAGTATAAAGGAAGTAGAAAGATAATGAGTGGATAAGAAAATAAAATAAATAAAAATATTGTTAAAATTGATTTAAAAATAAGATAAAATAAGAAATTAAAATTATATAAAAATGGTATGATGAAAAAATAATGCAAAAATTAAAAAAATAAAAGGAAAAATAATAAAAAAATAAAAATAAAGAACTAAGGTGGCAGCATAAGTAAACACCTATACTTGCTGCCTCTCACAACCACATCAAAATTACAACTAAAAGGCAGAACAACGACTACCCAGAAACATGGGAAAGCTGGCTGAGTGGAAGTTCCACAGCTAGAGAGGTGAAGGAAGCACATTGAGACTAGTAAGAGATGTGGAGGCATGGAATGTGCTGCCACCTGGATGTGCTGCTCTTTTAATCGAGAGGGAGATACAAGTTCAAGCTTGCTCTGAGCTCCAGTTCTGGGTGAGGATCTGGGGGACCCGGACACATATGGGGAGAAACTGGACTATCTGGCATCAGGACATGAACGGAAGGGCGGCTTTCTCACAGAGGTGCCCACAGCAATCATTGTTCCTGCATGGGGTTCATGGGACACAGAGACCCAGGGACTTCTGTGGTGCAGGGTTGACTGGCAGCCATTGCTGTTTGCTCCACCGTGGAGATTCCCAGAGACTCCGCCCCATCAATTTAAAGCCACACCCAAGATGTGTGCATTGGCTTTTGCATATGAATGATGTGTCCTTTATCCACCTAAAACCTGTCAAACTGAAGCTGGGTCAGAGGGCCCCAGAGTTTCCAAAAGAAGGCCCAAGGCCTGGTCACAGCAGCCTGCCTTGCTTCACAGATGTGCCTTGTCTGGGCACTTCCAAAACCCATACAAATATGAGGAATCTGCAGATGTTTCTGTAGTTCCTACTTCACAGCTCTGGAAAGTGGTAGACCTTGCACCTCCTTGGAGATCCAAGAGCCAGTGTACCCAGTGGTCAGAGTGAGACCATACTGTATTACAACTCTTCACATCCATAAGAGACACACTCAAGTGACAGACTCAGTGAGCATCAAAACCACACTGAAGCAAGTCCTTTCCCATAAGGGTGTCTCCTGCACAACAGGCCTTCCAGTGTAGACACAGCTGGTCATCACAGCCAATTGGCCTGGAGATCAATTCCTCTAAGTGATACCAACACCAATCAAGGGTTAACTGCAATAAGACTGTGCAAACTGTTCACAAAGGGGTGCACCAAGAGTGTCCACCTCAGGTGACTGGGGAGACTGAGCTACTAGGCCCTATAGGACACCTACCACACCAGAGCACTCTATCAACTCAAGGAGACTTAGCTACTACCCAGTATATAGAAACAAACACAGGAAACAGTGAAAATGTGGAGACAAGAAAAGAGTCACAAATAAAATAAATTGATGAAAGCAAAATACTGGATATAGAGTTAAAAACCATGGTTATAAGGTTACTCAAGAAACTCTAGAAAATCTGAGAAATTTAGTGAGACCCAAATGGATATGAAAAAAGACCAATCAGAAATTAAGCACACACTGACTGAAATTAAGAATAATATACAGACACCCATCAGCAGACTTGAAGATCCAAAAAATAAAGCAAAGATTGAAAAACCAAGAAGCAAAAAACACCCAACCAGAAAAGAAAAAAGAATCCCAAAATATGTAGCTAGTGTAAGGAGCCTCTAGGACAACTTCAAGGTTACCAGCATCCAAATTATGGGGGTGCCAAAAGAAGAGAGAGACATCCAAATTATGGGGGTGCCAAAAGAAGAGAGAGAGAGAGAGAGAGAGAGAGAGAGAGAGAGAGAGAGAGAGCAAAATCTTGAAAACCTATTTGAAGAAATAATGATAGAAAAATTGCCCTACCTGGTGAAAGAAATAGATTTACAAGTCCAGGAACCACAGAGAACCCCAAAGAATAGGAATCCAAAGAGGTCCACACCAAGACACATTGTAATTAAAATGCCAAGGCCAAAAGACAAAGAGAGAATATTAAAAGCAGCAAGAGAAAACCAGTTATCTACAAGGGAGCACCCATAGGATTGTCAGCTGATTTCTCAACAGAAACTATGCGGTCCAGACGAGAGTGGCAAGAAATATTCAAAGTGATGAATAGCAAGAGCCTACAACCAAGATTACTCTACCCAGCAAAGCTATCATTTAAAATTGAAGGTCAGATAAAGAACTTCACAGATAAGAAAAAGCTAAAGGAGTTCATCAACACCAAACCAGTATTATATGAAATGCTGAAGGGTATTTTCTAAGAAGAGGAAAAAGAAAAAAACGTAAAGATAAAAAATTATGAACAACAATGTGACAACAAATACATATCTAGCAATAAGTGAACCTAAAAATCAAATTAATAAAAAACCTGATGAAAAGAACAAACTGGTGAATGTAATATAATCTGGAACATGAGAAGAGAACAGACTGACAATCCTCAGGAGGAAGGGTTATGGAGTATGCGGGAAGAGATTGGACAAAGAACTTACACCTATGGATGAGGACAGTTGAGAGGGGAAGGCCTGGAGTGTGGTCGGAATGGGTGGAGGGGAGCTATGGGGGGGGGGAGGAATATATGTAATAATCTGAATAATACTGATTAAAAACATAAAATAAAAACAAAAATGAAAAAGTGCAGTGTTGTTTGTTTCTGCTGAGTTTTAATGCCCTTTTGGGGTTGGTTTAAGATCCCACTTTTCTGTACTGTCTGCCACTTCCCAGTTTCTGGTTATATTATTGAGTTTCCAAGTGGTCCACTGCTCCTCTGTTTGTGTTTATTTCCACAGCCTTGACTAACCAGCTGATGGGACCAATCTTTCCATGTAACCTGTCTGCCCACTGTCAATCTTAATCTCTCAAGTAACTGTTTTTGAGAAGGTTATATCTGGGGAAGTTGCCATATCGCCTTCCAGGACTAAACAACCTCTCTACAGCCCAGTCTCTGAGAGTTCTCAGGAATTATTCAGATTTTTTTAGTAACACTTAGTGTGTAGGCTGGGTGTGGCTGTCTTGGTTGCCTGGAGACTGCAGGGAGGAGCTATCGCTTCAGGAGAAAATGAATGCTTAGGTCCAGTGTGTCAGGTATGTCCCAGTGCCAGACTCCCAGCCACCTCTCAAGAACCTGTTCCTCTCCACAGCCTTTCCCCAAACTCTACAAGTCTGCAATTCCACCTGCACCTCAGTCATGGGTAAGTGTTTGTATTTCAAAGGTCCTATGAACTGAGTTTAGCTAATAAAAGCAAAGACCGAAAAGAGAGGATAGAACTGCACCACTGCAAGCCCCTCTCCCCCCAGCAAGACATGGCTTGGGTAGTTGTTCAGGCTGCCCCCTCAGTGCTCAGCCTCTCATGGCTGTGGGCTTAGATATAGAATCCCCTGTTGCCAGCAGTCCTGTGGACTTTCTTTCCACAGTCAGATGTTACGCCTGTCTCAAGGGATGGGCCTTGATGCCATGTGGCTTTCTTCTGACCCTCTGGGCTTGGAGATCTCACACCTCTCTCCAGCCCAAATCCCTGATTTTACCATTCTCCAAGTATCTTCTGCTCTTCCCAGCTGCAAATTTCTCACTAGCTGTGTCTACTTCGCCAAATTGGGGTTGATATTACTGAATTTAGTTACTCTTTTATCTGCTCTGGTACAAGGCTTGGGACACGTCTGCCTATTCTGCCACTACTTTGTCTCTAAAAAATAATCTATTCAAGGAATGATAGATGATCAGGGTCAGTGATGTTATTAAACTTTAGAAATAAAGGTTATAATTTTTTAAGTGATGTTTGTTAAAATATTTTATTTTTTTTCTATTTCAAGTCACTTTTGCCCAATCTTACAATGAGAAAAACTAAGTTCAACTTTACATTTAAGTTACTATGGGCTATATGAGGGCTAGTAAAGTATCTTGTTTATCACAAAACTTGTCCAAGGGATGGGGCACAGGGTGTGTCCCTCTTCACAAAATTTGTGTATGGGATGGGGGCGGGGTGTGTCCCTCAGCCCAGCCTGCACCCTCTCCAATCTGGGACCCCCACGAAGGATGTCAGACTGCCTGTTCAGGCCAGATCCCGGTAGGATTGGGCCTAAATGTGCAGTCAGACATCCTTCTCACAATCCAGAACTTCTAGCTCCAAACTTTCCCCTGCCTGCCTCCCTGATTGCCCCTAACTACTTCTTCCTGCCAGCCTGATCACACCCTAACCACTATCCTGCCAGCCTAATTGATGTCTAACTACTCCTCTGCCAGCCTGTTTGTCCCCAACTTCCTTCCTCTGCCAGCCTGGTCACCCCTAACTGCCTTCCCCTTCAGGCTTGATTGTCCCCAACTGCCCTCCCCTGCTGGCCTGATCACCCATAACTGCCCTTCCTTGCAGGCTTGGAATCTCCCACTATCCTCCCCTGCTGGCCATCTTGTGGTGGACATCTGTGTTCACATGGGGGCAGCCATCTTTGACCACATAGGAGCAACCCTCTTGTGTCTTGGAGTGATGGTCAATCTGTGTATTACTCTTTTATTAGATAGGATAGAGGCCTGATGCATGGGTGGGGACTGGCTGGTTTGCTTTGAAGTGTGTCCTGGATCAAGCTGGGGGTTCCCTTGGGGTGTGGGGTGGCCTGGGTGAGGGGCCTATGGTGGTTTGCAGGCTAACCAGACCCCCTAGCCACCCAAGCAGAGGCCCTGGTATCTGGGATTTATTTATGTTTTATAATTGAAACTTTGTAGCCTGAAGTGGAGCCAAGCCTTCTGCTCGCTCCTTGATGACAGCCATTTCTGTTTGAAACTGTAGCCTAGAGTGGAGGCCTAGGTGCTAGGGCTGAAGAAGTTTGGCTTCCTCCATCGCCCTGGAAACTCTAGCCTCTTCTCTCTCCAGCTCCGTGGCTGCCGCCATTTCTTTTGGGATTATGTATCTTCTATAATTGAAACTTTGCAGCATTGGGTGGAGGCCTAGGTCAGCAAGGGCAGGTGGAAAGCTTGGCTTCCTCCATTGCCAGGGAAACCCAAGCGTCCCTCCTGCTCTCAGTGGTAGCAGCCATCTTTGTTGGGGTTTATTTGCATAATTAGCTCCTGATTGGCTGGTTGGTGTGGCTGTGGGCATGGTTTGATTGGAGGTGCAGTCAATTTGAATAGTACTTTTATTAGATGGGATACTGACATATAGACATTTATTTATATATATATTTTTTTATTTTTTTTGCAGTATACCTTAGATTTAATAGTAGTAGATATATTTTCCTTTTTGCCCCCATTGTCCTCCCCCCAGCCTCTTCTACCCCCCAGCACATGTCCCCACATGCCCCCCCCCGCCCCAGTGTCTTGCATCCATTGGTTATGCTCACATGCATGCATACAAGTCTTTCGGTTGATCTCCCACAGTAACCACCCCACCCTCCCCAGCCTTTCCCCTATAGCTTGATAGCCTGTTCAATGCTTCTCTGCCTCTATATCAAGTAAATGAGGGGGAAAAGAAACAAAGAAATAAATGCTAATTTTCTGGAGGACCTAACTTAGAATGTAAGCTATTGTACATAAAATACAAATTATAAGGTCATTAGTGAAAGAAAAGAACCTTAGTAATAAAGCTGTTGAAATCCATATAAAGTCTATAGTTAATAGTGCATTACCAATATTAATTTCTTATTTTTGGCAAATGGCTATGTAAGATTTTAACATTAGCATGTAGATCAAGATGGCAGAGTAAGTGAATGCTATGAAAGCCTCTTCCCATGACCACTTCAAAATTAACAATTAAATTATAGAACAATCAATCTGGAGAACCATCTGAAGACTAGTTGAATAGAATTCCTATAACTAAAAATGTAAAGAACTCCTGTCAATACTAGTAGGAGGGTGAAAATGCACACTAACATGTGGCAGTAGAGAATTGGGAGAGCTGCAAAGGTCTGGCCAGAGGAGCTAGGGGTCCCAATCCCACACTGGGTTCCCCAGCCTGGAACACCAGTGTTAGGAAAGGGAGCCATCTGTCTAGGAGAAGTAGAAGGCTGCTAGAAATCCAGGCATCCTTTTAAAGGGCCCATGCACAGACTCACTCACTAGCAGGTACTTTCCCTAGGCTCTGGTGGAGAATGACAGCTCAGGAAGTGCTAGAAACATACAGTTAGGAACATAATTATGTGGTTTAAGGGAAAGGGATGGAGGGCCAGACACCATTCTCTCTGTGTTAACCTCTCCTTCTATACAACCAACAGGCAGGTGCCACCTTTCCTGTATTGAGCCCTAGCCCTGCATGGCCAAATCCAAATCTTCATTAGCCTGTGAACTCAGCTAACTACTCCCTGATAACTCCCTGAGACCCTGCCCCATCCAAAACTAATACAAAATAATATCGTATGTCAGCTGCAATTAAAAAAAAAGAGATATTAACATTAGGGGGAAATACATAAAAGGTGTACACAAAGTTCGTCTTGGCAACTTTTCTGTATATCTAATTTGTTAACAAATAAAAAGATTAACATTAAAATAACTTTGAGATATTTCTTGCTTTTAAAATGCACAAGTGTGAGAGAGGAACCAAGATGGCGGCATAGGTAAAGACCTATTTTGCTGCCCCACACAACAATTCCAAAACTACAACTTAACAACAAAACAAACATCATCCAGAATCACCGGTAAGCTGGCTGAGTGAAAATTCCACAAATAAAAGTAAAGATAGGACACTGTGACTCAGAGGAACAGTGGAATGCAGCCTTGAAGATACACGTGGAGAGAGGTTCAGAGCCATGCGTGCGCAAGAGGTAAAGGGTGGGCGGCAGCAAACCTGGCTGGTTTTCTCCAATGGGGAGGGCAGAGTCATCCCACTGCACTGATTCCTTAATTCCAGGCAAGGTCCAAGATCCAGGGAAGGCACTCTAGAACCCAGGCGTGGTAGAAGTCTTCGAGTTTGAGGAGAGTGCGCATAAACTTGGAACAGCAGTTTACGCATAAACTTGGGGACAGAAGTGTGCGACTGCGCAGAGAGGACTCGTGACTTTCTCCCTCATTCGGGAGACCACCTGAATGCTTTGTTTTATAACCCTGGGCGAGACTTTGGGTGCACAGACTCATTTGGGGAGAGGCAGAGTTGTCTGGCAACAGGTGGAGACCAGCGGCAGCTTTCTCTCAGATGTGTGTGCATCCATTACCACCCGACACTGATACCCACACGGCTCATAGGGTGGAACTGATGCTGCCTGCTCAGCCCGGAGACTCCGCCCATCCAACCTGAACACAGCTTACCTTCACAGTCAATTGGCCTGGAGGTCAAACACTCCTAGTGCTAACAACAATAAACTGGGCTTAACTTCAACAATACTGTAAAACCCATAAAGGATTGCAGTAAGAGTATCCACTTCAGGTAATTGGGGACATTTACCACACAAAGGTAATGGACCAACTCAGGAAAGTAGCCACAATGCAGAGAAATGGAAAGAAATCAGGTGTGAAAGAAATGGAGAAAAAAAAACGACTAAACATAGAGTTCAAAACCACAGTAATAAGGTTTTTCAAGAGGCTCCTCGAAGAGGCCGATGATCTTAATGAGAACTATGAGGAAATGAACAAGACCTACAAGGATATGAAAAAGGACCAACTAGAAATTAAGCATACACTGACTGAGAAAAAAAAAATATTACACAAAGTCCTAAAAGCAGTCCAGAGGACCACAAGAACCAAGTCAAAGATTTGAAATACAAAGAAGCAAAATCCACTAAGCCAGAAAAGCAAGAAGCAAAGAGAATCCAAATAATTGAAGATAGTGTAAGGGGCCTCTGGGACAACCTCAAGCATACCAACATCCGAATTATAGGGGTGCCACAAAAAGAGAGAGAGCAAGACAATGAAAACCTAATTGAAGAAATAGTGACCGAAAACTTCCCCCACCTGGTGAAAGAATTTGACTTAAAAGCCCAAGAAGTGCACAGAACTCCAAAATATAGGAATCTGAAGAGGACCACACCAAGACACATCATAACTAAAATGCCAAAAGCAAAAGATAAAGAGAGAATATTAAAAGCAGCAAGAGAAAAACAGTTAGTTACCTATAAGGGAGCACCCATACGATTGTCAGTGGATTTCTCAACAGAAATGATGCAGGCCAGACGGAAGTGGCAAGAAATATTCAAATGATGAATAGCAAGAATCTACAACCAAGATTACTCTATCCAGAAAAGCTATCATTCAGAATTGAAGGTCATATAATGTGCTTCGCAGATAAGAAAAAGCTAAAGGAGTTCATCACCACTAAACCAGTATTATATGAAATGCTGAAAGATATTCTTTAAGAAGAGATAGAAGAGAAAGGTAAAAATATAAATTATGAACAACAAATACACATCTATCAACAAATGAATCTAAAAAGCAAGTGAATTAATAATGTGATGAACAGGATAAACTGGTGAATATAGCAGAATCATGGACATAGAGAGGGAATGGACTGACAATTCTTGGGGAGAAAAGGGGTGTGGGAGGTACAGCAAGAGACTGGACAAAAATTATGCAACTATGGGTGAGGACAGTCGGGGGGAGGTGAGGGTGGATGGTGGGATGGGTACCAGGTGGAGGGGAGCTATAGGGGGAAAAAGGGAAGGAACAATGTAATTAATAAAGGGAACAATAAAGATTAAAAATAAATAAATAAAATAAAATGTACAAGTGTGCACTGAAGAAATAAAAGGCAACAAATAATACGTATTTCAATATCCAGGCAATTCTTACTTTATAAAGTAGTGTGGCAAGTCTGAAAATGATTGTGCAATCTGAAACTATGGAAAGCAACTATAATAATTAATGAGATTTACAATTGTTCCATGACCTTTTACATGTTTTATCAAAATATAAAAATTCACTTACTATCAATTTAGTATACAAAAAAGTAGTAAAACTAGTATTTACTTCACTATTACTTAAAACATTAAAAATATTGATAAATATATCTTTATAAGAAAATTTATGGAGAGTGGTTTCAACTGTGCTCATATCCATCTTATTTTATAACTAGTAATACAGATTTAGCATCTTTCAATGCTTTAGTAATTTGTTTATACCTTTCTAAGTTTGGATCAGCTTTCAACATTTTATCCTTCATGCTTTCAATGTTTCAAAATATCTGTGAGAGTTCCTTTAATGCAAAGTTTTGACTGGTGTTATTTCCTCTGAGTCATCTTCATCCTTTTTGTCCCAACCACTTTCCTCATTTATGCCAATAAGTTCACCTTCACTAAGCTCCTCCAACTGCTTATCTAGAGTCTTTCTGGAAGTGGCAATGTACTGGTATTTTGAAGAAAAGTGCTGCTGAAAGTTATCATATACTTTGGGAAGTTTATGGTGAACATGCTCCATCTTAAGAATGCTGGTTTAAATGCTTTAAAAGTGTTTATTTTCATGTGAAAGACAAAGAACTTCCAGGTTAACTGAAAAAGTTTGAAGACCAACAATTACAAGTGTTATTGGATGAACATGCGTGTCAAACTCAAAATTGCAGAAAGATTAAACATTGCTCAATAAACAATTTCTGATCATTTACAAGCAATGGGGGAAAATTGTAAAGGAAAGAAAACGGGTACCCCATCAAATGAATGAAAGACAAATAGAAAACCAAGAAGTCATCAGTAAAAATGTTGCTTCAATGGCACGAAATAAAGTCTTTTTTTGCATTGAATTGTGACTGGTGATGAAAAGTGGATTATTTTGAGAATCTCAAATGCACAAAATCATGGGTTGATCCAGGTCAACCATCAATATCAACTGCAAGGTCAAATCGCTATGGAAAAAGACAATGCTCTGTGTTTGGTGGGATTAGGAAAGTGTGGTGTATTATGAGTTTCTAAAACCAGGTGAAACCATTAATACTGATTGCTATCAACAACAAATAATCAATTTGAACACTGCAAAGTAATTTTGCTTCATGATAATGCACCATCACAGACTTCAAAACCAGTTAAAGACACATTAAAAGCTCTTCCTGGGAAGTATTAACCCACCTGCTGTATTCACCAGACCTTGCTCCTTCAGATTATCACTTGTTTCGATAGGATGGATGACACTTGCACTTTCTGAGCAGCTTTTCAAAATGTACGAAGAAGTTAAAAATTGGGTCTCTGAATGGTTTGCCTCAAAACAAGAAGTTCAATTGGGATGGTATTCAAAAATTAGCTCGAACATGCAGGAAATGTGTAGCTAGTGGTGGACATTACTTTGAATAAAGCACTTTTGATGCTTCTCTTGAAATTATTGTGTTTTCTTTGATTAACTGGTACACCTAGAAAGCTCTACTTGCCTCAGATCCCCAACCAAAATTTCCAACCTTTAAACTCATCTTTAACGCCCACCCTTCCTCTCCTTTATCACCGAACCCAAATTCACATAGACATACAATCTCTTACAAAAACTTCATGTACCTTATGCCGGGACTATTCCATTCCACCTTAGTCTCATAGGTCTTGTGTTCCTTCATAATTCCAAAACTGCCTTATACAATATAAATATTTCTTTTTGCAAATATCATTTCAACAATAAAAAATATGCCTGCTGGAATTTTATAATTTTATTTATTTATTTATTTATTTATTTATTTATTTATTTAAATTAGAAATATCTTTATTAGCAATATAATATTTTGTTTTTAATTATTTTGAATTTCACATTTAATTACAGAGCTAAGGTGCCCTTGTAAAATGACTTTGTAGTGTTTTCTTTTTTTGTATATGTATTTTGTTCATTGTTTAAAGTATTACAAATAGTAGTACATATGTTTCCTTTTTTCCCTCCCATTGACTTCCTCCTGGTCTCCCCTACCCACCAGCATATACCCTCACCTGATCCCCTCCCCATGTCTTGTATCCATTGGTTATGCTTATATTCATTCATACAAGTCCTTCAGTTGATCTCTTACAGCTCCCACCTCCCACCCTCCCCTGCCTTCCCACTGTAGTTTGACAGTCTGTTCAATGCGTCTTTGCCTTTGTATCTATTTTCCCCCGTTTCTTTTCTTTAAAAAATCTTGCATCTGCATACTAGAGATAAACATATAAGAACAAAAAATGTTTGAGTCTCAGTTTCAATGTCCAACAATTCTGAGTATCAATTTCAATGTCAAATAGTTCCTTGGAATTTTATAATTTTAAAGTAAAATTAAAATTCCTACACCAACTCTCTACCAAGTAATGATTTATATTTTCTATTTTCTGTTCCTCACAAGCAAGCTTATTAAAAAACAGTTATATAAATAAATGTTTTAAAATAATATAATAATGAATAACTGGTTACTGAGTACTTACTATGCATCATTTTTAGATGCACAGTATATAAATACGGTTCCTATATAAAATCAGTTTCCTTTAATAACCCAGCACAGCACTTAAATTTTTAAAGATAGGTTAGATTTAGCTCCTTTAAGTAACTTCTCAAGTGTGTATCTTACTAGTTAACTACCAAAGATCATTATTAATTCAGGAAATCCTTACTTCCCATAGTTCTTATATGTACAAATTTCTATTACCACATTGTGCTATGTGTCTGTATCTTTATTGAGATATAATTCAAATTCCATAAAATCCACTGATTCAAAGTATATAATTCAAGAAATTTTAGTGTATTTAACTTGTACAACTATCACCACAATCTAAATATAGATTATCTTCATCACCCCCAAAAAGAAACCCCACATCAATTGGCTATCATTTCTTATTTCCCCTTACCTCTAAACCCTAGATAATTGCTAATCAATTTTTTAGGGTATGGAATCATACAATATGTGGTCATATATGACTGGCTAAATTTACTTAACATACTATTTTTTATATTCATCCATGTATCATGTATGTGAGTTCCTTAATTTTATTGACACACAGCATTGCATTTTTTAAAACTTTTAAAAAAAATATTTTTATTGATTTCAGAGGGGAAGGGAGATGGAGAGAGAGATAGAAACATCAATGATAAGAAAAAATTATAGAAAGAGGGATAAATCCTGCAACCCAGGCATGTGTCCTTGACTGAAATAGAACCAGGGACCCTTTAGTCCACAGGCCAATGCTCTATCCACTGAGCCAAACCAACTAGGGCTTAAAATGTTTTCTTTTTAATTATATTAATTTTTTTGCAATATAACTTAAATTTAATAGTAGTACATATGTTTTCCTTTACCCCCCGCATTGTCCTCCCCCAGCCTCCCCTACCCCTCAGCACATATCCCCACTTGCTCCCCTCCCCGCCTCAGTGTCTTTCATTCATTGGTTATGCTCATATGCATGCATACAAGTCCATTGGTTGATCTCCCCCAGCTATTGCCCCCCACCCTCCCCAACCTTCCCCCTGTAGCCTGACAGCCTGCCTGTTCAATGCTTCCCTGCCTCTATATCAATCACTCTCCCCTCTTTATTTTCTTCAAAAATATCTTGCATCTGCGTACTAGAAATAAATGTATAAGAACAAAAAATGTTTGAGTCTCAGTTTCAATGTCCAACTGTTCTGAGTCCCAGGTTCAATGTCAAATAGTTCTTGATGAGTACATGTCAGCAATGGTATCCAGATGGTGGACACATCATGGCAATGCAAGTTCCATCCTCTCTGGTTTGGTCCTGGGCCACCGGCAGCCAAACACAGCTGCCAACTGCTAGCATGGCAAGGTGTCATCAGTGTCCACCATCTCTGGACCATCCTCTTGGCTGGAACACACCTGTCAGTTCCTCACTGTCACAGGAAACCACATGGTCTTGGAGTTATTCTCTGAAAACACACAAACACATTCTCAACCAAAAGTTAACAAAGGGATCCTCTCTGCAAATTAGACTTGGGATTCTTTTTATTTTTGCCTAAATGGTTTTCCTTTGGCTTATTTTGACACCATGTGTGTTTTTTGCCTGGGTGTCCAGCTGTTGGAATTACAAATGGAAGTTACTTTTCTGGAGTAAGAATTTTCTAGATATATTTTACTTACATGATATTTTTCCTTACATGATATTATCCCACTATCCCCCCGCCCCCCTTTTTGATTACTGGGGGCTTTTGGTAATTTTATATTGCAATCTTGGTAATTTTAAATTTTAATTTTTGCACACAAATACGACTGCTTTAGGTTCTTTGGATGTTAGGCAATTTTACAGTGAGATGAACTACTAATAGATATTTTAGTTAATGTTTTAGGAACAGCTTTTTGTCTAGTACAGTTAAATTTTCTTGAGTATTCACTTATTTCACTTGTCCAATTTAAATTAGTCTGAAAACTTGATTACTATTTTACTGTCAATTTTAATACTCAAGCAAAAATCTTAGTATACCCTGTAAATATTAGTGGAAAAGATTATTCGCATTCTTGAGTAGGTCCTGAGCATTCCTGCTAATAGACTGCATTTAGATATAGAGCAGCTATTGCTGGCCGAGTCTCTGTCTGCTACCTGGGTCCTGGTCTGAGTTGTGCGTGGGAGGCGCAGCAGCCATGGGGGCAGGAGATCTCCTTCAGGAGGGGTGAGAGTTCAAGCCCCTGCAAGGTTTGTGGGTGAGGGTCTGTGCCCCACCTCTGTTGAACTTTTAGTTCTCTCCTGTTGGCCCCTCTGCGACTGTGCCTGTCTTGGGTTGTTCCTTCCCTGAGGAATCTTACCCGTCTCTGGCTAACCAGCCATGCTCTGGGGCCAAACAGGGTGATGGGAGGTTCAGTTCTGTCCCTTTGAAGTCTATGCCCCCGTGGCCTCCATGTCCAGCAATGGCCTTGGGGTTCCCTCGCCTGGTGGCGGGGTCCCGGTATTGATCACATATCTTGGGGACCCAGGTTTCTTCTCCAGAGAGGGCCCAGCTCACACCATTGGGTGAGAGACAGATCCATGGTGCCAGCAACCCAGAGGCTTTAGCCACAGCTTGAACTGAAAGCTCAGGTAACAGCTGTGTGTTTGGATTGTAAGAAGAGGGTCCCTCTTGGCAAAAAAGGGCAAGAGGGGCCAATATAGAATTCTTGAGTGCCTTCTCAGTAACTTACTTCCTTCTGAAAGGGATTAATTCCTTTCCTATCCTTTTTTAAATTGCTGCCCAACATTCAAAGAATTAGTTTGTAAGTTTATTTGGGATAATTGTATAATACACTATTGTCAAATATCAAAAATTATAATGACATTGTAGAATAATATCATGTAAGGGTATTATGGTGTCATAGGATGTTAAAGAGGGACTAGCCTAAGGACTGGTGACCATAGGAGATGACAATCACTAGGCCATGTAAATTCAATCTCAAACTAGCTGCCATTTTTTTATAACTTTATATAAACTTTGTCAGGGATGTAAAAACACAAATACTTACCTTAGTTGAAGAGGTCAAATATATTGACATTCCCCCTTACTCCCATGCCCTGCCACTTACCCTGAGGTTTGACATTCTGATGGACTTTTCTCAGTCTCTGGATTTGTTCTTGTTCATCAGTCTATGTCATTCATTATATTCCACAAATGTGTGAGATCATCTGATATTTATCTTTCTCTGCCTCGCTAATTTCACATAGCATAATCCCCTCCATCTCCATCCCTGTTGTTGCAAAAGGTAGGAGCTCCGTGTTTTGTTTTACTGCACCATAGTATTCCATTGTGTAGATGTACCATGGTTTTTTAATCCACTCATCTGCTGATGGGCACTTAGGCTGTTTCCAAACCTTAGCTATGGTAAATCATGCTGCTATGAACACAGGGGTGCATATATCCTTTCTAATTCGCATTTCTATTTTCTTGGGGTATATTCCTAGAAGTGGGATCACTGGGTCAAATGGGAGCTCCATTTTTAGCTTTTTGAGGAAAACTCCATACTGTTCTCCACAGTGGCTGCATCAGTTTACAATCCCAGCAGCAGTGCATATGAGTTCTCTTTTGTCCACATCCTCCCCAGCACTTGTAGTTTGTTTATTTATTGATGAAAGCATTCTTACCAGTGTTAGATGGTACTGCATTGCCATTTTCATTTGCATCTCTTAGAAAATACGTAACTTTGGGCAGGTTTTCATATGTCTCTGGAAGTGCATTTTGTCTTCTTTGGAAAAGATTCTATTCAGGTCCATTGCCCTTTTTATTATTGGGTCATTTGTCCTCCTTTTATTAAGTTGTATTAGTTACATATGGATGCTTGAGATTAAACTTTTATCACTGATAACATTTGCAAATATGTTCTCCCATACAGTGGGTTTTCTTGTTGTTTTGTTGATGGTTTCTTTAGCTGTGCAAAAGCTTTTTATTTTGATGTAGTCCCATTTGTTTGCTCTCTCTTTATCTTCCATTGCCCTAGGAGCAGTATCAGTGAAGAAGTTCTTTCAGCATATGTTTGAGATTTTTCTTCCTGTGCAATCCTCCAATATTTTTTAAGGATTCCCATTTACGTTTAAGTTCTGTATCCATTTTGAGTTTATTTTTTTGTGTATGTTGTAAGTTGTTGGTCTAGTTTCATTTTATTGCATGTATCTCTCCAATTTTCCCAACACAATTTATTGAAGAGACTGTCTTGACTCAATTTTATGTTCATGCATCCTTTGTCAAATATTAATTTATCATAGTGGTTTAGTTGATATCTGGATTCTCTATTCAATTCCATTGGTCTATATGTCTGTTCTTGTGCCAATACCAGGCTGTTTTGCGAAACAATAGCTTTGTAATGCAGTTTGAAATTCGGTATTGAAATCGCACCTACGTTGTACTTCTCTCTCAGGATTGCTGTGGCTATTCAGGGTCTTTTCTCATTCCAAAAAATTTTTGGATATTTTTCTCTAGGACTGTGAAATATGCTGTTGGTGTTTTAATGGGGAGTGCATTAAATATATAGATTGCTTTTTGTATTATGGACATTTTAATGATGTTGATTCTCCCTATCCATGAACATGGTATGTTCTTCCACCTGTTTACATCTTCCTCTATCTCTTTTTTTAGTGTCCTGTAGTTTTCTACAAATCGGTCTTTTACCTCATTAGTTAAGTTTATTCCTAGGTATCTTAATTTTTTTGGTGTGATGGTAAATGAGATTACTTTTTAAGTCTCTCTTTCTGTAAGTTCACTATTAATATATAGAAATGCCATAGATTTCATGGCATTAATTTTGTAGCCTGCTACATTGCTGAACTCATTTATTAAGTCTCTTAGTGTTGTATGGAGTCTTTCTGGTTTTTTATATACAATATCATGTCTTCCACAAATGCGGTTATCTTTACTTCTTCTTTTCCAATTTGGATGCCTTTTATTTCTTCTTCTTGTCTAATTGCAATGGCTAATACTTCCAGTAGTATGTTGAACAGAAGTGGTGAGAGTGGGCATCCCTGTCGTATTCCTGTTCTTAGGGGAAATGGTTGTAGTTTTTGCCCATTGAGTATAATGTTTGCTGTGGGTTTATCATATTTGGCTTTTATTATGTTGAGGTATGATCCTTCTATTCCTACCTTGTTGAGAGTTTTTAATCAAGAAAGGGTGTTGGATTTTGTCAAATGCTTTTTCTGCATAAATTGATATGACCATGTGGTTTTCATCTCTCAATTTGTTTATGTGATGTATCAGATTCATTGATTTGCAGATATTGTACCATCCTTGCATTCCTGGGATAAATCCTACCTGGACATGGTGTATGATTTTTCTGATGTACTGCTGGATCTGATTTGCTAGAATTTTATTGAGGATTTTGGCATCGATATTCATAGAGATATTAGTCTCTAATTTCTTTTTCATTGTGTCATCTTTATATGGTTTTGATATGAGTGTGATGCTAGCTTCATAGAAGCAATTTGGAAGTGTACCATCCTCTTGTATTTTCTGGAATTGTCTGAAGAGGGTACGTTTTAGTTCTTCCTTGAATTTTGGTAAAACTCCCCTGTGAAGCCATCTGGTCCTGGACTTTTATTTGCTGAAAGGTTTTTGAGGACTGCTTCAATTTCTTCCATAGTTATTGGTCTATTGAGCTGTTTAGATTCTTCCTGATTGAGTTTTGGGAGGTTATATTTTTCTAGAAACATATACATTTCCTCCACGTTGTCCAGTTTGTTGGAGTAGAGTTGTTCATAGTATTTTTTAACAATCCTTTGTATTTCAATGGGGTCTATCATTTCTCAAATTATTTATTAGGGTCCTCTCTCTTTGCTTCTTGGTGAGTCTGGCTAGAGGTTCATGAATCTTCTTTATCCTTTCAAAGAACCAGTTCTTGGTTTTATTGATCTTCTGTATTGTTTCTTTGGTCTCTATGTTGTTTATCTCTGCTCTGATCTTTACTATTTCCTTCCTTCTGCTTACACTGGGCTCTTCTTGTTGCTATCTTTCTAACTCTTTCAGTTGTTGGGTTAGATAATTTATTGCCACTGTTTCTTGTTTTTTGCAATAGAATTGTAGAGCTATGAATTTCCATCTCAAAACTGCTTTTTTGTGTCCCATAGATTTTGGATTGTTGTGCTATCATTGTCATTTGTTTCCATGATGTTTTCTATCTCTTCCTTAATCTCTCTAGTAACCCAGTCATAGTTTAATAGCATGCTGTTTAGTCTCCATGTGTTCGATTTCTTTGGATTGTTTCTATTGTAGTTGATTTCCAGCTTTATGCCACTGTGATCTGAGAATATACTTGATATGATTTCTATCTTCTTGAATTTGGAGAGACTTTGCCTATGACCCAACACATGGTCTATCTTTGAGAATGACCCATGGGCACTTGAAAAGAATGTATATTCTGTGGCTTTGGGGTGAAATGATTTGAAGATGTCAATTAATTCCATCTGGTCTAGTGAGTCACTGAGGATTGATGTTTCTTTACTGTCTTTTTGTTTAGAGGATTTGTCCAATGGTGATAGTGGGGTATTAAAATCTCCTACTATGATGGTATTGCTATCTATCTCTCTCTTGGTATCATACAGGAGTTTTTTTATGTATTTGGGTGCTCCTGTATTTGGTGCGTATATGTTTACCAGGGTTATTTCTTCCTGTTGGATTGCTCCCTTTAGTATTATGAAGTGGCATTTTTTATCTCTCATTATATCCTTAACTTTGAGATCTTATTTGTGGGATATAAATATTGCTACCCCAGCTTTTTTCCATTTCCATTCACCTGAAGAACCTTTTTCCATCCTTTCACCTTCAGTATGTGTGCGTCTTTTTTTTTTTTTTTGGGGGGGGGGGGGTTTCTGGTAGACAGCATATATATGGGTTGTGTTTTCTTATCCAGTCCATTATCCTATGTCTTTTGATTGGAGCATTTAAACTGTTTACATTTAAAGTTATTATTGATAGGTACTTATTTGTGGCCATTTTTGTTCTTTACCCTTGTGTTCTTTCTTGGCTTCCTATTTCTTTTTACAGCAGACCCTTTAGCATTTCTTGCATTGCTGGTTTGGTGGTAATGTATTCCCTTACACCTCTTTTGTCTGTGAAGCTCCTGATTTGACCTTCAATTTTGATTGATAGCCTTGCTGGGTACAGTATTCTAGGATTCAGACCCTTTCTTTGCATGACTTTGTATATTTCATTCCAACCCCTTCTGGCCTGATAAGTTTCTGTAGAGAATCACTTGCTAATCTGATGGGGATTCCTTTGTAGGTGACTTTCTGTCTCTCTCTGTTGGCTTTTTAGATTCTCACTTTCTCGTTGATGTTTGCCAATTTAATTATAATATGCCTGGGTGTAGGTCTTTTGGGTTTATTTTGCTTGGGACTCTGTGAGCTTCTTGGATTTGTGTGAGTTTTTTCTTTGCTATATCAGAGAAGTTTTCTCTCATTATTTCTTCCACAGGTTTTCTATTCCTTGCTGTTTTCTATCCCTCTGGAAGCCCTATTATGCAGTTGTTGTTTTGTTTCATGTTGTCTCAAAATTCCCTTAGGCTCTCCTCCTGCTTTTTAATTTTTTTTCTAGAAGATGCTCTACTTGGGTATTTTTTCCTACCTTGTCTTCCAGCTCACTGAAGCGGTCCTCTGCTTCTTCTAGTCTACTCCTGATTCTTTCTATTGAGTTCTTTACCTCAGCAATGTCACTTTTCTTTTTTTCTTGGCTCTTCTTCATTTCTTCCTAAGTCTTCTTCATTTCTTCTTCGGTCTTCTTCAATTCCTCTTGGTTGGTACTCATAATGACTTCTATTCTCTTTAGCCACCCTATGACCATTTCTCTGAACTCTCTCTCTGACAGGCTGCTTGCTTCCATTTCATTTATCTCTTTTTCTGGTGAGGTTTGTTTTTCTTTCATTGGTGGGCTGTTTCTTTGTCTCCACATGGTCTCTCTTCTCTGTGTGTCTGGTTATGTAGTTCTCACTCTTCCATGTTGATTTTAAGGCTCAAACTACAGCACAACCAGGTGCAATGCACAAGGCACTGAACAGGAATGTATTCACAGTATTGGTAACTCCAAATTAAAGGCGATTGCCAGAGGAAGGCAAATTAGGTGATAGGTAAGAAAGAAGACAGTATGAGAAAACACACACACACCAGAAAGAAAGAAAGAGAGATAGAAAGAAAGAAAGAAAGAAAGAAAGAAAGAAAGAAAGCAAGCCAAAATGAAATTGGGAAAAGGGGAAGAAGTAAAAAGTAAAAAAGGGGGAATAAACTATAAGTATGCATTGAAAACTCCTATAGGACAGCCACTAATTCCAGCATAAGTCAGCAACACATACCTGGAAATTGATACAAACTATATATAACAACTAATCAAGGGAGGTGAGGGAACACAGAAGCATAAATCTATCAAAAACCAATGCAAACGATATCAAAACAAAAAACAATGCCAAAAAAACCCCACAAAACAAATTAAAAGAAAAGAATAAGCAAACCAATATCACAAACATGCATAAAATATCTATATAATCAACAGTCAGGTAAACATCAGCAGGACAGAGAGAAAAACAAGTTAGGATAGTGAAGTCAGAGAAGCGAGAGGTGTGTATGGACTCAGAGCAGGTGGTTGGAGATTAGATATAAAAGTGGGGTGACATTTGAATAGGGACTAAAAAGAGAGAATAAAGAAAATCTAAAGCAGGAAAAGTGTAAGGGGAACAAGACACTAACTAGGGAAAGGTTAGCAAGAGAGTGTTGGCATAAGGGTGAAGTTGAGGTAAAGTAAAAAGATACTGAAGGGTAGATGAAAATAGACTGTATAACACTAATCCCAAGGTAGAATAAAGATGGAATAAAATGGCAATTTAAAAAAAGGTTAAATAGACAGCTGGAGAAAATGGCGGCGGAACGGAGGGATTCGATCTGAATCTGCTCACAGGGCAGAGGGAGGGAGCAGCTGAAAGTCGCACAGGGAGCAATTGTCGGCGACTAGGGGGACAGCTGTGCTCCAGGAGAAGATAGAGGACTGCAGGGCTGGCCTCACTAGCCTGAGCGGCCCCAGTACTGCTGGGTTCTCTCCCTGAGCCAGCTGCGCGAGGAGGCGCGTGGAGGCGGACCACGACATCTTGAACCAGAGGAGCCGGAAAATATACAGCTGCTGTATGCGGTACCGGCTGGACCGCTGGGGCTCCCGGAGCACCGGCGCCCAGTTGGCGCGGAGGCGCGCAGAGCCCAGGGAGCTCTAAACTCCAGCGCAGAAAGGCCAGATTTCCCTGGGGGTACTTTGGGCGCGAAACTGAGAGGGCTGGCAGTATGGGAGATCTGCACCGTGGAACTCAAAACCTGGAGATCTGCACCTGAAATAGAATCTGTGGCTGTTGAAGCTGGTAAACGTGGGAGAGGGCCCTTGGAGCTGGTGGCAGAGTTGATCCCTGGAGCGCAATCGGTTTGGACCTGACAGAGGGGGGAAGCCCGGAAGATTTTGGGAGGGTCCTGGCTGCTAAAACAGCAGTCACCATTAGAGAGGCAGTATTGTATAGTTCAGAATAGAGAGGACCAATAGACCCAGAAGTCAATCTAGAAACACTGCCACCCAGGGGCCAAATCACAAATTGACTCTTATGTGACAGGGAATTGATTATATTTTCTCTTTGACCTTGGGAATACAGTCTATTTTCATCTACACTTTAGTATCTTTTACTCTACCTCAACTTCACCTTTATACCACCACTCTCTGGCTAACCTTTCCCTATTTAGTGCCTTGTTTCCCTCACACTTTTCCCGCTTTAGATTTACCTAATTCTTTCCCCTTACCCCCTGTTAAAATTTCACCCCACTGATATATCTAATCTCTAACGACCTAATCCAAGTGCATATATACCTCTAGCTTCTCTGACTTCACTATCTTAAAGTGTTTTTAGCCCTGTCCTGTTGTTGTTGTTTACTTGACTGTTGATTATATTGATTTTTTAAGCAGGTTTATGAGATTGATTTGCTTATTCTGTTATTTTGGTTTGTCTTGTAGGGGGGGTTATTTTTATTTTTGGTGTTGTTTCTTGTTTTGTTGTCCTCATCTGCATTATTTTTGAGATAGATTTTTGCTTCTGTGTTCCCTCACCTCTCTTGATATTAGTAGTTGTATGTAATTTGTATCAATCTCCAAGTACTTGTTGCAGGTTTTGGTTCGGATTAGGGGCTGTCCTATAGGAGTTTTCACCCCACATTTATAATTTACTCCTTTTATTTCTTTTTTTTTCTTCTCCCCCTTTTCCCATTATCACTTTGGCATTCCTGTCTTTCTTTTTTGTGAGTTCATATGTGTGGGGGGGGTCTCTTTCTTTTTTGTGTGAGTGTGGGTGTGTGAGTGTCTGTGTGGGTCTGGGGGAGGTTCTCTTTCTTTTTTCCCACCTATCACTGAATTTGCCTTTCTCTGGTGGTCACCTTTATTTGGAATTACAATTACTTTAACTACATTCCGGTTCAGTGCCTGGTGCGGTGCACCTGGTTGTGTTGTATTTTGTGCCTTTAAATCAACGCAGGAGAGTGAGAACTACATAACCAGATACACAGAGAAGAGAGACCATGGGAAGACAAAGAAATAGCCCACATATGAAAGAAAAACAAGGCTCGCCAGAAAAGGAGGTAAACGAAATGGCAGTGAACAACCTGTCAGAGAAAGAATTCAGAGAAATGGTCATAAGGTGGCTGAAAAGAATGGAAGACAAATTTGATAATATGAGTAAGAACCAAGAGGAAATGAGGAAGACCCAGGAAGAAATGATGAAGAGCCATGAAGAAATGAAGAGGAGCCACGAAGAAATGCAGAGGAGCCAAGAAGAAATGAAAAGTGACATTGCTGAAGTAAAGAATTCAATAGAAAGTATTAAGAGTAGACTAGAAGAAGCAGAGGATCGCATCAGTGAGCTAGAAGACCAGGTAGAAAAAAATAACCAAGTAGAGCAGCTTCTAGAAAAAAAAATTAAAAAGCAGGAGGAGAGCCTAAGAGAATTTTGGGACAACATGAAACAAAACAACATCCGTATAATTGGGCTTCCAGAAGGACAGGAAACTGAGCAAGGAATAGAAAACCTGTTGGAAGAAATAATGACAGAAAACTTTTCTGGTATAGGAAAGGAAAAACCCACACAAATCCAAGAAGCTCACAGAGTCCCAAGCAAAATAAACCCCAAAAGACCTACGCCAAGGCACATTATAATTAAATTGGCAAACACCAATGACAAAGTAAGAATCTTAAAAGCTGCCAGAGAGAGACAGAAAGTCACCTACAAAGGAACACCCATCAGACTAACAAGTGATCTCTCAACAGAAACCTATCAGGCCAGAAGGCAGTGGAATGAAATCTACAAAGTCATGCAAAGGAAGGGTCTGAATCCTAGAATACTGTACCCAGCAAGGCTCTCAAACAAAATTGAAGGTCAAATGAGGAGCTTCACAGATAAAAAAGGACTAAGGGAATTCGTCACCACCAAACCAGCAATGCAAGAAATGCTAAAGGATCTGCTCTAAAAAGAAATAGGAAGTGAAGAAGGAACACAGGGGCAAAGAACAAAAATGGCAACATATAAGCACCTATCAATAATAACTTTAAATGTAAACGGTTTAAATGCTCCAATCAAAAGACATAGGGTAATAGACTGGATAAGAAAACACAACCCATGTATCTGCTGTCTACAAGAAACCCACCTCCGAAAAAAAGACGCACACAGACTGAGGATGAAAGGTTGGAAAAAAGTTATTCAGGCGAATGGAAATGAAAAAAAAGCTTGGGTAGCAATACTTATATCTGACAAATTAGATCTCAAAGTGAAGGACATAACAAGAGATAAAGAAGGCCACTTCATAATACTAAAGGGAGCAATTCAACAAGAAGAAATAACTCTTGTAAACATATACGCACCCAATACAGGAGCACCCAAATATATACAAAAACTCCTAGAGGACATCAAGGGAGAGATAGACAGCAATACAATCATAGTAGGAGACTTTAATACCCCATTATCACCATTGGACACATCCTCTAAACAAAAAATCAGTAAAGAAACATCAATTCTCAATGACTCACTTGTCCAGATGGAATTAATTGACATCTTCAGATCGTTTCACCCCAAAGCCACAGAATATACATTCTTTTCAAGTGCCCATGGGTCATTCTCAAAGATAGACCATGTGTTGGGTCATAGGCAAAGTCTCTCCAAATTCAAGAAGGTAGAAATCATATCAAGTATATTCTCAGATCACAGTGGCATAAAGCTGGAAATCAACTACAATAGAAACAATCCAAAGAAATCGAACACATGGAGACTAAACACCATGCTATTAAACTATGACTGGGTTACTAGAGAGATTAAGGAAGAGATAGAAAACATCATGGAAACAAATGACAATGATAGCACAAAAATCCAAAATCTATGGGACACAGTGAAAGCAGTTCTGAGAGGGAAGTTCATAGCTCTACAATCCTACTGCAAAAAACTAGGAACAGCGGCAATAAATTATCTAACCCAACAACTCAAAGAGTTAGAAAGAAAGCAACAAGAAAAGCCCAGTGTAAGCAGAAGAAAGGAAATAGTAAAGATCAGAGCAGAAATAAATGACATAGAGACCAAAGAAACAATACAGAAGATCAATGAAACCAAGAGCTGGTTCTTTGAAAGGATAAACAAGATTGATGAACCTCTAGCCAGACTCACCAAGAAGCAAAGAGAGAGGACCCTCATAAATAAAATCAGAAATGAAAGAGGTGAAATAACAACAGACCCCACTGAAATACAAAGGATTGTTAAAAAATACTATGAACAACTCTACTCCAACAAACTGGACAACCTGGAGGAAATGGATATGTTTCTAGAAAAATATAACCTCCCAAAACTCAATCAAGAAAAATCTAAACAACTCAATAGACCAATAACTGTGGAAGAAATTGAAGCAGTCACCATAAAGCTTCTGGCAAACAAAAGCCCAGGGCCAGACGACTTCAGAGGGGAGTTTTACCGGACATTCAAGGAAGAACTAAAACCTATACTCCTCAGACTATTCCAGAAAATTCAAGAGGATGGAACACTTCCAAACTCCTTCTATGAAGCTAGCATCACCCTAATACCAAAACCAGATAAAGACGACACAATGAAAGAGAATTACAGGCCAATATCCCTCATGAATATAGATGTCAAAATCCTCAATAAAATTCTATCAAATCGGATCCAGCAGTACATCAGAAAGATCACACACCACGACCAAGTAGGATTTATCCCAGGAATGCAAGGATGGTACAATATCCGCAAAACAATAAATGTAATACATCACATAATCAAATTGAGAGATAAAAATCACATAGTCATATCAATTGATGCAGAAAAAGCATTTGACAAAATCCAACATCCTTTCTTAATAAAAACTCTCAATAATGTAGGAATAGAAGGATCATACCTCAACATAATAAAAGCCATATATGATAAGCCCACAGCATACATCACACTCAATGGGCAAAAACTACAACCATTTCCCGTAAGAACAGGAACAAGACAGGGTTGCCCACTTTCACCACTCCTGTTCAACATAGTACTGGAAGTATTAGCCATTGCAATTAGACAAGAAGAAGAAATAAAAGGCATCCAAATTGGAAAAGAAGAAGTTAAGCTATCCTTATTTGCAGATGACATGATATTGTACATAAAAAACCTGAAAGACTCCATAAAAAAGTTAGTAGACTTAATAAATGAGTTCAGCAATGTAGCAGGCTACAAAATTAATGCCAAGAAATCTATGGCATTTCTATACACTAATAGTGAACTTACAGAAAGAGATACTAAAAAACAATCCCATTTACCATCACACCAAAAAAATTAAGATACCTAGGAATAAACTTAACTAAGGAGGTAAAAGATCTATTCGTGGAAAACTACAGGACACTGAAAAAAGAGATAGAGGAAGATGAATACAGGTGGAAGAACATTCCATGTTCATGGATTGGGGGAATCAACATAATTAAAATGTCCATACTACCCAAAGCAATCTATAAATTTAATGCACTCCCCATTAAAATACCAATGGCATATTTCACAGACCTAGAAAGAACTCTCCAAAAATTCATCTGGAACAAAAATAGGCCCAGAATAGCCACAGCAATCCTGAGAAAGAAGCACAAAGTCGGTGGGATTTCCATACCAGATTTCAAGCTGTATTACAAGGCTACTGTTCTTAAAACAGCCTGGTACTGGCACAAGAACAGACATATAGATCAATGGAATAGAATAGAGAATCCAGCTATCAACCCAATCCACTATGCTCAATTAATATTTGACAAAGGAGGCAGGAACATAAAATGGAGTCAAGACAGTCTCTTCAATAAATGGTGTTGGGAAAATTGGACAGATACATGAAAAAAAATGAAACTAGAGCACCAACTTACACCATACACAAAAATAAACTCAAAATGGATACAGGACTTAAACGTAAGACAGGAAACCATAAAAATATTAGAGGAATCTACAGCAAGAAAAATCTCAGACATATGCCAAAAGAACTTCTTTGATGATACTGCTCCGAGGGCAATGGAAGCTAAAGAGAAAATAAACAAATGGGACTACATCAAAATCAAAAGCTTTTGCACAGCTAAAAAAACCATCAAAAAAACAACAAGAAAACCCACTGTATGGGAGAACATATTTGCAAATGTTATTCGTGATAAAGGTTTAATCTCAAGCATCTACAGGCAACTCACCCAACTCAATAAAAGGAGGACAAATGATCCAATAAAAAAATGGGCAACAGACCTAAATAGAATCTTCACGAAAGAAGACAAAAGGAAGGCCCAGAGACATATGAAAACTTGCTCAAAGTCAGTTATTATCCGAGAGATGCAAATCGAAACGACTATGCAGTACCATCTCACACCTATCAGAATGGGTCACATCAACAAATCAACAAACGACAAGTGCTGACGAGGATGCGGAGAAAAAGGAACTCCCCTGCACTGCTGGTGGGATTGTAGACTAGTACAGCCACTGTGGAGAACAGTGTGGAGATTCCTCAAAAAACTAAAAATGGAGCTCCCATTCGACCCAGTGATCCCACTTCTAGGAATATACCCCAAGAAATTAGAAAGGCAAATTAGAAAGGATATATGTACCCCTATGTTCATAGCAACACAATTTACCATAACTAAGTTTTGGAAACAGCCGAAGTGCCCATCAGCAGATGAGTGGATTAAAAAACTATGGCACATTGTCACAATGGAATACTACGCTGCGGAAAAAAAGAAGGAGCTCCTACCATTTGTAACAACATGGATGGATTTGGAGAACATTATGCTAAGTGAAATTAGCCAGGCAGAGAAAGACAAATATCACATGATCTCACTCATTTGAGGAATACAATCAATGACATAGACTGATGAACAAGAATGGATCCAGAGACTGAGAAAAGTCCTTCAGAATGTCAAACCTCAGGGTAAGTGGCAGGTGTTGGGAGTAAGTGGAAAAGTCAATATACTTGAACTCTTGAACTGAGGTAAGTGATTTGTGTTTTTACATCCCTGACAAAGTTTATATAAAATTATAAAAAAATGGCAGCTAGTCTGACATTGAATTGACATGGCCTAGAGCTTGTCATATCCTATGGAGACCAGTCCTTAGGCTAGGCCCTGCTTAACCTCCCATGACACCATAATACCCTTACATGATATTATTCTACAATGTCATTATAATATTTGATATTTGACAACAGCATATTATACAGTTATCCCAAATAAACTTACAAACTAATTCTTTGAATGTTGGGCAGCAACTTAAAAAAGGATAGGAAAGAAATTAATGCCTTTCAGAAGGAATTAAGGCACTGGGAAGGCATCTGAGCATTCTATATTGGCCCTTCTTGCCCTTTCTGCCAAGAGGGACCTTCTTCTTACTATCCAAATACACACAGCTGATGCCAGCGTTTTCAGTTCCAGCTGTGGCTGAAGCCTTTGGGCAGCTGGCACCATGGATCTGTATCTCGACCAATGGTGTGAGCTGGGCCCTCTCTGGAGAAGAAACCTGGGTCCCCCGAGATAAGTGATCAATACCAGAACCCCGCCACCAGGCGAGGGGACCCCAAGGCAGGTACTGGACGTGGAGGCTACAGGGGGGCATAGACTACAAAGGAGACAGAACTGAATCTCACATCACCCTGTTTGGCCCCGGAGGATGGCTGGTTAGCCAGAGACGGGTAAGATTCCTCAGGGAAGGAACAACCTAAGACAGGCACAGTCGCAGAGGGGCCAACAGGAGAGAACTAAAAGGTCAACAGAGGTGGGACACAGACCCTCATCCACAAACCTTGGCAGGGGTTTGAATTCTCAACCCTCCTAAGGGAGGTCTCCTACCCCCACGGCTGCTTCGCCTCCCACACACAACTCATACGGGGACCCAGGGGCAGACAGAGACTCGGCCAGCAATAGCTGCTCTATATCTAAATTCAGTCTATTACCAGGAATGCTCGGGACCTACTCAAAATTGCAAATATTCCTTTCCACTAGTATTCACAGGGTAAACTAAGATTTCTGCTTGAGTATTAAAATTGACAGGAAAATAGTAATCAAGTTTTCAGATTAATTTAAATTGGCCAAGTGAAATATGTGAATACTCAAGAAAAATATAGTGTACTGGACAAAAAGCTTTTCCTAAAACATTAACTAAAAAATCTATTAGTAGTTCATCTCACTGTAAAATTGCCTAACATCCAAAGAACCTAAAGCTGTCACTTTGTGTGCAAAAATTAAAATTTAAAATTATCAAGACTGCAATATAAAATTTCCAAAAATCCCCATTAATCAAAAAAGGGGAAGGGACAGCGGGGTAATATCATGTAAGGGAAAAAAAATATCGAGTAAGTAAAATACATCTAGAAAATTCTTACTCCAGTAAAGTAAATTCCTTTTGTAAAAACAATTGCAGGATACCCATGAAAAAACACACATGGTGTCAAAATAAGCCAAAGGAAAATCATTTAGGCAAAAATTAAAAAGAATCCCAAGTCTATTTTGCATAGAGGGTCCCTTTGTTAACTTTTGGTCGAGAATGTGTTTGTGTGTTTTCAGAGAACAACTCCAAGACCATGTGGGTTCCTGCGACGGTGAGGAACTGATGGACCTGTTCCAGTCACGAGGATGGTCCAGAGATGGGGGACACTGACGACACCTTGCCATGCTAGCTGTCAGCAGCTGTGCATGTCTGCAGGCAGCCCAGGACCAAACCAGAGAGGATGGATCTTGCATTGCCACGATATGTCCACTATCTGGATACCATTGCTGACTTATACACATAAAGAATTATTTGACACTGAAACTGGGACTCAGAAAAGTTGGACATTGAAACTGAGACTGAAACATTTTTTGTTCTTATACATTTATTTCTAGTATGCAGAGGCAAGATATTTTTGAAGAAAAGAAACAGGGGAGAGTGATTGATATAGAGGCAGGATGACCTTGAACAGGCTGTCAAGCTACAGGGGGAGGCTTGGGTGGATGGGAGGCAGATGCGGGGGGAGATCAACTGAAGGACTTGTATGCATGCATATGAACATAACCAATGAATGAAAGACACTGGGGCGGGGAGGGGGGGAAGCTGGGGATATGTGCTGGGGGGTGGGGGAAGCTGGGGGGAGGATAAGGGGGAGGGGGAAAGGAAAACATGTGCTACTATTTTACTGCAAAAAATCAATAAAAATAATTTTAAAAAAAAGGTTAAATAGTAGTAGAAATAAAATTGATTCCTTAATTTTTGTTACACAAGAGTCAATTTGTGATTCAGCCCCTGGGTGGCAATTTTTCTGGATTCTCTTCCGGGTCTATTGGTCCTCTCTTGCCTGAACTAAAATCCCACTGTCCCTGTGGTATTCAGTACTATTTGTGGGAATGGTCTGCCCCAGAGCTGCCTCTATAATGGTGACCACCTGTTCTGATCCCCAGACTTCAGAAAAACAGCTCACTCCGCGTTCTTCCACGTTATCCCCCACCACGGGATCCCACGTTCCTGGTTTAGCACTGAGAAACTCAGATTAGGAGAGGAAAGAACTCAAGCGCGTGAATTCAAGTTCCACTCATATGTCTGTACGAAATCCCTTTCCCCCTTGGGTTTGGCAGCCCGCTCCCTCCAAAAATTGTTAGGCTGGCCTTCTCCATCAGGTCCAAATTTGTTGCTTTCTAGGAATCCCCTCTGCCACCAGCTCCAAGGGCCCTCTTCCACGTTTACCAGCTCCAACAGCCAATGACCTTTTTTTTTTCAGGTGCGCAGCTCCCTGCTTTGCAAGCTCCCCTAACACCAGGTGAAATCTGACATTTCAGTGGCGGAGCACAGGGCTCCTCATAATCTGTTTCTGCGCCAACTAGGAACCGGTGTTCTGGGGGGTCTCAGCCATTCAGTGGGTACTGCAGCTGTAAAATTTTCAGGCCCTTCCCCTTCAAGATAGCGCAGTCCGCCTCTGAGCCAGTGGCTCCTCGAGAGAACCCAGCCACACCAGGGCTGCTTGGTTAGGGGAGTCAAATCCAGCAGTCCCCCTCCTTCTCCCAAAGCCCAGCTGTCCCCAAACACACCCTGCACGACCCTCAGCTGCTCCCTCCGTCTGCCACAGTATTGCATTTTATAGAGATACTTTATTTTACATATCCATTCATTATGGTTTCAACATTCTGGTTGTTTCCAGATTTGCCTGTTTTAAATAACGCTGCTATGAAAATTATTGTATAAGTCTTTGTGTTTTATCATGATGTATTAACTGAAATTCTTACAATAAAAACATTATAGCTAGCTTTCAGTCCAAAATTACTACATAAATAACAGAGGCCGATCATGCTCAATGACTAATCACATCACTTCTTGCAAAGTCTGTGGATTATCGCTCACTGGCCATATCTCTGGTTGATACATAGCAGCAGCAAAGCATGTGGTATTGACTCTTGTCTTGAAACAATAAACTCCTGTGATAGTCAATAAAAATAGATAATCAAAAGAGGAAATTGACCAATAAAGATGAAATGTAGTAAAAGAAACCAAAAACTGATAACGCTAGAAGTGAAATTAGAACCAACCATAAATAGAGTTATAGAATAAATAGCTTACTGTGCGAGTGTTTACTAGTACAGGTTCAACCATAGCAATAGAAATTAGGAATTGAAAAAAATCCTTGTTTCTTGTTTGCATTCATGCAGACATGCATGGCAATCAGCTTATATGTGAAAAATATTATTATTTAAACCTAAATCTGTGGCCTGTTATAAATCTTCATATAGAAATGCCAGTTAATTTGTTTTTACTTGGTATTATCTTAGTTCAGCTCCTAGAAAAGAAAGAAGTTATATTTTTTAAAGTCTGGATTCTTTTGGTTATAAAGTATCTTATTCAGTTAGAAGTCCCTGAACATTTATTTTATTATTTTTCTTAATAGAGTCATAGAATACAATCTGAGAAGTTTGCATTAATTTACTTTGATGGATCTTTGCCTTTATGACAAATACTTCATATTTCAGTTTGTATTAAAATATTTGAAATCCTTTATTGGATGTTTAACAGCTTTCTTCATTTGTATATTTAGTCACAAAGAATGATTCTTGTCTCATGTGCTGAAAGAAATTATAGATGAATCCTTAGTTGAAAAATATTGTGGATGTTATATCAGCAATATACTATCTTTTTTGCACTTGGAAGACCAAGAAAATTAAATTTTTATGTCAATATATTTTAATGAAACTGACCTTATGATAAATTTGTTACTGACTAAAATAAAATGGCTTCATTTCTCCAATATTAAAAGTTCAGTGAAAGACAGTCGGAGAGAATATTAAAAGAATGAGTGATGAAAATAATTTGCTTTGGAAAAAAAATTATGTTTGTCTTTGTTTCTCAAGGTGAATAGAAGATCATCTACAATTCCACTTCAAAAATTAAAGCATAACAGACAAAAGTACATGGCAGACACATAAAACATTTTAGTTGTATTCTTTTTGTATTTACTAATTAATTCTTAATTCTTACATTTTTAATATAAGTTTCATAAATTGTCTTTTAAATAAAAAAGACTGTTCTAATTATTGTTGTTACATAACACAATACCCCAACACTCAACACAATCATATTTTGAGTAATACCATGTAAATTGGTCAACTCTTGCTGGGGACAACTCATTTGTATTCCATGTGTCATTAGGTAGGGCATCTCCACAGAAACTGGAGAATCTTTTTCCAAGTTGGATCATAAATATGCTGGCAAGCTGATGGTGGCTGGTGCTGGGGGTTCCTGTCTATGTAGCTCTCTCTATAGGATGGCTTGTGCTTCTTCACATAATTGTCTTTAATTTTTTAGAGAAATCATCTCCAGACACAAGAAATTTAATGCTAATGCAGAAAATAAAATGGAATAAGCATTGCTTAGAGAATCACTTAAAATAAAGTCAAGAGGCTATTAAGGAAATGGGGCCCTGTGCACATCTCAGAGCTGCTATTAAGTTGCTGAACCTGCTACTCAGCTCAGCTGAAAACATCTTGGAACAACACAATAACTGCTATATGTATAGATATAGACTTTGCTTCCTCCTTGTTTGCATATCAGAACTAACTTATCCCTGTTAACCTAGCTTGCAATCCTTCATTTGCATGTAAGACTTACATTTTGTGTTTTTGCCCTTAAAAACCCTGCCTTTTCTTGTTCTCACCAGAGTGTGGTTTGCATTACTGCTTGAATCTTCATCTCTCAGATTGTAATCCTAATGCTCAAATAAATGCTTATTCTTTATTATGGTCTGAACCTCTTCTTTAGTTGACATTTTATTATAGGTTCCTTAAGGTTTCAGCCTAAAAGATAACAAAGTATCACTATGGTTCTATTCTGCTTGTCAAGCAATCACAAAATTCAGATGCAAGGAGAGTAGATATAAACACCATCTTTGTTTGGCAGGAGTTTCAAAAAATTTATAGCCATGTTTAAACCACCACAGACATAGGGAAAAGGTTATACTAAAACAATAGAACCTTTCTGTGAGGTAATCTATTACAAATTTTTGTCCCAAGTTAAATATTTTTATATTTCATCTTAAAACTACATGTCCAGAGTTTAGCTAACCTACTTCATGATAGTGTTGCCTCTACATCATTTTGTTTGGCCAAATGGAGTGCAGGGGCCTTGAAATGACACCAGTTCCTTCATGCAAGCACATGCTTTGGATAGCAACCCACAGAGTCACAAGCAAATGTTTCCCAACACTCCTTGTGGTCAACAGTCTTTCCTAATTCCCAGCATTGTGTGCCTTGTGTGTCTTTTAGATAAAACCCGATGGAGATTACAAAAAGCCCACTCTTTTGATTTGAATGGATCAATTCAACTCTAGCCTGAAATGCCGCTTACTCCACACAAGGACCCTGATAAAGGCCTGTGCAGCAACTCTCTCTCTCCTCTTCCTTTGTGTCCCTGTGTGGAGTATGTGGTATACCTTGACGAGTGCTGTGTACTTATCCCAGAATTTGTAAATGGTAAACTTCTCTATTTTAAATTTCCTTTGTGGTCCCATTTCTTTATTTTTTCCTTAGTTTCCTCTGCCCTAGGAGATGTATCGATAAACATATTGCTATAAAAGATGTCTGAGATTTTGCTGCCTATGGTTGCTGCCTATGGTTTCTTCTAGGATTTTATGGTTTCCCAAGTTACATTTAAATCTTTTACCCATTTTGAGTTTATTCTTGTATACGGTGTAAGTTGATGATATGGTTTCATTTTTATGCATATATCTATCCAATTTCCCCAGCACCACTTCTTGCCTCCATTGTAAGTTCTTGCCTCCTCTGTCAAATATTAATTGACTATAATGGCTTGGGTTGATGTCTGAGTTCTCTGTTTCATTCCATTGATCTATATGTCTGTTCTTATGCCAGTACCAGGCTTTTTTGATTATAGTGGTTTTGTAGTATAACTTGATATCTGGTATTATGTTTCCTTCAACTTTGTTCTTCTTTCTCAAGATTGCTGCAGCTATTCGGGGTCATTTTTGGTTCCACACAAATTTTTGTAGCATTTGTTCTAGATGTGTGGAATATGCCATTGATTTTTTTAAAAAGGGATTACATTGAATCTGTAAATTGCCTGGGGTAATATGGACATTTTGATGAAGTTGATTCTACCAATCTATTAACATGGTATATTCTTGTACTTATTTATATCTTCTTTTATCTCTTTTTTCAATGTCCTGTAGTTTTCCAAGTACAATTCTTTTACCTCCTTGGTTATGTTTATTCCTAAGTATCTTAATTTATTTAATGCAATGATAAATGTAGTTGTTTATTTAATATCTTTCTGATAATTCATTATTAGTGTATAAAAAAGCCATCGATTTTTGAGTGTTGATTTTGTATACTGCTAAATTGCTAAATTCCTTTATTAAATCTAGTAGGGTTTTTTTGGTGGAGTTTTTGGGGTTTTCTATGTACAGTATCATGTTATCTGTGAATAATTGGAGTTTTTCTTCCTCTTTTTTTAATTTGGTTGCCTTTTATTTATTCTTCTTGTCTAATCACTGTGGCTAGGACTTCCAGTACTATCTTGTTCCTATTTTTAGTGGAAATAGTTTTAGTTTTTGCCATTGAGTATCATATTCACTGTAGGTTGTCATATATGGCCTTTATAATGTTGAGATATGTTCCCTCTATGCCCACTTTGCTGAGAGTTGTTTTTTTTTTTAATCAAAATGGGTGTTGGATTTTGGTCAAATGCTTTGTCTGTGACTGCATAGCAAAATAAACCATCAATAAAATAAAAATGAAGCCCACTGCATGGAAGTAAATATCTGGCAATGTTACATATGATAAAGGGTTAATATCCAAAATATAAAGACACTCATACAACTAAACTAAAGGAAGACAAACAATCCAATTAAAAATGGACAAAGGACCTAAATATACAATTCTCCAAAGTGGACATACAGATGGTCAAGAGACATATGAAAAAAATGATCAAAGTCACTGATCATTAGACAGACACAAATCAAAATGACAATGAGGTAGCACCTTACACCTGTCACAATGGCTACCATTGACAAATCAACAAATTAACAAGTGCTGATGAGGATGTGGAGAAAAGGGAAGCCTAGCACACTGATGGTGGAAATGCAGACTGGTGAAGCCACTGTGGAACCAGTACAGAGTTTCCTCAAAAATTTTAAAATGAAACTCACCTTTGAACCAGTGATCCCACTTCTAGGAATATATCCTAAGAAGCCCTAAACACCAATCAGAAAGAATGCATGCACCCCTATGTTCATAGCAACACAATTTACAATAGCTAAGATCTGGAAACAGCCCAAGTGCCCATCAGTAGATGAGCAGATAAAAAAGCTGTGGTACATTTACTCCATGGAATACTATGCAGCAGTAAAAAAGAAAAATCCCTTACCCTTTGAGACAGCACGGGGAGACCTGGAGAGTATCATGCTAATTGAAATAAATCAGTCAAAGAAAGACAACTATCACATGATGTCTCTCATATGTGGAATCTAAGTAATAAAATAAACTGATGAACTGAGTGGATCCAGAGACATGAAAGCATGAAACAGAGTGTGGAATCTCAGAGGGAAGGTGAGGAGGGTGGGTAAGTGGAAGGTAATTAACCAAAAACCTTGTATGCACATATTCATGGCCCACAGACACCAACAATTGGGTGTTGAAGCCTGGGACAGAGTGCAGGTTTGGGCTGGAGGGAGTCAATGGGGGGAAAATTGGGACATATGTAATACTTTTAACAATAAAGATTTTAAAAATAAATAAATAAATTTCTTTTGTGGTCTTTTGTTGAACCACTGCTCACCACTCACTATTTTACATCATATTCTGCATTTAATAAATGTTAATTTAACAAAGTTACAACAGTACAGTTATAAACTAGTTAATTTTGCCTAAGTAACTATTATTTTGTAGGGTAATATCACATCTAAGTGTGAATAATCTCCAAATATGCAGATACCAATATACTCTCAAGTCTATATATATAAAATCCTAAGTGACTGGCTGACCGTTAGCTATGATGCTCACTGACCGCTGGAGGCAGATGTTCAGCACAGGAGTGGAAACCACAGGCATAGAAACATGGAACAGACTGATGAATCTCAGAGAGAAAGGGGAAGGGAGGAGGGTGGGAAGAGAGGCATATTAGAGGCCCATTGCCTCTGCACCAGTTGGGTCTCTTCACCTAGACAGTAAGGATTGGGCCAAAACTGGCTCTCAGACATCCCCTGAGGGATCCCAGATTGTGAGAGGGCGTAGGCCAGGCTAAGGAAACCCACCAGTGCATGAATCTGTGCACCAGGTCTCTAGTATTATTATACCCAGTAATGGTTAAAATGACAAATTAATTCAAGTAAATGTAAAATTTATGTGTGACACCTATGTAATGATAGTCTGTTATGCAGATAGAGTAGGTGATGCAATTGTAGGTGTGTCTATAATATAGTACTTTGTCATGGACTCTGATCATTCTACCATTAATTATTTGGTTGATTTCAATATCTCTAAAAGCTATCTCAAAAGTATACATGTCAACTAAAACTTTATAATTAATTTTTTAAAATATATTTTATTGATTTTTTTACAGAGTGGAAGGGAGAGGGATAGAAAGGCAGAAACATCGATGAGAGAGAGACATCGATCAGCTGCCTCTTGCACTCCCCCTACTGGGGATGTGCCCACAGCCAAGGTACATGCCCTTGCCAGAATCAAACCCGGGACCCTTCAGTCCGCAGTCCGACGCTCTATCCACTGAGCCAAACCGGTCTCGGCTATAATTAACTTTCTAATAATTTATCTGTCATATGAAAAATATTATTAAGACACAGGACATAAGATTTGTTAGAATTTAATAGGACAAAGGAGTTACCAAATATCAGCATACTGCCCAAAGATAGCAGAATATAGCCAGAAAGCTGTACAACATAATTCAGAGTGAAGGAGGATACTAACTGGATGGCACACTGAAGCAAAAGGCTTTAAGTAGGACTGTACAAATAAAACAGAATGTTACGGTTTCACTAAGCATAATGCTTTAGAGTATAAGCTTTAAAATTAGAAGAAAGTGAGTTTAAACCATGATTCTGCTACTTAAAAGTTATGTAATTGTTGGTATGGTGTTTAGTCTTTCAGATCTTCAGGGTTTTTTAAATTCATTTTTATTGATTTCATAGAGGAAGGGAGAGGGATAGAAACATCAATGATGAGAGAGAATCATTGATTGGTAGCCTATCATATATGCCCTGAACAGGGCCAGGGATCAAGCTTGCCCTTGACTGGAATTAAACCATGGCCCTTCAGTCTACAGGCCAAACTGGCTAGAGATCATCATATTTTTTATATATCAAAAGTGGGATAAAAATGCCTACCTAAAAGATTTGCTATAAACATTAATAGAAGAACAGAGCTTAGCACATGGTATTTAATTAATGATGTTATTTATTAAAATTTTGCTGCTGTTTATATTGATGTCAATGTTGTTATTCCTGTTTTTATTGATATGTGTTGTGGGGCAACATCCATGACCAGTTGCAAATGACCACGGAGGCAGTTAAGTTTGTAATAAGAAAGCAAGCAGGATCAAAATTCAAACATCAGTTTTATCTGAGATTAATGCTACCATATTTCATTCCCCACTGGTTTTATGTGCATGAGTCAAATCATGGACTCATCCTTATTAGTTAGGTGATTGTACCACCCCCCTAACTTCAAGTAGTTTGACCACATTATTTTTTTTTTCTAAATTGCTTGGCATAATTAGTTTTTTATTTACTTATCCTACTTCTTTAAGGGCATTCTCTATTCTGTTTCTGCTCTCTCGTCCCCTAGCACATCTAGCCCTATGTGGTCCTGGACTTTCTCACTGGCTAGTAAAAATATTCTCACAGTTGCCAAGACCCTTAGACCCACAGTCCCCATTAGTTCTGTCCCCACTGAAGTCCAGTTCCCTCCTACAGGTGTCGAGTCTCCTCCTGGTTTTCTGTGGAGCCCAGGCTAGGGATCTCACAGGTGAGGCTGCTGGTTGCCAGGATTCAGGCTGTTTCCTGTTGTAAGAGCTGGGAGTGGTGTAGCCAGGTCTGGATGCCATCTACTTAACAGCCGTGGGCATGCTCAGGATAACAGTGTAGCTTCTCTTTCAGGTTGGGGTGAGTCCTTCGGCAGTGAACTTCTTTACCCGTACTGCATCCCCAGGCTGGAAGGGATGTACAGGTTCTGTGGGGGGCACTGGAATTGTGTTTCAAACCAGCTTTTGAGTAGCTCTCTGGGTATATGCAGAACCTGTAGGGACGTGAGCAAGGAATGGTTATGAATTCCAGTTTTCAATTTCTCCCTGTCACTGGGATGGATGGGGAGAGATCTACTATATATGATCTCAAAAAGGGGGAAACTCCTCCCAGAAGGGGTACACCTGGCCCATAAGAGGGCAAAGGCAGGAGGTTGGTCCAGTTTTCACCTGTTTCTATGACATATTTAATTAAATTTATGCCTGTCCTGAATTTTGTAGCTGATATGCACAATGGAGTTTCCAATTTGTGCCTAAGGCTTGAGCTATACTTTGAGATACTTTGGGTACAAAGTGGGGCAGTTATATGATCCTATGACTACTGACAGCCCAAATCTAGGTATAATCTCCTGGAGTAATTTCTTGACTACTCTAGAGGTAGTTTCTGTCTTAGTGGGTTATGCTTTAACCCAAAAAAGTGTCTATAAGAACTAGCAGGTACTTACTTATTCCTTGATGCTGGTGGCTTAATCTCTGTGAAATCTAACTCCCAATGCTCTCCTGGGGAATATTCTTGGGGTCTGAATTCCCAGAGGGACCTTCTTACCTTGCTTAGCATTTACCTGTGCACAGACAGTACTTCTAGTGATTATGCTTTTAATTATCTTATTTAAGCTTGATATGTAGTACCTTCCTTGTAGAAGTTCAGAAGTCTTGGTGACTTCTAGGTGGGTAGCCTGGTGTCTCTGCTGGTGTCATTGGGCAACCAACATCCAACCTAGAGCCTCTGCGACCAACAGTCTGGTCCACCAACCATATGGTCCTTTGATGGCTTGCTTCTGTTCTGCCAATTCCTCCTCTTGTTTGGTATAAGAGGGGGGTCTGTAGTAGGTCGGGGTCCACCAGGGTCACTAAGACTTGTAAAAGCCCCACTGATTTTTAGGTGGCTTCCTTGACAGTTTGGTCTGTGGCTCTATTTCCACTGGTTTCAATTTTCTCACCTTTCTGATATCCTTTACAGTGCACTATTGCAACTGCTCTTGGGAGCCAGATGACCTCTAATAAGGCTAAAATCTCTTCCCTATTTTTAATGTCCTTTCTGGAAAAAGTTGGTAACCCTCTTTCCCAGGGGATGGCACTGTGTCCCTTTGTTCAGAGACTGTGCCCAAATGGTGAGGTTTAGGGTGACTACCGTTGCCCCTGCATATCGGATACCATCCTGAACATATTGATCCCACCCGTGAACAGTACCTGGTCTGGTGATGATAGGGGGACATCTGTCAGGTCTGGGTGAGATGTTTGTAGTGAATCTGTTACCTCTATGCAGTCATGAATGGGTTCCTCCGGATCATATCTGGGAGCAGGCTGGCAGGGTTGCTGGCCAGTATCTTACAGAACTGGATGCGGGGATGGTCCAGGAGAAGAGCTTGGCACTGGGTGATCCTGGTGTTTGATGTCAATCTCTCCAGGGCACCTCGAAGGAGGCCCTCCACAGTATGGGGTGTTGTCAGGGCTAGTTCTTGGCCCAGAGTCAGCTTATCTGCGTCCTTTACCAGCAATGCTATGGTTGCCACAGCCCAGAGGCACACTGGCCACTCTGCTGCCACAGGGCCTAGTCTCTTAGACAGATAGGCAACAGGTATCTTCCAAGGACCTAGAGTCTGAGTGAGAACCCCTTTGGCAATGTCCCTTACCTCACTCACGTAGAGGTGGAAGGGCTTATGCTCTTCCTCTGGCAGAGCTTTTTTCCATTTCCTGCAAAAGATAATCCTCTAAGAGAGGACAGGTTAAAAGTACAGGGAGGGGAGGATGTAACCGGACCTGGGTTCCTTGGATCCATGGTGAGATGTGCTCCACCCCCTCAAAGGATATGGTGACTTCCAAGTCAGGGGTACAGGCATTCTAGCATGACCAAAAATGAATGCATTGCCATGTTCCTTTTGAGGTCCACAGTCCTTTTTGATATCCAAGGAAAACAAGCAATTTGTCCAGTGGCTTCCTGGACTGATGTCTCCTTAGAGGTTACGGGTCCCATCGGCTCTGCTGAGACTTGAATAAGCTGCCCCAGTGTCCACCAGGAGACTAACAGGCCTTCCTCCCACTTGTAAGATTATCCTGAGCTCCTGGGGGCTAAATGGAAAGGAGCCCCAGCCCTGTTAGTCCTCTTCCCCTAAGTTAAAGACTCTTGGAGTCTGAGTCTCTCCTTTTGTTTCCCTACCTAACCTGCCAGGACATTCTCTCTTTCAGTGCCCCTGCTTTCTGCAGTAAGTACACTGATTCTTTCCTAGCTGCTTCCTACCCTTTCTTTCCTTTCTCATCATATATAATAACCTTCACAATTTCAAATTAGCCTTCAAACCTTCTTTCTATGTCCTTCAAAAATGCATAACCATGCCTCAAACCTTCCATTAAGAATTTTAAACATGTCCAGCAATCAAGGTTTTAGTATTGTAAAGGCAGAGGGAGGAGGGAACCTCCAGCCACTTAAATTCTAAACTGCCACATTTTTCCTAGAGATAAAGATCTCAGCTTCTGATAAGCCTGAAAAGGGGAATGGAGGAATTTCTAGCTTCCACCTTTAAGCCCCCTAACAGAACTCAGTGAAAAGTGTCCAAGAAGTCGCCGTGGGTTCTTAGGTCTCATTGGGGTGCAGGGGGTCACAAGGGAATTTCTCTCCTTGCAGCCACCACATCCAGCTACTCAAAACAAATCCTGGAGGGGGATGGGCACCGGGTGAGGGGAGGCAGGGAGCATGGCTTGGCTCAGGTCCTAGATGGCGAATAGAGGGAGAAATCTGCAGTCTTTTCCTCTCTGTTCCCACTGGAAAAAAATGCTTGCCTCCTACCAACAAAGGTGGCATTGGGGGAGGAACCAGTAACCCTTACGCTGCAATCAGACTCCCTGACCTCTCTGAAAAGCCCCTCTGCTTGAGTGTGTTCCTATTAAAAAGTACTGCCACACACAAAAAAGGAACAAGTGGCCTACAAAACATTTCCTTTCCTTCTAAAGGTTTTACAATGTATTGTAGTCATTAACCATATTAAACTCAAATGGCCAATTGAGACAAACAGTTCTGACACTGTTCCTCCACCACTGATGAAGACTGGGTGGCAGCAGGTGTCAGAAATAAGATTCATTTACTTTTCTGGGCAGGCTTAGTGACTTTGCCAGCTCTGGCTTCCTTCTTGTAAATAGTTAACTTTAGAATTTGGTCCCTGCTTAAAACCTCTTTGGACCACAGTTGTTACAACTTTATCAAATTAATAAACATAGACAGAAATTTTGGTGGGCCGATTCCCCTCTGACAGAGAGCAGGCACTCCTGGGAAAAAGGAATCCCAGCGGCCACTTGGGGTGGTTTGCTACCTGTCAGAGCACTCAGCTTTAAATAAATCTAATGTTTCCTTTTTTTCTTCTTTTTTTCTTACAGACTTCCACATTTACATGAACAAATAATTATACCTAGGCAGACAAATAAAATATCAAACAAACATACCCATGTTTCAGTAAAACAGAAATGGCATTCATGTTGGACAAAGAAAACAAGATTAATAGGCGCAACAAACAGATAAATGCCCCACCCTACAATCTAGGGAGTTTCTTAGGAGCAGGAGGAGTGGCACCAGCCAACACCCTTGGCGGGGGAAGGGCTTGCAAACACCACTTCTGCCAGCACTATTGCTGCTGCTGCTGCTGCTGCTACAAGTCACTGGGCAGGACCTGTTTGTGAAGGAAAGAAAAAAAAAGCTTAAAATTGCTCCCGGAGTCTGATAAGGACTGTGAGGGGAAAGTCATCCTGCATTCTGGCATTGACCCTGGAAAAAAGAGTGCTTAGTTAGGGAGGGGCAGGCTACACATACAAGATTGTTTCAAGAGAGGTGAAATCCTATAAGGAACCTTGATAAAAAGATCAGTAATCCAGTCACACTAGTCAAAGGCCAAACAGGAAAGGAAGAACCATTCAATGTCCTCTAAGAGCATTTCAACAAACTGACAAATTAAAACCTAATAAATGATACACACGGGGCCCAATTATGACAACACCAAACAAAAGTTCCTACACAACCATGAGAAATACAAGACAAACAGTCTGGACACTACCAAGAGCTCCCTGGAAGGGAGGGAGAGCCTTTGTTCCACCCAGTGGGGCTCCCTCTCTCTTCCTAAGAAAAGAAGGAGAGCCTCCAGCCCACTGAACAGGGGTCCCTCTCACCTCCTCCAGTAATCTCATACTCACACACCTGTCCCAGGCCGAGGACATGGTCGTCTCCTCCGGCCAGAGTTTGGATGTCATGCTGTGTCCAGTCCTCCCACAGACTCTTACTCTTGATATCTCAACCGAGGCACCTTACCTCCTGAGATTGGTCTTCTCTTTTTCAATAAATCCTTGTGGCTTTCACCTCCAGCTTTGATCCCCAGAAAGGGAGAAGAGCATCCAGCCCGCCGAGCAGGGGTCCCTCTCTCTTCCTGGAAACCTCACTGGGGAACCTCAAAATGTTGTGGGACGACTTACAGGACCAGTTGCAAATGACCATGGCAGCAGTTAAGTTGGTAATAAGCAAGCAAGCAGGATTAAAATTCAAACAGCAGTTTTATCCAAGATGAATGCTACCATATTTTAATATGCAAAGGTATACCAAGATATTTTTTTGTTTTCAAGCAGTTGACAATGTACATTATATGGCAATATAAAATTAGCATGCTTGAAATTATTAAATGACATGAATTCACTAGTAATCTGATCCTTCATTCAGCTGTGGTTGAGTAGAGACTGTGTTTTTATGGTGTGTGTGTGTGTGTGTGTGTGTGTGTGTGTGTGTGTGCGCGCGCGCGCGCACGTGTGCGCTCTTAAAATACATTTCTATTGATTTTAGAGAAGAAGGGAGAGGGAGAGAGAGAAACATCAATGATGAGAGAGGATCATTGATGGCCTGCCTCCTGCATGTCCCCAACTGGGTATAAATCCAGAAACCCAGATATGCACCCTGACCAGGAATTGAACTACAACATCCTGGTTTACAGGTCGACACTCAACCACTAAGCCACATAGGCCTGATGAGATCATATTTTTATAGTGACAAAAACTAGCTTCAGTGGAAGATTCTCTGGATCTACTCCTAATGATTTATTAGACTTTTTTATGGGAAGTCAGACTACCTATAATTTAGAACAAATTGAGAGAGTTACAATAAATAACCTTCTCCCAGTCTAAGAGTTAATAAATATAACAGAGGAATGAGATAGGTAGTTGTCAAAATCAACCCTTATTGGATACATTCTAATTTTAAAACCCATTATGATACAGAGTTTGCTACCTTTTCACAAGCAATGCTCAGCTCCTATAAGCTTCCCACATGGACAATATACTCCCATAAGACTTGCCAAATGGAGGGAGAGGAGATAAAAGTACTCTGAAGACAAATCTCTTCCAAAAGAGAGCAAAGGGAAAGGGAACAGGCTATGCAGGCCAAGTTTCTTATTGCAAACTTACCAATCAATTCTTTATCTCTTTAGAGGCTGAGTAAGGGGTAAACTAGGCCAGAGATGACACACTGGTTTCCTTTTATATGGAAGGAATAGAGAGAACATTTTTCCACCCAAGATCTAGTTTCAAATATTTTCATAGACCTGTCCTGCAGAACACCTCTAATTTTATAAATAATAAAATGTTTATAAATAATAAAAAATATAACCACAATTTCAACAGTATTACATCACTCTTGCAATAATAGCCTTATTCCCTCATGATAATTTTCAAGATATAGGATTTCTAGACATCCTTTTAGTGTTTTTATATATTTTAGCAAATTATTACTGTGAAGATAGCTTGAGCCCCCCTTTAAGGGCAGCTTAACCCAACCTCTGTAGTAACAATATTTTTCCTTATCTATAATAAGCCTAGCCCCCACTTGCTGAAACATGCAGACCCACATCCTGGAACAATGAATTTGCAGAGGCTTTGAACTGAAACCAAGTCCCCAGGTGTTCGCAGCTAGTGCCAGCTAGGGTACTGTTATAACCTACTTTCCAGCAAAATAACTTTTAGAAAAACCCACACAATGACCTGGAAACAAGAAACAAAGTTTGGTGCTATATAAGATTAGGTTCAGCAGGATAAAAACACTCAGCTTTTGGGAACTGATAGCCTGAGCCAGCAGCGCTGCTTTTGGAATAAAGGTGAATTTCTGCATCTTTTGAGTGCTTGGTGGTCTGTCTTCCCATCTCTGGTTACTTTGTCTTAACATTAACAGCTTACATTTTTTTATTTTTTTATTTAGTTGTTTTGTGATGCATGGAAGTCCATTTGAGTTCCATTTTACTCTCAAGTTTTATGATTGTTTCTTGGAATTCTTTTTTTAAATATATTTTATTTTAATTTTTTTACATAGAGGAAGGAAGAGGGATAGAGAGTTAGAAACATCAATGAGAGAGAAACATTGATCAGCTGCCTCCTGCACACTCCCTCCTGGGGATGTGCCCACAACCAAGGTATATGCCCTTGATTGGAATCGAACCTGGGACTCTTGAGTCCACAGGCTTATGCTTTATCCACTAAGCCAAACCGGTTAGGGCTTGGAATCCTTTATCAAGCAAATGACTTACCTCTATTTCATTAGAATATTTTTTCCAGGTATTTTTCTTGTTCCTTCATTTGGGGCACTGTCTCTGTCTCCCCATTTTTTTTGACATTCTGCATTTGTTCCTATGACTTAGATTAAATAGCTATCTCTCCCAATCTTGAAAAAGTGGCCTGTGCTTTAAGACCACATACCAGATGGTTTTGGTGGACAGGTTTAGGATGGGCACATGTGGTGACTGGTGTGCTGTTTTTCCTGGAGGAGCAGTTTGTGGACAGTGCAACTGGGTGTGCATGTGTGTGTGGTAGCTCTGTTGTTCTGGCTGTCAACCCAATGTGCACACACTTTCTTGCCCTTCTTATTTGTACAGGGCTGTCTACTGTGTATGCGACACACCTTGTTGCTTTCATTGTCTGTTGCTTGAGTCAGGTCAGGGCAGCGCTGCCCTGAGTGCCATGTTAATTCTGCACTTTCCCTGAACACAGCAGCACTTTGCTCTTTCTACCCTTAATTCAGGAAGGATAAACCCACATGTTCTGCTTCTACACCCTCTTCAGGTGGGACAGCCTTGTATACACTTACAGCAATGCCCCATTAGTTCCACACTTCTTTAGATGGGGTATTCTTGTGTGCAGGTTCTGAAAGGAGTTAGAAGCAGAATTAGGCAGACAGGGTTCAGAGTGGAAGGAGGAATCATAGAGCTAGCTGAAACCACAAAATATTTTACAGAAAAGCAGGAGAGCAGAAAAATAGGATAGCAGAAAAATAGGATGTTTTGAGACAAGGATGCTTTTCTTGCAAGTGCAAAATAAAATGTTGCAAAAAGGCCAGGAACTAATCAGAGAGTGGCACAGATAAACAAAGAGAGGTCCTTTAGCATACATAAGGGGGAAGGGCAGAATGCTTCAGGGGCAATCCATTTGCATCCCCTCCCTGAGCTGGGAGCCTTTGTTTGCAAAAACCCCTGCCTTGTTTGAATTCCTCTGGTCCACAGCTTCATTCTTTGATTCTGTGAGACATGATCCCTGGAAGAATTCTTGCTCACTGGTTCCGGTATCAGTACCACAGCACTTTGCCAATCCTGCATTATCTCTGAGCAAGGGATCCCCAAGTGCTCAAACAGTCCAGTTGGTGTGTGCATTATCATCCAACCTACTGGCTAGATCAATCTCCAGGTAGAGGGACCCCATGCACATGCTCTATGGTGCCCTCCTTTTTCACCTAGAGCTAGCTCCAGGAGGGTTGCCTGAGAAACTGCTAGTGGCCCTGCAGGTAGAGCAAGAACTTGGATAGAGCTCCTGCCCTCTATGCAAGTGCAGGGGAAATGTAAACAGTGGTACTCTCTGCTTCCTCTGGTCCTAGAGAGCTCCCTTAGTTCCTGAGAGTTCTTGTGGACTTGCAACCTTCCTATCCCTATCTCTCTCTGTCTCTGTCTCTGTCTCTCTCTCTCTCTCTCTCTCTCTCTCTCTCTCTCTCTCTCTTGTTATGCCCAGAGCTCAGGATCCTTAATAATTAACCACCAGGGAGCCCTTTATTATCCAATGCAAAAAGCAAAAGAACCTTTATTCAAACCCGGGTTTGGCCTTCAACCTTCATCTGGCACAGCATCGAGGGGAGAGAGAGAGCCAAGCAAGAACAATAGGTTATAAAGGGTTGGTGATTTGGGTGGTCTTAGGGAAGTGAAGTGGGTTACAGAGATAGCCTTATTAGGGCAGGGTTTTTCAGCGGGGGTCTCACAGTACAAGGATCAGGGAGTGACCAGTACTTTGGTTATGCCTTATTAGGACCTAAGCTATGTCCTTGGGCTTCACTGGTCCGCTCAAGCAGTGGTTGGGGGAGTCAGGACATTCCTGGCACCCCTGTGGCCACTCCCAGCAGGGGAAAAGGGGAGATAGGCTGATCAGCCCCTCAAGATGGAGGATAGTCCTTTGTCCTTTCCCTCTCTCTCTTTCTCTCTCTCTCTCTCTCTCTCTCTCTCTCTCTCTCTCTCTCTCTCTTTGGTTACACAGATGCTGTTCAGTTGTCCCACATTTGCCTTTCAGGAGTAATTGCTCTAAACACAGGTACATGTTCCATGTGTTCTTTGGAGGGGGACGGCTCAGCATCCTCCTACATACTAAATTGGAACTGCTTCTAATTTTGTTTAATCCTAAGTAATCTTTATCTTTCCTTAAATTTAAATAATTCATCCTATGGTTTAATTTATATTTTAAAATAATTTTAACTTGTTTTTCTTCTGTGATCCATTTTAATATATTTTTGTATATAATATGAGGTAAAGATGAAGCCTCGTGTGTGTGTGTGTGTGTGTGTGTGTGTGTGTGTGTGTGTGTGTACTTCATTGTTACAGCACCATTTATTGAACAAACCTGTTGCCATTGACTTATCTTTATACCATTATTGAAGATCACTTTATCATATATAAGTGTGGTTATTTATAGATTTGTAAATCTATTACACAGATCTTCATTTTTAAACTTTCATCCAATATCCTGTATTCATATATGAAAGACCTATTATTTGTAAGATGGGAATACTCCTCAAATTGATCTCCAGAATCAGTGTCATTCCTGTCAAAATCCTAGCTGCCATTTTTGTAAAAATTGAAAATTTATCCTGCAATTTATATAGAAATGTAAGAGATAGATAACAAAAATTAACTTGAAGAACAAATAGTTGGAGGGTTCATGCCTTCCCCACTTTAAAGCTTATTACAAAGTATAATCATTGGAGGGAAAGATGGCGGCAGAACAGAAGGAAGTGTAATCATTTGTGTCCCAGGGCAGAAGAAGGAAGCAGCTGAGGGTGGCTTGGGGAGTGTTTGTTGGCCAGTCGGGGGAGAGCTGGGCTCTGAGAGAAGGAGGGGGACTGCTAGATTAGCCTCCCTTAACGGAGCGGCTCCAGTGTGGCCTGGTTCTCTTGTGGAGCCAGTGGCTCAGAGGCGATGCCCCATCTTGAAGGGGAAGAGCCTGAAAATTTTACAGTTGCAGTACCCACTGGGTGGCTGAAACCCCCCTCCCGGAACATCGGTCCCTAGTTGACGCAGAAGTGGATTCTGAGGAACTCTGTGCTCTGCCACAGAAAGGTCAGATTTCCCCTGGGGGGTTTTCCCCAGGGAGAGTCTCACCTGGGGAAAAAAATAAAAGAGAAAATGTCCAGGTTGTTGGAGCTGGGAAATGTGGAAGAGGGTCCTCAGAGATGGTGGCTGGGGGGATACATAGAAGGCGACCCATTTGGACCTGACAGAGAAGGCCAGCCTAACAATTTTGGGAAAAAGCGGGCTGCCAAACCCAAGGGAGAAAGGGGTATGTGCAACATACCAGCGGGATGTGAGTGGGACGTGAGTTCTAATGGACGCGTTTGTCCTCTCCAAACCCGAGTTTCTCAGTGCTGAACCAGGAACGTGGGATCGCCTAGTGGGGGATAACCTGGGAGACTGCAAGGGCGAGATGTTTTGCTGAGGCTGGGGATCAGAACAGGTCCTCACCCTTAGAAAGGCAACTCTGGGTTACACTATTTCCACAAATGAGCAGAGAATACCATAGACATAGCGGGATTTTAGTTAAGGCTAGAGAGGACCAATAGACCTGGAGGTCATTTCAGAAACACTGCCACCTATGGGCTGATTCACAAATTGACTCTTGTGTAACACAAATTAAGGAATCAATTTTATTTCTACTACTATTTAAAAAAATTTTTAAGTGCCATTTTATTTCACCTTAACTCTACTTAGAGATTAGAGTTATACAGTCTTTTTTCATCTATCCTTTAGTATTTTTTACTCTACCTCAACTTCACCCTTATGCCAGTACTCTCTTGATAACCTTTCCCTAGTTAGTGTCTTATTCCCCTCACACTTTTTCCTTATTCTCTCTTTTTACCCCCTGTTAAAATTTCACCCCACTCTTATATCCAATCTCCAACCACATGCTTCAAGTCCATACACATCTATTGCTTATCTGACTTCACTATCCTAAATTGTTTTTCTCTCGGTCCTGCTGATGTTGTTTACCTGACTGTTGTTTATATTGATATTTTATAAAGGTTTGTGAGATTGGTTTGGTTATTCTTTTCTTTTAATTTGTTTTGTGGGGGGGGGGGGTTGGTATTGTTTTTAGTTTTGGTGATGTTTACATTGTTTTTTTTTTTATAGATTTAAGCTTATCTATTCCCTAACCTCCCTTGATATTAGTTGTTGTATGTAGTTTATATCAATCTCCAGGTACTTATTGCTGGTTTTTGCTGGGATTAGAGGTGGTCCTTTGGGACTTTCCAACCCATATTTATACTTTATTCCGTTTTCCTATCTTTTTATTCCTCCACTTTCCCAATTTTATTTTGGCATTCCCTTTTTTATTTCTTTCTTCCTTCCTTTTTTTCTTTCTTTCTTTCTTTCTCTATTTCTTCTTTCTTTTTACTTTTTTTTTCTTTCTTTGGTGTGTGTGACACTTTTCTCTAACTTTCGTTTTTTTCCCACCTATCACCTAATTTACCTTCCTCAAGCAATCACCTTTAATTTGGAGTTACCAATACTGTGAATATGTTCTTATTCAATGCATGGTGGGCTGCACCAGGTTGTGTTGTGGTTTCAGCCTTTAAATCAACACAGGAGAGTGAGAACTACATAATGAGACACACAGAGAAGAGAGACCATGGGGAGACAAAGAAACAGCCCACCAATGAAAGAAAAATAAGCCTCACCAGAAAAAGGGGTAAACGAAATGGAAGCAAGCAACCTGTCAGAGAGAGAGAGTTCAGAGAAATGGTTATAGGGTGGCTGAAGAGTATAGAAGTCAATATGAGTAAGAACCATGAGGAATCAAAGAGGAATCAAGAGGAAATGAAGAAGAGCCATGAAGAAATGAAGAAGAATTATGAAGAAATGAAGAAGAATTATGAATAAATGAAGAAGACCCAAGAAGAAATGAAGAAGACCCAAGAAGAAATGAAAAGTGACATGGCTGAGATAAAGAACTCCATAGAAAGTATCAGGAGTAGACCAGATGAAGAAGAGGACCTCATCAGTGAGCTGGAAGACAAGGTAGGAAAATATACCCAACTAGAACAGCTTCTAGAAAAAAAAATAAAAAGCAGGAGGAGAGCCTAAGGGAATTTTGGGACAACATGAAACAAAACAATATCCACATAATAGGGCTTCCAGAGGGACAGGACACTGAACAAGGAATAGAAAACCTGTTGGAAGAAATAATGACAGAAAACTTCCCTGATATAGGAAAGAAAAAACCCACATAAATCCTAGAAGCTCACAGAGTTCCAAGCAAATTAAACCCCAAAAGACCTGAGCCAAGGCACATTATAATTAAATTGGCAAACATCTACAACAAAGTGAGAATCTTAAAAGCTGCCAGAGAGAGACAGAAAGTCACATACAAAGGAACCCCCATCAGATTAGCAAGTGATTTCTCAAAGAAACTTATCAGGCCAAAAGGGGTTCGAATGAAATATACAAAGTCATGCAAAGAAAGGGTTTGAATCCTAGAATATTGTACCCAGCAAGGCTATCAATCAAAATTGAAGGTCAAATCAGGAGCTTCACAGACAAAAAAGTCTAAGGGAATACATTACCACCAAACCAGCAATGCAAGAAATGCTAAAGGATCTGCTGTAAAAAGCAATAGGAATCCAAGAAAGAACACAGGGACAAAGAACAAAAATGGATACAAATAACTACCTATCAATAATAACTTTAAATGTAAATTGTTTAAATGCTCCAATCAAAAGACATAGGGTAATAGACTGGACAAGAAAACACGACCCATATATCTGCTATCTACAACAAACCCACCTCCCAAAAAAAAAGATAAATACAGACTGAGGTGTGAAAGTATGGGAAAAGGTTCTTCAGGCGAATGGAAATGGAAAAAAAGCTGGGGTAGCAAAACTTATATCCAAAAAATTAGATCTCAACGTGAAGGATGTAACAAGAGATAAAGAAGGCCATAATACTAAAGGGAGCAATCCAACAAGAATAAATAACTCTGGTAAACATATACACACCCAATACAGGAGCACCCAAATATATACAAAAACTCTAAAAGGACATCCAGGGAGAGATAGACAGCAATACAATCATAGTAGGGGACTTTCAAACCTCACTATCAACATTGGACAGATCTTCTAAACAAAAAATCAGTAAAGAAACATCAATTCTCAATGACTCACTGGACCAGATGGAATTAATTGACATCTTCAGATCATTTCACCCCAAAGCCACAGAATATACATTCTTTTCAAGTGCCCATGGGTCATTCTCAAAGATAGACCATGTGTTGGGTCATAGGGAAAGTCTCTCCAAATTGAAGAAGATAGAAACCATATCAAGCATATTCTCAGATCACAGTGGGAAAAAGCTGGAAATCAACTACAATAAAAACAATCCAAAGAAATCAAACACATGGAGACTAAACAGCATCCTATTAAACTATGACTGGGTTACTAGAGAGATCAAGGAAGAGATAGAAAACATCATGGAAACAAATGACAACGACAGCACAACAATCCAAAATCTATGGGTCACAGTGAAAGCAGTTCTGAGAGGGAAGTTCATAGCTCTACAATCCTACCGCAAAAAAACAAAAACAAAAACAAAAACAAAAAAAACAAAAAAAGAAACAGCGGCAATCAAATATATAAACAAAGAACTCAAAGAGTTAGAAAGAAAGCAACAAGAAAAGCCCAGTGTAAGCAGAAGGAAGGAAATAGTAAAGATCAGAGCAGAAATAAATGGCATAGAGACCAAAGAAACAATACGGAAGATCAACAAAACCAAGAGCTGGTTCTTTGAAAGGATAAACAAGATTTGTGAACCTCTAGCCAGACTCACCAAGAAGCAAAGAGAGAGGACCTTAATAAAGAAAATCAGAAATAAAAGAGTTGAAATAACAACAGACACCATTGAAATACAAAGGATTGTTGAAAAAAATAATATGAACAACTCTACTCCAACAAACTGGACAACCTGGAGGAAATGGATATATTTCTAGAAAAATATAACCTCCCAAAACTCAAGCAGGAAGAATCTCAACAACTCAATAAACCAATAACTGTGGAAGAAATGGAAGCAGTCATCATAAAGCTTCCAACAAACAAACCCAGGGCCAGACGGCTTCACAGGGGAGTTTTACCAAACATTCAAGGAAGAACTAAAACCTATACTCCTCAGACTATTCCAGAAAGTTCAAGAGGATGGAACATTTCCAAACTCCTTCTATGTAGCTAGCATCACCCTAATACCAAAACCAGATAAAGAAGACACAATGAAGGAGAATTACAGGCCAATATCCCTCATGAATATAGATGCCAAAATCCTCAATAAAATTCTAGCAAATCGGATCCAGCAGTACATCAGAAAGATCATACACCATGACCAAGTAGGATTTATCCCAGGAATGCAAGGATGGTATAATATCCACAAATCAATAAATGTGATACATCACATAAACAAATTGAGAGATAAAAGTCACATAGTCATATCAATTGATGCAGAAAAAGCATTTGACAAAATCCAACACCCTTTCTTTATAAAAACTCTCAACAAGGTAGGAATAGAAGGATCATACCTCAACATAATAAAAGCCATATATGAGAAACCCGCAGCAAATATCATATTCAATGGGCAAAAATTACAACCATTTCCCCTAAGAACATGATCACGACAAGGTTGCCCCCTCTCACCACTCCTGTTCAACACAGTACCGGAAGTATTAGCCATTGCAATTAGACAAGAAGAAGAAATAAAGGCATCAAAATTGGAAAAGAAGAAGTAAAGCTATCCTTATTTGCAGATGACATGATAGTGTACATAAAAAACATGAAAGACTCCGTAAAAAAGCTAATAGACTTAATAAATGAGTTCAGCAATGTAGCAGGCTACAAAATGAATGCCAAGAAATCTATGGCATTTCTATACACTAATAGTGAACTTACAGAAAGAGAGACTAAAAAAGCAATCCCATTTACCATCACACCAAAAAAATTAAGATACCTAGGATAAACTTAACTATGGAAGTAAAAGACCTGTTCACAAAAAACTACAGGACACTAAAAAAAGGGATAGAAGAAGATGTAAACTGCTGGAAGAACATACCAGGTTCATGGATTGGGAGAATCAACATCATTAAAATGTCCATACTACCCAAAGCAATGTATAAACTTAATGCACTCCCCATTAAAATACCAATGGCATACTTCACAGACCAAGAAAGAACTCTCCAACAATTCATCTGGGATTTAAAAAAAAGGCCCTGAATAGCCACAGCAATCCTGAAAAACAAGCACAAAGTCGGTGGGATTTAAATACCAGATTTCAAGCTGTATTACAAAGCTACTGCTCTCAAAACAGCCTGGTGCTGTCACAAGAACAGACATGTAAATCAATGGACTAGAATAGAGAATCCAGATATCAACCCAAACCACTATGCTCAATTAATATTTGACAAAGGAGGCATGAACATAAAATGGAGTCAAGACAGTCTCTTCAATTAATGGTGTTGGGATAATTGGACAGATACATGAAAAAAATGAAACTAGATCACCAACTTACACAATACACAAAAATAAACTCAAAATGGATACAGGACTTAAACGTAAGATGGGAAACCATAAAAACATTGGAGGAATCTACAGGAAAAAATCTCAGACATATGCCAATAGAACTTCTTCGATGATACTGCTCCTAAGGCAATGGAAGCTAAAGAGAAAATAAACAAATGGGACTACATCAAAATCAAAAGCTTTTGCACAGCTAAAGAAACCATCAACAAAACAACAAGAAAACTCACTATATGGGAGAACATATTTGCAAATTTTATTATTGATAAAGGTTTAATCTCAAGCATCTACAGGCAACTCACACAACTCAATAAAAGGAGGACACATGATGCAATAAAAAAGATGTACAACAGACCTAAATAAAATCTTTTCTAAAGAAGACAAAAGAAGGCCCAGAGACATTTGAAAACTTGCTCAAAGTCACTAATTATCTGAGAGATGCAAATTAAAACGACTATGCGTTAGCATCTCACACCTGTCAGAATGGCTTTCATCAACAAATCAACAAATGACAAGTGCTGGCGAGGATGCAGAGAAAAAGTAACTCTCCTGGACTGCTGGTGGGATTGTAGAGTAGTGCAGACACTGTGGAGAACAGTATGGAGTTTCCTCAAAAAACTAAAAATGGAGCTCCCATTTGACCCAGTGATCCCACTTCTAGGAATATACCCAAAGAAACTAGAAATGCGAATTAGAAAGGATATATGTACCCCTATGTTCATAGCAGCACAATTTGCCATAGCTAAGACTTGGAAACAGCCTAAGTGCCCATCAGCAGATGAGTGGATTAAAAAACTATGGTACATTGACACAATGGAATATTACGCCGCAGAAAAAAAGAAGGAGCTCCTACCATTTGTAACAACATGGATGGATTTGGAGAGCATTATGCTAAGTGAAATTAGCCAGGCAGAGAAAGACAAATATCACATGATCTCACTCATTTGAGGAATACAATGAATGACATAGACTGATGAATAAGAATGGATCCAGAGACTGAGAAAAGTCCATCAGAATGTCAAACCTCAGGGTAAGTGGCAGGTTGTGGGAGTAAGGGGGAAAGACAATATATTTGAACTCTTGAACTAAGGTAAATAATTTGTGTTTTTACATCCCTGGCAAAGTTTATATAAAGTTATAAAAAAAACTCACGACTACTTTGAGATTGAATTGACATGGCCTAGAGGTTGTCATCTCCTATGGACACCAGTCCTTAGGGTAGGCCCTCCTTAACCTCCCGTGACACCATAATACCCTTATATGATATTATTCTACAATGTCATTATAATATTTGATATTTGACAACAGCATATTATACAATTATCCCAAATAAACTTACAAACTAATGCTTTGAATGTTGGGCAGCAATTTAAAAAAGGATAGTAAAGGAATGAATCCCTTTCAGGAGGAATTGAGGCACTGGGAAGGCATCCAAGCATTCTATATTGTCCCCTCTTGCCCTTTTGCCAAGAAGGACTCTCTTCTTACTATCCCAATACACACAGCTGATGCTTGAGCTTTCAGTTCAAGCTGTGGCTGAAGACTCTGAGCAGCTGGCACCATGGATCTGTCTCTCGACCAATGGTGTGAGCTGGGTCCTCTCTGGAGAAGAAACCTGGGTCCCCTGAGATATGTGATCAGTACTGGGACCCCACCAGCAGGCGAGGGGATCCCAAGGCAGGTGCTGGATGTGGAGGCCACGGGGGCATAGACTACAAAGGAGACAGAACTGAACCTCACATCACCCTGTTTGGCCCCGCAGCGTGGCTGTTTAGCCAGAGACGGGTAAGATTCCTCAGGGAAGGAGCAACCTAAGACAGGCACAGTCGCAGAGGTGCCAACAGGAAAGAACTAAAAGATCAACAGAGGCGGGGCACAGACCCTCATCCACAAACCTTGCAGGGGCTTGAATTCTCACCCCTCCTGAGGGAGTTCTCCTACCCCCACGGCTGCTTCGCCTCCATGCACAACTCGCACTGGGACCCAGGTGGTAGACAGAGACTCGGCCAGCAATAGCTGCCCTATATCTAAATTTAATTTATTACAAGGAATTCTGCGGACCTACTCAAAAATGCAAATATTCCTTTCCACAAGTATTTACTGGGTAAACTAAGATTTCTGCTTGAGTATAAAATTGACAGGAAAATAGTAATCAAGTTTTCAGATTAGTTTAATTGGCCAAGTGAAATAAGTGAATACTCAAGAAAATTTAAGTGTACTGGACAAAAAGCTTTTCCTAAAACAGCAACCAAAATATCTATTAGTAGTTCATCTCACTTTAAAATTGCCTAACATCCAAAGAACCTAAAGCAGTCATATTTGTGTCCAAATATTAAAATTTAAAATTAACAAGACTGCAATATAAAATTTCCAAAAGCCCCCAGTAATAAAAAAAAAAAGCGGGGGGACAGTGGAGTAATATCATGTAAGGAAAAATATCCTGTAAGTAAAATAATCTAGAAAATTCTTAATCCAGAAAATAAATTCCATTTGTAAAACCAACAGCAGGACACCCATGAAAAAACACACATGGTGTCAAAATAAGCCAAAGGAAAATCATTTAGGCAAAAGTAAAAAGAATCCTAAGTCTATTTTGCAGAGAGGATCCCTTTGTTAACCTTTGGACCTGAATGTGTTTGTGTGTTTTCAGAGAACAACTCCAAGACCATGTGGGTTCCTGCGACAATGAAGAACTGACGGGTCTGTTCCAGCCACGAGGACAGTCCAGAGATGGGGACCCTGATGACACCTTGCCATTCTAGCAGTCGGCAGCTGTGCATGGCCACAGGCAGCCCAGGACCATACCAGAGAGGATGGATCTTGCATTGCCATGATGTGTCCACCATCTGGATACCATTGCTGACATGTACACATGAAGAACTATTCGACATTGAAACTGGGACTCAAAACAGTTGTACATTGAAACTGACACTCAAACATTTTTTTTCTTCTTATATGTTTGTTTCTAAAATGCAGAGGCAAGATATTTTGGAAGAAATGAAACAGGGGGGAGTGATTGATATAGAGGCAGGATGGCCTTGAACAGGCTTTGAAGCTACAGGGGGAAGGCTGGAGTGGATGGGAGGCGGATGCTGGGGGAGATCAACCAAATGAATATGAGTATAACCAATGAATGAAAGACACTGGGGCGGGGAGGTTGGCACGTGGGGACATGTGCTGGGGGGTAAGGGAGGCTGGGGGGAGTTTATTGGGGGGGAAAGGAAAACATATCTACTACTATTAAATACAAGTTATATTGTAAATTAAAAAAACAAAGTATAATCATCAAGACTGTACAGTATTGATATAAAGATACAGACATATTTCAATAAATTATATTTGAAATTTGAGTTATAAACCTTCACAATTACAGTCAATTAGTTTTTGACAAGGGCCAATGCATTTCAATAGGGGAAAAGATAGACTTTTAAACAAGCGATTCTAGACAATGGGATATCTATATGACAAGAATAAATTTAGACCCTTTTCTCACATTGTACACAAAATTAATTCAAATAATAATCTTCTTATAATAATCTAAATCTTCATATAATAAAATAAACCTTCATATAATAAAATTCATAAAATATATAATGTTAATCTTTGTTGTCTTAAAGCAATGCTTTCATTTTTTTAAAGGACTCCCAAAGCAGTTGCAGGGAAAAGAAAAATAGCACAAGCTACTTTATTATAATTGTAAACTTTATGCTTTAAAACATTTGTGCTTTGAAATGCACAAAATGATGATAGCCAACACATAGGTTAGTAGAAAGAATTTGCAAATTATGTATCTTATGAATCTCTGATGTACAAAATATTAAAAAAGACACTTGCAATTTGATAATTAAGAGAAAAATAGCACAGTTTAAAGGGGAAAATATTTGAAAGTATATTCTTCAACTAGCACATACAAATGGCCATTAAGCACATGGAAAGATTAACAAATTATCCACTATCAGACCTAAACTGTCACATATGTGATAAATTACTTTTTTCAATGTACAATTTGATCTATATTAAGTTATATTAATTTGACATATATATGCATCTACCTGTGATAACACCTTTCTTTAAAAAATATTTTTGTTGATTTCAAAGAGGAAGGGAGAGGAAGAGAGAGATAGAAACATCAATGATGAGTCATTGGTTGGCTGCCTCCTGCACACCCTCTATTGGGAATCGAGCCTGCAACCAAGACATGTGCCCTTGACTGGAATCCAACCCCGGGACCCTTTAGTTCACATGCTGAAGCTTTATTCACTGAACAAAACTGGCTAGGGCGATAACACCTTTCCATTTCTGCAATCAACATCTGATATGTGTGGTCACCATTACAGTTATTAATTTTACAGAGCAAAGGATAAATTTCATATTGAGATACTTTTCATGGGCTTTGATTTTTTGTAATATTTTAATAATGTTTGTATTGTAATCATTCTATTTTCAGTGTGTGGAGAAAAATTACAATACTATATAAAATCATAAATGAACCAAACTAATCTCAGTAAATGTTTATATTAAAAATATGTTAGAGGGAGAACCAAAATGGTGGCGTAGGTAAACACCTATTGTTCTGCCCCGCGCAACGATTCAAAAACTACAACTTAACAACAAAACAAACATCACTCAGAATCACCAGAAAGCTGGCTGAGTGAAAACTCCACAAATAAAAGTAAAGGTGGGACACTGAGACTCAGAAGAGCGGCTGGAGCGCAGCCTTGAAGATCGTGTGGAAACAGGTTAGGAGCCGTCCTGGTCGCACGTGCTCGGGCTGTAGGGCTGGAGCAGCAACCCCGGGTGGATTTCGCCAACGGGGAGGGTGGAGACGTCCCACTACACGGATTCCCCAGCGCCAGGTGAGGTCCAAGGTCCAGGGGACGCACCCTGGAAGCCGGGCGTGGCAGAGGTCAACTAGTCTGCAGAGAAACCGGGTAGATGGGAAAAGAAGTTTGCGTGCAAGTGTCGCACAAACACACGACTTGCTCCCTGGAAACTTGTCTCCTGGTCCCGGAAACCACCTATTTTACAACCCTAGGCTAGACTTTGGGTGTGAAGACTCATTTGGGGAGAGGCAGAGTTGTCTGGCAAGGGGAAGAGACTAGCGGCTTTCTCTTGGAGGTGCCTGCAGCCATCCCCATCCAACAGAGACTGGCGAGCGCCGCATAGGACGTAGCTGACACTGAGGCTGCCTGTGCAGCTCAGAGACTCCGCCCATCCAACCTGAACACAGTCTCCCTTCACAGCCAATTGGCCTGGAGGTCAAACCCTCCTAGGGCTCACAACAACAAGCTGGGTTTAAATTCAAAAATACTGTACAACCCATAAAGGATTGCAGTAAGAGTGCCCATCTCAAATAACTGGGGAGGCTGTGCCACTGACCCTTAGAGGACATCTACCACATAAAGCAGCCACCATGCAGAGCTATGGAAAGAAATCAGGTGTGAAAGAAATGGAGGAGAAAAGACGACAAGACATAGAGTTCAAAACCACGGTTATAAGGCTTTTCAAGAGGCTCCTAGAAAAGGCCAATGAACTTAATGAGAACTACGAGGAAATAAACAAGACCAATCAGGAAATGAATGAGACTTACAAGGAAATGAATGAGACCCTCAAGGAAATGAACAAGACCTCTGAGGATATGAATGAGACCCTCACAGATATGAAGAAGGACCAACTAGAAATCAAGCATACACAGACTGAAATAAAAAATATTACACAAAGTCCTAAAAGCAGTCCAGAGGGCCACAAGAACCAAGTCAAAGATTTGAAATACAAAGAAGCAAAATCCACTCGGCTGGAAAAGCAAGAAACAAAAAAAATTCAGATAATTGAGGATAGTGTAAGGGGCCTCTGGAACAACCTCAAGCATGCCAACATCCGAATTATTGGGGTGCCAGAAAAAGAGAGAGAGCAAGTTAATGAAAACCTACTTGAAGAAATAGTGACTGAACACTTCCCCTACCTGGTGAAAGAAACTGACTTAAAAGCCCAAGAAGTACACAGAACCCCAAAATATAGGAATCTAAAGAGGACCACACCAAGACATATCATAATTAAAATGCCAAGAGCAAAAGATAAAGAGAGAATATTAAAAGCAGCAAGAGAAAAACAGTTGGTTACCTACAGGGGAGCACCCTTACAATTGTCAGTGGATTTCTCAACAGAAACGATGCAGGCCAGATGGGAGTGGCAAGAAATATTCAAAATAATGAATAGCAAGAATCTACAGCCGAACCGGTTTGGCTCAGTGGATAGAGCGTCGGCCTGTGGACTGAAGGGTCCTGGGTTCGATTCCGGTCAAGGGCATGTAGTTTGGCTGAGGGCACATTCCCAGTTGGAGATGTGCAGGAGGCAGCTGATCGATGTTTCTCTCCCATCGATGTTTCTGTCTTTCTATCCCTCTCTCTTCCTCTCTGTGAAAAATCAATAAAATATATTAAAAAAAAAAAGAATCTACAGCCAAAACTACTCTATCCAACAAAGCTATCATTCAGAATTGAAGATCAGATAAAGTGCTTCGCAGATAAGAAAAAGCTAAAGGAGTTCATCACCACCAAACCAATATTATATGAAATGCTGAAAGATATTCTTTAAGAAGAGGAAGAAGAAAAAGGTAAAAATATAAATTATGAACAACAAATACACATCTATCAACAAATGAACATAAAAATCAAGTGAATTGATAGGCTGATGAACAGTATAAACTGGTGAATATAACAGAAACATGGACATAGAGAGGGAATGGACTGACAATTCTTGGGGAGAAATGGGGTGTGGGAAGTACAGCAAGAGACTGGACAAAAATCTTGCAATAATGGGAGAGGACAGTGGGGAGGGGGAGGGGAGGGTGGAGGGTGGGATAGGTACAGGGTGGAGGGGAGATATAGGGGGATAAAAAAGGGGAAACAATGTAATTAATAAACTGAACAATAAAGTTAAAAAATAAAAATAAATAAAAAGTACGTTAAATAAATTTATATGTGTGAGCCATGCTAGGAACAATTTTGAAAAAAGATAAATATTAGGGAAAAAAGTCTGTTTGGGAAATTTTTTAATCAACACTTTAAAAATCAACCTGAACATTAAAAACATTATCAAATTGTTTTTAATAATATTAGAAAAAATAAATTTCTCAAATTATGTAAGACATTGTATTATTCTTTTAGACCACTTAATCATACTGAAATTATTAATAAAACTAATGTTGTTAATGTAGTTCATTTAAAAACAAAATATATCATAAGGTTTCTGTGATAATTAAATGACTAAGGGTATGTAAAACTCTGAGAATACTACTTTAAAAAATATTAACTGTAATCTTCTCCCAAGTATGTGAGCTCCTGATAGCACAGACTTTGATTCATTGCCTTTTCTCCAGTACCTAGGTAAGTCCATGGCATTTGAAAGGCAGTCAATAAATATTCATTATGATGTTGAATGAAGAAATGGTCTAAACCTCCTCTATATCACCAAGGCTTATAAAAGTATTTCAAGAAAGGATACTTGATGTGAATTGAATTTTTCAATACAACTTTCATGTCTTAAAACAACGCTACAATTCACTGACTTTACTTTGTCCTGACAATTAAGGGAACCAAGTCCCTTTGGTCAAAACTAAACATTTTTCAACAATGACTTTTAACTTTTGGAAAACACAAAGTAGTAGAGTTCTTGCAGACATTTTCCAGGCTGTAGCTCTGAAGTGATTATTTTATGGAATATGGAATTTATGAAATTGTTGTGGAAGTGACAGGCAGACACTTTAAATAAAGAGCTTTTATTTAAAGCAGCACTGCTGGTTCAGGGGACCCTAAGATCCAGATTCTGAACAACTTGGGCAATGAGATTTTTCTCTTTATATATTGGAAGGGTTAAAAAGAATAAAATGGGGCAGAGAAAGATTTATTGTGCTCAGCAGATATCTTGCAGAAAGCTTGCGGCCTTGAGCACAGCATAGTTCAGATAACCAGAAGACACCAGGCATGGGAAGAACCAAGGACAGACCAGATAATTAAGAAGGGGCACTGACTAGACTGTAGGCTAACAAGAATGTGCATAAGGGACATTAAATAACTTAGGTACAGAGTTCCTGCTAGTCCCCTACATTATTTCACAAATGAAGTTAATTATCAGCTAACAAGAGAGTACAGTAGAAAGCAAGTTACTGGTACTAATTCAGATTGCTAGCCCTAAAAATGTCTTATGCTCCCCATCATTCTCCCCTCTTGAACCACAAACCAGCCTTAGCTTTGGGGATTATAGAAAACTCAGTGTTTGGGGACAGGAAAGACAACTGCTCTAACTGCTTCTGGCTGAAGGGGGGACATCAAAATAAAGGGGTTCAGCATGCTGAGTTTTCATCATCTTCCTCAAGGGGGTTATAGTAGTGTGAGGTCCAGGCTTGTAGTGTCATTTGGAGCTTAAAAACTTCTAAACGATTAACATATTGAGTATACAGGGGCCAAATAACAGGGCTAGGAGTATCATTAAGAGGGGACCTGCCAGTGGAAGTACCCACGAGACCCAGTTCCTTATATTATTCCACGAACTCCAAGATTCTGATAATTCCTGCCTTCTTTTTGAAGCCAAATCAGCTAGTTTCTTGGCCCATTTCCTTACAATTTCACACCGGTTGACATAAAAACAGCACTCCTTTTCAAGGGACAAGCACAGCTCTCCTTTTTCCGCTGTGAGAAGGTCCAGTCCTCTTTGATTCTGGAGAGTAACAGCTGCCAGTGACTCAATCTGATCCTGTACTGCAACAATACTTTGGGCTATTTCTTTTAAGCTCTCAGCAAGGTCTTAGATAGGCTCTGATAGTAGGAGAGGGAAGTTGCCAGTCCCTCTGTTCCAGTGCTAACCCCTGCTGTAATGCCAAGCATTATAAGGAGAGGGATTAGCTGGACTACTCTTTTGTATTGGATATGGTGTGTTATGGGGACGGGCAAGGACTGATTTTTGGGGGCTATATCTACACTGGGTCAGAGGTAGATGAGAGTGCAAGTCCCTGTCCATTTTGTGGGGAGACAGTTATACGTGTTTTGTCCACAGAGGAAGAAGATTCCTTGATTATGGAGACAAGCTGAAAGGTGTAGAGAAAAAAGGTGAGTTGAAGGATATGGGGATCTCTGTCTTGATTCTGTGCTTCAAACAGAGAGGGTGGCTATCATGGCACTTTCAATAAGGGATGACAGGCGTGAGGTTGAGACTCTTTTGCAATGAAAGTGGGTAGGAATACTAGAATGAGGTGTTATCCAAGGAAAAAGTGAAAGAGAATAAAAAGGACAATTGAAGCCTCTGGCCTGGACTGTTGGGTAAGAATACTGACTGGTTGTAGAAAATAACCATTGGCTTCCAGGGAGCCTTGGTAGTCAATTCGTTGGAACCAATAGGTATTTGGCAGTTCCAGTTTGACTGTGGTGTTGCAAGCAGAGGATGGGAGGTCACACATTGATATAGTGCCCTGTGATCTTGTAAAGCATAAAGGGGCCTAGGCTAGTAGTGAGGTGCGTAGAGTGATATGGCCTGTGACTGGGAGAGAGGATGAAGCTACTTTAGCAAGAGATTGAACATAGGTATGAAAGAGAGGGATACTCGCTTTGCCTGGGTGGTAAGATAATCACCTAAAAGAGTGTCAGCTCTTTCAGAAAATATATTCTCTTTCTCTTTTTTATAAGCCAGATTGATTTTTGCCTAGTTCCATACCTCGATGGGTATAGGGATGGCTATATATGCTGAAAAAGAGAGGGAAAGGCAGAGCCAGCAATCCCTTGCTAAGGCCGGTTGGTCTGATTTAAGAGGGAAAGGGTGAGGTTAAATGTTCGGTGGTAGAGATAGTGAGGACTTAGGAGGTTCTTAAGAGGCAGAGTGTAGACCTGGTAGTGGTCAAGATTAAGAGAGTTTAATTACAGTAAAAGAATCAGCCTCAGCCTCATCTTGTTCCTTTGTTGTGTAGGAGGCAGTAATTTCATGGTGCTTCTGTGTCCAAGCAAGGGCAGAGGAGTTCTCTTCCTGGTACTAGCTTAGGGTCCTGGTGGCACTTGTAAAAAGACAAAGTAAGAATTATTAGAAAGATAAAAATAATGATTATTCAGAAATATCAGAGCATATTACCTGAAATATGGTAGCATTTATCTCGGATAAAACTGCTGTTTGAATTTTGATCTTGCTTGCTTGCTTAAAGCAAAAGGGTAGTTACTCCAGCTTCCAAATTGAGACCTTGAGGCCTACATAAATCTCTTTGTAGACCTTAGAGGAGTCACCCAATGGCGCCAGGAGTTGAGCTGTACCTTCTGCTTTTGCGAGATAAGACTACATTCCCATGCCCAGCAACAGGTATGGTTAGAGATAAGGAGCAGGCAACAGGGTCAATCATAGTCCACTGGCAACTCCCTTAGATACAATCTTGACAGTTGTTCTTGGAATTCAAAACAATGGAAATGTATGATTAAGACCTTTAAAAGAACTGCCTGCACCCGGGGTTGTGTGGCTGCTGTGAGTGTTTGGTCTCCACCGGCGTGTGGTGCCCTCCGACCATCCTGGCCAGTTCAATAAATCCTTTCTTGCTTTTTACCAACTTAACTGCCTCCATGGTCATTTGCAACTGGCCGTGGAAGTCACCCCACAACATTACCTTTAGGATGAGATAAGAAAGAAATATTAGTGTAAGGGAGAATTCAGCAGGGAGTTATCTGAATTCCTTGGAGCAGGTTGATGGGCCAGGTCTGCTGTCTTCTTGAGGGTGATCTGCAGGGGGTGTTTCTGGTCAGAGGTCACCATCCACTCAGACTGGATGTCACTCAGGTGGTGGGCTGTCTTCACCTGAGAGTGGTGGATCCAGGTGTTCAGTCCTGCAACCTTGAGAGCTGTGAGGTTGGTTATTATAACTGGATAAGGTCCTTTCCATTCCAGTCTCTTACCCAGGTTTATAAGAGTGTAAGGCTGTTCCTAGAGAGATGGGTAACTGGTCAATAATCCATCTGTGGACCTCAAAGACAATTTTTCCAAGTCCTTGTAATTGCTTCTGGATTTCTAAGTTCCCTAGTTCCCCCAAATCTCCCATTGGCTGAATTAAGGGACCGAGTCTACCATACAGAATTTCAAAGGGAGAGAAACCGCCCTAACTGGTTTGGCTCAGTGGAGGGAGCCCCAGCCTGAGGACTGAAGGGTCCAGGTTCCATTCATGTCAAGGGCATATACCTTGGTTGCAGACACATCCCCAGGAGTGGATGTGCAGGAGGCAGCTGATTGATGTTTCTCTCTCATCAATGTTTCCAAATATCTATCCCTCTCCCTTTCTCTCAGTAATAAATAAATAAATAAATAAATAAATATATTTAAAAATAAAACAAAAAAACAAAGGGAGAGAAACCTACCCTAGACCTCAGGGCACAGCATACCCACAGGAGTACAAGAGACAAGATATCTGTCCAGGGTAGGATTGTCTCTTGGCATAGCTTAGCCATAGCTTGCTTGATTGTCTGGTTCACGTGCTCTATCTTCCCTGAGCTCTGAGGCCTGTAAGCTGTATGTAGGTTCCATTTAATTCCTAAAGTTTTGGCTACCTGTTGTACTATTTCTGCAACAAAGGCTGGGCCATTGTTGGACGCTATGGTCAGAGGCATTCCATACCACAGAATTATATTCTTTAGCAATGTTTTAGTGACTTCTCTTGCCTTTTCTGTGTGAGTAGGATATGCCCCTTTGAGAAGGTACAAAGATCAGTAAATATTTATTCCCTCTGATAGGCCCTATTTCTGTAAAATCTACTTCTAAATCCTCAAAGGGAACTTTCCCACTGTTCTGAACTCATATTGGTCCCACAGGACCCTATTTGGCATTGTTCTGAGCACAGAGGAGGCAATGCTGAGAGACTAAGGCACACAAGGAGGAAAGACTGGCAAGTAAGTAGTATTTGCCTAACAAAGCTGCTAGGGTAGTCTTCCCTAAATGAGTGAATTCATTCTGCTGGAGGACTACCTTATGGGCTATTTTTTCTGGGACATAGACCCTATGATCTGGGAGGATCCACCAACCTTCCTTCGTCCTCTTACCTCCTTCTTATTGAGCCCATTCTTTCTTCTGTGGAGTGTATTTTGGAGGTTCAGGTAATTCAGGAAGCAGCAGGATTTGCGATGGCACCACCAGCTCCTCAGCAGCCAGTTTTGCCAGTGTCTGTGTGACAGTTTCCTTCTGACACTGAGTCTTTTCCCTGGTGATGTGCTTTACAATGGATGATGGCTATTTCCTTGGGCTCCCAGATTGCTTCTAGTAACTTCAAGATCTCATTCTGATTTTTGATTCCTTTTCCTTCAGCCTTCATGAGTCCCCTTTCCTTATATATGGCCCCATGGATATGCAGGGTAGCAAAGGCATAGTGTGAGTCAGTGGAGATGTTGTTACACTTATCCTTACAGAGTTTTAGGGCTCTTACTAGGTCCCAAAGCTCTGCTCTCTGTGCTGACCATCCTTCAGGCAGGGCCTGTGCCTTGATTGTCTCAAATTTTGATGCCACTGCATACCGGGCTCATATTTTTCTTCATCTAAGAAGCTGGTGCCATCTGTGAACAATACCAAGTCAGGGTTTGGCAGGGGCCTATCCGTTAGATCTGGCTGGCTGAAGTAAATCTCTAGGATTTCCAGGCAATCAAGCTCAGGGCCCCCCGCAGCCATGGGTAAAAAGGTGACAAGATTAAGACTTCTCACTGCTTCTAATTGTACCCGCAGATTCTCACTTAACAGGTCTTGATATTGAGTCATTCAGTGCGCCCCCTTGCTTCCATCAGGGTGACAACAGATTGAGGTACTTTTACGTTTAAGTTTTGTCCCAGGATAAACTTATCTGCTTCTCTAATAATGCTGTGGCTGCAAGGGCCTGAGACACTAGGGCCACCCATAGGCAAACAGGTCAATCTGCTTAGAGAGATAAGCTACTGGTCTTTGCCAGGGTCCAAACTCCTGGGTTAGAATTCCTGGGCTAACCCATTGTTCTCATGGGTTAAAGTCTTGTGTCATATCTGGAAGCCCAAGTGCTGGGGCCTTGGTGAGCTTTGCTTTAATAGTGATAAAGGAATTTTTCTGCTCAGGACCCCAGTCGATGGGTGCCTTCTCTTGCCCATTCAAAACTTCATAGAGAGGTTTGTCAGGAATTCCTGTACTTGCCAGAGAGGTGTGAAAACCCTGCAATCCAAATCCTACAGATCCTGCCACTCCCAGGAATTCCCAAATCTGCCGCTGGTGCTAGGGTCTGGGATGACACATACTGCCTGCTTTCTTTCAGTCCCTAGCCTTCATTTCCCTCAGGTGATTCTGAAGCCTAGATATTTGACTTCTTTCTGACAAATCTGTGCCTTTTTCTTGGACACCCGGTAACCTGTTTAAGTTAAGAGTCTCAGAAGGGCTGGCTTTTCTTCCCAGCACTGAGCTTGTGTGGAGCTAGCCAGTAGGAGGTCATCTACATATTTGAGTAGAACACACCCCAAGTCCTGTCCTGGGAACTTAAACGGATCAGATACTAGTGCTCCACTAAAAAGAGTAGGGAAGTTCTTGAACCCTTGTGGCAGTTTGGTCCAGGTCAGTGGTCAGCAAACTGCCGCTTGCAGGCTGTGGTTTGCTGCTCTGTTGACTAATGAGTTTGCCAACCACTGGTCCAGGGGAACTGTTCCTTAGCCCACAAAGTTGGGTTTTCCCATTCAAAGGCAAACAGGGGCCGACTGGAGAAAAAGGCATCTTTCAGATCAAGGCATGTAAACCGTTCTGCCTCTGATGGAATGAGTCCTAGAAGTGTGTAGGTGTTTGGCAGTGGCGAATGCAGGGTTATAACAGCCTCATTAACAGCCCGCAGATCCTCCACTAGACATTAGTCCTAGGCTTTTTGACAAGCAAGAGATGAGTGTTCCATGGATACTGGCATCATTTAACAAGTTCTCACTGAACCAGCTGGTCTAAGTGGACCTGGGTTCCTAGGTGTGTCTCCCTCGGAATAGGATATTTGTAGATTTTAACAGGCTGTGCCCCAGGCTTTAAGTCGATCAGTACTGGGGCATGGTCCTTGGCTAGGCCAGAGGGATTTCCTTCTGCCCAGACCAGTGGGAATTCTTCTTAATTCAGGCTCTGATGGTGAGGCCTTTGAATAAGGGGTATAACGTCTCCATTCTTCTTCCCTGGGCAGTAAGGACAGGCTCATTGAAGAAGTCTTCTCACCTAGGCGAAGCTATGCTGTACCGTCTGGGACAAAGGTGATCTCTGCCTCATTTTGACTAAAAGGTATATATATACCCATTCCGATAATCTGGCAAGTACAGGAATTCCTGAATTACTTGATGGCCGCTAAGTTGGCATCAGCGAGACAGGAAAATGGTGTATGGATCTGGTCTCCAGTAGCTCTGATAATGGTGACCTAGTTTCCTGAGAGAGGCGCTATTTCCTGAGTGACTACTGAGTGTTCAGCTCCCATATCGATCATAAAGAGCACAGTCTGGCCCCCTATTTTCATTTTGACCATGGTCTCGTGGGGAAAGAGCTGGAAAGAGCCTGGTCTCTTCTAGTCAGTGTCAGCTGTCATCAGCCCAATAAGGTCTGCTTCAGGTGGTTCTGGCCCTTAGCAGCTGAGTGGGTTGGATTACCCTGGCCTTCCTTTTTGGTGCTTTGGACATTCATTCTTCCAGTATCCAGATTCCTTACAATAAGTACACTGATCTTGCTTCAGGTTTGTCCTCCTCTCCCCTGAACTAGGTTCTTGTATTCCTTATCTGTCTGGGAGCATTCTTTTTCAGTCTTTCCTCTGCTTCTTTCTTAGCTGCCCTGTCTTGGTTAATAAAAACCTTGTTTGCTATTTATAGCAGCTCAGTGGCATTTTTTCCTGCAAATCCTTCTAGCTTCTATAGCTTTTTCCTTATGTCAGGCTGGGCTTGGCCCACAAAGGCTGCATTTACCATAGTTTGATATTTTGGGGCCTCGGGTTTAAAGGGGGTTTAGATCTGGTATGCCTCACATAGTGTCTCATAGAAAGTTGCTGGACTTTAATTAGGCTTCTAGAAGACCTCAGAGATCTTAGCCATGTTGGTGGGCTTCTTGGCCCTGGCACTGATCCCCTGGAGGAAGGCCAACTGATATATTTCTAGTCTGGCCCTTCTGTCTTTTGAGTCCAGGTTCTAATTGGGTTCCTCATCTGGGAAGGCCTTCCTGGCCCATCTCTCTATATCTAATATCCCTCCCAGGACCTGGGTCTGGAGCCATTTCCAAGGCTTTGTTATTATTCTCATGTGTTACTCAGTGTTAAATAACATGAAAAGGAGCTGCTTACAGTCCACCCAGGTGGGCTTCTGGGTCTGAAAAATTGACTCAAAGAGGTCTACCATGGCCTGAGGTATTTCAGAATAAGTAGGAGTGTGATACTTCCAATTCAGGAGATTGGTCATGGTAAAAGGCTGATGCTGGGAACCAGCCATTACCTCACCAATAGAAAGATGTGGACAAGGAATCCAGAAGGCTTAGTCAACCTTGAAGCTCTGAAAAGTCAGAGCTTACCACTCCCTATCTAATAGAAATAAGGCTGGCAAGGACAACTTCCCCACCAGATAATCGGGTAAATCCTTCCTGACAAGATAATCGCCTTATTTCCTGCCTAGGGGCAATGGGCGTATTCCCAGAACCTAAATAAAAGGAATGGCAAGGCTAAGGCAAAAGGTAGTCCTTCCACTAGAGATAGGCTGCCGCCTGGCCCCCCATTTTTCCAAATTAATGTTTTTCTGAGTCTTTGTTCATTTGCGTGTGGCCTTTTCCAGAAACCGAACCCTGAACTGGAACCCTGAACACACGGGACGTGAAAAGGATTCCAACATGCTGATAGTAAAAGACAGGTCTTCCCCCTTATAGTGTCCCAAATTCTCCAAGCACTAGGGGGCCCCAAGTCTCCCAGAGAGGGATCTGGAAGGGTAGATCTGGCCTGGGTCCCTGATCAGCTGAGCACAAGCACCATCCAACTGGTTATGGGGAGTCCGGTTGGGGAGAAATAGAAGGAAGTGGTGTATCTAAACTTCCCTGGCCAGGCAAGGGAGCACGGCATGCCATTTGAGGCACATATTGTTGTGGGGCGACCTGCGAATGACGACCACCAGACAGTCCAATTGGAAATTTAGGAAGCCTTTATTTCGAACTCGAGTTTGGGCTCAAGTCTCCACTGTCACAGCAGTGAGCAACAAGAGCCCCGAGCCCTTACAGCAAGCACTTTTTATCCCCAACACAGGGGGACTTGGCAGTTTGTGATTGATTCAGCTCTTAACAAAAACTCAGTTACATTACTTGCAGCTATGGAAAATTTCAGTTAAACAATAGGTTACAAAATCAAAGGTGGGTACATAAAGTTAGCTTGAAGCAATTCTGTTTGTGCAGCCTTGCAGTTACGTTAGGCAGGGTGTGCTAAAGGGGTCATTGTAAAGAAGAAGAGTAGGAGTTATGCTTGGCTAAAGTATATCAAACCACACTTCTGGCTGTGAGCCACCTGCGAGGCCCAGCTTCTCATGGACAGAATCTGTCCTGGCAGTGTCCTTGTGCCAGAACAATATGGAGGTGGTAAAACTGGTGGGGCTTCTTCGGGGAGGAGTTCCTGTAGAATAGGGGGCTGAGCTCCCTTCTGAAGGACCTGTTTCTTTTCTCCTGCCTGCTCCTGTTCTGCCTGTTCCTATACTGCCTGCTTCTTTTCTTCTGCTACTAAAATCTTACTCTGCCTCTTCTTACACACGCAGAGCCAGATTCAAGGAGGCTTGTGCAGAGCAATTTCTAGTCACTGATAAATAAAAGGGAACTGTTCAGGATGACCTGGATCTCCTGCTATAATTCTGTGAAGATTCCTAATTATGAGGTTACCCAATGTGTCCTCCGGTGGCCATCCTTCTCCAAAAGACGGCCAGTCTATTTCTCACATTCTTTTTAACTTCCAAGAGACTAATTTTACCCCATAGTCCCCAGCAAATCTTTTCTTAAAATTCCTAAACATACATTTTAACACAGTGGGTGTTGAGGAGCTATTTACCATATTTCCAGTATGTAGCCTCACCCAATAAATGGAGTTACAAGACAAACAGGAGGTAACTTTCGCTTTGCTCACCTGGCCTGCTGGTCTCCCGGATTCAGATTCCTCTTAGCTTTGATGGAGGATCCATATAAACTCAGGACCCGGATCCCACCGCAGGGAGGGACCAAGTTGCTTCAGTCCCCCAGGTGACAATGCCTCCCTTAGCCATAGAAAGTCACCATGGAACCACTGGATAGGTCTCACACAGGCTCCATAGTTTTTTCCCATGGAGCACAGGCTTTCAAACTCTCATTCACACAACAGTCAGTCTGAGTTTTTACTTCCACCCACGGAAAGTCCCTGAACTGAGACAAATATTTTGCATAAGTAGTGATCAGCTACTTCTTCTAACCCTAAAGGCAGGCCTGACCTAGGACTGATCCCCCAGGGGACACTCACTCATCATACGTCTGGTCCAGAAAAGGTGTTTCTCAGGAGAGTCCACTTGGAGCACGAAAGTACAGCAGTTTTCCCAGGCCCCACAAGTCCAGGAACTGGTGAATGAGCCGGTGGCACCTTTCCAGGGTCACAGAGCCTGGGCTAAGAGCCCCTGAGTCCACTCTCATCAGTGATGGCCTCAAGAGCCAGTTGCAACTGACACATTCCTGGCCAATGCACCAAATGTTATGGAATATGGAATTTATGAAATTGGTGTGGAAGTGACAGTCGGACACTTTGAAATTCAGGAAGAGCCTTTATTTAAAGCAGTGCTACTGGTTCAGGGGACCCTAAGATCCAGATCCTGAATAACCTGGGCAATGAGATTATATATATATATTTAAAAAGAATAAAACAGGGCAGAAAAAGATTTATTGTGCTCAGCAGATATCTTGCAGAAAGCTTGCGGCCTTGAGCACAGCATAGCTCAGATAACCAGAAGACATCTAGCATGGGAAGAACCAAGGACATACCAGATAATTAAGAAGGGGCAGTGACTAGACTATAGGCTGACAAGAATGTGCATTAGGGACATTAATTAACCTAGGTACAGAGTTCCTGCTAGTCCCCTACATTCTTTCACAAATGGAGTTAATTATCAGCTAGCAAGAGATTGCAGTAGAAAGCAGGTTGCTGGGACTAATTCAGATTGCTAGCCTTAAAAATGTCTTATGCTCCCCATCAATTAAAAGGTGACTTTGCCTGCATTGTCATATTGGTCACCTTTTCTAGTAACAAATACTAAAAAACACATTCTAAACAATAATCACCTTTCTTCTTTCATCCATTTTAACTAGGAACATGTTTTATAAAAGCATTACTAGCCCTACATCTGTTTCTGACACTTTGTGATTACCAATGTGATTCTCAATATATTGAGCGAGCAAGGTTTGGTAGTGGGTTAGTAATTTCACAACACAATAAAATAGCCCAACCAGTGTGGCTCAATGGTTGAACGCTGACCTATGATCCAGAAGACCACAGTTTGATTCCTGGTCAGGGCCTATGCCCAGGTTGTGGCTCAATCCCTAGTAGGGGGTGTGCAGGAGGCAGGTGACTGATCAATGATTCTCTCTCATCATTGATGTTTCTATCTCTCTCTCCCTCTCCCTTCCTCATTGAAATCAATAACAATATATTTTTTTAAATAACATAAAAATAGGCTATTAGTTGTCCTCTGAGCAGTAAGAAGAATGATGGTAAATGTCAAAGATAAGTACTTCAATGACAATGGCACTGCTTTTAGTTTTAATACAAGGCATAAATTTGCCAAGTGGAAAAATACCCACATTGCACAATAAGTGAATTTTGATTGATCAGATTGTTTTTCTCTCAGCCTTTGATGGTGTGTTGTCTATGTCAACAACAACAACAAGAAGAACAAAAACCCATTGAAACCTGTAAAGAAATTTAGTGAATTTATTTGAGCCACCCTGTCGACATATGCTGGGAAGCAGAACCTCAATGAACTGAGATAATGCTCTGGAGAATGGTGGGTTACAATTGTATTGATACATTGCAATCAAAGGAGGGACATAGGTGGGTTACATGAAATTCATTGGTGATGGATTTAGGAGGAGGGATAAGCAATCCCACCTGGGATTGGATAAAAAGTAAAATGATGGACACATACTTAGGTGAATGCAGGAACAATTAACATGATAATGAAGGAATTTGTGGTATCTGTCCTGATGCCCACCACATTTGGTTGTGCCCCAGAAAAAGGGAAGTTACAAGTTACCCAGACATCTCACAGATATGTTATCTTAGAGGCAATAAGGCAAATGGCTCAGTAAAGATCTAAATTGATCTTTGTTAGGAAAAATACAGGCCTAGGACATGACTACCCACTACAACCTGTTTGTAGTTATATTTAATTTTCAAACCATCTTTTGTGGTTATTTTAGGTCTCTGAGTTTGTAAGACTGCCACGCAGGCATCCCCTGAGTTTGTAAGGTTAGCATGTGGCTCCTTTCGTCCACATCTAAAAGGAAAGCAACATAGATTCTCAGAAAAGTATCAGAATGGCTTGGTGTTTCATAAATCTGAAAAGCTCGAGGCAAAATCATAATAGAAAGTTACTGCACTTTTGCTGTGTTACTGATCAAATGTGCCTGCTCTGTGAACTGCTTCTTTATCATCATGTGATATCACATTTTTAATACACATCTAATGTTGTCAACAAACTACAATCAGGCCTTTTCATTTTAGAAAATGCTTTTTTGAAAACTCTAAACAGATTTGTTATATTAACAAAATCTAAGATATGCTATGCCAGAAAATATAGCAGGGTATTGTGCACATAGTAGGCATTTGGAAGCAGCATGCCATGGTAAAGGGCAGTGCACTAAGACTAAGATACTTTTCTGTTACAAATGGTTTTATATGCTCTTAGACAAGACAGTCTGTCACCTCATTGAACATTTGTTCCTAATCTGTAATATGGATCTGATCTTTTCTTTACAGGATTGATGTAAAATGGCAAGTGAGATAATTTATTGGAATGTTCTTTGAGGAATTTTAGAAATATAAAATGGTAAGTAGTAATTATTATTGAAAAGTTAATTTGATTAATTTTCTAATCCTGAAATAAACAGAATTATTCCAATTTAAAGTACTTATTTACAGTTCAAGATAATTTAAATATCTCTATTTAGATGTTTTAAGTTACTATTTAGAAATAATTTTAGACTTACTGGAAAGTAGCAAAAATAACAGAGGTTTTCTAATGCCTAACACTAGAAAAGTCTAATCTATTAATATCCCAAAGTGATAGCTTCCCTTATGTTAGCATCTTACATAATTAAAGTACACTTTAATAAGCCAGGAAATGAAACTTGGTATAATACAATTAACTAATCTACAGACCTTATTTTACCAATTATTTTCCTAATACCTTTTATCTGGTTTAAGATCTAATCTATGGTCTTACACTATATCTATTTAGTAGCTGTGTCTATTTAATCTCCTTCAATCTTGGCCAGTCCCTCAGTCTTTGTTTTTATAACCTGACACTTCTCAAAAAGAATACTGGTGGATTATTTTGTAGAGTACTCTTTTATATGAGTGTCTGTTTTGCTTTTCAATGATTAGACTAAGTTATTTTTAGTAAAAATACTGCAGTCACCCCAGTTAACCTTTCATTGATTTCTATTTACACCTTGCCCAGGAATGTCATGCTTATGTCTCTCTGCAGATGCCTGTCTCACCTTAGATTTAAAGCCACATGATTTCTCTGTGATCTCCAAAGTTGAACAGGTTAAAAAAATACATCTTTTTAATTGTAATGTTGGAAGAAGTGATTTTTCCAATTACATCTGTGGGTAGAAACTAAAAGCATTCATGGTTATTCCCTGTAGTTTATGCTCTCTCTATATAGAAAATTGTTTGTTTTGAATTTTCCAGAATTAGTGTGAATTTTATATCAACGAAATGCCTCACTGCTAGCTCCCTTATCTTTTTCCCCCCAATTTTTCTTGGTCTGCCTTTGCTTGCTACAAAGTCTTTCAGTTGAGAGATGTGCAATAGATTATAAATGAAATTTTCATGATTTTCTCACTTCACTTAAGTTATATTTAAATTTCTCTGTCTTCAAGTTATTATGAGTATATAGTTTTTGTGTTGATTTATTTTTATTTCCCCTTCTTAATTGAAATATGGTAGCATTCATGTTGGGTAAAACTGCTGTTTGAATTTTGAAAGATCGATTCCTGTTGACTCAGTGGCGCCAGAGGTTGAGCTGTACCATCTGCTTTCGCAAAATAGGACTGCATTCCCATGTCTAACAGGAGGTATAGTTAAAGATAAAGAGCAGGCAACAGGGTCAATCATAGTCCACTCCCAACTCCCTATCCTGTCAAGGATACAACCTTGACAGCTGTTCTCAGAATTTAAACACAATGAAAATTTATGCTTCAGACCCCTTTAAAAGGACTGCCTACCCCCTAGATAGCACGGTTGTGAGTGTTTGGTCTCCACCAGCATGTGGTGCCCTCCAACTGTCCTGGCCAGTTCAAATAATCCTTGCTTGCTTACTACCAACTTAACTGCTTCCGTGGTCGGTCATTTGCAACTGGTTGTGGAAGTTGCCCCACAACATTAATGTTCCTAATATCTGCTATGTACATTTATTTTTTAGTATCTGGAAGTCCATTTTGTGTATATATTTGCATTACAATATCTTAACACTAGAAAAGTCTAATCTATTAATATCCTAAAGTGAAGTATGTGTTTTTCAGATAAGAAGTTTGTAAGTGCTATGGGATAATAGGCCAAAAAATGTGTTTGATTTTGTATCAATTAAATCATAGTGCCTCATGGATTCTGAGAATATTTGGAAGTCTTAACCTCTATTTTCAATGCAAATTTACAAAGTTGAATATTGTTTCCATTAAAATAAGATCACTCAGATTGTATGATGAGCTTAATGGGGTTATAGAAGACCAAAGAAATACCAAACACACTTCCTAGAGAAAGGGAGGGACCCTGTTTATTGACACTAGTGGACTCTGGGAATAATTTCCAAATCCAAGTGAAGAAACATGCAGAGGGCTTCACTTTTTATAACCTTCTGGGGTCTTTGTCTTGCAGATATGGTTCTTCCCTCTTTCCTGGGCTCCCAGGTGTTGGGGATCCCAGGCCATATCTGATGATCTGTCCTGGGGCCAGCAATAATGACCCTACCCCTCCCCAGGGCAGTTCATTGTTCACAGTTTTTATGGCCTGACAAGCCTTGCAAGACCAGTTTCTCCTCATTCCCTGAACCCTGCCCCTTGTCACACAAGCTTCTTTTAGTCTTCTGGAATCTGCAGGGGGTGTTTCTAGTATCCTGGTGTTCAGTCCTGCAACCTTGTGAGTGGTGAGGGTGGTCAGGATGAAGGTATGTGGTCCCCTACAGGTCGGCTTCAGTCCTTGGGTGGTCTTTACCCAAACAGAGTCACCAAGTTGAAAGGGTTGGAGCAGATCAGAAGTAGGCAGACCATCTCAGATGTGCTTCTGTATTGCTTTCCAGGTAGACTGTAAAGCCTGTAAGAACTTTAAAAACTAGTTATGGATTTCAGCCTTTAAACACCAGAATCTGTAGAGGCCCCATGGTTTCCAGGGCAGCCTTCAGGGCCACTTCATCTGTGGTCCAGTTCCCTCTTGCCTCTGTGGAGCCACCATACCCTGCAATAGTACTCTGCACGAGAGCTGTTACAATAGCATACCTGCCATCAGTACAAATTGTCACTGATTCTTCTCTTGCCCACCAGAGAGCCTGAATAAAGGCAATCAACTCAGCTTTCTGTGCTGAACTCCTGCAGGAGAGCACCTGAGATCAGATGGTTTGGTCCAAAGCAACTACCACCGCCCCGTATACCTGATTCCTCTCTGGAGAGAACTGCTCCCATCCATAAATAGTACCTTATCCGGCGAAGTCAGTGAGGTGTCAGTAAGACCCAGGTGGGATTTCTTTATGTAAGGTTCTACGCCGCCATGAGAGAAACTGCAGGCAGGAGTCTGAATAAGTGAGCGAATTAATCAGGCTTTATTGGGGGTCTCCGGGCGGGTTCACAGGCTCAGGGGGAATGGAGCCGGAGAAGCCGTGCCATGTGACTGGGGCCAGGGGAAGGGAAAAGAGGGGACCTAGCTGGACCTCCTCCCGGACTGCCTGGGAGAACAGTCCGGGAGAAAAGGGTGCCACGTGGCGCACCGAGACACATTTTAAGGCAGGGGTTGGGTCCAGGATGGAACGGGAAGGGTTGGGACACAAGGCACTCTGGTATGTGATTGATTGGTGGCTCAATGTCTCTGTCAATTACATTATAACCCCGCCCACCAGTTGGGGGGGGGGTTACCTATCACTTTACAAAGTTGTCTACCTATAAACAGTTATGTAGAGGTTCCTCAGAGTCATCATCCAGAAGAAGGCTGGTAGCAGAAGAGCCTGAAACTGGATGACTCAAGCATTTGACATCCAGTGCTCTGGTGTGCTCCTGCGCAAGGCCTCAACTGCATAGCTGTGGCTGCTACCACCCGGATGCAACAGGGTCGAGTCTCTTGAACAAGTAGGCCTTTCCCAAGGCCCACGAATTTGGGCAAGTTTCATTTTTTTTTTTTGCATGTATCTGTCCAATTTTCCCAACACCATTTATTGAAAAGACTGTCTTGACTCCACTGTATGTTCATGCCTCCTTTGTCAAATATTAATTGGGCATAGTGGTTTGGGTCAATTTCTGGATTCTCTATGCTATTCCATTGGTCTATATGTCTCTTCTTGTGCCAGTAAAAGGCTGTTTTGAGAAAAGTGTCTTTGTAATAAAGCTTGAAATCTGGTATTGAGATTCCCACCTACTTTGTTTTTCTTTCTCAGGATTGCTATGGCTATTCCGGGTCTTTTTTTATTCCAGATGAATTTTTGGAGAGTTCTTTCTAGGTCTGTGAAATATGCCATTGGTATTCCAATTGGGACTGCATTGAATCTATAGATTGATTTGGGTAGTATGGACATTATAATGTTGTTGATTTTACCAATCCATGAACATGGTATGTTCTTCCATCTGTTTGTGTCTTCCTCTCACTCTTTTCATTCAGTGTCCTGTAGTTTTCTGGGTACAGTTCTGTTACCTCCTTAGTTAAGTTTATTTTTATTTTTTGGTGTGATGGTAAATGGGATTGCTTTTTCAGTCTCTCTTTCTGTAAGTTCATTATTGGTGTACAGAAATGCCATAGATTTCTTGGCATTAATTTTGTATCCTGCTACATTGCCAAATTCATTTATTAAGTCTAATAGATTTTTGGTGGAGTCTTTAGAGTTTTTTATGTATAATTTCATGTCATCTTCAAATAAGGACAGTTTTACTTATTCTTTTCCAATTTGGATGCCTTTTATTTCTTCTTCTTGTCTATTGGAAGTGACTAATACTTCCAGTCTATTTTGAATAGGAGTGGTGAGAGTGAGAACCTGTCTTGTTCCTATTCTTAGGGGAAATGGTTTTAGTTTTTTCCCATTGAGTATGATGTTGGCTGTGAGTTTGTCATATATGGCTTTTATTATGTTGAGGTATGAAGCTTCTATTCCAACCATGCTAAGAGTTTATATCTAAATTGGGTGTTGGATTTTGTCAAATGCTTTTTCTGCATCAGTTGATAAGAAAGACTATGTGGTTTTTATCTCTCAGTTTGTTTATATGATGTATCAGGTTTATTGATTTGCAGATATTATACTATCCTTGAATCCCTGGATTAAGTCCTACTTGGTCATGGTGTATGATCTTTCTGATGTACTGCTGAATTTCATTTGTTAGAATTTTGTTGAGGACTTTGGCATCTATGTTCCTGAGGGATATTGCGCTGTAATCCTCTTTCATTGTGTTGTCTTTATCTGGTTTTGGTATTAGGGTGATGCTGGCTTCATAGAATGAGCTTGGAAGGGTTCTTTCCTCTTGACATTTTTGGAATAGTCTGAGGAGGGTAGGTTTTAGTTTTTCCTTTAATGCTTGATAAAAACTCCCATGTGAAGCTATCTGGCCTGGGCTTTTGTTTGCTTGAAGTTTTGGTTGACTGCTTCAATTTCTTTCGTAATAATTGGATTTTTGAGATGTTTATATGTCAGATAGATCAATAGCTTTCATAAATTTAGGTGCATCCCCTTGTATTACATTAATCACTCATGATGCATTTGGCAACATTTCTTCAAATAAAGGTGAGACTTTACTGAGGTTTCTATAGTCAATAGTAATTCTATGTGTTCTATTAGGTTTCTTTACTGGCCACCCTGGGCTATTGTAGATGTGTGATCTTTCTAATTCTATAATGACTTCATCTAGAAGTTTTTGTATGGCTTTAGTAATGTCTTGGTGTCCTTCCTTCAGTGGATATTGAGGAGTAAATGATGCCTGTGTTGGTGTGGGTAGGATCACAGGGGTTATTTCTACTGTTGCTAAATCTGTCATATATTTCGTGATGGATAATGATTTAATATGTGTTATATATTATGGGCATAATATCCATTCCTATTAAGTTAGTTATATTAGGGGCTATGTAAAATGTAGCTTTAATCTGTCTATTTCTGTATAGTATTTTACAGTCTATTGGATTTGCCTTAAAATATTTCCCTTGATTCCTTCAATAGAAATTGTCTTTTCACAGCATTTTGTGGGTATATTATCTATGGCCATTAAAGAGATTTGGGATCCAGTGTCTATTAAAAATGTTTTAGGTAAGATTAAATCATCTTGGGGTTTTATATTTAAAGTAATATATGGTCTGTTATCATTTTCCCTATAGAACTCATCTGCTAGAGCAAGAGAGATTAGTTTCTTCTTATGCCCCCTTGGTTGCCCTTCCATGGGGAGCGGGGGCCTTGGTAGTTTCCCTGTTGTCTGAATGGGTTGTTTCTGGGTTGTTGTTGAAATGGGTTATTCTTAGATTGGTAAGTGGGGAGGGAGTTTCTGGATTGGGTTTTGTTAAATGAATTTTCAGATTGATTTTTAGTAAATGTGTTTTGTGGAGGTCCCCTTTTAAAGAAAGGGTTATTTACCTTCCAGTAAGATTTTTGCTGGGCTAGGTATGGTTTTAATTGTGTCCGCTTTCTTCCTTAGTTCTGGAAATTATGATTATTTCTATACATATTCTGGGGTCCCCTTTTTTCCTTTCTTTTTTCTGTGAAAAAAAAGTAATTTTGTGTTCCCTTCTCCTTTGCTACAAAGGTGAATTTTTTATCTGTAATCATGTCCTGATGAAAGGTGATATTTTTCCTTAACGTCATTTTGGGTTCTTGATCCTGCTAATAAATTTTACATTTGTATTGTATATCCCTGGGGTGCATTTTTAATTAGACATCTTATGATGCCATCCACATTAGTGGCTTCCCAGGGATTATCTCTATGGTATATTCCATTAAGGATAGTTAATTTCAATTGATGTTGGAGCTGGTCTATATTATTCCATGGTTTTCAAAATTGTAATGAGGAGAAATCTATATGGGGAAAAGCCTTTTTATAGGCCATAGACACCCAGTGCCATATAGACGCCAGTGCCTGTCTTCTTTGCTCTTCTATGTCTTTTAGTAGTTGTTCTCTTAGTTTTGGGTGTTCTATTGCATCTATTACTTGCTGTAATTTATCTCTGCTGACCATAAGGGTGTGTCCTCCCTTCTCATGCAGTTGCAGCATCCAATCAATATCTGTACGTTCTCCCTTTACTAATAGGCATCTACACTCATTCATCTCTTGTCTTGTGAATGAAGAGAATTCTGCAGTCTCTCCATCACCTTTTGTTCCTTCCCTCCTCACCACCTTTTTTCTTACTATGGCTGGCTTGCTAGAATAATGTCCTATCACCTTTTGTGCTAACCTTTTGCCCTTATCATTATCTTTCTGAAGATTATGAATTGTATGTAGAGGTACCAGTATCACCTCTTCAAATGATGCCCTTTGAATTTTTGGTATAAATGTGTCAGGGTTATTGGTTACCTTCTCTCCCAATCTGAGAGTGTATCCGACCTTGTATTTCTCCCTGAGACTGTCCTTTCGGCCGGTATGTTGGCTAGTTGTTCTTTATTCCTCCTTAGTTTTTGCCAGAAGCTTCTGAGTTTCTCCAATTTTATCTTCCTTCTTACCTTGAAGGCAGTCTGGACAAATTATTATTTTAGGACCTGCTCTCCCAAAGGGATAGATGGCACAAGCAGAAGGTTCCCTCTGGACTACAGTCAGGTATATATCTCAAAGAAAGATACAATTGTGAGCCCTTCCTATAGTATTCAGGATCCTGTTTCTAAATTTATGCTCTGCCATTCATTTATAAAATTTATATTTTTGTATATTACTCTTTCTTTCCTTAATTTACAATAAGAGAATTATTCCTTCCAACCACAATTCCTCTGTCCCGTTTATGCCACGGTTGTGCTGCCTATGTAAGCTGCCGGTTGGTATAATTCGCCAACTAGGGTCCCTCTACTGATTTCTCAAGCCTAGTCTCCCCTTTCGCATGTCCTTCCTCTTGGCTGCCTCCACAGCTCCTTGCTTGCGTAAATAGTCAGCAGGTATAAACCACCTGCTTGGCTCCGCTTGGGCAGAGAAACTGCTAGGACCCTCCAGCATTTGCCTTCGAGAGTCAGCCTCTCTTGGGCAAGCCCTTAGGGTGGATGTCCTTTAGTTTGAAGCAAGCTCAAGTTTGTTTTTGGGAATGACACAGATTGGTTTGCTATGTCTCATTACTTTCGGTGTTAGGTGAACAGCGTTATCTACTCTTAGCAGGCTCAGCACTTGATGTCAGATTTGGCTAGAATCTTCCCCTTTCTCTCTTATACCAATTATTCTCCGCTGTGCTCAGAGTCTATTCAGAAATTAATATTTTTTAAATGAATTTGGTTTCACTTACCCCCTTAATGTCCAATTTTAATTTGGCAACTGCCGACTATGCCAACTGTTCCAATTTCTCCTTCAGGGACCTAACCACAGGTGACCAATGGTGCCTCAGCCAGTCTCTAAACAGACACTGACACATACGACCCATGGTACTTACTTAATATTGACTGAGCATAAATTACACAGGAGACAGACATGCAATGCACGAGTCACACACGGTTTATTTATTAGGGTCCTGGTGGTTTCCAGACCTCGGCAGGCCACCTGGGTATCCGCACCAACAGAGACACATGCACACTAGATGTTGGACGTTGCAACTGCATCTCGGTGTCTTATTTGAGGCCTCGGTTTCAAGGCTCACAGTTCGGACTCACGGTCGGTCCACAGCAGAGCTCGGGCAGATGCAGGTAGGGGAGTGGAGATCGACCATCTGTGGAGGAGCAGAACGAGCGTCTCTGATCTCCATTGGGGCTTGCTCTTTTTATGTACTCAGATGGGCGTCTTCAGTGTGTCTTATCAGCGGGTCCCAGGAGCCTTGCTATCTGGTCTTACATATGGGTACGGATCACTTTATCTATTTTCTACACACAGGCCACTCAAGGGTGCTTATCAATTGGGTTGCATTACATTCCGTACTTTCAGATTTTACATTTTAGTATCACACTTTAATTCTGCACTTTAATACTTATTCTATATTGTATTTTATCCTGATTACTATTACTATAACAAGAAGGCAACAAGCTTTTATAGGACAAAGAATAAAAGACAAGGAAGATAAAAATATAAATATCGGTTTTGTTAGGGCCACATAGACAACCTTTTTGGGGGGATGAGAAAGCACAGAGTTGGCTTGATGTCTAGGGATTGGCTGACTTGCTATAATGCATTTCTGATCAACCAGAGCATTTACAGGTACACAAAAGTTATCTTAGTTTTTTGGTTTGTTTGTTTGTTTGTTGTTGTTGTTTTTAATATGGCTCCTCAGGCAGGAATGGCTCCATGTGGGACCAAGAAAGCTGTTTCTATAATTCTCCATGTTAATCTTCCTCTTGACCATTAATAGAAACTATTAATCTTAGCATGATTCCAAGCTAATATTGTCTGTTTGGGTCTCACTGTAGTATTCATACTATATCAGGCTCATATTCTTAGAGCTGGTTATCTTTTTCTGTTCTCTTTTCTCATTCAGTAAAGGAGAGACCATCCACCAGCTGGTCAATAACTGCTCCTATGCATTTAAAATTTTTGAGATAATACAGCATAATAGGGAGAGACACAACAATTAATAAACCCATGGTTTGAAGAGTGTTACTGAGTAGAGGTTCCTATAATCAAAACTAATATTAAGTAAGTCAAGAAGCGTACTTGAAGAGGAGGATACTTCTATAAACCAGTTGACATGTTTATGAATTTCATGTAACTATCTGTATCTTGATTTTACCAGAAGTGTTTATCTTGTAACCTTGTTGCAGAGAAAGTAGGCATTGAAAAACAGGGATATGTTTCTGACTTTCTATCTCTCTCCCTTCCTCTCTGTGAAAAATAAATAAATAAAAATAAAAAAATAAAACCTAGCTTTGTTAATATTGAATAGGTGGATTTTTCATAAGTAATCAAAGACTAGAAAAAGGCAATGTGAACCATAGCAAATTATTTCAGTAAGATATTTTTTAAAAATTATTTCCAAGTATATTACTTAGGAGGCAAAGAACTCAACAAAAAAGGCAAAGAAAAACCTTTTTTACAAAATCTAAAAAAAATTGTCCTTTTAACAGAGAGAAGAGCAAAATATAATTTTGTACCAGTGTACTTTTGATACTAAAACTTAATTTTGTCCACTTTTATTAAAAATAATTGGCATAAATCACTGTATAATTTAAGGCATACAGCATGATGGTTTGATGTGCATATATTTTGAAATAATTACAATTGGTTCAGCTAACATACATAATCTCATGTAAATACAATAAAAAGAAAAGAAAAGAAGAAAAATTCTTGGGATGAGAATGCTTAGGACTTTTATGCTTAACAACGTTTTAATGTCATATAGCAACGTAAACTATAATCATTATTTAGTACATTATATCCATAGTATTTATTTAACTCATAAATTAAAATGTGTGCCTTTAAACCACCTTCATTTAATTCCCCTAATCACCAACCACCCCAAACCTCTACCTCTGGTAACTACAAATCTAATATTTTTTTCAATTATTTGTTTATTATATATATATAATATATATAATATATTATATTATGCAGTATTTGTCCTTTTTGTCACAGTTTTTTCATTCAGCATAATAGGTTCAACATACACCAGTCAATGTGATATATACATTAGTAGACTGAAAGAATAACATGATCATATCAATACACAGAAAAAAAACATTTGAAAAAAGTTAATATCTATTCATGATGAAATATCTGAACAAATTAGACATAGGAAGAACATATCACCACATAAAGGCAATATATGACAAGCCTATAACTAACACCATACTTAATGCTGAAAGATTGAATGAATTTCTCTTAAGATCTCATTTTCACCACTACTATTCAACATAGTACTAAGAGTCATAGCTAGTGCAATCAGCCAAGAAAAAACAAAACAAACTTATAAATAAATAAATATATATATATATATATATATATATATATATATATATATGTAAAGGAATAAATAAAGTTTTCTCCATTTGCAAATGACATGATTTTTAAAACTGTTAGATCTAATAAATAAGTGCAGTAAATTCGCAGAGTACAAAATTAATATTCAAATGGTCATTACAATACACTGACTAAATTTTCTAAAAATAAATTATCAACCTCATTTACAATAGTGTCAAAAACAATAAAATACTTAAGAATAAAGTTAACCAAGGAAGTGAAAGATCTCTCCTCTGAAAATTATAAAGCACTGATGAAAGAAATAAAAGAATACACACATAAAAAAAAGGTATTACTTGTTCATGAATTGGAAAGATTAATATTGCTAAAATGTCAATGCAATATTTGTCAAGATTGTAATGGTCTTTTTAACAAAAGTGGAAAAATAATATTAAAATTTATAAGTAATCACAAAATATACTAATAAAAGCATGATATGCTAATTAGACAAGATGACCTTCCAGACGACCTCTAGACAAATAAGTAGCGGTGGAGCCAAGGCAGGGGCAGCCACCACCAGAGTGGTGGCCAAGCTCCTTGCATGAATTTCATGCATTGATCCTCTAGTTATTAATAGGCAAATAAATACTGAGAAAGAACAAAGCAGAAGGCATCATACTTCATGACTTTAAGCTATACAATAAAGTTACTAGTGTCTTGGTGCATGAAATTTGTGCACATTAAAAGGGGATCAATTAGAGGAAATATTTTAATATTTCTATTTGCCCTTTCTCTATAATTGCAGTAACATAAATAAAAGAAAATTAGTAAAATGAATATGAAAATCTTCCTCCTGTCTGAATCTGGGAAGCAGGCCTAAGCTACAGTCTGGCCTCCCTTTGTGGGAGACAACCAGACTGATCAGGGAAAAGCACCAGCCCCATTACACTGCTGCTGCAGCCACCACCAATCACCACAGCCACCAAGGTCTTTTCATCAACATGGACTCCGGTCCCCTCACCATAAAAAAAAAAATGACAACTTTCTTTAGGCATTTTCAAGACATGTCTTTCATAGGATATGACAATTCTTTATTTTTTTTTATGCTCACCTGAGGATATGTTTCCATTGATTTTTAGAGAGTATGGAGGAGAAAGGGAAAGACAGAGAGAAACATCAAAGTGAGAGGAACACTTTGGTTGGTTGCCTCTTGCATGAGCCCTGATCTGGGCCCTAGCCAGGGAGGATCCTGCAACATAGGTATATGTCCTTGATCAGAATCTAACCCGAATCTTGTGGTTGGCAAACCTAGGCATTATCCACTGAGCCAAACTGCCTAGGGCAGGATATGACATTTCTTAGCCCTCCAGCAGTAGACCTTAATTTTTTTCTCCAGGAATATGGTGGAAAAACCCTAGATTACATTTTTGGATTCTTATACCCAAGTTACTAAGAATATTACTGGTGGCATACAGGGAGCTTAGCTGATGAGTGGTCACAAAAGGTGTTTCCTCTATACTTCACACCTATCTCCTCTGATATCCAGCTCTACCCCTGCCAAGGCCTAAAGCATGTGGCCATGGGTGGTGGAGCCCCAGCTTGCTACTATTGCCCTTCTCCGCCCCTCTGTCAAGGCCTCAAGCCTCTGGCTTAGGCTCCAATGCTCGGGCCCTGGATGGGAGACATCCAGCTTGCTGTGATCACACTGTGATCACCCTGCTCCATCCCTGGCCATGGCTGCAAGCCACTGGCCCAAGCACCTAGGCTCAGACCCTGAGTGGGGGACTCCCAGCTTGCTGCAATCTCACTGGATCGCCCTGATTCACCCCTGGCCAAGGCCACAAGCCTGGGTGGGGGACCCTTAGCTCACTGATTTCCAAGCTCTGCCCTGGCCAAGGCTGGCAAGGGCAGGTAGAAAGCTTGGCTTTCTCCATTACCGGGGAAACCTAAGCCTCCCTCCTGCTCTCAGTGGTCACAGCCATTTTGGTTCTGTTTATTTGCATATCGCTCCTAATTGGGTTGTGGGTGTGGCTTGTGGGTGTAGTGGAGGTACAGTCAATTTGCATATTATTCTTTTATTAGATAGGATTATCAAATACATTTTGATATTTTTTTTTGCATTTTGTTTCACTTTTATTCTTATACACTCATTCACTTTCTACCTTCTTTATACTGAATTGTGGCTATTTCCCCATTCATTTAATTCCTTGATCTTACCTTCTGGAGATAAGCTCTGCCTCCTCAGATTTGTCCAGGTATTTGTTATTTGAGTGTTTGTTATTTGCATTTTTTGAATAGTTGTTGTCTATTGTTTGTATTCATCTCTGGGTGTTTGTTGTTTGCATTATTTTTATTAGTTGTTGTTTTAATGGAATTTTCTCTCCATATACATATTTATTTTCTACCCCTTCTTTTTTCTTCTCTTTTCTCTCTTTCATTTTTCATTTTCTCAATATCATTTTTGCACTCTTTTCTATCTTCTAATTCTCTTAGCTCTTGTGGTCACTTTTATTTGAGGTTATTAGTATTGTGAATACATTGTGTTTGTGACCCTGTGTGTTGTGTCTTGTTGTGTTGTAATTTATGCCTTTAAGTCAATGCAGGAGAGAGAGAGAGAGAGCTATATAACTGAACACCCTTAGAGGAGCAATCATGGGGAGACAAAGAAACAGCCTGCATACAAAGCAAAAGAAGAAATCACCAGAAAAGGAAGTAAACAAAATGGATTCAAACAACATGTCAAAGAAAGAATTCAGAGCAATGGTCATAAGGAAGCTGAAAGGTTGGAAGACAATTTCAACAATATGTGTAAGAACCAAGAGGAAATGAAGGACCAAGAAGAAAGGAAAAATGACATTGCTGCAATAAAAAACTCAATAAAAAGCATCAACAGTAGACTAGAAGAAGCAGAGGACCACATCAGTGAACTAGAAGACAAGATAGGAAATAATACCCAAGCAAAGCAACATCTAGAAAAAAAAATTAAAAATAAGACGAGTTCCTAAGGGAACTTTGGGACAACATGGAAAAAAAAACCCAAAACAATGCCCGCATAATAAGGATTCCAGAAAGAGAGGAAACTGAGCAAGGAATAGAATACTCATTTGAAGAAATATTCACATAAAATTTACCTGATATGGGGAAGAAAAAACTCCCACAACTCCAAGAAGCTCACAGAGTTCCAAATAAGATGCCCAAAAAAGACTGACACCAAGATACATTATAATTAAATTGGCAAACAACAATGAGAAAGGAAGAATCTTAAGACTGGCAGAGAGAGACAGAAAGTCACCTAAAAAGGAACTGCCCTCACACCAGCCACTGAATTCTCAAGAGAAATACACCAGGCCAGAATGGAATGAAATTAAATATACACAGTCATGTAAAACTAGGTCTTAAGCCAAGAATACCCTGCAAGGTTTTAATCAAAACTGAAGGTGAAACCTGGAGCTTCACAGACAAAAAAGGACTAAGGAAGTTTATTACCACCAAACCAGAAATGCAAGAAATGCTAAAGGCTATGCTATAAAAAGAAGAAATAGGAAGGAAAGAAGGAACACGGGAACAAAAAAATAAAAATGGCTACAAATAAGTACCTGTCAGTAATAATTTTAAAAGTAATGGATTAAATGCCCCAATCAAAAGACATAGAGAAGCTGAGTGGATAAAAAAACATGACTTTTGTCTACAAGAAACCAACCTCAGAACAAAGGACTCACACAGGCTGATGGAAAAATAATTATAAGGTGAATGTAAATGGGAAAAAAGGGGGTGGGTAGTAATTCTTTTATATGACAAATTAGACCTCAAAGTGAAGGCCATAGCAAGAGATTAGAAAAGCCATTTCATAATGCTAAAGAGAGCAATTCAACAAAAGATATAACTCTGGTAAACATATATGTACTCAATATAGGAGCACCCAAATACATAATAAAACTTCTGGAGGATATCAAGAGAGAGATTGACAGGAATACAATCACAGTAGGGGAATTTAATAATCAAAAACGACACTGGACAAATCCTCTAAACAAAAAATAAGCAAAGAAACATCAACCATAAATGACAAACTATATCAGATGGAATTAATTTACATATTCTGGAACATACATTCTTCTCAAGTGACTATGGGCCATTTTCAAATGTAGAACACATATTGGGATATGGGCAAAGGGTCTTCAAGTTCAATAAGATAGAAATCATATCAAGCATCTTCTCAGATAACAATGGCATAAAATTAGAAATCAACTGAAATAAAAATAATAAAAAATAAAACATCTACAGGCTAAACAGTATGCTATTAAACAACGATTGGGTTACCAAAGAGATCAAAGAAGAAATAATATGCATCATGTTAACAACTGACAATGAAAACACAACAATCTAAAATTTATGGGACACCAAAAAAGCAGTCTTGAGATGGAAGTTCATAGTTCTATAGGCTTTCCTCAAACAATAAGAAACAATGGTAATAAATTACCTAACCCTACAACTCAAAGAGTTAGAAAAAGAGCAACAAGAAAATCCCAGCATAAGCAGAAGGAAGGAAATAATAAAGATCAGAGTGGAGATAAATGGCATAGTAACCAAAAAAAATCAACAAATCCAAAAGCTGGTTCTATGAAAAGATAAACAAGATTGATGAACCTGTAGCCAGGCTCACCAAGAAGCAAATAGAGAGGCCCCAAATAAACAAAATCTGAAATGAAAGGGGTGAAGTAACAACTGATCTCACAGAAATACAAACGAGTATGAAACAAAAACCAAAAACAACTATGAACATCTTTATTCCAAAAAAATTGACAACCTAGACAAAATGAACATATTCCTGAAAAAAAACTCCCAAAACTCAATCTAGAACAATAAAATATACCTGAGTAGGCAATAACTATTGAAGAAATTGAAGCAACCATCAAAAATATTTCATCAAACAAAAGCCCTGGTATGGACAGTTTTACCAAGGATTCACAGAAGAACTAATACCTATCCTCCTCAGACTATTCCAAAAAAAATCAAGAGGAATGCACACTTCTAAGCTCTTCTTATGAACCCAGCATTACCCTAATCACAAAACCAGATAAAAATCCCACACAAAAAAAGAACTACAGGCCAATATCCTTGATGAACATAGATGCTAAAGTCCGCAACAAAATTCTAGGAAATCAGATCCAGCATTACATCAGAAAAATCAGACACCATGACCAAATTGGATTTATTCTGGAGATGCAAGGATGCTACAATATTTGGAAATCAATAAATGTTATACTTCACATAAATAAACTGAGAGATAAAAATCACATAATCATATCAATCCATGCATAAAAAGCATTTGACAAAATCCAACACCCTTTCTTGATAAGAACTCTCAGCAAGGTGGGAATAAAGGGATCATAACTTAACATAATAAAAGCCTTATATGACAAACCTACAGCCAACATTATACTCAATGGGCAAAAAATAACTAATTTCTCCTAAGAACAGGAACAACACAGAGATTCCCACTTTCACCACTCCTGTTCAATATAGTACTGGAAGTGCTAGCCATAGAGATCAGACAAGAAAAATAAATAAATGCATCCAAATTTGAAATGAAGAAGTAAGACTGTCCTTATTTGCAGATGACATGATACTATTTTGACTCCATCAAAAATCTTCTAGACCTACTAAATGAATTCGGCAATGTAGGAGGATACAAAATTAATAGCCAGAAATCTACGGAGTTTTTATACACCAATAATGAACTCACAGAAAGAGAAACAAATAAATTCCATTTACCATTGCACCAGAAAAATTAAGATACCTAGGAATAAACTTAACCAAGAACATAAAAGACCCATACTCAGAAATCTACAGGACTTTTAAAAAAGAGATATAAAAAGACATACACAAATGGAAGAACACACCATGTTCATGGATTGGTAGAATCAACATCATGAAAATGTCCATACTACCTGAAGCAATCTACAAATACAAGGCAATTCCCATTAAAATACCAACAGCACATAAATAAAAAAATTCAGCTGGAATAAAAAAGACCCCAAATAGCCACAGCAATCCTGAGAAAGAAGAAGAAAGTTGGGGGGACAACAATGTGAGAAATCAAGCTATATTACCAAGTCACGTTTCTCAAAACAGCTTGGTACAAGAACAGATATATAGACCAGTGGAACAACAGAGAACCCAGAAATTGACCCAACCCATTATGCTCAATTAATAGAGTTTCATCATAAATTTAAAAATAGAATTGCCATTTGACCCAGTGATCCCACTTCTAGGACTATATCCCAAGAAACCAGAAACACCAATCAGAAAGGATATATGCAATTCTATGTTCATAGCAACTCAATTTACAATAGCTAAGATCTGGAAACAGCCTACTTGACCATCAGCAGTTGAGTGGATTAAAAAACTGTGGTACATCTACACAATGAATACTACACTGTTGTTAAAAAAAAAAGGATCTTTTAACATTTGCAGCAGTATGGATGGAACTGGAGAGCTTTATGCTAAGCAAAATAAGCCAGTCAGAGAAAGGTAAATGTCACATGATCTCACTGATATGTAGGATATAATGATCAACATAATATGACCTATAAGAATAGATCCAGAGAGAAATGGTAGGAAAGTGAGGTTAGAGAGCAACCAAAGGACTTGTATGCATTCATATTAGCAAAACCAGTAGACACAGACACTGGGGTGGTTGGTACTTGCCCAGGGTGTGAATGGTTGCAGGGTGGAGTGGTCAATTGTGGGAAAAGGAGACATGTAAAACTTTAGACAATAAAAATTTAAAATTAAAAAAATTAAAAAGTGCAATGACAAAGATATTTTCTGATGTAAAATAAACATAATTTACACATTTTACATTCTTTTCTCAAAGAACTACTAAAACATATATTTTAAAAAGAAGGAAGAAACTCCAAAGAGAAGAGTGAGATAGAGAATTCGTTTCTGAAAATTTGACAAAAATTTAGGTAGATCTGAACAAGTTGTAACTATAGTAAACAAAAATATTGAAAAGGACCAATTTGAGGGTTATGAAAAACATATGTAACTGAATTACTAAAAATAATAACAAGTAACATGGGAGTTGAGTTAGTGAAGATTATGTGGTTGAAGGGTATCTTATTTCAGAATGAGGATAGAAAATTGATTAACTTTAGTCTTTGTCTATCATGTATATGTTAAACTCTTTACAGTGATCACTAAGACAATAGGATTAGAATATATAACTTCATATCAGAGGTGAAGGCACAATAAATTACTTCATTAGAAGTTAAAAAGGAAATGCCTATAGTAAATAGAAACAATAAAATGATATATATCAAATAAGAACTGATAACTAATAATTAGAACATGTAAGATTTTAAAAGATGCTATTTATAAAGACAAAAAATAAAGTATAAACAATAACAAAAGTTGTGCAAAACCATCAAGAGAAAAAATTCTGAAATTATTGTAGAACCTAAATAAATCCTAAGAAGACAGACATATTTACCACATAGTACATAAAACTTTTAAAAACTGAATTTGCAAAGTAAAAGATAAAGAAAACTGATGGATAGGTGAAAAATAAAAGCAGAATAAATGTAAATGGTATTCGATAATTAAACTTTCCAAAACTTAACATTGAAACAACTTAGAAATTTTCTTAGTGTAAAAATGATGCAAGGACAAATAGATGAATCCTATAAAGATTTGAGGAAAAAGATCCCACTTATATATGGGAATCTGCTATGTGAAAGATTTAGCTTTACAAATGTGAATTAAAATAGCCAACATACTAAACCTGGTAAGCTCAAGGGAAGGCTGCACAGTGAACCTTACAAACTTAGAAACAGAAACTAACCACATAGCATGGTCTGAAATTAAAACTAACTAAAAGGTAGGCAGTTATACCCTAGGGCAGTATTTTTCCCTGACAAAAGTTAATCTTTACCTTAACTGAGCCTGTCTGTTTTTTGCATATCTGGAATATCAAAGTAATTTTTCTTTCCTGGACCCCTAAAAGCAAAGGTACCACACTGCAGAGACCACAAATCTGCCATTCTCTGGAACATTTTCTCAATCGGTGCAGATTTTACTTACCAGCAATTGTCAGTTTGGCTCAAATAAACTCATAGAAATTCTCTACAGGCTTGAATGTTTCTTACATTGACACAAATGACAATGGAACTAATGACCATTTATTTAATGATGCTACAAAAATTAGATAACACATTTAAAAAGTAACATATTGTTTTAAACTTATACTACAAACAAAATTAAATTTTAGATAAAAACATAACGTAAAATTAAGAACTATAAAATCATTAGAAAAAATATGGAAGAATATAAATGGATACCTGTATGACTATGAAATAGAGTTTACTAACCAAGACCAAAAAAATACAGTCTCTGAAGGTAAATATTGGTAAATTAGATTTCATTAAAATTTAAAATATGGTATGGTAATATACAGCATAATAAAGTTAAAAGGTAAACCACAAATGGAAAATCCTAATTTGTTATCTATATGCTATCAACAAAGGTTAAGATTCAAACAAGTAAAAAAAAATGAGAAAAATTCATTCAGGAGAAATACTACATTTAAATTGGTGGAACCATCCTATCTAATAAAAGAATAATATGCAAATTGACTGTATCTCCACTACAACCACAAGCCATGCCCACAAGTCAATCAGAGCGAGTATGCCAATTAACCCAACCAAGATGGTGGTTAATTTGCATATCCACACATGCAGAAGACCATGTAGAAGGAAGCCAACCAGTGCAGAAGGGAGAAAAGCTGCGGAAAAGTAAGAAGGGAGGGAGCAAGACAGCGGAGAAGGGAGCGAGGCAACAGAGAAAGGAGGGAGCTTTGCTCAGGCCGCAGAAAGCTCTATTCTTGCAGAAATCTTCCTGAAACGGGTCTCTAGTATCTACACTAATAAAAGAGAAACATGCAAATTCACCATACCTACACTATGGTACACCCACCAGCCAATCAAGGGCAAGTATGCAAACTAACCCAAACAAGATGGCTGCAGCCACAGAGGGAGCAGCACACACACACACACACACACACACACACACACACACACACACACACAAAGACATTGAATTGCTTCTCGGCCTTTTGGCTAAGATCAAGTGTAGTATCTGTTCTTATCAGTTTAATATCTGATACATCCTGTATCTGAGGACATTATATTAAAGTAGAGGCCAGGTGCACGAAATTCCTGCATGGGAGGGGGGTGTCCCTCAGCCCGTCCTGTACCCTCTCGAATCTGGGACCCCTCAAGGGATGTCTGATTGCCCGTTTAGGCCCAATCCCAGTAGAATTGGGCCTAAATGGGCAATCGGGTATCCCTCTCACAATCTAGGACTGCTGGCTCTCAACTGCTTGCCTGCCTAACTTCCTGATTGCCCCTAACTGCTTCTGCCTGCCAACCTAATCACCCCCTAACCACTCCCCTGCCAGCCTAATTGATGTCTAACTGCTCCCTTGCCAGCCTGTTTGCCCCCAACTTCCTTCCTCTGCTGGCCTGCTCACCCTTAACTGCCCTCCCCTGCAAGCTTGATCACCCCCAATTGCCCTCCCTTGCAGGCCTGTTCCCTCCCAACTACCCTCCTCTGCTGACCTGATCACCCACAACTGCCCTCCCTTGCAGGCTTGGTCCCTCCCAACTGCCCTCCCCTGCTGGCCATCTTGTGGTGGCCATCTTGTGATCATATGGGGGAAGCCATCTTTGACCACATTGAGGCAGCCATATTGTGTGTTGGAGTGATGATCAATTTGCATATTACTCTTTTATTAGATAGGACTAGAGGCCTGGTGCACGAATTTGTATACCAGTGGGGACCCGTGGCCTGGCTAGTGGGATCTGGCTAAAACCAGCTCTGCAACATCCCCTGAAGGGTCCTGGTTTGTGAGAAGGCACAGGCCAGGGTGAAGGACCCCACCAGTGCATGATTGGGGCTGGGGAGGGGTGTGGGAGTTTGGCCAGCGGGAGGGCTCCAAGGTATGTCTGATCCATCTTGCTCAGTCCTGATCAGCTGGACCCCAGCAGCAAGCTAATCTACTGGTCCTAGTGTCTACCCCTTTGTAGTCAGTGCTTGTCATAGTGAGCTGTTGAGTGGCCTCAGCATAACATTAGCATATTACGCTTTAATTGGTACAACTTAGAATACTAAGCTTTTATTATATAGCATGTATTTTTGAAATACAGAGATGGAATAGGAGCTTGCTGTGTCCACTCTGCCCATCAATATAGTATTGCAGTACCTCCAGGAAAGGTACACAAATTAAAAATAAATAAATAAAAATAAGACATTGGTAAATATGGATCACTGAATGAGAAGATCTAACATATCTTACAGAGTTTCTGAAAGGAAATTATAGAAGACAAAGAGCAGCAATACTGGAAAAGACAATAATTATGATTTTTTATAGCTGATGAAAAATACAAATCTATAAATCCTACAATAATGGTATATTCTAAGTAAAATTTTAAAATCTATAAGTGGAATTACAGATTTAACAATCAAAGACCAGATTTTACAGCAATAAGGGAGAAAGGAAAACAAAGGAAGACAATAATATTGACAGTAAGTCCTAATCACTAACTAAAAAAAGTAATAAAATAGAATAATTGCTTCAAAAGAGTTGAAACAAAGTAACTTTTAAATTAGAATTGTATGCTCAGAAACAGTCTCTTCCAAGTATGAGATTCTACTAAATACAATTGCAGATAAACAATAACGTTGAGAAATTTCCACCAAGAGAATTGATTAAACAAAAATAAAGGAGAACTATCTCAGAAGAAAGATGAGATTTGAAAAAGGATATACAGTGAATAAAATGGCATATGTATATAAATTCATACAAATATTGTTAGCAAAGATAATAATGAGGAGGAAGGAGAGGATGACAAAACTCATAATAATGTATAATTAGTTGGGTTAAAAAAAAACAGGCATAAAAACTCTGCACAATAATACTATTTTGGGAGAAGTCATTAGAATTAAAACATTTTGTAGTCATAGTAACCAAATAATGTTCTGTGTTTAGAGTATTTAAAAGCTATAAAAATTTGGACATTTTAAAATTGAATGAAAATTGGAAAAAAAACAACAAGATGGTGGCATACTAAACACCTAACCTGCTGCCTAGTACAACAATTTCAAAACTACAACTAAAAGACAAAACAGACATCATCCAGATCCACAGAAAAGCTGGCTGAGTGGCAATTCTACCACTATAAGGAAAGTGAAAAGTGAAGGAAGAACCAGAGGAGCTACAAAAGCCTGAGGTATGAAGACATGCATATGGAGAGGACGAGTGGCTGATGGGCAGCTGAGTGCCTGGCTGGCTTTCTCTAGTGGGAAGGAGACAAAAGCTCCTGATTGTGCAGAACCACATTTCCGACTGTGCATAACTCCAGGCATGAATCTGAAATTCCAGATTCACTGGGGGAGAAACTGGACTGCCTGGCATCAGGCAAAACTCTAGGGTGGCTCACTCTCAGAGGTGCTTGCAGCGATTACTGAGCGATACTGAGACCCAGGGGCCTCATAGGGCAGGGCTGACGGGCAGCCAAGACTATCTGCTCAGCCCTGAGACTCCACCCCATCCAAGCTGAGCACAGAGGCTTTTGCAATTTTGCAAGTCTTGTCCCATAAGGCTGTCTCCAGCACAGAAGCTCTCCCAGTGCAGACACAGCTGATCCTCACAGCTAATTGGCTTGGAGGTCAATTACTACCAGTGATACCAACAACAATCAAGACTTAACTACAACAAGGCTATACATACAGTCCACAAAGGGGTGCACCAAGAACGTCCACTTCAGGTAACTGGGGAGGCCGAGACACTGGGCCATAAGGACACCTAGCGTACAAAGCTATCCTACCCACTCAGAGAAGCAGTGAAAATGTGGAGACAAAGAAACAGATCACAAACAGAAGAAATGGAGGAAAACAAATGACTGGATATAGAGTACAAAACCACGATTATAAGGTTTTTCAAGAGGTTCCTAGAAAAAGCTGCTAAATTTAGCGAGACTCTAGGATATGAAAAAGTACCAACTAGAAGTTAAACATACACTGACTAAAATTAAAAATATTATACAGAGACCCAATAGCAGACTAGAGGAATTAAAAAATCAAGTAAAATATTTGAAATAAAAAAATCAAGAAACACTAAACCAGAAAAGCAAAAAGAATCTAAAAAGTTGAAGAAAGTATAAGAAGCCTCAGGGACAACTTCAAAGCATACCAACATCAGAATTATGAGGGTGCCAGAGAAGATACTGAAAACCTGCTTGAAGAAATGATGACTAAAAACTTCCCCTACCTGGTGAAAGAAATTGACTTACAAGTCCAGGAAGTGCAGAAGCCCAAACAAAAGAATCCAAAGAGGACCACACCAAGACACATCACACTTAAAATGCCAAGAACAAAAGACAAAGAGAATATTAAAAGCAGAAGAGAAAAACAGTTAATTACCTACAAAGGAGCACCCATACAATTGTAAGCTGATTTCTCAACAGAAACTATGCAGGTCAGATGAGAGTGGCAAGAAATATTCAAAGTGATGAATAGCAAGAACCTACAACCAAGATTACTCTATCCAGCAAAGCTATCATTCAGAATTGAAGGTCATTTAAAGAGCTTCACAGATAAGGAAAAGGTGAGGGAGTTCATCAACACCAAACAGTATTATATGAAATAAGAGCCCTGGTGCACAAAATTTGTGAACCAGTGTGGATGTTTCCCTCAGCCCAGTTGCACCGTGTCTTATTTGGTATCCCTCTCACAATCCAGGACTGCTGGCCCACAACAGCTCACCTGCCTGCCTTCCTGATTATCCCTAATTGCTTCTGCCTGCCAGCCTGATCACCCGCTAACCACTCCCCTGCCAGCCTGATTGATGTCTAACTGCTCCTCTGCCAGCCTGTTTGCCCCCAACATCCCTCCTTTGTTGGCCAGGTCACCCCCAACTTCCCTCTCTTGCAGGCCTGGTCCCTCCCCTGTAGGCCTGTCCCCCCCTAACTGCCTTCCCCTCCAGGCTTAGTTCCCCCCTACTGCTCCCCCTTGCAGGCCTGGGTCCCCCCCAATTGTCCATCCCTGTAGGCCCAGTCACCCCCAACTTCCCTCATCTGCCCGTCTGGTCACCCCTAACTGCCCTCCTCTGCAGGCTTGATCACCCCCAATTGTCCTCCCCTGCTGGCCATCTTGTGGTGGCCATCTTATGTCCATATGGGACAGGATCTTTGACCACATGTGGGCAGCCACCTTGTGTGTTGGAGTGATGGTCAATCTGTGTATTACTCTTTTATTAGATAGGATAGAGGAATGGTGAATGGGTGGTGGCCAGCTGGTTTGCCCTGAAGGGTATCCTGGATCAGGGTGGGGGTCACCTTGGGGCATGGGGTGGTCTAGGAGAGGAGTCTGTGGTGGTTTTCAGGCCAGCCACACTCCCTGGCAACCTAAGCAGTGGCCATAGTATCTGGAATTTATTTATCTTCTATAATTAAAACTTTGTAGCCTGGAGCAGAGCTAAGCCTTAGGCTCGCTCAGTGGTAGCCCCCAATTCTGATGGGATTTATGTATCTTCTATAATTGAAACTTTGTAACATTGTGTAGAGGCCTAGGCCAGCAAGGGCATAGGCCTAGGCCAGCAAGGGCAGGTGGAAAGCTTGGCTTCCTTCATTGCCAGGAAAACCCAAGCCTCCCTCCTGCTCTCAGTGGCTGCATCAATCTTGAATGGGGTTTACTTGCATATTTTCTCCTGATTGGCTGGTAGTGTGGCTTGTGGAACTAGCAGAGGTATGGTCAATTTGCATATTGCTCTTTTATTAGATAGGATGCTGAATGTTATCCTTTAAGAAGAGGAAGAGGAACAACAAATACATATCTATCAACAAGTGAATCTAAAAATCTGATGAAGCCAAGACCGGTTTGGCTCAGTGGATAGAGCGTCGGACTGTGGACTGAAGGGTCCCAGGTTCGATTCTGGCAAGGGCATGTACCTTGGCTGCGGGCACATCCCCGGTAGGGGGCGTGCAAGAGGCAGCTGATCGATGTCTCTTTCCTCTCTCATGATGTTTCTGACTTCCTATCCCTCTTCCTTCTGCTCTGTAAAAAAATCAATAAAACATATTTTAAAAAAAAACAATAAAAATCTGGTGAATAGAATAAACTGGTGAATATAATGGAATCAGGGGCATAGAAAGGAAGTGGACTGACAATTCTCTAGGGGAAAGGGGTGTTGGAGGTGTGGGAAGAAACTAGATAGAAATCATACACCTATGGATGAGGACAGTGGGTGGGGGAGGCAAGGGCATAAGTTTGGGTGGGAACAAGGTGGAGAGGAAATATGGGGGGAAAAAGAGGAACAATTGTAATCTGAACAATAAAGTTTTATTAAATTAAAAACATTAAATGAAAATTACAGGGCAATCATTAAAGAAAGTAAAATTGTGTGCATAAGTGTATAAACTCATTGAAGAGTAAAGGGAATAAAAAAAAAGAAAAGCAAGACAATCATAAATAGGTGAGAAAAGATATAGATAATGAACAGAACTAAAAAGTAAGATAACTATAAATTAAAAACTAAAATTCAGGGAACAAACACATTTCTAACTAGACAACTATCACAAGTTAAATGATAAACTATTAGAATAAAATTTTTGTTTTAGCCAAACTGACAATCATATATGTTACTAGAGGCCTAGTGCACAAAATTTGTGCACAAGGTGGGGGTGTTTGTCCCTCAGCCCAGCCTGCACCCTCTCCAATCTTGGAACCCTTGAGGGATGTCCCACTGCCCATTTAGGCCCAATCAAGGGATGTCCGACTGCCCTCTCAAAATACAGCACTGCTGGTTCCCAACTGCTTGCTTCCCTACCTACCTGCCTGGTCGCCCCTAACTGCTTCTGCCTGCCAGCATGATCTTCCCCTAACCAGTCCTCTGTCATCCTGATTGATGTCTAACTGCTCCCCTGCCAGCCCTATTGACATTAACCATCCTCCCCTATTGGTCTGGTCTGGTCCCTCCCAACTGCTCTCCCCTGCAGGCCTGGGTCCCCACCAACTGCCCTCCCCTGAAGGCCTGGCCCCTCCTAACTGCCCTCTCCTTCAGCCTCAGTTACCTCCAACTGCTCTGCCCTGCTGGCCTGGTCACCCTTAACCACCCTCCTCTACTGGCCTTGTCCCTCCCAACTGCCCTCCCCTACAGGCTTTGTCCTTTCCAACTACCCTTCCCTGCAGGCCTGATCACACACAACTACCCTCCCTTATAGGTCTGGTCCCTCCCAGCTGCCCTCCCCTACTGGCCAGGTTGCTCCCAACTGCCCTCCCCTGCTGGCCATCTTGTGGTGACCATATTGTGTCCACATGGATCAGGCCATCTTTGACTACATGGGGACAGCCATCTTTGTGTGGTGGAGTTATGGTCAATTTGCATATTAGGCTTTTATTATATTGAATGTGCCAGAGAAATACTTAAAGCATAAGTTCTCAGAAAGAATAAAATAAGAAAATGATGTAAAAAGATGTTGCAGACAAATACTAAACAACAGAAAGGTGAGATTGTTATAATATGAATTGTATTAGGACATTCTAAAAATAGTAATTGTAGCCATATAACAGCAGTTTTCTTTCACCAGGAATATGTAACATTTTAAACAAAACAAAATAGCATCAAAATATATAAAGCAAAATTGATAGAATTATAGGGAGAAATTGACAAAATATTTATATTACCCCAATCACCTATAAGTTGATCTTGTGCTAGGCAAAAAATTAACCCTTTTCTAGAAAACATGAGAAGTTGGTAGGACAGTTTAATTAACATTAAATATACAAAAATATATTTCCTTTGCAATAATGAGAAATGTAATCATAACAATTTTGTTAACATTTGTAATAAACCTTTAAAACATCTAATATTAACTTAAAAATTACAAGGACAATATAAATTAGAAAACAAAACAAAATCTATAATTTTTCTGGAAGGGTAATTGAATGTAACATACATATCAATCCCAAATCAGTATCTAGATTAAATGTGATTTCTATAGGAATATTATTATGATCTGGGGATTAAATTTGGGATATCAGTAAAGGTATTTAAAAATTCACAGTGAAGACATAATCTTGGAAAAGAAAAATAGAGAGAGGTACTTTCCTTGTCAGATATTAAAATTTACTATAATGTTAGCTGTTAGCAGACCAATACAAATGGCACAGTAATAAATAAATGAAAGAAAAAAATCTGAAAATTCAATAATTGACCCAATTCATTATATTATAGCCAAACTCACTAAACATCTCAGAAGAATTAGGAGAATACAGTGGATAATATCAGCAAAATGGTGACATTTCTACCATGGCCACCCACCACTAACATCCATTTGATCAATTATTTGCATATGAAAACTTTCACAAGAGACAGGGATTATAAGTGAGAAATTAAAGCACATAGATGAAGCATGGAAACAAGAAAATGAGGCGGTCAAATATATATATATATATATATATATATATATATATATATACACACATATATATATATATATATTCACATAACCCCTAATACCGTTCCCCGAGCCCAGACAGCCAAATGGAATGTATAAAGTAAGCAGGTCAAACTTAAAGGCTAACAGGGGACAAAAAAAACAAGGTTTAAGTTTATGTGAGCTGCAAAAAAAACAAAAGCTTCCATTTTCATAGTGTAAGGCAACTTAGGTTAGAAGCCTCAAACATACATTCTGAGGCATATGCTTACAAACACATAATTCACGCCCTTCCCACTTGGGCCCTTGAAAAACCTGTTTCCCAACCCCAACCCTCTTCCCACCTTTGACCTAGCCTTGAAAAAGCTATTTCATTGTACTTACTTGCAGGGACAATAAATCATGCCCAGCCCCCATAAGATGACCAACTGTGGGCACCAGCTGGGGCCTTTGATTGTAGCTCCCCCTTACCACCATCATAGGGGGGCTGGAAAAGCCCAGGAAAAGCCCTGAAACTAGGAACAAAGAACTTAGTGCCCTTTATAAGAATCAGAGGCCGCTAAGATCAGCACTCAGCTTTGGGAACTGATTCTCCTGGGCCACAGCACCAGTGCTCCTGTATGCAATAAATTGCCTTTTCTGAATCTTCCAAGTGCCTGGTTGTGTGTCCTTCTGTTGCCTGGTAATTTCTGCAAGAATAGGAACCTAGTTTTATTTCAGTAGGGCTGAAATAAATGAGTAATTGTTAACATAAAATAATAGAACATTTTAATAAAAATTAATATTTTTTTCTCGAACATTAACTTACCAGACACTGAATAACTGCACAAATCGATAAGTGTAACACAAATAAACCCATTTTTCTTGTTTTCCAAAAGTGAAATATTTCCTGTTGTGCACACCAAACAAGTCAGTCCAAGACTAATGATGTGGCAGTCAGCTGCTAAAATAGTTGCTACTAGTAGTAGTGGAGAGAAATGATGGGCCTGTGTATTAAGCACATAAGCAAAATGAATGCAACACAATAATAGTAATCAGTCATTAGTGAACCTTGTTGTTCGTTAATCATAACTAGAGGCCTGGTGCATGAAACTCATGCAAGGGTAGGTTCCCTAGGCCTAGCTGGTGATCAGGGCTGAACAGGGCCTTCCTTCCCTCAGCTGCCGGCTCCCATTGTCCTAAATGACTTATGTGACCCAGGCTCCCAGCAGGCTGCAAAGTACAGTTCCCATGGCTAGACTTCATGATAGTTCCTGTGGCTTCAGGCTCCCAATCAATGCTTACAAACCCAGACTCCAGGGGTCAGTTGTAAACCCAGGGTCATAGTAGAGCCCAGCACCTTCATCCGAGGCTTTTGATTTACTCATTCCAGCACCAAACTGCCCCATGTCCCCAGCAGTAAGCCTTACTAGGGACACTGCTATATTGCTGACTCAAAATCCCTGGGCAGAATGACTAGTAAAAGACTTTGCCTGCTGAAGCCAGTATGTACAGACTGAGAAGGCTGCTAACATCCACAAATGTGCTAACACCATGCAAAGCCAAAAAGATCATGAATAGTCATAAAACATGACGCCATCAAAGGAAACTAATAAAATTCCAATGACAAACCCTAATGAAATGAAGATATATGAACTATGTGACAATAATAATCATCTTAAGTAAATTCAATAAACTACAAGAGAACACAGAAAATTTTATTTTCTAAATAAAATTAATAATTCATAAATGAAATGAGATCAATAAGAATATAAAAACCAGTAAGAAATAACTTATAGAAATCCTAGAGTTGAAGACTACAATGATTCAACTGAGGAATTTAATGGTGAACTTCAACATCAGATAGGACAAAGCAGATGACATAATTAGTGAATTCAAAGACAGGTCCTTTGAAATCAAACACTCTGAGAAGCATAAAGAAAAAAAATTAAAACTGAAGAAAGCTTACATGGATTATGTAATACCATTAAAATAAATTTCTTATTATGCATAATTATGATTCCAGAAAAAGAAGAGAAAGATGTTGGTTCAAGAGTGCTAATTTCTGAATATATGTGTGTGTGTGTATATATATATATATATATATATATATATATATATATATATATATACACACACACTAGTGGTCCAGTGCACGGGGGGGGGTCCCTCAGCCCAACCTGCCCCCTCTCACATACTGGGAGCCCTTAGGGGATATCCAACTGATGGCTCACCCTAGCCTGCTTTAGGCTTTGGGCACTCAGCCATCTCCCTGCTCAGCTCAGCTCCAGCTGCCTGTGACCACCCAGCCCCAGGGGCTGGGAGATCACCTCCGCTCCCGCGCTCTGGCCACTTGTCCCGCCCCCTGGCCTCCTCCAAGCTGGGGTGGCACTTGCCGCCACTACTGCTTCATCTCCACCCCCAGAGCCCAGCCTCACACTGCTCAGCCCCGCCCCTTGGCCCCGTCCCCTGCTCCTGATTGGCTGGTAGCATAGCCAATCAGGAGCCAAGGTACGGTCACATTTGCTTGTTACTCTTTTATTAGATAGGATATATATATATATATATATATATATATATATATATATATATATATTCCTAATATGCAAATAGACTGAATGGCAGGACAACCAAACAACTGAATAATGAACAACCGAACAACTGGTTGCTATGATGTACGCTGACCACCAAGATGCACATGCAGAACATGGCAGGTGTTGGCAGCAGGCAGCAGAGTGCAGAACATAGCAGGCATTGGCAGCAGCAGGATAGTGGAGCAGATGAGCAGGGGCAGTAGCTGTCATCAGGGTGAGCCTCTGGTGGTTACTGAAAATTATTTGCTTCAGTGCGCCATTGGTACTGCCTAGAGCTTGCACCTGCTGCTGGTGTCAGGCGCCAGCTCTGATCACTCAGCACTGTGAATGGGTGCGAGTGGTGGCTGCCTGCCCCAATTGCCCCTCAGGGCTTCTCCACCTCCCCCTGATCCTGAGGGGCGATTGGGGCAGCAGCCTCTGCTTGCACCCATTGACAGCGCTGGCCCTGATTGCTCCATGCTGTCAGTGGATGTTAGTAAGGCTGATGCCATCAGTGAGTGGGACTGGTGGTGGCAGGAGTGGGGCTGCTGGCAAACAGGGGACTGGGAGATATAGCCGGAGAAGCTGGGCGGTGGCATGGAGGATGGGCCGAGTCCCGCCGCTGTGCCTGCCACAGCCTTGTGGCCCACAGTTCCTTCCAAGATGCACAAATTCATGCACTGGGCCCCTAGTGAGATAAATAATTCCCAGGAATATGATGCACTACATGGTGACTTTATTATATACTTGAAAGTTATTAAGAAAATAAGTCTTTTATTTTTAATTTTATTGAAAAACTAATGGCCCGGTACACAAAATCATGTGCAGGTATGGTCCCTAGACCTAGCCTGTGAGCAGGGCCATCTTCCTCAGCTACTGGCAGCTGGCCACACCCCTGCCACCACTTACTCCAGTTCCCCATTCACCATCCAGGGATGGGAGCCTGATGGCCAGCGAATGGACAGAGAGGTCAGCCATTACCGCCCTCTTGCTGGCACCATCCAAGCCACTGTTCACTCTCTGTGTGGAGGGCAACCAGTAGGGTGGGGGCCTTGGCCTGGTGCTGCCTGCATCCCCCACCACTCATCCTGGGTCCCTGTTTAGCATTGGAGATTGGAGTCTTCCAGCTGGGAAAAGTGACCAAAGAGGTGGTCGTAGACCTCATAGTGACTGATCACACAGTCGTTCTGGTCGTTCTGCCATTATGGTCACTGGGCTTTCAATATATAGGACTAGAGGCCTGGTGCACAAAATTTGTGCACAGGGTGTGTCCCTCAGCCCAGCCTGCACCCTATTGTAATATTTCAATCCAAGACCCCTAGGGTAATGTCTGACTTCCAGTTTAGGCCCAATCCAGGACACCTGGCTCCTAACCATTCAACTGCCTTCATGCCTAATTGCCCCTAACCACTCTGCCTGCCTGCTTTAACACCTCTAACCACTTGTATGTTGGCCTGATCACCCCAACTGCTTTCCTGCCTTCCTGATCACCCCTAACCACTTTCTTGCCTGCTTGATTGCCCCTAACCACTCACCTGCCTGCCTGATCACCCCTAACAATTCTGCCTGCCTTCCTGATCACCCCCAACTGCTCTCCTGCTGCTGGTTTGTCTCTAACCACTCTGCCTGCCTGCCTGATCTCCTCTAACTGACTCTGCCTTGGTCCCCACCTCTGTGTCTTCATCCAGGAGGTCATCTGGAAGTATGTCCAGGTCATTCAGCTGTCCAGTCTAATTAGCGTGTTACACTTTTATTATTACAGATAGGAATAGAGGCCTGGTTCACAAAATTTGTGTGTGGGGGGGTGCGGGTTGAGTCCCTCAGCCCAACCTGCACCCTCTCCAATCTGGGAGCCAATGCCCTGCAGCCTTGGTGCTGTGGTCCCATGGACAGCAACACTCAGCAATCTCGGGTCCTCAGCCTCCCTCTATACACAGGAGGAAAGACAACCTAAGCAGCAAGCCTAAGGAATGCCCTCCAGGGATGTGATTGCCGAGCTTCCATGTAGAAGGCTGTAGGCTGCCTAGAGGCCCTTCAGGGCTACAGCAGGCCATTTGCCTCATTGCCTTGGGCTTCTCTGACTCCCCACCCTTAGGCTGTACCTCACCAACTTCATGGAGGGAGGATGTTTGAGGACCCGCCATTGCTGGGTGTTGTTGTCCCTGGGACTGCAGCACCATAGGCTGCAGGGAGTTGGCACCCTCCAGAACTGGGTGTTGCTGTAGGGAGCAGTGCCTGGGCTCAGAGAGTAGGGGGTAGGATAGGAAGCAAGCTGGAGGAGAGGAGAAGGTGATCTCTTCCAATGGATCTCACTCTAAGGCTTCATTCAAATGCAGAAAGCTCTCCAGTGATGGTGAAGTCAGTTTGGCTCAAGTAAACATAAAACTTCTCTAAAGGTTTAAATGTTTTTACATAAATATGATGTATGCAGCTGCTGGTTTCTGAGGGAGAGGCAACATAATCAGTCCATGAGGTCTACTGTGAAACTATAGAGGAGTCTCTTTTTGCTGTCAAAAACCAAATCACCCTTAGAGTGCGCAAAACCAGAAATGGGATTTACAAAGAGACAGAAGCAAACAGAGAGAGATGCTCCTGCACTCGTATCTACCATGTAGGCTGGTTTTTCAAATATATTCCCTCCCTGAAGTTGGTGAGCTTCAGCCTAAGACTGGGGGAGTCAGAGAAGGCTGATGTGAGGTCCAAGGCTCTTATAACTATAACAAGATAAAAATAGAGAATTTTATTAGCATTTAGATTCCTCTCAATTGTTCTCTCCTAGTAAGCACCTAACAAAAAGTAACCACTATCCTGATTTTTATCAATCTTCTTGAATTTGGAGAGACTTTGTCTGTGTCCCAATATGTGGTCTATCTTTGAAAATGTCCAATGTGTACTTGAGAAGCATGTATATTTTGTAACTTTGGGGTGAAATGTTCTGAAGATGTCGATTAAGTCCATCTGATCTAGGGAGTCATTTAGGATTGCAGTTTATTTGCTGATTTTTTTGTCTAGAGGATTTATTCAGTGATGTCAATGGTTTAAATTCCCCTGCTGTGATTGTATTACAGTCAATCTCTCCCTTGATATCTTTCAGAAGTTTTTTTTTCCATGTATTTGGGTGCTCCTGTATTGGGAGCATATATATTTACTAGAGGTATATCCTCTCATTGAATCGATCCCTTTAGTATTATGAAGTAGCCTTTCTTACCGCTTGTTATGGCCTTCACTTTGAGGTCTAATTTGTCATATATAATTATTGCTATGCCAGCTTTTTTTTATTATTTCCATTTGCCTAAAAGATATTTTTCCATCCCTTCACTCTCAGTCTGTGTGAGTCCCTTGTTCTGAGGTGGGTCTACTGTAGACGCTATATGTATGGGTCATGTTTTCTTATCCATTCAGCTATTCCATGTCTTTTGATTGGAGCATTTAACCCATTTAAATTTAAGGTTATTGTTGACTAGAGGCCCGGTGCATGAAATTTGTGCACAGGGGCGAGGGATATCCCTTAGCCCAGCCTGCACCCTCTCCAATGTGGGACTCCTCGAGGTATATCCGACTGTCTCTCTAGGCCCAATCCTGGTAGGATCAGGCCTAAATGGGCAATCAGACATCCTTCTCACAATCCAGGACTGCTGGCACCAAACTGCTAACCTGCCTGCCTCGCTGATTGCCCCTAACTGCTTCTGCCTGCCAGCCTGATCACCTGCTAACCACAACCCTGCCAGCCTAATTGATTTTTAACTGCTCCCCTGCCAGCCTATTTGCCCCCAACTTCCCTCCTCTGCTGGCCTGGTCACCCCTAACTGCCCTCCCTTGCAGGCCTAATCCCTCCCAACTGCCCTTCTCTGTTGGCCTGATCATCCACAACTACCCTCTCTTGCAGAGCCTGGAACCTCCAATGGCCCTCACCTGCTGGCCATCTTGTGGTGGCCATCTTGTGTCCACATGGGGGCAGGATCTTTGACCACCTGGAGGCAGCCCTCTGGTGTGTTGGAGTGATGGTCAATCTGCAAATTACTCTTTTATTAGATAAGATAGAGGCCTGGTGAATGGGTGGGAGCCTGCTGATTTGCCCTAAAGAGTGTCCCAGATCAGGGTGGGCGTTCCCTTGGGGTGAGGGGCAGCCTGGGTGAGGGTCCTGTGGAGGTTTGCAGGCTGGCCATGCCCCCCAGCGACCCAAGCGGAAGCCCTGGGATCTGGGATTAATCTATGTCTACAATTGAAACTTTGTAGCCTGGAGTGGAGCCAAGTCTTCTGCTTGCTCCGCGGTGGCAGCCATTTCTGTTTGAAGCATTGTAGCCTAGAGTGGAGGCCTAGGCCAGCAACGGCAGACTTAAAGCTTGGCTTCTTTCATTGCCAGGGAAAACCAAGCCTCTGTTCTCTCCAGATCAGTCCGCAGGCCGACGCTCTATCCACTGAGCCAAACTGGCCTCAGCCCTTAAGATGCTTTCTTTGTCGTTAATGTTTGCCATTGTAATTACTACTTCTCTGGTGTGGGTCTTTTTACGTTCATTTTGTTTGGGACTCTCGGTGTTCGTGTGACCTTCCCCCCCCCCCCAAATCAGGGAATTTTTCTGTTATTATTTTTTCAAATAGATTTTCTAATCCTTGCTCCTCTTCTTGTCAGTCTGGAACCCCTGTTATACATATGTTACTTCATTTCATGTTGTACCAAAGCTCCCTTAGGCTCCCCTCTTTGGGTGTGTTTTTCTGTCCCATCTTCTAATTAGCTAATTCTGTCCTCCACTTCATCTAGTCTACTGTTGAAACCTTTCATTGTGTTTTTTAATGTAGCTATATAATTTTTTTATTTCCTCTTGATTCTTACACAAGTTGATTTTCTCATCCAGTATAATTGAAAGAGCATACAGTTTAGGAATTGTTTGACCCTTATTCTAAATTCTTTTTTCTGACTCATTGCATGCCTCTTTTTCCTTTAGTTCCTTTTCTGGTGTCACCTCCTTTTCTTTCCTTTGGGGGTTGTTTCTTTAGCTCCCCATTTTTGCTCTCACAAAAGAGTCCAAGCGCTGAATGCATAGGGTCCTGGGCTGACACCTTGGACATAGCGGGTGGGGAGTGGATACTGAGGCTCACTGGCAGGATCCATGGGGCCAGGGCAATGCAGTGGTCTTGGTGGGCAGGGAGCACAGACATAAGCTTTGGTCTTGGCTGGAGGGGAGCATAGTTTGAGACTCACTGGTCAGACACACAGTGCCTGAGACCGACATCGTTGGCCAGTAGCAGGGGGGTTCAATCCAGGACCCATAGGAGCCCACAGTCTGTGAATCAATAGCTGAGGCAGCAAGTCTTTTGACAGAGTGGCTGTAGGGTCGGGGTGGTGTCTAAGGCCAGTCTGGCTGGTGGTGAGGCTGGGTTCCTAGTTACAGCAGCTCTCCCCTTTGATATGACATGGTTTATATTGAGCTGGCCACCTCAGGAGTGATTTCAGCAGTAGCAGGCCCTCTCCATCTAGGAGAGTGTGATCCACTAGCCCCTGAGAGTCCTGCAGGATCTAACTGTCCCTCACTTACAACCACATACAGCTCAGATGTCCACAAACTCCTCTTTTGCTCTCTCACCCAACTCACACACTTTTCCTCACTGACATCCTGTCAGCGTCATCTTCTATCACCATGCCTGACTTCTTTTACTCAACATTGAATAATTGAGAGTCATCTAATACTGACAGATTCTTTATTTCCAATGCTTTATAATATTTAATTGCATTAATGTATTAATTTATTTAACTATCTATTGATTCAACTCTTTATAAACAACTGAATTGTTCACAGTTTGGGGCTTTTATTGCCACTATGAACATTTTTGTACATATATTTCTTTGGATGTGTCTTTAATGAATATATGAACAGTTTTAAGTGTGTACTTATGAGATAAATAAGGGTCATATGGTAGGGGAATATTAAACTTTAGTAAATACAAACAAACAATTTCCAAAGTAGTTGTACCAATCCTATCTAATAAAAGCATAATATGCAAATTGACCACACCTCTGCTACACCAACAAGCCATGCCCACCATCCACACCACCAGCCAACCAGGAGCAATTATGCAAATAAACCCAATCAAGATGGCTGCGGCCACAGAGACCAGGAGGGAGGCTTGGGTTTCCCTAGCAATAGAGGAAGCCAAGCTTTCCGCTTGCCCCTGCCAGCTCAGGCCCCCACTCAATGCTACAAAGTTTTAATGATAGAAGTTAAATAAAAATGACAGCAGCCACAGAGCTGGAAAGAGCAGAAGGTTTGAGTTGCACTCAGAGATGGATGCACCTACCCTGGCCGCCCCAGGCATCCACTTAAGGCCACAAAGTTTCAATTATAGAAGATAAATAAAACCCAACAGAAATGGCTGCTGCCACGAAGGGAACAGAAGGCTTGACCCCACTCCAGGCTACAAAGTTTCAATTGTATAATATAAATAAATTCCAGATACCATGACTTCCACTTGGGTAGTTGGGGGTGTGGCCGCCTGCAAACCACCACAGGCCCCTCACCCAGGCTGCCCCATGCCACAAGGGAACCCCCACCCTGATGCAGGACAGTCTTCAGGGCAAACCAGCCAACCCCCACCTGTGCATCAGGCCTCTATCCTATCTAATAAAAGACTAATATGCAGATTGACCATCAATCCAACACACAAGAGGGCTGCCCCCATGTGATCAAAGATCCTACCCCCATATGGACACAAGATGGCCAGCAAAGGAGGACAGTTGGGAGGGACCAGGCCTACAAGGGAGGGCAGTTGGGGATGATCAAGCTTACAGGAAAGGGCAGTTAGGGTAGACCTGGCTGGCAGAGGAGAGCAATTGGGGGTGACCAGGCCTGCAGGGAATGGCAGTTATGGGCAAATAGGCTGGCAGGGGAGCAATTAGGCATCAATCAGGCTGGCAGGGGAGTGGTTAGGGGGTGATCAAGCTGGCAGGTGGAAGTGGTTAGGGGCAATCAGGAATCAGACCTAAATGGGCAGTCGGACATCCCTTGAGGGGTTCCAGATTGGAGAGGGTGCAGGCTGGGGTGAAGGATAGCCTTCCCACGCCGGTGAACAAATTTTGTGCACCGGGCCTCTAGTATACGTTATAAAAATCAATTCATGTGAATATCAGATAACCCATATGCTTGCTCATTCTTGACAATGTCTATCATTTTCATTTGAGCACTTTTTAAAGTAAGTAGTGGTATTTCACTGTAATTCCAATTTGAATTTTCTTGATGTCTAGATAGAGTTGAGTACCTTTTATTATTTGTATTGATCTTGTGTAGACTCTTTTTTGAAATGCCTGTTCAAATATTTGTTCATTTATGTTTTTTCTTAATGATTTGTATAAATTTCTTATGTTTTCCATAAGTACTACTGTCAAATACAGTTATTTAATATATATTTTTCCACCTTACATATTTATCTTGCACATTCTACTTTGATAATTCTGGCTTGTTTTTCTAAACTTTTTATGGTGTCTTTCAATTATTCACTTATTTTTCTTCATAGTTTTAATGTTTTGTGTTTTCTCTAACCCGGAGTAAAGAAAATACTTTGTGCTCTTGCAGAATTATTGTTTTGAATTTCACATTTAAATCTTCAATTTATCTGCAGTTGATTTTTTAATCTTTATTGTTCAGTTTATTAATTACATTGTTCCCCCTTTTTTTCCACCCTATAGTTCCCCTCGACCTGATACCCATCCCACCCTCCGCCCTCACCCCCTCTCACTGTCCTCTCCCATAGTTTCATGATTTTTGTCCAGTCTCTTGCTGCACTTCCCACACCCCCTTTCTCCCCAAGAGTTGTCAGTCCATTCCCTCTCTATGTCCGGGATTCTGTTACATTCACCAGTTTATCCTGTTCATCAGCTTATTAATTCACTTGATTTTTAGATTCATTTGTTGATAGATATGTATTTGTTGTTCCTAATTTACACTTTTATCTTTTTCTTCTTCCTCTTCTTAAAGAATATCTTTCAGCATTTCATATAATATTGGTTTGCTGGTGATGAACTCCTTTAGCTTTTTCTTATCTGCGATGCACTTTATCTGGCATTCAATTCTGAATGATAGCTTTGCTGGATAGAGGAATCTTGGTTGTAGATTCTTGCTATTCATCACTTTGAATATTTCTTGCCACTCCCATCTGGCCTGCATCGTTTCTGTTGAGAAATCCCCTGACAATCATATGGGTGCTCCCTTATAGGTAACCATCTGTTTTTCTCTTGCTGCTTTTAATATTCTCTCTTTGTCTTTTGCTCTTGGCATTTTAATTATGATGTGCCTTGATGTGGTCCTCTTAGGGTTCCTATATATTGGTGTTTGGTGCATTTCTTGGACTCCTAAGTCAATTTCTTTCACCAGGTGTGGGAAGTTTTCAGTCACTATTTCTTCAAATAGGTTTTCATTGTCTTGCTCTCTCTCTTTTTCTGGCACCCCTATAATTCGGATGTTGGTGTGCTTGAGGTTGTCCCAGAGGCCCCTTACACTATCTTCAATTTTTTTTTATTCTTTTGGTTTCTTGCTTTTCCAGCTGAGTGGATTTTCCCTCTTTGTATTTCACATCTTTAACTTGGTTCTTGGGGTGCTCCAGAGCACTTTTAGGTCTTTGTATAATATTTTTTATTTCAGACAGTGTATGCTTAATCTCTGGTTGGTCCTTTTTCATATCCTTGAGACTCTCCTTTATATCCTTGAGGGTCTCCTTCATTTCCTTGTAGGACTCATTCATTTCCTTTGTGGTCTCGCTTAATTCCTTATAGGCCTCGTCCTTTTGTTGGAGCCTCTTGAAAAACCCTATAACCATGGTTTTGAATTCCATGTCCAGTCATTTTTTTTCCTCCATTTCCTTCACATCTGATTTCTTTCCATGTCTCTGCATGGTGGCTGCTTCCCTGAGTTGGTCAATTAGCTTTGTGTGGTAGACTTCCTACTAGACACAGTGGCTCGGCCTCCCCAGTTACATGAGGTGGATATGGGTTGCGCAGTCTTGCTGAAGTTAAGCTCAAGTTAATCGTTGTTAGCACTTGGAGGGGTTGACCTCTAGGCCAATTGTCTGTGAACTTCAGCTGTGCTCAGGTTGGATGGACGGAGTCTCCGGGCCAAGCAGACAGCATTAGCTCCACCCTATGCTGCCCCAGGGACTGTGCTGAGGGCAATGGCTGCCAGCACCTCTGAGAGAGAGCCACTGCCAAGCTCCACCTGCTGCCGGGGAATTCAGACTCTGCCCAAATGAGTCTGCACACCCAATGTCTCACCCAGGGTCGTAAAACAAAGCAGTCTGACGGTTTCCCAAATGAGAGGGCAAGTAGCAGAGTGCTCTCTGAGAGGTCACGCAGCTGAGCTGTTCGCACGCAAACTGCCTTCTCCACAAGCCGGGAGACCCGGCAGCACCCGAGCTTCAGCATGCCCTCCCACTGTCCGGTTTTCACCCCGTGTGATAGTGGGTTCCCTGGACTTCGCCCAGAGCTGGAGAATCAGTCCAGTGGGACGTCTTTGTCTCCCTGTTCGAGAAAACTGTCCGGTTTTCAGCCGCCTGCCCTCTCCGCTGGCGCGCGCTCCAAACCTCTCTCCACAGGAATCTTTCAACGCTATCCGCCACCGCTCCTCCGAGTCACAGTGTCTTATTTTCACTTTTATTTGTGGAATTTTCACTCGGCCAGCTTTCTGGTGATTCTGGAAGGTGTTTGTTCTTTCATTAAGTTGTAGTATTAAAATTGCTGAGCATGACGGCAAGATAGGTGTTTTACCTATGCCGCCATCTTGGTTCCCCTGCAGTTGATTTTTGCATGTGGTGTGAGTTACAGTCAATATACATTGTTTTCTTATTAATATGACATTCAACTGACCTTGCATTGTTTATTAAAAATTATTTTATTTCTCCATTTGAACTGGAGGAGACCTTTTCCAGAAATCAGATGATCACTGAGTGTAGAATTTCAACTCAGAATTTATTTTATTTTATCTCATTAAAAATCCCATCCTATTGCATTTTGGCTTCCCCATTACTGTTAAAGATTCACCTGTCAGTTTTATTGTCTCTTCTTTTAAGTTTATATGCCTTCTTTTTGTTGCAGTTGCTTTTAAGATTTCCTCATCTTTGATTTTCAACAGTTTATAAACATGTGTCTGATTTGATTTTCTTTGGAATAATACTGCTCTGGGTTATCTGATCATCTTTAATTTATGGCTTGATATAATTCATCAGCTTTGGAAAAATTCCAAGCCAATATTTCCTTTAGTGTTGTTTTGGTTATTCTTTCACTCTCCTTCTTGAATGCCAGTTATGAATACTATACTTTTTTTTTACCACGTTCCCTGTTGTTCTTATTTTCATGTTTGTATGTTAAGTCCTTTTACCTTTTCATGCTTCAATATTAACATTTCTTCCCACTTTCCAGTTTACTAATCATTTCTTCTGCCATATCAAATTAGCTCATGCAATACATCTTTTGAATTTATAATTTGCAGTTATTTTATTTTTCATTATAATCTTCATTCTCCTCTTTTATAGAGACTTTAGGTCCTTGGTAAAATTTAGCATTTTTTCTATTTTCATAGGTATATTAATTACAGATATTTTCAACATTTATAGTTACTCAAGTTTATCAATCAAATATGTACTTTTTTTGTTCTCTTTCCCCTTGGATGTCAGTATTTGAGTCTGTTTATAGCATGCTTGGAAATGTTTTATTAATGCTTGTATAGAAAGTGTAGAGGCTTTAGTTAATTTTATCTTATCTAAGGAAATTTAATTTTATTATAGTAAGCAAATAAATAGAGTACTAGAAAATCACCCTGATCCAGTTGGGGAGAGGGTTTAGGTTTTGTTGTCTATTTTTCTGGTTTTCTTGCTCCTAGTGTTTATTTTCTTCTTGTAATCTTAACTACAAACTTTAAATATTTATCTTGCCCCTTCTATTTTGATAGTCATGAACTGAAATACTCTTCTTTTCAGCACTATAGGACCTTAACAAATATATCAAGATATGAAACCATTGTTCAGGATTTTATGGTACTAACTACTGCCTTAAATATGGTTTATGGAAATTCTGCCCTCTGTATGGGCATTTGAGGTGTTGGTGAACACCCTTAAGAAAACATTGCAAGCAGACTTTCCAATGTATTTCTCTGGATGGCACTCCTTCACCTCAAATGTTGGTATCCTTGGCAGTTCCTGAAATATAAATTCTGTACCCAAGCCAAGTAAGCCTGCAAGCTCCCTGCAATTGTTTTCTGCTCAGTCTTTATTCCTCATGGTGAAAATTGGCAAATTTCTGAGAGAAAACACTGAGATTCATTGAACGTTATCCACTTAGGTACCAGACTTAATTAAAACAAAGGGCAAATCATGCCACCTTACCTGTTTAAAACCTTCAAATCACCTTTCAATACAACCAGATAAAAGCCATGTCTTAAAGGCTCTGCATCATCTGTTGGCAAAGAAGCTGTGTAACTATTCTTCCACTCATTTACCACACTTTAACCACATTGAGCTTTTCCCTTGAAGGCTACATAGTTTTTGTTTCTTCTTCGTGGGATACATTTCTCCTAGATTGTCATGATTTTCTCCTCATCTTATGGTCTCAAATATCTCTTCCTCAAATTCCTTCCCTGACCTAACCTAACAGCTTTTCCCAGTGCCATCTCTATTATATTATCTTATTTATCTCTTTAATAGACTTATCTCTACCAGGACTTAATCCACTAATTTCTTTGTGTGTCTAGTGCCTGTCTCCCAGGCCAGAACCAAAGTTTCCAGAGAGCAGTAACTCTACTTCATTGCCTTATCTCCTGGTATAGAACCTGGTTAGGCCCTCAACAAATGCCTCTTAACTGATAAGATAAGACTTCAATATAGTGACAAGTGAGTAGTTTATTCAATAAAATGATTGGTTGTTAAAAATAAAACAAAGTTAGAAATTTAAGTGTAAGTGTATGGAAAATTAAATTATAAATGGACAAAATAGTGAATGAAAATATCACCACAATTTAAAAGAATGATTTATACAATTTCAGGAAGGACTGAGAGGATATTTTCTTATGTCGATAGAAAGAATATAACTTGTAAAGGGAAAATAAGCAGATTTAAATGCATTAAATTCATTGTCAAAATGTATGTCCAAGGAGTTAATAAAGAAGGCCAAAGGGTAAAAATAGATTGGGAGAAAACATTTGTAGTGCTTATATGTGGAAACAAAGGTTTAGTGTCCTTCGAACAAAAGGTGTTAAAATTGATAAGAAGTAGACAGCAAGCAGAAATTAGCAAAACAAAACAAAAAGGATAATGTATTAAAGCTAATTCACTTTATTTCTGGTTAAGTGTTAACAATTGAAAATTACTCTGTATTTTACTAAATTAGGAAAAAAATAGAAAAAATGTTATCACTTTAATAAGTACAGAAAATACATTTGATAAAATCCAGCATCTGTTAATGAAAAAAATCTATTTAAACTAGAAATAGAAGGGAATTTTCTTCTAAGAGTTACCTACAAATCATCCTATAGCAAAAAACATACCAAATGGAGAAATTATGAAAAATACTGTATTTGCATTTAGAATGAGACAAAGATGCCCATTACATCTACTTGCATCTAATATTTTTCTGGAAGTATCACCCATTATGTTAAGGCAAAAATAAATAATTAAAAATGATCATGTTTAGAAATAAATGAATGAGAGTATAATTTGCCTATTATATGCTTGTGTACATAAAAGCATTTTAAAAGCTCAAATAAATTATTGGAATTAATAATATTTGTTTTTATCTAACCACATAACTTATATAAGAGCATCATGTCTTGTAACAAAGTATTAGCAAATAAAAAAAGAATTGAGATTAATAAACTTACTAACACACATATACAGTAGGTCCTCGGGTTACATGGGAGATCTGTTCTTACAGTGTGATATAATGCGATTTTTTCTGTAAGACGGAACCCACCTACATAAGTATCTATGTCACTCACATGGAGTACTTACACAACAGTAATGAAGTAAAACAGTAAAAAAATTAAAAGAAAGGTAACAATTCCTGATCTTTACTTGTGGTAAATAAATAATAACAAACATAAAGCACATATGTATATATATTGAAATCATGGAACTTTTTTTTAATAAATAAGATGGAGATGGAGATGTAACCATGAAACAACGTACATGGAGTCCGACCTAACATGCAGACTGCATATATATATATATATATATATATATATATATATATATATAATCAGAGACTCCAGTCACGAAATTCTTGCACTCTGGTTGGGGGGTTCCCCCAGCCTGGCCTGTACCCTCTCATAGTCCAGGAGCTCCAAGATCTAGATCTATTGCCCAAAAGAGGTAGGCCATGCCTGCCCATCCAGGGCTCCTCAATGGATTGCTCCACAGAGGTAGGCCAGAGACGGGTTTCCCACCTCCACACTGTGCAGAGCTGTGGGCTCCCCTTCTGCACAGTTCACACAGTCTCAAACCCCCTTCCAACCATGTGTGCATACAGCTCCAACCACCCGCACATGCCTGGTGTGCACCCAGCCTCCTGGTGATTGCTCATTGTGGCATGAGAGCATCAAGGGTGAGGGCATGACGACCACATAGGCTTTTATTAAAAGGATGCATATATATATATAAACATGCAGATAGCTAGCTAGATAGATAGATAGCTAGCTAGATAGATAGATAGATAGATAGATAGACAAACAGGTAACGTGGAGGGGACAGAGTACAGATACAGTTATTGGGAGTGTGGTACAAGGGCAACATGAATCCAATAACAAAACTCCATGAAAGCAGAGATAATGGTGTTTGGTTCACTCCTATATCCTCAGTGTGTAGCACATTGTAGGGACTCAATAAATGTTTGTTGAATGGATAAATAAATCCTCGGACAATGATATGTGTAAACAAGAGTCCTTATATGTGCCTCAGAGGACCTAAACTAAAATTAAGGTAGGGACTAAATGGATCCAGAGCTAAAGATTACACGACAATAAATACAGGAAAAAAGAATGGTCATGCTAGGAAAAATATTTAAGTCAACTTATATCCCTTAGACTTGACATTTAAGAATAACAAATAAAATTTCTAATTATAATGTTCTATTGAAGGCATTAACCAATATTGTTTCTTTATCATATCAATTCAATTATTTATTATCAATCAATTCAGTTTATGTGGACTCTGCTTGGATGTTGATTATAGGAGATTGAAATACAAAAACAGCATCTGAAACGTACACTTCAGTGATCACATTGACCAAACTAGATTGAAAATTTGATATTACTTATGGATTACTGATGATGACACAAATATATACTCACACATTTTAAGAATAAAGTATGATTTTTGTACATTATACTTAAAGTATAGTGCCTTATTAAAGTTGAAAGTTAAAATACAGATAAGACAAGGTTGTTAAATATGATAGACGCATTAGATCATTGATATGCTTTCTGTGGTATTAGCTCTAGAATTTGTCTATCAAGGTTTGAGATTTCATAGGAATATAAAAGTTAATATTCTCTTAAGAAACAGAACACTAGGTAGAAGAAATGATAGTATAATTATGTTTGTCATTAATTATGTATTTAAGAAAAGGCCAGCACCTATATTTAAATATTTTAAATATCAAAGCTAATTGACCAACTCAGAGAAGCAGCCACCATGCAGAGACATGGAAAGAAATCAGATGTGAAAGAAATAGAGGGAAAAAAACGACTGGACATGGAATTCAAAACCACGGTTATAGGGATTCTCAAGAGGCTCCAACAAAAGGTCGAGGCCTATAAGGAAATAAGCGAGACCGCAAAGGAAATGAATGAGTCCTACAAGGAAATGAAGGAGACCTTCAAGGATATAAAGGAGACTCTCAAGGATATGAAAAAGGACCAACCAGAAATTAAGCATACACTGACTGAAATTAAAAAAAATATTATACAAAGACCTAAAAGTGCTCTGGAGCACCCCAAGAACGAAGTTAAAGATTTGAAATACAAAGAGGGAAAATCCACTCAGCTGGAAAAGCAAGAAACCAAAAGAATCAAAAAAATTGAAGATAGTGTAAGGGGCCTCTGGGACAACCTCAAGCATACCAACATCCGAATTATAGGGGTGCCAGAAAAAGAGAGAGACCAAGACAATGAAAACCTATTTGAAGAAATAGTGACCGAAAACTTCCCACACCTGGTGAAAGAAATTGACTTAGGAGTCCAACAAGCACACCAAACCCCAATATAGGAGCACACCAAGGCACATCATAATTAAAATGCCAAGAGCAAAAGACAAAGAAAAAATATTAAAAGCAGCAAGAGAAAAACAGATGGTTACCTATAAGGGAGCACCCATACGATTGTCAGGGGATTTCTCAACAGAAACGATGCAGGCCAGATGGGAGTGGCAAGAAATATTCAAAGTGAGGAATAGCAAGAACCTACAACCAAGATTCCTCTATCCAGCAAAGCTATCATTCAGAATTGAAGGCCAGATAAAGTGCATCTCAGATAAGAAAAAGCTAAAGGAGTTCATCACCACCAAACCAATATTATATGAAATGCTGAAAGATATTCTTTAAGAAGAGGAAGAAGAAAAAGATAAAAGTGTAAATTAGGAACAACAAATACACATCTATCAACAAATGAATCTAAAAATCAAGTGAATTAATAAGCTGATGAACAGGATAAACTGGTGAATGTAACAGAATCCTGGACATAGAGAGGGAATGGACTGACAACTCTTGGGGAGAAAGGGGGTGTGGGAAGTGCAGCAAGAGACTGGACAAAAATCATGCAACTATGGGAGAGGACAGTGGTGGGGGGTGAGGGCGGAGGGTGGGATGGGTACCAGGTGGAGGGGAACTATAGTGGGAAAAAAAGGGAACAATGTAATCAATAAACTGAACAATAAAGATAAAAAAGAAATAAAAACTTGGAAAATTCTTTCTTTCATCTCATTTGCATTATTATTTGACATTAAGGGGTTCTATCAATTTAATAACTCTTTTAATTTATCATCTAAGTCTTTGTTTCCCAATTATTGCTCTATTCATTTGAAATTTTATTAAAATTTAAAAAATTTGTTGAAATGAAGTTTAGATTTTTAGTTGATGAGTCACTAAAAGCATCCACTGCACTTAGTGCTAAAAATGGTTCACTTTGCCTAATTTCATTACCAAAAGTTGTGGAAATGTCATTGTATTTACTTACTGTTTGTATTATTAATTTAAATTTTAAATCATTAACTTAAATTGAAAGGGAAATATAAAGTAAATCCATAAATTTTCTGCTAGAATAAGATTCATGCTCTTTTAAGCCAAATTTATACCTTCTCATGATAAGATTTGAAATAGCAGACTTTGGTTAAAATATCTGGCAGGTTTTTCAGCTTGGATATAAGCCAGAAGGTCAACAGTTGTGTACATCCTTAGTTGTGCAAGGCTTAGTATTGGAGCCCACAAGCAGAGAAGAGATGATTATACAACAGGGAGAACAAGGAAGAATAATAGCTAATTAAAATTTTTCCAGGATTTAGAGGGAACCAAGATGGCAGCATAGGTAAACACCTATCTTGCTGCCAAACACCACAATTTCAAAACTACAACTTAACGAAAGAACAAACATCATCCAGAATCACTGGAAAGCTGGCAGAATGAAAATTCCACAAATAAAAGTGAAGATAGGACACTGTGACTCAGAGGAGCGGCAGAGGACAGCGTTGAAGATACTCGCGGTGTTGGAGGTTTGGAGCTGTGCTCACGCAAGCGGATAGGACAGGCAGCTGCAAACCCAGCTGGTTTTCTCCAACGGGGGAGACAAAGATGTCCCACTGTACTGATTCCCCAGCTGCAGGCGAAGTCCGGAAAACCCAAAATCATATGGGGTAAAACTGGACAGTGGGGAGGCACGCTGAAACTTGGGTGCTGCAAGAGTCTACAATCTTGTGGAGAGGGCGAGCTTGTGCAGAATGCGTGTAAACATGGGAACAGCAGAGCTGCATGACCACACAGAGAGGACTCATGACTTACTCTCTCGTTTGGGAAACCACCAAATTGCATTGTTTTACGAACCTGGGTGAGACGGTGGGTGTGCAGACTCATTTGGGGAGAGGCTGAATCGTCCGGCAGTGGGTGGAGCTCTGCAGAAGCTCTCTCTCTCAGAGGTGCTTGCAGCCATTGCCGCCCGGCACAGAGACCCAGGTGCCACATAGGGTGGAGCTGACGCTGCCTGCTTGGCCCATAGACTCTGCCCATCCAACATGAGCATGGCTGAACCTCATAGCCAAATGGCCTAGAGGTAAAACCCTCATAGTGCTGGCAACACTAAGCTAGGCTTAACTTCAACAAGACTGTGCAACCCATATCCACCTCAGGTAACTGGGGAGGCTGAGCCATTGCCCCTTAGAGGACATCTACCACACAAAGCTAATCGACCAACTCAGGAAAGCAGCCACCATGCAGAGACATGGAAAGAAATCAGATGTAAAAGAAATGGAGGGAAAAAAATGACTGGACATAAAGTTCAAAACCACAGTTATAAGGCTTTTCAAGAGGCTCCTAGAAAAGGCCAAGACCTACAAGTAAATGAACAAGACCTACAAAGATATGAAAAATGACCAACTAGAAATTAAGCATACACTGACTGAAATAAAAAATATTATACAAAGACCTAAAAGTACTCTAGAAGACCGCAAGAATTATTTGAAATACAAAGAAGTAAAATCCACTCAGCTGAAAAAGCAAGAAACAAAAAGAATCCAGATAATTGAAGGTAGTGTAAGGGGCCTCTGGGACAACCTCAAGCATACCAACATCCGAATTATAGGGGTGCCACAAAAAGAGAGAGAGCAAGACAATGAAAACCTATTTGAAGAAATAGTGACCTAAAATTTCCCACACCTGGTGAATGAAATTGACTTAGGAGTCCAAGAAGTTCACCAAACCCCAATATATAGGAACCCTAAGAGGACCACACCAAGGCACATCATAATTAAAATGCCAAGAGCAAAAGACAAAGAGAGAATATTAAAAGCAGCAAGAGAAGAACAGTTAGTTACCTATAAGGGAGCACCCATACTATTGTCAGCGGATTTCTCAACAGAAATTATACAGGCCAGACGCGAGTGGCAAGAAATATTCAAAGTGATGAACAGCAAGAACCTACAACCAAGATTATTCTACCTAGCAAAGCTAGCATTCCGAATTGAAGATCAGATAAAGTGCTTTGCAGCTAAGAAAAAGATAAAGGAATTCATCACCACCAAAACAATATTATATGAAATGCTGAAAGATATTCTTTAAGAAGAGGAAGAAGAGAAAGGTAAAAATAAAAATTATTAACAACAAATACACATCTATCAACAAATAAATATAAAAATCAAGTGAATTAAAAATCTGATGAACAGGATAAACTGGTGAATATAACAGAATCATGGTCATAGGGAGGGAATGGACTGATAATTCTTGGGGAGAAAAGGGGTGTGGGAAGTGCAGCAAGAGACTGGACAAAAATCATACATCTATGAAAGAGGACAGTGAGGAGATGTAAGGGCAGGGAGAGGGATGGGAACAGGGTGTAGTAAAATTCAGCAAAATATTATGTTCATAAATTCTTTTTTTTTTTTTTTAGTCTCCATGTATTTTATTTTATTTTTTTTACAAAAATCCCATGTCAGACCATTGTGCTCATGACGAGAAAGGGTGGTGGATGGACATGGCATGGAAAGCAGAGAACTCCCCTTTTAAGTGTCATCATCTCCAACCAGGAGCTCGTGAGCACACAGGCAGGCAACTATGGAGGAGTTACCACTCAGCAGGCCCGGCTGGGAGGCCCTCACTTGGGATCCCCCTCACGGTGAAGAGCAAACCGCTACCCAGAGAACAAGGATGTCTTGGGCCCAGGGTGTTACCTTCAACAGCCAAGGAAACCCACGTGGATCTTCGGAGCTGTTTCGTGTTCCAGGGGAGTCACAGGTGGTAGGTGTAGATGACATCGGGCTTCCCAAGGTGACGATCAGCACCTTTCTAAGCACGGGGCGGGGCCTCTCCCTAAGCCACGTGCAAAACCCAACAGCCATGCTCCAGCAGCACCTGACCCGCAACCCGGAAGGCCCTGCTGCTTGCTGCTGAGTGTCTAAGAACAGCTGTTGTCTTAGTGTCCACCAGAGCCTGCTCTGGGGTCCTTCATGTCAGTGTCCATCCAGGTTCCAATAGAGCATCCTTGTTTGAAGCTCTGACATCACAACCTGGCCTACAGCACACACCGACGGTCTCCATGATCTCAGCCTGTCCAGCTCCGCTGGATCCTCCAACAACCTCCAGGGACCTTACCATCTGCCTCCTCTGTAGGGGATCCTAACACAGACTGCTTGTTTCCCACCACGCCCCACTAAAGGGCAGTATACTAGTTCCTCACATTAAAATAAACAAGATAAAAATAGCAGCCACATACGGAGCTCAAAACACCACACTCTTTGGCTTCCTGAGGGAAGAAGGCTACTGCTAAAAAGAATACAGTCAGAAGTCAAGGAAAGGATGCTGGAAAGTTTAGGGTGCAGGGAGTCTGGACCCTTTGCTGGGTTGCTGAGAAGTGTAACTCAATCTCCTAGGCGGCTGCCTCGGCAGGAGAGCCATGAGAAGATGCCGCTGAGGACACCACCTGCCCTGGAAGCAACCCTGGCCCTGCAGAGAGGCCACTTACGTCGCGATAGCCCTCCGGTTGGGTGGTATCTACAGGACAGAGCCTGGCTTCAAAATGGTACTTGAAGAGAACCCATTGGTGCAGGCAGGTCACAGGAGAATGTGCCCCCAAGAAATAGAAGCACAGGTGTCAAGGTCTGGGGAAGACGGACTGGTTTAAGGCATGTGCATGACCAGGACAGACCTGAGCTTTTGTTCAGGTGCAGAAAACCAGCTACGCTCAACTTCACTGGAAGGAAGTGGGGTCCAGAAAAATGGCCAAAGGCAAGGGCTGAATCGCTGCCAAGCGCCATTAACACCCTCTTTCTTATCCTACTGCTGTCACCACAAAAGAAAAATGAGCTTATTTCTATCTCAGCTCAGGGAACAGAAATGTAAACTCAAGGAAAGTGATCATGTGGGTGGAAATGCCTATGACATTTCCATCAGAAGTCAAGGAAAGGGTGTTAGATCCTCCCATTGTTCTGGCACAAAATAAACCTCGGGGTGTTCTGGAACAACCAGGCATTAGGGATCCAAAAACTACAGGTAACATTCGGTGTAGGGGGAGGTGAATTTCACCCAGGTATTTATCCCAAGGCAGTTGCCTTGTTTAAGACTCACCGGCCAGCCGGTTGGGGGGCCACCAAGGAAGCTTGCTTATTCCAAGTCACAGAGAGAAGGCCCACCTGCAAACCGCTTCAGACCACACCTGGGAGGACAGCCTGCCAGTTCTGTTCTCTTACATAGAAGACAACCCTCAGGAAAGCCCGAAGCCAAAACATCTTTATGAAAGGAGGGCTGGACAAAAGAGCCACTTGGAAGTACTGCCTTTGGGTGTCCTTCCTTCCTCATTCCTCTGGTTCCAACTTGGAAGAGAAAGAAAGAGCAGGGACAGTCCTGGGACAGCATGACCTCATCATGACCCTACAAACACCAATGATCCAACACAAGGATGCTCAACTGTCCCCAAATGCAGGTCCTCGAGGGAGAGGGGACAGGTGTCAGGGAGCGCTGTTGGCAGTGGAAAGGGAGAAGGAACAAACCACAGGTCTTGTCTCATCCAGGGCCCCTTTGGAGGGCCAGCCCGGTCCTTTTCCTGCTTCTGCACATCCTCTGAGGAGAACAGAGATGATCTTTAAGGATGAGCCAGGATCCATCTCCACCGGAAGAGAACATCAGGAGCCTTGGTGGGTCCCTCACTTTGTGAGATAGGCAGAAATTTCAAATTCCCCCCAAATATATATATGTATACGCACGTAAGAGTTTGTGTGTGTATATATATATATACACATATATATGTATATATACACACACATATATATAAATACTCCTCGAATGGCAAATCTGAAACATTTCCTTTTTAAATAATAATAATAGTTGTTACTGGATTTAAAAACCACAAACCAGCTGTCCTGGGCTTATTACCTGTGTGAGTGACTCTCCAGAGTCCCCATGTCCTCAGTGTACGCTATCAGTCAGTGCCCTGTTCGGGGATCCCCAGTGTCCTCTGTCTGGGTTCCAGGTCCAGCGTGGCAGCTTCGAGAGAAAGGCAACTATTTCCTTTCCACTATTCCTGCTGCCTCCCCCAGCAGAGGATTTGGGCCATCCGCCCAGTGGATGTACCTGGGTTCCTTCTAGGTCTAGGAGCCACCTCCCTCACTCTGCTTGTCCTCTCCCCAAATCTGCACTGCCCCTAGATGAACTTGAAGCACTTGGTCTTGTTGTGGGGCAGGCACGTCTTGAAGAGCACAGAGTCCACCCTGAACTGTGTGTACAGCAGGGGCATGTAGCCGTACACCTTGACAAAGAAGTTGATACATTTGTGCCACTCGTGAAAGTGGGAATCATCGTGGGACAGGGCCTGGGGGCATCCTGGGCATCGGAAAGTCCACCAAGAAGTCACCTTGATGGGGGGTTTCCGAGTGATGTGGGAGACAAGGAAGTTCATGGCAATGTCCTCACAGTTGATGTATTCATCCACCATATCTCGGATGGCCTGGGGCATCACGTAAGAATACAGGTAGGCATAATACTTGTGAAAGAAGGCAGCACCTGTCAGCACCATGGACAGCTCACAGGAGTAGTTGGAGTTGTAGAGCCAGGACTGATGAGGGATGTCCCACGCATGGTAACGGCCAGGGAAACCTACAATGCGGTCCCGTGCTTCTCTCCACACCCGAAACCCAAACATGATTTCATCATGGCGCAGATGAGCATCATCATCAATAGACAGGATGGCTTCTGTCTCAATTTCATTCCAAGGCAAGAATCGATTATTCCAACTGTTCTTCTCAGTACGGACCACCCTGGAAGCTGGGCGCGGCAGAGGTCTCCTCCATAAATTCTTTAATAATTTTATTTTTAGAATCTAATAATGAATTGAACATAAAAATGAAAGAAAAAGATGCCTTTCAAAATACGCTTTTACTTCTTTTTTCACTAAACCTTTTATTAAGTTTATTGACCTGACATCTGTTAATAATTTTATATAATTTTTTAAAAATTTGTTTTCATTGATTTTTTAGAGAGAAAAAAAGGGAGAGGGATAGAGAGATAGAAATAATCAATGATGAGAGAGAAACATTGATCTGCTGCCTCCTGCACACCACACTGGGGATTAAGCCGGAAATACTGACATGTATCCTGACTGGAAGTTAAACCATGACCTCCTGGTTCATGTGTTGATGCTCAACTGCTGAACTATACCAGCCGGGCTAAGTTTTAATATAAAATGCTATAATACATCATTTGTATATTGTATTCTGTGTTCACCAGAAAAAATTTAGTGTCCTTTTGTCACCTTAAATTTGACACCTTTTACCCTCTTCGTCCTCCTCCCCATACCTTTTCCTTCTGGTAACCACCCTTCCTTTGTCTCTGTCTATGAGTTTGTTTGTTCCTTTGTTGCTTTCTGTTGTATATCCACACTAGATGCCCGGTGCATGAATATTCATGCACTGGAGCGGGGAGTCCCTTAGCCTGCCCTGCTCCTTTTTATAGCCCAGGAGCCCTCAGGGGTGGGAGGAGATCTGGTAATCAGGGGAAGATGACACCCCCATCATAACTCTGTTGCTGCCACTGCCAGCAGCAAAAGCCTTGGCCAGCCCTGGTTACCTGAGCCTCAGGCTGGGAAGCTGTCATCTGAGGCTTGCCTGCACCTTGGGCCAGTCTTGGGCAGCTGGGGGGGGGTGAGGGGGCTGGCAGACTCTGGAGACAGGCAAGCAGAGTGGCTAAACCTGCCTGGGGGCAAGCTCGGCCATGCCATATGCCCCAGCAGGGATGAGGGGACTGGGCACCACCATCTTGTGGCTGTGAGCACCATCTCTGAAGGCATGGCAGTCAATTAGCATATTCCCTCCTTATTGGCTGTGGGTGCCAGCATCTTTGTGAGGGCATGGTGGTCAATTAGCATATTTCCTCTTTATTAGATAGGATATGAGTGAAATCATATCATTTTTATTCTTTTTCATCTAACTTATTTCACTTAGCATGATACTCTCAGGAAGATGTGATACATATACAAAATGGAATACTACTCAGCCATAATAAAGGATGAAATACTGCCGTTTGTGACAACCTGGATGGAATCTGAGAAAGTATCATGCCTATGGTTTTAAGGGCTGGTTAACTTGATATGAGAAGAATGACCCAGTAGACATGGTGCTTTTAACTTATGACTTTGCAGAGCAGGGAAAACAGCAATGTGACAAAGGCAGAATGTTTATGCTTTTTACTTGTTGGATTAAAGTAGTTATGCCAATTTTTAAATTTCTTTTAAAATGAATTTCTCATACATTCATAATTGTGTGTGCGTTTAATACATTAAAAAAAAATAACAGCCGTTAATGGTCCTTGTCAGGGAAAAAAAAATAAAAGTTTTGGTTAAGCTCAAGTATGACCTTTTGCATTTATTTGTTTTAATTTATGAAAAGTGACTGAGCTTATTCTTTGTTTTGAAACAAAAATATAAAAATTCAAGTATACCACTGCTATTGAAAATTACCAGAGAAAGTAAAAGTAGTAACCCAACATAATCATTACAATTTAAAACAGAAGGTTAAATATTGAAATAATGTTAGATATCTAATTTTCTATGTAGTATATTAGTGTAGCTTTTGTTTACAGGCACAAAAAAACTCATACTTTATATAGTAAAATACCATTTATAAAGAAGTGCCCATTCAAAGCTTTTTCAGTATAACAAATAGTTCACATATAAATTAACAACATTAAAATTTTTAAAAGCCCTTCTCCAAACTGCTTTTTACAACCTATTAAAGTTATTGATGCAAAATTGAGCCTCTGAATTTTTTTAACTTGTCTTAATTTTAAAACATTAAGTTATTTTAAAACGCTACTTATAACTTCATATAATTACAAAAGTAAGGCAGTCTCATTGACAATTTCTGTGAAATATGTAGATGTATAAGTAATTAAAGTTATCACCTATAATCTTATCACAAAAATCTACTTCAGACTGCTTCCTCCTTTCCCTCTTATATTTTTTCTTTGCATGTGCACTTAGCAAAATTAAGATTATTCATATGCAATGTTATCATCAATGTTTGTAAATGACTCTTGTGCTTAAAAATAATATGTATCCTCTATAATTTGGATACAGAATTATCTCTCTATATATAAATTTATTAAATTGAACATATAATGTTTAAAACATCCATATCCTCAGTAATAGTTTGTCTTTCATATTGATGTTTTTAGGGTGATTGTGATAAAATCTCTTACTACTGTATAGTGGTAATTATAATTTTATCAGTTTTTGCTTGAAACATTTACACTAATAAAGTGTAAAAGTTTGTTATTATTCATTTTCTTAGATTTTTCTCCTATCATCATATAATGCCTCTATTTTCCTTTATCAATGCTTTCCACTGTTTCTTACATTTTGTTTCATATGAACACTAGAAGCCCAGTGCACAAAATTCATGCCCGAGGGGGGCCTGTGGTCCCTCAGCCCAGCCTGCACCCTCTCTAATCTGGGACCCCTTGAGGGTTGTCCAACTGCCCGTTTAGGTCTGATCATATAGGGCCTAAATGGACAGTTGGACATTCCTCTCACAATCCAGGACTGCTGGCTCCCAACTGCTCACCTCCCTGCCTTCCTGATTGACCCTAACCACTTCTGCTTGCCAGCCTGATCACCACCTAACCACTCCCCTGCCAGCCTGATTGATGCCTAACTGCTCCCCTGCCAGCCTGTTTGCCCCTAACTGCCCTCCCCTGCAGGCCTTGTATCCCCCAACTGCTCTCCCTTGCAGGCCTGGGTCCCCCACAACTGCCTTTCCCTGAAGGCCTGGTCACCCCAACTGCCCTCCCTTGCAGGTCTGGTCCCTCCCAACTTCCCTCCTCTGCTAGCCATCTTGTGGTAGCCATCTTGTGTCCACATAGAGGCAGTAACTTTGACCACATGGGGGTAGACATCTTATGTATAGGAGTGATGATCAATCTGCATATTACTCCTTTATTATATAGGATAGGGGTCTGGTGCATGGGTGGGGGCCAGCTGGTTTGCCCTGAAGAGTGTCTCAGATGAGGGTGGGGGTTTCCTTGGGGCATGGGGTGGCCTGTGATGGTTTGCAGGCTGGCCACGCCCTCCAGTGACCCAAGTGGAGGCACTGGTATCTGGATTTTATTTATCTTATACAATTGAAAATTTGTAGCCTGGAGCAGAGCCAAGTCTTCTGTTTCACTCTATGGATGCTGCCATTTCTGTTGGGATTCCATAATTGAAACTATTTAGCCTTAAAAGGAGGCTGAAAAGGAAAGCTTGGCATCCTCCAGTGCTGGGGAAACCCAAGTCTCCCTCCTGCTCTCTGTGGCTGCAGCCATCTTGTTTGGGTTTATTTGCATATTTGCTCCTGATTGACTGGTGGACATGGCTGGGGGTTGTAGTGGAGTTGTAGTCAATTTGCATATTACTCTTTTATTAGATAGGATTTCTATACCAGCTTTTTTTGTTATACAGATATACTCCTTGATTCACAATAGGGTTATGTCATGATAATCCATTGTAAACAGAAACACTGTAAGTAAAAAATGCAGTCAATACACCCAACCTACCAAATATTATAGCTTAGCCTAGTCATACATATTCTCAGAACATTTACATTAGCATATAGTTGGGCAAATTCATCTTGCTCTGCTGCCAAACATTATGAGAGAGTATTGTACCATATACTTCTAGCTGACTAAAAGATTAAAATTTAAAATTTGAAATAGAGTTTCTACAGAATGTGTATTGCTTTCACACCATTGTTAAGTAAAAAAATTGTAAGTCAAAGCATCCTAAGTTGGGGACCATCTATATATACATATAGATACCCAAAATGTGGAGTGTTCAGGCCAAGTTCATTGTCTTACTACAACTGAATGAAGTCATGGACAAAATGATTAACGGACCTATACTTTATTGGCAGAGGCCAGTCCTGGAAAAGGCGTACCCGGGGTTCCAGGAGCAAGCCAGTGTCTGGAGCTCCCTTTTCATGTTACAGTAGGGAGTAGTCCAAGCTAATTAAAGTCTAACAGTCCATGTGTGGAGGCCCACATAGCCATAAGCCATGTGAGCACAGGGATGTGCTCCACCGCCACCGGAATGAACATCAGGAACCACTGCATTCTGAGAAGAGAGACAGTGAAAGGAAGAATACGCCTTTTAATTTGGGGGTGGAGATAGCCTTGCCAGCTCCTGATTGATCTTTTAAAAAAATTTATTTTAGCAACATCCTTGGGATTGGTTTATACACCATACTTACTCCCTTGTGATTGGTTATCTGCACACTGTCTGTCTTAGCAATATCCATACATTTTAAAGTTTATGCACACCCTTCCTTCCCTGCCCAGTTGGGGTGTCTTAGAAACTCCACCTAGTTGTGTTTTGGGGTTTTACTTTCCTTTCCCATGGTCCTGGCCCTAGCTACCTAACTTCCTTCTGTCTCCTCAATATTGTATTATATAATATATAATATTTATTATTCTTTTTTCTACCTTTCTACAATATTATTATATTTTAATTTTTTATTGTAAATAGAGGCCCAGTGCACAGATTCATGCACATGTGGGTCCCTTGGCCTGGCCTATGGGGATTGGGCAGAAACCGCCCTTGCAGCCCTTGCATGGATTCATCCAAGGCATGTCTGGGCCATCTCACCCAGTCCCAATCATTCAGATTCCAGCAACAAGCTAACCTACCAGTTGAATGGCCAAATGAATGGTCGGACACTTAGCATATTAGGCTTTTATTATATAGGATAGCAAATACCTGAATTTTAAAATCCAGTTTGAGTGCCTCTGTCTTTTAATATGTGATTCTACTCTGTTTACATTTATCATGTTTACTAGAAGCCCAGTACACAAAATTTGTGCACTCAGGGAGGGTCCCCAGCCCAGCTTGCATCCTTTCGCAGTCTGGGAGCCTTCAGGGGATATCCAACTGGCAGTTGAACATCCTTAGTGCTACAGTGGAGGCGGGAGAGGCTTCCACCATCACTGCTGCGCTCGCCAGCTATGAGGCCAGCTTGTGGTTGAACCGTGCTCCCCCTGTGGGAGCACACTGACCACCAGGGGCAGATCCTACATTGAGCTTCTGCCCCCTGGTGGTCAGTGTGTATCATGGCAACTGGTTGTTCTGCCATTCCGTTGATTTGCATATTAGCCTTTTATTATATAGGATTGTATACATCTTGACATTCCTATATTTAGTAATTTCCATTTTCCTTAAATAATTTTGCTCATCTCTCCCTCTTTTTTCCAATCCATACTATTATTTTCTTAGTGTTTGTACCTCATATTTCTACTATTTAAGTTGTAATTTTAAAAATATTTTTTATTACATTTATTGGTGTGAGATTGGTTAAAGCTTAAGTGATTGTTAGACCTATAGCTATGACACACACTGACCACCAGGGGGCAGATGCTTAATGCACAGGCATGAAAACATGGAACAGACTGATGAATCTCAGAAGGAAGGATGAGAAGAGATTAACTGAAGATCTTATATGCATACTATAGGCCCGGTGCATGGATTTGTGCACCTATGGGATCCCTAGAGTTGGCCTCTGACATCCCTTGAGGGATCACAGAATGTGAGAGGGCACAACCAGGCTGAGGGACCCCACAGGTGCACAAATCCTTGCACCAGGCCTCTAGTAAGATTATATAAATTTCAAGTGTACAATATTATAATACGTCATCTATCATTGTGTGCTCATCTCTCAAAGTTTAGTCTTCTTCCATCAACATGCATTTGACCCTCTTTACCCTCTTACTCCTTCCTCAACCCCCCTTCACATCTGGTAGCCACCATATTGTTGTCTGTGTCAATAAATATTTTATTTGTTTATTTTATTTATTCATTTGTTTCCTTTTGTTTTACTAGTATATCCCACATATGAGTAACCTTGCTGTTTTGTTTTTAAATCGCCATTTGATCACTATTTTTTTACTATATTGTTTTATTGACTTTTTACAGAGAAGAAGGGAGAGGGATAGAGAGTTAGAAACACTGATAAGAGAGAAACATTGATCAGCATATCCCCTACTGGGGACCAAGCCTGCAACCAAGGTACATGACCTTGACGAAATCAAACCCAGGACCTTTCAGTCTGTGGCCCAATGCTCTACCCATGAACCAACCCAGTTACGGCTGATCAGTATTTTAATATTCTTTGAACTTGATAAAGAGTTGGGGCACACTTTAAATTTTCTCTAGCTCATCTCTTATCTTTCATGCTACTGTATATTATTTTAGTCTTACTTTGTTTCTCCCTTTAACAAAATAATATATTTGTAATCAGGACCCTGTGTATGTTTTAGTATGTATATGTACAGGCACTATTAAGAAGGTTTACCCAATTATTTTATAACTAGAGGCCAGGTGCACAAAATTTGTGCATGGGGAAGGGGTGTCCCTCTGCCCAGCCTGTACCATCTCCAATCTGGGACCCCTCAAGGAATGTCCAACTGCCCGTTTAGGCCCAATCTCAACAGGATCGGGTCTAAATAAGTAATTGGATATCCCTCTCACAATCTAGGACTGCTGGCTCCCAACTGCTCACCTGCCTACCTTCCTGATTGTCCCTAACCACTTCTGCCTGCTAGCCTGATTGATATCTAACTGCTACCCTGCCAGCCTGTTTGCCCCCAATTTCCTCTTCTGCTGGCCTGGTCACCCCTAACTTCTCCCCCTACAGGCTTGATTGCCCCCAATTGCCCTCCCTTGCAGGCCTATTCCCCCCAACAGCCCTCCCCTGCAGGCCTGGTCACCCTTAACTGCCCTTCCCTGCAGGCCTGGTCACCCCTAACTGCCCATCCCTGAAGGTCTGGTTGCCCTCAACTGCTCTCCTCTACAGGCCTGGGTCCCCCTCAACTGCCCTTCCCTGAAGGCTTAGTCACTGGCAACTTCCCTCCTCTGTTGGCCTGGTCACCCCTAAATTCCCTTCCCTGAAGACTTGATAGCCACCAACTGCCCTCCATTACAGGCCTGGTCCCTCCCAACTGCCATCCCCTGCTGATCATTTTGTGGTGGCCATCTTGTGTCCACATGGGGGCAGGATCTTTGACCACATGGGGACAACTGTCTTGTGTGTTGGAGTAATGGTCAATCTACATATTACTTTTTTATTAGATAGGATAGAAGCCTGGTGCACGGGTGGGGGCCAGCTGGTTTGCCTAAAGGGTGTCCCGGATTAGGGTCACCCTTTTCATATTTTCACTAAAATATGAAAACATTGTGGGTGTAGCAGAGGTATGGTTAATTTGCATATCACTCTTTTATTAGATTGGATAATCTTTGGTTATTATTGCTTTTTGCAAGCATCCTTCCCTACAAGTTTATTTTTCTTCTGACTGAAATATATTATTCCAAAAGTTTTCACTATAATATGAAAACATACTTAGTTCACCTCATTAGTGAATGATAATTTGCCTACATACCAAATATAAATTAGCAATCATTTTATCCACACACTGAGACAGTACTCCATTTTCTTCTGGCATCTAATGTTCATGATAAGAAGTCTGATGATCAGTCTAATGTTTTATATGACAGACCAGTGCTGTTTCTTTGCAGATATTTTATTGTATTAGTAACTAAAAATACATTTTTTAACCCAGAATTCTTAAAAATATCAATTTGTGTTTATATATCATGGTCAGGATATTACCTGTCTGTCTTTTTTATTTAAAATATTTATTTATTTGATCCTTATTGAGATAAAACTTATATGCTGGCAAATGAATACATTTTAACCATGTGAGTTGGTGAGCTCTTGCAAATGTACCCATCTAATAAATAGAAACCCTTGAAAATACAGAACATTTCAATAACTCCTGAAAGTTTTCTCATGCTCTTTCTAGTCACTCCTTACCAACTCATAGGAAAACACAGTTCTGATCACTGTTACCCTAAATTATTTTCCAATTTCATAAATTTGTTTAAAAGTAAGAATAAAATGTCTTCTATATGTTGGTGACATATATCCATGCTCTTTCATGTATTAGAAATTTGTTCTTTTGGGACTCTCTTCTTATTATCCAAATACACACAGCTGATGCCTGAGCTTTCAGTTCAAGCTGTGGCTGAAGATTCCGGGTATCTGGCACCATGGATCTGTCTCTTTACCAATGGTGTGAGCTGGGCCCACTATGGAGAAGAAACCTGGGTCCCCCGAGATATGTGATCAGTACCGGGACCCCGCCAGCAGGCGAGGGGATCCCAAGGCAGGTGCTGGACGTGGAGGCCACAGGGGCATAGACTACAAAGGAGATAGAACTGAACCTCACATCACCCTGTTTGGCCCCGCAGCATGGCTGTTTAGCCAGAGACGGGTAAGATTCCTCAGGGAAGGAACAACCTAAGACAGGCACAGTCGCAGAGGGGCCAACAGGAGAGAACTAAAAGGTCAACAGAGGTGGGGCACAGACCCTCATCCACAAACCTTGCAGGGGCTTGAATTCTCACCCCTCCTGAGGGAGGTCTCCTACCTCCACGACTGCTTCGCCTCCCACACACAACTCATACGGGGACCCAGGTGGCAGACAGAGACTCGGCCAGCAATAGCTGTTCTATATCTAAATTCATTCTATTACCAGGAATGCTCAGGACCTACTCAAAAATGAAAATATTCCTTTCCACTAATATTTACAGGTTAAACCAAGATTTCTGCTTGAGTATTAAATTTGGCAGTAAAATAGTAATCAAGTTTTCAGATTAATTTAAATTGGCCAAGTGAAATAAGTGAATACTCAAGAAAATTTAAATATCTATTAGTAGTTCATCTCACTGCAAAATTGCCTAACATCCAAAGAACCTAAAGCAGTCATATTTGTGTGCAAAAAATTAAAATTTAAAATTACCAAGACTGCAAGTTAAAATTTTCAAAAGCCCTTATTAATCAACAAAGAGGGAGCAGTGGGGTAATATCATGTAAGGAAAAATATCCTGTAAGTAAAATACAACTAGAAAATTCTTACTCCGGAAAAGCAAATTCCATTTGTAAAACCACCTGCAGGACACCCATGAAAAAACACACATGGTGTCAAAATAAGCGAAAGGAAAATCATTTAGGCAAAAATAAAAAGAATCCCAAGTCTATTTTGCAGAGAGGATCCCTTTGTTAACTTTTGGTCGAGAATGTGTTTGTGTGTTTTCAGAGAACAACTCCAAGACCATGTGGGTTCCTGCGCCTGTGAGGAGCTGACAGACCTGTTCCAGGCACAAGGATGGTCCAGAGATGGGGGACACTGACGATACCTTGCCATGCTAGCAGTAGGCAGCTGTACATTGCTGCAGGTAGCCCAGGACCAAACCAGAGAGGATGGATCTTGCATTGCCACGATGTGTCCACCATCTGGATACCATTGCTGACATGTACACATAAAGAAGTATTTGACACTGAAACTGGGACTCAGAACAGTTGGACATTGAAACTGACACTCAAACATTTTTTTTTCTTATACGTTTGTTTCTAGTATGCAGAGGCAAGATATTTTTGAAGAAAAGAAACAGGGGAGAGTGATTGATATAGAGGCAGGGTGGCATTGAACAGGCTGTCAAGCTACAAGGGAAAGGCTGGGGTGGATGGGAGGCGGATGCTGGGGGAGATCAACTGAAGGACTTGTATGCATGCATATGAGCATAACCAATGAATGAAAGACACTGGGGAGGGGAGGGAGGCAGGTGGGGACATGTGCTGGGGGGTAAGGGCGGCTGGGGGGAAGATATTGGGGGGGGAGGAAAACATATGTACTACTATTAAATTTAGGTTATATTGTAAATAAAAAAAGAAATTTGTTCTTTTGTAGTTTCAGTATAAAAATATCAACAGTTGTAACTCCATCTTCTTTAGATGACCATTTGGATTGTTTCAAATGTTTTTCTGTTACTATGGTTTGATTAAAATGCTTTATAAGTCTTTTGTTAAGTCTGTGTTTTCATTTGTCTTGTGTAAGGTCCTAAAAGGAGAACTTCCACATCATATGCTAGATATATGTTTTAAATTGTAGGATATTACAAATTAGTGTTCCCAAAGCGGCTGAACCATTTTACATTCTCATCAGTGATATGTGAAAGTTTAGTTGCTCCACATCCCAACCAGTATCCGGTATGTCACTATGTTTTGTTTTTATTCTTTACTAATTCTGATAGTTGAGTTATTTGTCTTTTATTGTAGAATTAATTTCATTTTCCTGAAAACTAAAGGTGTTGAGTACCTATTCCTGTACTTACTAGGTATTCATATATTGCTTGTGCTTTTTCTATTATTTTGTACATTTTTATTGATTTTTATTTTTATTATAGAGTTGTAAGAATTTCTTTGTATACACGACAAACACATTCTATAAACAAATTTACTTGTGAGTTGCCTTTTCATGTTTTTACTAGTTATTCTTAATAATTCCAATTTATCATATATCCTTTACAGTTACAGTTTCTTGTGTTCTATAAATGAAGCTTTGGTTAACCCCAAGGTGGCAAATTTGTGCTCCTATGTATACCTCTAGAAAAGTAATAGTTTTTAAATATATATATTTCAGAGCGGAAGGAAGAGGGAGAGAGATAGAAAGATCAATGATGACAGAATTATTGACATGCTGTCTCCTGCATGCCCCGTACTAGGGATTAAGCCCAAAACCCAGGTATGTGCCCTGACCAGGAATCAAACTGTGACCTCCTGATTCATAGGTTGATGCTCAACCCCTGAGCCACACAAGCCAGGAAAAAATTGTTTTAACTTTTAGGTTTAGTAATCGGATCTTTCTTGAATTATTTTTGTGTACAAAGTGAGGAAAATCTTTAGGTTCATTTTTTCCCAAGTGATTATTGATTTCATAACAAATATTAAAGGCTGCTCTTTTCCACATTGAATACTTTTAGCACTTTGCTGACTATGAATATAAATTTACTCTAAATTTACAAGTATATTTCTAGACTTTATTATATCCCAATGGATATTTCATACTATGACTGGTCTTAGGTTTATACCATAGCACCTATTTTTTTTAAGTTCATAGTGATGTTTCCTTTTTAAAAATGTATTTATTTATTTTGAGAGAGGAAGAGAGAACATTGATTTGTTGTTCTGCATTGATTAGTTGATTCCTATATTGCCTTGATCAAGGATTGAGCCCACAACCTGGGCATATTGGCATGATGCTCTAGCCAAGTGAGCAACCTGGCCAGGGCCCCATATCATCTTGATTATAGTAGACATATAAGGACAGGTTAGTCAAATAATTAAAAGCTATGAAACAACAATGAATGTCTCAATATACATTGATGTGAGTTTCTAGGAAAATATAAGTTAGGATATCTATATAATACAGATCCAGGGTCATAAGGACCATTACAATTGAAGGCTCGACCAGACCAGAAGTCATTCCTGGATTGCCACTGACTGGGGCCACTGCCAGTGCCCCAACACAGCACTGACTGCCTAGGGGGCTGCAGATCAGGCCCGGAGAAAGGCCTGCAGAGAGAGAGGCAGGATCTGATCTGTAGCCTCTGTGGCAGCCATTGATCAGAACTTGCCTCTTTTTCTCTCCCAGACTGGCCAATACCTGCACCTCTATTTCTCTCAAGTCCTCTGCCCCACTTTTCTGATCAGGCCCTGTTGATAGGGTCAGAGATGCTGACTGGCATTGAAACTGGCAAATGAGAACCAAATCTGGGTCAACTCTGAAGAGCCAATGGCTTCCTAGGAGGCAGAGCTTTTGATGCTGACAAGCATAGAAACTGATCAATCAGACCCAAATTGCCTGGCAGAGAAGGGCAGCTGAAGCAAGATCATGATGACAGGGGAGGGCAATTATGGGTGATCAAGCAGGCAGAGGCAGTAAGGGGCACTCAGGACAGCAGAGGCAGTTAGGGGCAATCAGGCCAGCAGGGGAGAGCAGTTAAGGGTGAGATCAGGCCAGCAGGGGAGGACAGTAGGGGGCAACCAGGCTGGCAGGGAGAGAAGTTGGGGGATCTATCAGGCAGGCAGGCAGAAGCAGATAGGGGTGATCAGACAGGCAGAGAGGTTAGGGGTGATCAGGCAGGCAGGCAGAGAGATTAGGGGCAATCAAGCAGGTGAGTGGTTAGGAGCCAGAGGTCCCAGATTGTGAGAAGGATGTCTCCAGTTGGAGTGGGTGCAGGCTGGGCTGAGGAAACCCCCCTCCATGCACAAATTTTGTGCACCCAGCCTCTAGTCTCCAAAGAAAAAGACAAAACAGTAAGAATGCTAATTATATTAAAACACACTTATGACCATTACAATTTAAAAAATATATTTTTAATACTGTTCTCAAAACAGCCGGGTACTGGCACAAGAACAGACATATAGATCAATGGAATAGAATAGAGAATCCAGATATCAACCCAAACCACTATGCTCAATTAATATTTGACAAAGGAGGTATGAACATAAAATGGGGTCAAGATAGTCTCTTCAATAAATGTTGTTGGGAAAATTGGACAGATACATGCAAAAAAATGAAACTAGAGCACCAACTTACACCATACACAAAAATAAACTCAAAATGGATACAGGACTTAAACGTAAGATGGGAAACCATAAAAACATTAGAGGAATCTACAGGAAATAAAATCTCAGACATATGCCAAAAGAACTTCTTTGATGATACTGCTCCTAGGGCAATGGAAGCTAAAGACAGAATAAACAAATGGGACTACATCAAAATAAAAAGCTTTTGCACAGCTAAAGAAACCATCAACAAAACAACTGTTATCCGTGATAAAAGTTTAATCTCAAGCATCTACAGGCAACTCACACAACTCAATAAAAGGAGGACAAATGATCCAATAAAACAATGGGCAGCAGACCTAAATAGAATCTTCATGAAAGAAGACAAAAGGAAGGCCCAGAGACATATGAAAACTTGCTCAAAGTCACTAATTATCTGAGAGATGCAAATCAAAACGACTATGTGGTACCATCTCACAGCTGTCAGAATGGCTTACATCAACAAATCAACAAACGACAAGTGCTGGCGAGGATGCGGAGAAAAAGGAACTCTCGTCACTGCTGGTGGGATTGTAGACTAGTGCAGCCACTGTGGAGAACAGTATGGAGTTTCCTCAAAACACTAAAAATGGAGCTCCCATTCGACCCAATGATCCCGCTTCTAGGAATATACCCCAAGAAATTAGAAAGGCGAATTAGAAAGAACCTATGTACCCCTATGTTCATAGCAGCACTATTTACAATAGCCAAGTGCTAGAAATAGCCTAAGTGCCCATCAGTGGATGAATGGATCAAAAAACTTTGGTACATTTACACAATGGAATACTACACAGCAGAAAAAAAGAAGGAGCTCCTACCCTTTGTAATAAAATGGATGGATTTGGAAAGTATTATGCTAAGTGAAATTAGCCAGTCAGTGAAAGACAAATATCACATGATATCACTCATTTGAGGAATACAATGAATGACATAGAAAGATGAAAAAGAATGGATCCAGAGACTGAGAAAAGTCCATCAGAATGTCAAACCTCAGGGTAAGTGGCAGGTGGTGGGAGTAAGGGGAAAAGTCAATATATTTGAACTCTTGAACTGAGGTAAGTGATTTTTGTTTTTACATCCCTGACAAAGTTTATATAAAGTTATAAAAAAATGGCAGCTAGTTTGATATTGAATTGACATGGCCTAGAGCTTGTCAAATCCTATGGACACCAGTCCTTAGGCTACGCCCTCCCTAACTTCCCGTGACACCATAATACCCTTACATGATATTATTCTACAATGTCATTATAATATTTGATATTTGACAACAGCATATTATACAATTATCCAAAATAAACTTACAAACTAATTCTTTGAATGTTGGCCAGCAATTTTAAAAAGGATAGGAAAGGAATTAATCCCTTTCAGAAGGAATTAAGGCACTGGGAAGGCATCTGAGCATTCTATATTGGCCCTTCTTGCCCTTTCTGCCAAGAGGGACCTTCTTCTTACTATCCAAATGCACACAGCTGGTGTCTGAGTTTTCAGTTCAAGCTGTGGCTGAAGCCTATGGGCAGCTGGCACCATGGATCTGTATCTCGACCAATGGTGTGAGCTGGGCCCTCTCTGGAGAAGAAACCTGGGTCCCCTGAGATATGTGATCAGTACCGGGACCCCGCCAGCAGGCGAGGGGACCCCAAGGCAGGTACTGGACATGTAGGCCACAGGGGCATAGACTACAAAGGAGACAGAACTGAACCTCACATCACCCTGTTTGGCCCCGCAGCATGGCTGGTTAGCCAGAGACGGGTAAGATTCCTCAGGGAAGGAACAACCTAAGACAGGCACAGTCGCAGAGGGGCCAACAGGAGACAGGTAAAAGGTCAACAGAGGTGGGACACAGAATCTCACCCACAAACCTTTCAGGGGCTTGAATTCTCACCCCTCCTGAAGGAGGTCTCCTACCCCCACGGCTGCTTCGCCTCCCACGCACAACTCATACCAAGACCCAGGTGGCAGACAGAGACTCAGCCAGCAATAGCTGCTCTATATCTAAATTCAGTCTATTACCAGGAATGCTCAGGACCTACTCAAAATTGCAAATATTCCTATCCACTAGTATTTACAGGGTAAACTAAGATTTCTGCTTGAGTATTAAAATTGATAGGAAAATAGTAATCAAGCTTTCAGATTAATTTAAATTGGCCAAGTGAAATACGAGAATACTCAAGAAAATTTTAGTGTACTGGACAAAAAGCTTTTCGTAAAACATTAACTAAAGAATCTATTAGTAGTTCATCTCACTGTAAAATTGCCTAACATCCAAAGAACCTAAAGCAGTCATATTTGTGGGCAAAAATTAAAATTTAAAATTACCAAGACTGCAATATGAAATTTCCAAAAGCCCCCATTAATCAAAAAAGGGGAGGGGGCAGTGGGGTAATATCATGTAATGAAAAAAATATCGAGTAAGTAAAATACATCTAGAAAATTCTTACTCCAGTAAAGTAAATTCCATTTGTAAAACCAACTGCAGGACACCCATGAAAAACACACATGGTGTCAAAATAAGCCAAAGGAAAATCATTTAGGCAAAAATTAAAAAAGAATCCCAAGTCTATTTTGCAGAGAGGATCCCTTTGTTAACTTTTGGTCGAGAATGTGTTTGTGTGTTTTCAGAGAACAACTCCAAGACCGTGTGTGTTCCTGCGACTGTGAGGAACTGTAGGATCTGTTCCAGTCACGAGGATGGTCCAGAGATGGGAGACACTGACAATACCTTGCCATGCTAGCATTCGGCAGCTGTGCATGTCTGCAGTCAGCCCAGGACCAAACCAGAGAGGATGGATCTTGCATTGCCACGATGCGTCCACCATCTGGATACCATTGCTGACATGTACACATAAAGAATTATTTGACACTGAAACTGGGACTCAGAACAGTTGGATATTGAAACTGACACTCAAACATTTTTTGTTCTTATACATTTATTTCTAGTATGCAGAGGCAAGATATTTGTGAAGAAAAGAAACAGCGGAGAGTGATTGATATAGAGGCAGGGTGGCCTTGAACAGGCTGTCAAGCTACAGGGGGTAGGCTTGGGTGGATGGGAGGTGGATGCTGGGGGAGATCAACTGAAGTACTTGAATGCATGCATATGAGCATAACCAATGAATGAAAGACACTGGGGCAGGGAGCGGGGAGGGTGGGGATATGTGCTGGGGGTAGGGGAGGCTGGGGGGAGGATAAGCGGGAGGGGGAAATGAAAACATGTACTACTATTAATTTTAAGTTATACTGCAAAAAAATCAATAAAAATATATTTTAAAAAAATAAAAATATAAAATAAATTTTTATTTATCAATTACAGTTGAAACAATGTTATATTAGTCTAAGGTGTACAAAACAGTGATTAGATATTTATAAACTTGTGAAGTGATCACCCTGATAAGTCTACTACCCATCTAACATACATAGCTAACACAAAATTATTGACTGTATCCTCTATGCTGTACTTTAGATCCCTGTAATACTTTTTATAATTGGCAATTTGCACATCCTAATCCCTTCCCTCATTTCACCCATTCCCACACCCCTTTCCTATCTGGCAATCATAAAAATGTTCTCTGTATCTATGAGTTTGTTTCTGTTTTGCTTGTTGGTTTATTTTGTTTTCAAGATTCCACATAAGTAGGGAAATCATATGGCATTGAACCCATGTCACCTCAATGAATTCAACAAAAAAGCAAAAAAAAAAAACTGATCAAATGAAGCTTTCTAATGTCAACCACGGACACCAATAACTCTTCTTTCATCTATTTTATATATTGGAATTTCATGTACTTTTAATTAAAAATGCTATAATTTATTTCAAATCCCTTTATGTTAATTGTAAGAATACATTTAGCGAATAAAGATTACATTAACAAGGTCACCCAACTACTTAGTGCCAGAACTAGAACTAAAACAGATAATCTGACTCTCATCAACTTCAGTCTGGGTATTTTACCCAGCACTGGATTAATATTTCACTCTCAAGTCATTCTAATTTTAATTAACAAGTTAAGAAGATCAGTTAGGTTGCATATGAACATAATTTTAACGAACTAATACTGGCTCCTCACACATTCAATCAACCAATAAGACCTACACATTTATGTACATAGTTATGAGTTTTGGGATTCATGTTGGTAAAGCAAAAGAATATAAACTTTTGTCCCCAACATATTTAGGTGAGTGTGAGTCCCAATTCTACCACTGACTCAGTATATAATTTAAGCACAATAGTTAAATTTTTGAGCTTCATTTTACTCATCTGGAAAATGAGAATAATAATATCATCTTCCAAATGGGGTTGCTTGGAGAATTAAGTAAAATATACAGAATTTCCTAGCAGTTTCTGATATAAATTTGTCAATAAATGTTTCCTTTTCACTACTTCTTTCTGTTTTTTTGCATTTGTATTTACAGATGCATATATATTTATAAGTGTAAGTATATATATATAGTACTTACTATATATATATATATATATAGTACTTACTATATATATATATATATATATATATATATATATATATATAGTACTTTTTCTACATACAAGTAATTCAGATTCATCAATAAATAACAATCTGAAAGAGATTATTTTGGTTGTTAATGTTTCACACATCACAGTCAAGGCTTAGACTAGTTACTACTTTCCATTTATAACACCTAGAATTACCTTAAGCTAACAAATATTTTTCATAATGCAGATACAACTAGAATTCTACTTTGTGTGTTTGATAATTTGACTACCTGTCTTGTGAATGTTATCCACTATTCAGTTATATTTTTATTTTTATACATATAAATAATTTGTGTGACAATAGATAAATACAAGTTAAAAATAAAGAAACCTTGAAGGGAAAGACAACTTTTTTTTATAACCAGATTTTTCAGTTATTCTGAATCCTTCCTTCTGCTTCTTTCTATTAGTTCAGTTTGTCTTCCAAAAATAATTCTAGTTTTAAGATAAAATATCTATATAATACTTCTTAGAGTTTCTTTATTTCCACTGTTATGCTCAACTATCAGCATATATTATGTATCATTTAATAACTAGTATACAATAAAACAATTGCTCAGTTCCCATGCTTTAAAACAGTTTGCCATTCTTACTTTCTGGTGTCACCTATTGGTTAGATGTTAAAATTACAAGTACTCTTTCATATGAATATTCTCAAAAGTATCTGCCTTCTCAGTTTACTTTCCTAAAGTAATACTGTTTAATTGTGTTGCTTTAAATTAAAGCTTTTTAACTTATCTACTTTTGAATATCTAATATGTTGTCCAAATCTCTAATCTACAGAAGATAATATTATTCATAAATGGTCCAATGGAGGGATCAATTGTATAACAATTTTGAAGCCACTGAAAACTGTCAGACATTACATAGACTTGTCAGTTTACGCTCCATTATCATGTAGTAAAGTGCAATCCAAATAAAGCAATATATCTGTGAGTATTAGGTGAAAATATAAAATATACTTACTTTGAATTTCTATGTTAGTGTCATTTTTTGTGTTAAAATATATTTGTTTTATGCATCCCACAACTTAAATTAAAAGAAATTACTTTAAGTCATAATGAGGTCAAAACTGATTTTTTTAAAAAAAGAATAACCCATTATACATGTAAAATTGTTGATTAAACATACATACATATAAATAGCTTTCCAGTACTGGAACAAATCATCAGAATAACAAAATTTTTTGAAGAGTTGCTTTGGAAGAGATTGAGAATGCATGGTAGATCTGTTTATTATGCTATTTTATATTATTTTCTTATAGGGCTTCAGAGAAAAACCATCGGACATTAAAATAAAAATATTTTTTACAGATGAGGCATTTTAGAAAAGCCCAATAAATCACTATGTATATGGTGCACTGTGTTTGCATATTATTATCATACTAATAATAGTAATTATTTGTTATCCTGAGATAAAATCCCTTTTTCTCTAGTACAGTGGTTCTCAACCTTTCTAATGCTGCGACCCTTTAATACAGTTCCTCATGTTGTGGTGACCCCAACCATAAAATTATTTTCATTGCTACTTCATAACTGTAATTTTGCTACTGTTATGAATCTTAATGTAAATATATGTGTTTTCCAATGGTCTTAGGCTCTACAGCAGTGGTTCTCAACCTGTGGGAAGACCAGTTATGAAGTAGCAACGAAAATAATTTTATGATTGGGGTCACCACAACATGAGAAACTGAATTAAAGGGTTACAGCCTTAGAAATATTGAGAACCACTGCTCTAGTACTTACAGTATACTACTCTATGCTTTTATATTTCATATTCAAAATATCTGGTTCTTAGTTTTGATAACTTGAGGCTTTCAAAATATGTCACTGGTTCAACAGATTAATTAATCAAATAGTAAACGCTAGATAAAAGTAAATTTAGATTTCTAAACCTTGTTCTCTTGTATTCTTCTACTGGTACAGAATTTCACAGGTAGTCTAATTAAAACTGACAAATACAATGGTGATTTTCCCTTGTACAAAATTTGTTAATCATTTTATTGTCATTCAATTCCTTTATTTCAGAGTCAATCATTGCTTATGCCATTTATTTTACTTTGTTGAGAGATAACTATTTTGTTATCAGATCTAAGAAACTGGTTTAATTAGCATTTGTTACTCAACAAATTAATATATAGACAAGATTCTGTTAAACAACAGGTGTCTTATAAGGAACCTAGAGGCCTGGTGCACAAACTTTGTGCATGGGTGGTGTGTGTCCCTCAGCCCAGGCTGCACCATCTCCAAGCTGGGACCCCTCAAGGGATGTCAAACTGCCTGTTTAGGCTCAATCCCAGTGGGATTGAGCCTAAATGGGCAGTCAGACATCCCTCTCAAAATCTAGGACTGCTGGCTCCCAACTACAAACCCCTCGAGAGATGTCTGGGACTGCTGGCTCCCAATCTTGGATCCCTCTCATAATCCAGGACTGCTGGCTCCCAACTGCCAGGATGCCTGCCTTCCTGATTGCCTCTACCTGCTTCTGCCTGCCAGCCTGATCACCCTCTAACCACTCCCCTGCCAGCCTGATTGATGCCTAACTGCTCCCCTGCCTATCTATTTGCCTCTAACTGCGCTCCCCTGCATGCCTGGTCCCTCCTAACTGCTCTCCCCTGCTGGCCTGATCACCCACAACTGCCCTCCCTTGCAGGCCTGGCCCTTCACAACTGCCCTCTCCTGATGGCCATCCTGTGGCAGCCATCTTGTGTCCACATGGGGGCAGAATCTTTGACCACATGGGGAAAGCCATCTTGTGTGTTGGAGTGATGGTCAATTTGCATATTACTCTTTTATTAGATAGAGTCCTGGTGCATGGGTGGGGTCAGCTGGTTTGCCCTGAAGGGTGTCCCAGATCAGGGTGGGGGTTCCCTTGGGGCATGGGTCAGCCTGGGTGAGGGGCCTATAATGCTGACCATTGCCTAGAGCACTATTTATGTGAAGTCATTGATTACAGGTTTTCAAATGTAATTCTGAAACTGTCTAGAATTAGGTCACATTTCAATGGTTTGCAGGCTGGCCACATCCTTCTGGCTACCTAAGGTGAGGCTCTGATATCTGGGATTTATTTATCTTCTACAATTGAAACTTTGTAGCCTTGAGCAGAGCCAAGCCTTCTGCTCACTCTGTGGCAAAGCCATTTCTGTTGGGATTTTTTTATCTTCTATAATTGAAACTTTGTAGCCTGAACTGGAGGCCTGGGCCAGCCAGAGTGTGTGGAAAGCTTGGCTTCCTTCATCGCCAGGGGAAACCATAGCCTCCTGATTTCTCCAGTTCTGTGGATGCCACCATTTCTGTTGGGATTTATTTATCTTTTGTAATTGAAACTTTGTAGCCTGGACTGGAGGCTTGGACTGTCCAGGGTGTGTGGAAATCCTGGATTCTTCCATCGCTGGGGAAACCCAAGCCTCCCTCCTGTTCTCTCTGTGGCTATGGCCATCTTGGTTGGGATAATTTTCATACTCGCTTGGGATTGGCTTGTGGGCATGGCTTGTGGGTGTAGCACAGTAATGGTTGATTTGCATGTTACTCTTTTATTAGATAGGATAATCATTAAATTGTGGATAAGCTCACCAAGGGACTAGTTTTATGCTTATTTATATTCAAATACAGGGGTAACTATTTCAACTCTAAGCTCTTTAATTTTCTCTGTCTGTCCTTATTGGCTAGTGCTTTAGTTATTGTTCAGTTGATATCTTCCTCGAAAGCCATGATTGGCAAACTGTGGCTCACAAGTCACAGGCGGCTCTTTGGCCCCTTGAGTGTGGCTCTTCCACAAAATTCTATGGCCTGGGTGAGTTTATTTTGAAGAAGTGTCATTAGAAGAAGTTTAAGCTTAAAAAATTTGATTCTCAAAAATATTTCAATCATACTGTTGATATTTGGCTCTGTTAACAAATGAGTTTGCTGACCATTGCCTAGAGCACTATTTATGTGAAGTCATTGATTACAGGTTTTCAAATGTAATTCTGAAACTGTCTAGAATTAGGTCACATTTCACAGGTTGAAGACACATCCCTCCACAGACTCTCACTTCAGACATCAGCCACAAACTCCAGGGTGCCCAGGTTTCCTGAACTTCTGCTAAACTGGCTACAAATGTGAGGATTTCCACAACCCTGTAGAATTGTTTTTGTTTGTTTGTTTTTTTTACAAGAGAGTGGAAAATTTATTTATTTGTACTATTTTTTTGTGTTTGTTTCAATTACAGTGTTACTCTCATATGTACAGAAAAGTAGCTAGATTTTTAAAAGTTACCGACTTACAGAGTGGCCCTCCTGCTGCTTCAAAAACCTATCTGGTCCCATACATACTTATCTTGATATTATTGACTATTCCTATGCTGTAGTCTACATCTCTGTGGCTATTCTGTAACTATTTATTTGTACTGCTTAATCTCTTCACCTTTTCACCCAGCCCCCAAACTCGTCCCCGCTGAGAGCTATCAGTATGTTTTTTTGTATCTATGAGTCTGTTTCTATTTTGTTTGTTGATTTGATAATTTGCTAGACTGAATCACAGGATTTAGGAAAGCAGACTCTACCAGGTGTACAGGTTAATAATGCAGACTTTATAATAAAAGAAAACATGATAATTTCAAGAGAAACATCTAAAGTGCTTTATTCAAAGTAATGTCCATCACTACCTACATATTTCCCCAGTCTTTCAGGTAATTTGTGGATACCATCCATATAGAACTTGTTTTTAGGCAAACCTTTCAGAGACCCAATTTTCCACTTCTTTGTATGTTTTGAAGTCCTGCTCAGAAAGTACATGTGTCATCGATCAGAACAAGTGGTAATCTGAAGGAGCAAGGTCTGATGAATACAGTAGTTGGGTTAATACTTCCCAGGCAAGTTCTTGTAAAGTGTCTTTAACTGGTTTTGAAGTGTGTAATGGTGTGTCATCATGAAGCAAAATTAGTTTGCTGTGTCTTTTGGCCCTTGCCATTTGTTTCAGGATCAAAGTGTGGTTCAAATTGGTTATTTGTTGTTGGTAGCAATCAGTATTAATGGTTCCACCTAGTTTTAGAATCTCATAATACACCACACCTTCCTGATCCCACCAAATGCAGAGCATTGTCCTTTTTCCAAAGTGATTTGGCCTTGCAATTGATGTTGATGGTCAACCTGGATCAACCCATGAATTTGTGCATTTAGGATTCTCAACATATATTCACTTTTCATTGCCAGTCACAATTCCATACAAAAAAGACTTTATTTCATGCCATTTGAAGCAATATTTTACTGATGACTTTTCGGTTTTCCATTTGTCTTTCATTCAGTTGATGTGGCACCCATTTTCCTTCCTTTAAAATCTTACCCATTACTGCTCTCCCGGAGCCTGGCTCAGAGGCGGCTGCACCATCTTAAAGGGGAAGAGCCTGAAGATTTTACAGTCGCAGTACCCACTGGGCGTCTGAGACCCCCACCTCCCCCCCAACATCGGTTCCTAGTTGGTGAAGAAGCGGACTCCGAGGACACCTGTGCTCCACCACAGATAGGTCAGGTTTCTCCGGGGGTTAAGGGAGCTGGTAACACAGGGAGTTTCTCGCCTGGCAAAAAAAGAGGAAAAACCCGCGGCTGTTGGAGCCAGCAAATGTGGAAGAGGGTCCTCAGAGCTGGTGACAGGACGGGGGGATACATAGAGGGCAACCCATTTGGACCTGAGGAAGAAGGCCAGCCTGGCAGTTTTGGGAGGGAGTGGGCTGTCAAACCCAAGGGGAGAAAGGGTTTCGCACAAACATACGAGCAGGACGTGAGTTCGCGCGCCTGCGTTTGTCCTCTCTAAATCCAAATTTCTCAGCGCTGAAAGAGGAACAGGGGATCCCCTGGTGGGGGATAACCTGGGAGACCACAGGGGCGAGCTGTTTTTCTGACGCTGGGGATCAGAACAGGTCCTCACCATTAGAGAGGCAGCTCTGGGGTAGCCTATTTCCACAAATCAGTAGTAAATACCATAGACATAGCAGGATTTTAGATCAGGCTAGAGAGGACCAATAGACCCGGAGGTCAATTCAGAAACACTGCCACCTAGGGGCTGAATCATAAATTGTCTCTTGTGTAACACAAATTAAGGAATCAATTTTGTTCTACTACTATTTAAAATTTTTTAAGTGCCATTTTATTCCATCTTTATTCTACTCAGAGATTAGTGTTATATAGTCTTTTTTCATCTACCCTTTAGTATCTCTTTAATCTACTTCAACTTCCCCCTTATGCCAGCACTCTCTTGCTAACCTTTCCTTAGTTAGTGTCTTATTCCCCTTACACTTTTTCTGGTTTAGATTTTCCTTTTTCTCTCTTTTTAGCCCCTGTTAAATTTCACCCCACTTTTATATCCAATCTCCAACCACCTGCTCCAAGTCCATACACATCTAATGCTTCTCCGACTTCACTATCCTAAAATGTTTTTCTCTTGGTCCTGCTGATGTTGTTTATATTTTATGCATATTTGTGAGATTGGTTTGGTTATTCTTTTCTTTTAATTTGTTTTGTGGGGTGGGAGTTGGCATTGTTTTGTGTTTTGGTGATGTTTACATTGTTTTCTGATAGATTTAAGCTTCTGTGTTCCCTAACCTCCCTTGATATTAGTTGTTGTATGTAGTTTGTATCAGTCTCCAGGTACTCGTTGCTGGCTTTTGCTGGGATTAGTGGCGGTCCTCTGGAAGTTTCCAACCCATATTTATAGTTTACTCCCTTTTCCTTTCTTTTTACTCCTTCCCCTTTTCCCAACTTTATTTTGGCATTCCCTTTTTTCTTTCTTTCTTTCTTTCTTTCTTTCTTTCTTTCTTTCTTTCTTTCTTTCTTTCTTTCTTTCTATCTTTCTTTCTTTATTTTGTGTGTGCAAGTGTGTTTTCTCTTACTCTCTTTTACCCGACCTATCACCTAATTTACCTTCCTCTGGCAACCACTTTTAATTTGAAGTTACCAATACTGCGAGTACATTCTTCTTCAGTGCCTGGTGTGCTGCACCTGATTGTGTTGTAGTCTGAGCCTTTAAATCAACACAGGAGAGTGCGAACTACATAACAAGACACACAGAGAAGAAATGCTATGGGGAGACAAAGAAATAGCCCACCAATGAAATAAAAACAAGCCTCTCCAGAAAAGAGGTAACTGAAATGGAAGCAATCAACCTGTCAGAGAGAGAGTTCAGAGAAATGGTCATAGGGTGGATGAAGAGAACAGAAGCCAATACAAGTAAGAACTATGAGGAATTGAAGAGGAATCAAGAGGAAATGAAGAAGAGCCAGGAAGAAATGAATAAGAACTATGAAGAAATGAAGAATAATTATGAAGAAATGAAGAAGACTTATGAAGAAATGAAGAAGACTTATGAAGAAATGAAGAAGACCCAAGAAAAAATGAAAAGTGACATTGCTGAGGTAAAGAACTCCATAGAAAGTATCAGGAGTAGACTAGATGAAGCAGAGGACCGCATCAGTGAGCTGGAAGACAAGGTAGGACAAAACACCCAAGTAGAGCAGCTTCTAGAAAAAAAAAGTAAAAAGCAGGAGAACCTAAGGGAACTTTAGGACAACATGAAACAAAACAACATACGTATAATAGGGCTTCCAGAGGGACAGGAAACTGAGCAAGGAATAGAAAACCTGTTGAAAGAAATAATGACAGAAAATTTCCCTTTTAGGAAAGAAAAAACCCACACAAATCCAAGAAGCTCACAGAGTTCCAAGCAAATTAAACCCCAAAGACCTACACCAAAGCATGTTATAATTAAATTGGCAAACATCAATGACAAAGTGAGAATCTTAAAAGGTGCCACAGAGAGACGGAAAGTCACCTACAAAGGAACCCCCATCAGATTAGCAAGTGATTTCTCAACAGAAACTTATCAGGCCAGAAGGGTTTGGAACGAAATATACAAAGTTATGCAAAGAAAGGTTCTGAATCCTAGAATACTGTACCCAGCAAGGCTATCACTCAAAATTGAGGTCAAATCAGGAGCTTCACAGACAAAAAAAGGTCTAAGGGAATACATTACCAACAAACCAGCAATGCAAGAAATGCTAAAGCGTCTTCTGTGAAAAGCAATAGGAAGCCATGAAAGAACATAGGGGCAAAGAACAAAAATGGCTACAAATAGCTATCTACCAATAATTACTTTAAATGTAAATGGTTTAAATGATCCAATCAAAAGACATAAGGTAATAGACTGGATAAGAAAACACGACCCATATATCTGCTGTCTACAAGAAACCCACCTCCAAAAAAAAAGATGCACACAGACTGAGGGTGAAAGGATGGAAGAAGGTTCTTCAAGCGAAAGGAAATGGAAAAAAAGCTGGGGTAGCAATACTTATATCCAACAAATTAGATCTCAAAGTGAAGGATGTAACAAGAGATAAAGAAGGCCACTACATAATACTAAAGGGAGCAATCCAACAAGAAGAAATAACTCTGGTAAACATATATGCACCCAATTAGGAGCACCCAAATACATACTAAAACTCCTAGAGGATATCAAGGGAGAGATAGACAGCAATACAATCATAGTAGGAGACTTTAATACCCCATTATCACCATTGGACAGATCCTCTAAACAAAAAATCAGTAAAGAAACATCAATTCTCAATGACTCACTGGACCAGATGGAATTAATTGACATCTTCAGATCATTTCACCCCAAAGCCACAGAATATACATTCTTTTCAAGTGCCCATAGGTCATTCTCAAAGATAGACCATGTGTTGGGTCATAGGCAAAGTCTCTCCAAATTCAAGAAGATAGAAATCATATGAAGTATATTCTCAGATCACAGTGGCATAAAGCTGGAAATCAACTACAATAGAAACAATCCAAAGAAATCAAACACATGGAGACTAAACAGCATGCTATTAAACTATGACTGGATTACTATAGAGATCAAGGAAGAGATATAAAACATCATGGAAACAAATGACAACGACAGCACAACAATCCAAAATCTATGGGACACAGTGAAAGCAGTTCTGAGAGGGAAGTTCATAGCTCTGCAATCCTACTGCAAAAAACTAGAAACAGCGGCAATAAATTATCTAACCCAACAACTCAAAGAGTTACAAAGAAAGCAACAAGAAAAGCCCAGTGTAAGCAGAAGGAAGGAAATAGTAAAGATCAGAGCAGAAATAAATGACATAGAGACCAAAGAAACAATACAGAAGATCAACAAAACCAAAAGCTGGTTCTTTGAAAGCTTAAACAAGATTGATGAACCTCTAGCCAGACTCACCAAGAAGCAAAGAGAGAGGACCCTAATAAATAAAATCAGAAAGGAAAGAGGTGAAATAACAACAGACCTCACTGAAATACAAAGGATTGTTTGAAATTACTATGAACAACTCTACTCCAACAAACTGGACAACCTGGAGGAAATGGATATGTTTCTAGAAAAATATAACCTCCCAAAACTCAATCAGGAAGAATCTAAACAACTCAATAGACCAATAACTTTGGAAGAAATTGAAGCAGTCATCATAAATCTTCTGGCAAACAAAAGCCCAGGGCCAGACAGCTTCACAGGGGAGTTTTACCAAACATTCAAGGAAGAACTAAAACCTATACTCCTCAGACAATTCCAGAAAATTCAAGAGGATGGAACACTTCCAAACTCCTTCTATGAAGCTAACATCGCCCTAATACCTAAAGCAGATAAAGATGACACAATGAAAGAGAATTACAGGCCAATTATCCCTCATGAATATAGATGCTAAAATCCTCAATAAAATTCTAGCAAATCGGATCCAGCAGTACATCAGAAAGATCATACACCATAACCAAGTAGGATTTATCCCAGGAATGGAAGGATGGTACAATATCCGCAAGTCAATAAATGTGATACATCACATAAACAAACTGAGAGATGAAAATCACATAGTCATATCAATTGATGCAGAAAAAGCATTTGACAAAATCCAACACCCTTTCTTGATAAAAACTCTCAACAAGGTAGGAATAGAAGGATCATACCTCAACATAATAAAAGCCATATATGATAAGCCCACAGCAAACATCATACTCAATGGGCAAAAACTACAACCATTTCCCCTAAGAACAGGACCAAGACAGGGTTGCCCACTCTCACCAGTCCTATTCAACATAGTACTGGAAGTATTAGCCATTGCAATAAGACAAGAAGAAGAAATAAAAGGCATCCAAATTGGAAAAGAAGAAGGAAAGCTATCCTTATTTGCAGATGACATAATATTGTATATAAAAAACCTGAAAGACTCCATAAAAAAGTTAGTAGACTTAATAAATGAGGTCAGCATTGTAGCAGGCTACAAAATCAATGCCAAGAAATCTATGGCATTCCTATACACCAATAGTGAACTTACAGAAAGGGAGACTAAAAAAGCAATCCCATTTACCATCACACCAAAAAAATTAAGATACCTAGGAATAAACTTAACTAAGGAGGTAAAAGACCTATTTGCGGAAAACTACAGGACATTAAAAAAAGAGATAGAGGAAGATGTAAACAGCTGGAAGAACATACCATGTTCATGGATTGGGAGAATCAACATAATTAAAATGTCCATACTACCCAAAGCAATCTATAAATTTAATGCACTCCCCATTAAAATACCAATGGCATACTTCACAGACCAAGAAAGAACTCTCCAAAAGTTCATCTGGAATAAAAAGAGGCCCCGGATAGCCACAGCAATCCTGAGAAAGAAGCAAAAAGTCGGTGGGATTTCAATACCAGATTTCAGGCTGTACTACAAAGCTACTGTTCTCAAAACAGCCTGGTACTGGCACAAGAACAGACATATAGATCAATGGAATAGAATAGAGAATCCAGATATCAACCCAAACCACTATGCTCGATTAATATTTGACAAAGGAGGTATGAACATAAAATGGCGTCAAGACAGTCTCTTCAATAAATGGTGTTGGGAAAATTGGATAGATACATGCAAAAAAATGAAACTAGACCACCAACTTACACCATACATAAAAATAAACTAAAAATGGATACAGGACTTAAACGTAAGACAGGAAACCATAAAAATATTAGAGGAATCTACAGGAAATAAAATCTCAGACATATGCCAAAAGAACTTCTTCGATGATACTGCTCTTAAGGCAATGGAAGCTAAATACAGAATAAACAAATGGGACTACATCAAAATAAAAAGCTTTTGCACAGCTAAAGAAACCATCAACAAAACAACAAGAAAACCCATTGTATGGGAGATCATATTTGCAAATGTTATCAGTGATAAAGGTTTAATCTCAAGCATCTACAGGCAACTCAAACAACTCAATAAAAGGAAGACAAATGATCCAATAAAAAAATGGGCAACAGACCTAAATAGAACATTTTCTAAAGAAGACAAAAGGAAGGCCCAGAGACACATGAAAACTTGCTCAAAGTCACTAATTATCCGAGAGATGCAAATCAAAACGACTATGCGGTACCATCTCACACCTCTCAGAATGTCTTACATCAACAAATCAACAAATGACAAGTGCTAGCGAGGATGCGGAGAAAAAGGAACTCTCGTGCACTGCTGGTGGGATTGTAGACTAGTACAGCCACTGTGGAGAACAGTATGGAGTTTCCTCAAAAAACTAAAAATGGAGCTCCCATTCAACTCAGTGATCCCACTTCTAGGAATATACCCCTAGAAAGGCAAATTAGATCATATATATGTACCCCTATGTTCATAGCAGCACAATTTATCATAGCTAAGACTTGGAAACAGCCGAAGTGCCCATCACCAGATAAGTGGATTAAAAAACTGTGGTACATCTACACAATGGAATACTACGCTGCGGTAAAAAAAGAAAGAGCTCCTACCATTTGTAACAACATGGATGGAATTAGAGAGCCTTATGCTAAGTGAAGTTAGCCAGGCAGAGAAAGACAAATATCACATGATCTCACTCATTTGAGGAATATAATGAATGACATAGACTGATGAACGAGAATGGATCCAGAGACGGAGAAAAGTTCATCAAAATGTCAAACCCCAGGGTAAGTGGCAGGTGGTGGGGGTAAGGGGGAAAGTCAATATATTTGAGCTCTTGAACTAAGGTAAGTGATTTGTGTTTTTACATCCCTGACAAAGTTTATATAAAGTTATAAAAAATTGGCAGCTAGTTTGAGATTGAATTAACATGGCCTAGAGCATGTCATCTCTTATGGACACCAGTTCTTAGGCTAGGCCCTCCTTAACCTCCCGTGACACCACAATACCCTTACATGATATTATTCTACAATGTCATTATAATATTTGATATTTGACAACAGCATATTATACAATTACCCCAAATAAACTTACAAACTAATTCTTTGAATGTTGGGCAGCAACTTAAAAAAAGGATAGGAAAGGAATTAATCCCTTTCAGAAGGGATTAGGGCACTGGGAAGGCATCCGAGCATTCTATATTGGCCCCTCTGGCCCCTTTGCCATCTACAAGGAATGAGGGTTCTATTTTCATCACATCCTTGCTAACATTTGTTATTTTATTGTTTGATAATAGGCATTCTGACTATTGTTTCGTGATATTTCATATTGGTTTTCATTTGCATTTCCCTAATAATTAGTAATGTTAAGCATCTTTTTATGCACCTGTTGGCCATCTGTGTGTCTTCTTTGGGAATATGTCTATTAAAGTCCTTTGCTTACTTTTAATTGGATTATTTTTATAATAAGTTTTGTATGTTTTTATATATTTTAGATATTAACCCCTTATTATGTATATTATTTTAAAATATGTTCTCCCATTAAGTAGGTTGCCTTTTTGTTTTGTTGCTGGCTTCCTTCACTGTGCACAAGTTTCATAGTTTAATGCAGTTCTGTTTGTTTATTATTGCTTTTGTTGCCCTTGCCTGAGGAGACTGGCCCAAAAAAAATTGCTAAGTCTAATGTGAAAAAACGTACTGCCTATATTTTCTTCTAGGAGTTTATAGTTTCAAGTTTAACATTCAAATCTTTAATCTATTTTGATTTTTTTGTGATTGTGCAAGATAGTGGTCTGATTTCATTTTTTTGCATGTAGCTGTCTAGTTTTCCCAGCACCATTTATTGAAAAGACTGTTTTCCTCTTTGTGTATACTTGCCTCCTTTGCATTATTAATTGACAATGTATTAATGGGTTTATTTTTGGGTTCTCTGGTTTATTTCATAGATCTGTGTGTCTGTTTTAGTGTCAGTACCTTATTGTTTTGATTACTATAGCTTAAAATCAAGGAGTATGATTCTTCCAGCTTTGTACTTAACTTCTTTCTCAAGATTGCTTTGTCTCTTTAGAATCTTTTGTAGTTCCATACACATTTTAGAATACTTTGTTCTAATAAGTTTTTCTGTTAAATATATCATTGTTATTTTGATGGTCATTGGATTGAATCTGTAGATTGCTTTGGATAGTATGACCATATTAACAATATTGTTTCAATCAGAGCATTGTACACATTTTAATTAAAATTTTCAGTGTCTTATAGTCTTAGTATTATAAGTCTTTCCTCTCCTTGGTTAAATTTATTCCTAGATATTTTATTATTTTTGATGAAGTTAGTTGTAAATGAGATTGTCCTCTTAATTTCTTTTACTGATAGTTCATGATAGAACAACTGTTATCTGCATATTAATTGTGTAATCTGCCACTTTACTGAATTCATTCATTAGTTCTAATAAAGTTTTTGTTAAGTTTTTTAGGTTTTGTATCTATAGTATCATGTAATCTGCAAATAGTGACTGTTTTATATCTTTCCAATTTGGATGCCTTTTAATTTTTTATTGCTTAATTGCTGAGTCTAAAACTTTAAATACTGTTTGGAAGTGGCAAGAGTGGACATCCTTGCCTTGTTCCTGATCTTAGAAGTAAAAAGTATAGTTTTTCACTGTTAAGTATGATATTAGCTATGGGTTTGTCATATATTGTCTTTATTATATTGAGGTATGTTTTTTCTATATTTAGTTTTATGAGATTTATTTATTATAAATGGATGTTGAATTTTTCAGTCTATTGAGATGATCATATGATTTGTATCATTTGTCTTGTTAATGTGGTGTATCATCATAATGAATGATTTGCAGATGTTGAACTTCCTTATATCCCTGGAATAAATATCACTTGTTCATGGCATACAATTATTTTAATGCATTGTTAAATTTTATTTGATAATATTTTATTGAGGATTTTTGGATCTATGTTTATTGGGAATATTGGCTTGTAATTTTGAGGGGGCAGTTTCTTTGTCTGGTTTTAGTATAAGGGTAATGTTGGCCTAGTAAGGTGTGTTTGGGAGCAATCCTCCCTCCTCAGTTTTATTTTAAAAATTTGAAAAGAATAGGTATTAACTCTTATTAAATATGGATATAGTTCACATTTGAAGCCATCTGGTATAATATTTTATATCTGATAACATGCTCTCATGAACTTCATTTTATATGATTCTTTTAAAATTTTTATGGGACATAAATATCTTTTAAAATTATGTCAAACCATATTATGATTATCTTTGCTTGACACACACACAAGGAATTCAATAAATATTTATGAAATATTTTAATGATTAATAAACTAATGTTTAGATATGACCTGCCCATGGACCAAGTCAAACAGCTCGCAAGTAGTGGAGCTAGGACTGGAAGCCAGGTATCCCACAGCCAGACCAAGTTTAAAGCAAGCTTCTGCTTTGGCTACTTCCTTTGTATTTTTTAGTTTTGTGTTATATCTGCTGGATTATATTGCAAGCAATAAAAAAGAAACACAACTCTAACTGATTTAACAAAAAAAGGATAGTTCTAGTCACAGAAAGGCTAAAATACCGGAGTCAGAAAGCAAGAGAGCACCATATATCTGGGCAGGAAAAACCAAGGGTATGCTACTGGGATCCAGTGTCAGGATGGTTAATATGTACTTCAAAATGGGTCATTCTTGGATGCTATAGTCACCATTCAGAGTCCCAAGAAATAGTCTGATGGGCTTATGACTCAGCTGAGTTAGCCCCTGGTCACGGAAGTTGTCTGGTCATGGGTCTCTTAATTGATATTCACAAAGAATATTGGGTATACAAGGGCAAATAATTTCTCAAATAAAATCAGTGCCAAAACTAGGGGAGGGAAGGTATTTCTAGGCAAAACAAACAAACAAACAAACAAACAAACAAAAAACCAGATGTCATAAATAAATGAACTGCATTCTTCTAATTGAATATTGGTATATTTGGTCTGAATACTTTCAAGAATATTTAACAAAAAGGTGGAAAGGCTACTATAGCCTTGCACAACATCACAAGCTTTCTTTCATTCATGTATCTTGCACCATTCTCCTAAGGCTTGTGAATGGTGCCTGCTCAGATTGTCAGGCCAAGAGCTAGCCTGGCCATCCCCCAAATCCAGGTTGTAGAGTTGTGTCATTTTAAGAGGTCATTCAGATTTCACCTTGGGTGGCAGACTTTATGCTTAAGTATTAAATATCAGCAGAGATAAGAACTGTATTTCCTTATGGAGGTATTTATCTCAGAAAGCTCAAATACTAAACTCATTCATGCTAAACTGGCAGATTTTATAGAACATTCTCCTGACTGAACCCTTTGTAGCACAATCAATTGTTTTCAAATAATGGAAATATTTACATGTGTGCTTAATGTTAATTAAGCTTTATGTAACTTCAATCTGAGGACTGATATGACAAACCTATATATAACCTGTGTCTTAAAAAATACTTTATTGAAGTATGTTGTACATACAATAAAATGTACCCCTTTAAATGTATAATTCTCTGAGTTTTGACAAAAGAATATGCTTCCATAACACCAATACAAACAACATGTAAAACATTCTGTCACCCCCCCCCCCAATTTTATGCCCCTTGCAACCAACATCCCTCAGGTAAACACTGAAATAATTTTTATCACTTTAGATTAGTTTTGCCTCTTTTAGAAGTTCATATTAAATGGAAACCTACTGTATGTTGTTGGCTTTTCTGTCTTACTCTTTTTACTGAAGATAAGAGTTTTGAGATTCATTTATGTTATTGTGTGTATCAACAGTTTGGATTGCAAAGAAGTTTCTTATTATATGATTATGACACACTTTGTTTATCCATTAACCAGTTGATGAAAATTTGTACTGTTTCTGGTTTTAGGCTACTATGAATAAAGCTACTGTAAAATTTGTGTACCAGTGAGAAGAAAAATGGTTTTTATTATCTATGTTTTCTTTTATCTGACACAAAATAGTATAGTTATGGAAATTGCTTTTGAATCCAAAGTATCTGCATTCTATTTCACTGTTGCACAAGAAATTTTGATGTTCTATGGGCTGGCTCTGTGGGACTTGGTATACTCAATATTCCCAACTTTAAATGAGAGAACTGACATTATCCAGAATGTTATCTAAATTCTTAATTCAAATTTTTCTTGTTTTATAAAACTTTCCCTAGGTATGCTACTCAAAACTAAACATTTTCTTCTTCATTTTACCCAAGTTCTTTATTTTATAACACTGTTATAATTAATACACATGAAAAATTACCTACAATTAAATTAATTATGTGAACATATATTTTCCTTTACTAATTTGTGACATTTGTGTAGCTCATATTCCCAGTATATAGCACAATGTTAAGTATATTAGTTATAAAGTGAATGTTCAATAAATTAAGAGCATGGCTCACTCATCCTGGTTTTGAATGCACTACATAAACAGTCAAATTGAATAAAAGTAAATATCTGTACACATACTTATGCTAAATAAGCATTTAATACTCAAACAATTGATAATTTTTCTTTTAAAAAAAGTTAACTAATTTTGCTTTACTATGCCTGAGAGAACATAGGCCCAGAAAAATTAATCACAGTAACCAGTGAGATAATGTCATTGAAGTCTCAACAGGGAAATACTACATTTAACAAAAAAGAATTACAGCAAAACTAGATGAAATGTTTTGTTTGTTTTTAAATATATTTTTGTTGATTTCAGACATGAAGGGAGAGTGATAGAGATAGAAACATCAATAATGAGAAAGAGTAATTGATTGGCTGCCTCTTGCACACTCTAAACTGGGGATTGAGTCCGCAACATGGGCATGTGCCCTGACCAGGAATTGAACCATGACCTCTTGGTTCATAGATCAATGCTCAACCACTGAGCCACACTGGCCAGGATACATTTTTGTAAAACTAACACAAAGGTGCACAAAATATATGAACAAATAAAATTTGTATAAAACAACTTAAATGGAATATTATAAAAAATAAAGGATTTCTAATGAACAAAATCTAGTGAACAAAATTAACTGATGAACAAAATAGATCCAGAGATACAAAACCATGAACATACTGGTAAATTTCAAAGGGAAGGTGGAGGTTGGAGACTTGGGGGGAGAGATTAACTGGGAAACTTATATTCATATATGTATAGCCCATGGACACAGACAATAGTGTGGTGGAGGCGTGAGAGTGCCGGGTGCAGGAAGAAGAGGTTCAATGGAAAAAACAACAACAACAACAAAAATGTAGACATCTGTAATACTTTCAACAATAGAGTTTTTTTTAAAAAGAGAGAATGGGGAAGAAAATGGTGGCCAAATAGACAGAAGTGTTGTGCACCTCCTTCTGGAGCCATACGAGAAAAGCAACTAAATTGGAGAAGACCCACCCAGAATTAAAAAAAAATTAAACACAGCTGAGAAGATAATTTTCAATAAGGAAGGGCAGAGGATGCCTAGAGAACTCTGCTTGTCAGATATAACCCTTGTGGAACTACCACTGTGCCCTGGAAGTGAGTGGTACAGTACCTCCTGGCAGGCTCCCAGAAGTCTGCAGTGAGCACTCGCCAGAGTAACCTCCCACACCAGGCATCCTCACCAGGAACCAGTGTTCCAGCAGTGAGTGCAAGCCAGGGGGACCTGCCACAACTCTGGGCCCCAGAATTGTGCTGCCAATCTGACCCAAAACCATCTGGTTCCTGCTCCATCCAGAGTCCCAGAACCTGCTGCCTGGGTGATCTGGAACAACACACTGTGTGACCCAGTCTGGGCTACAGGAAAGTGTGGACTGTTTGACCCTGAGAAACACACCCCCACTCCATCCTGGGCCCAGGATGTTCACCCTTGGAGTAACCCAGCTCATACCCAACTCTAAGCCACAGGAGAAATCTGACTATGTGATCCAGAGCAACCCACACCCACTCCACCCCAGCCCCTGGAACAGTCCTGCTGAGGCTATCCAGAACAACCCAGCATGCACCTAACTTTGGGCCACAGGAGATCACTGCTGGGGCAACCCAGAATAATCCAGTGTGCTCAGGCAGGGGTATACAGGGGACTAGTGCATCACCATGCTACAGGTAACATGGCCACGCAGTTAACTTCATGCCAGATGGCTCTGAGTCCTCACAAGGAATTGCACACCAAAGGAACTGTGCACATACTTCCACCAATCCAAGTGTTTGAAATGTGTAACCGAGGAACCAGATCTGTGGGAAAAGAGGAGACAACTCAGAGCAGAGATCATAAATGTGTGAGACTCAAGGCAGACCCAGACTCTAGGCTAATGATTTCTGGACCTTTGGCCTAATAAGGTCTTTAGCCTCTCAAACTCAAAGCAGGGTGCCTAGGGCCAGAATGAGACAGCAAAATTGGGGACACAATGACATAATCCCCAAAGAAAAGAAAAGGAGTAACTGCCAGAAAAGAAACTAAATGAAATGGAGACAAGCAATATGTTAGAGAAAGAATTCAGCATAAGAGTCATAATGTATCTAAACTGACTGGATGAGAAAATCAACAGCATATGTCAGAATCCAAGAGGAAATGAAGAATTTTACAGCTACAATAAAAACACAATGGAAGACTAGTAGAGTACAAGCTGATGACTGAATCAGAGAGTTAGAAGACACTGTAGAAAAACACATTCAATCTGAACAGCGATTAAAAAAAATTAAAAAGCAGGAGGAGAATTTAAGGGAGCTTTGGGAAAATGTGAAATAAAGCAACACCCATACAATAGGGGTTCCAGAAGGTCAAGAAGAAGAGCAAGAAATAGAAAACCTAATTGAAAAAATGACAGAAAATTTATCTGACTTGGGGAAGGAAAAAGTCACACAAGCATAGAGTCCCAAAAAGATGAACCCCCCAAAATACACCAAGATATATCATAATTACAATAGCAAACATTAATAATAAATAAAGAATCTTAAATAATACAAGAGAGAAAGTTACCTACAAGGGATCTCCCATTAGACTGTCAACTGATTTCTCAACAGAAACGCATCAGGCCAGAAGGAAATGGAATGAAGTACACAAAATGATGCAAAGCAAGAGACTGAACCCAAGAATACTTTATCCAGAAAGGCTGCCAATCAAAATTGAAGGTGAAATCAGGAGCTTCACAGACAAAAAAAAGGCTAAGGGAGTTTATTACAATGTAGCCAGCAATGGAAGAAATTCGAAAGGGATTTTGTAAAAAGAAGAAATAGAAAGGGAAGAAGGAATACAGGTATAAAGAATAAAAATGGCAACAAGCAAATACCTATCAATAATAACCTTAAAGGTAAATGGATTAAATGCTCCAATCAAAAGACATAGGGTGGCTGAATGGATAAGAAAACATGACCCATATATATGCTGTCTACAAAAGACTCATTAAAGCCCTTTATTTACTTGCCCCCAAAAGTGCTTGAAAAATAAAGTGCACATGACTGTATTAAGCACCTTAACTTCTATTGCATAAAAACTGTTTTGCTTTTTGGTATCACAATTTGTCTTTTTTTCTATTGAGTTCATTAATAAATTCTAGTAAAATATAGATATTTTTATGCTCTTGTCCTTTAACTTTTATTCTATAGTTAAGCAGTTAATATATAATCACATTACAATATAGAGTTTTCTGAATTTGATTATATTTACCTTTATCAAGTGTTTATGAAAATTAATTGGGTGATCTTTGCTGTGTTTTCTGTATCTAAACTGCTTTTATTTGTAATTATGCTTTTTTAAAGACAATTGCAAAAATATTTTTTTACCAATTCTACTTGATTCTTATAGTTTGGCTTTATGTCTATTCCATTTTCACAAATGCCCAGAAAGAATCTGTCTCTTTCATGTCTTCCAGCTGCACTCCACTATTATTTTTCTGTGTGTTTATTAGCATTGGAGGCAACAATGATGTTCTTATTAAACCTCAACCTTAACCAGATTTAAGCAGGCACTGTAAACCTGGATTTTGGGAGTGGCTTTCAGAAGAGTGTTCCTGCCTCACATGCTAACATACTAGTAACTCTGAGTGAACATATCTCCCTGCTTTTCCTCCTAGGATAAAGTGTTTTCCTTTCTGCTCTCCTCTTCTTACTGAAGTGATTTCTACCAGCCCCCTTAGACCACAGTTTTTCTTTTTCTTCCCCAGATTTTTGTTTTTGCTTTACAGGGAAAATGGAGGGGATATGTTTAAGGTGAATATTGGAAGTGGCTTTCCAAGACATCCCCTGGAAATTATTTTTAGGATTCTCTCTATAATTTCCTGCCAGAATCTAATGGGGTGGCTGGGAGAAAAAAAGTTGCAAGAGAGAATGAATCTTTCTATTTCAATGGTCACCAGGGCTTCACGCTGTCAATGCCTACCTAGCACTTAGCATTTTGTTAACACTTTTCTGGGTGAGTCTTCTCAATGGCTTACGGGGCTTCTGTCCCAGATATACAACTACTAATGGCCTGTATCTCCCTATACTTTGGGTTATTTGCCCTATAGCCTCACTTCTCTGATGGATTCAAGAAAAATGCTTAATTTCCCAAATGTTCAGCTTTTTTCATGTTGTATTCATGAGACTGATACTCTTTCCATCTCTCTATATTTCTGGGCTGAAACAGAAGTGCTAGCATATTTTAATTGCCAAGATATCAAAATCATGAGAACAAATTTGGAAAAAAGTTTGGAAGTGCTATGTTCACATGGTGACTTGTGGGAAGGAATGTTGTCATATTGAGAACCTGGCCCAAGGTGCAGGTGGGACAAACATAGCTTTGTTCCAAGGATGGTTATTATGAATGTCTGTTGTTGATTTGTTTATATTTAAAAAGAAGAGAAATATTTATTTCTGTTTGGAATTAAATAGTGATCTTGAAAAATACCTCTGGAATACCCTGGAATAACTGAATTGAATGTAAGTAAAATGCAAAATAGAAGCATTGCGGTCAGTAAAGGTTAATATACTATGGTCGATGGGCCAAATCCATCTTTTCTTTTGAATGGCATTTTAGCAAAGAACATTTTTTATTTTATTTTTTATTTTTGTTAATTCTCATCCAAGGATATTTTTCCATTGAGTTTTAGGGAGAGTGGATGAGAAATGGAAAGGCAGAGAGAAACATCGATATGATAGAAACACATCGATTGATTGCCTCCTGCACCAGGGCCTGGACCAGGTAGGAGCCTGTAAGCAAGGTACTTGCCCTAGACCAGAATTAAACCCAGGGCAGGCCAATGTTCTGTCCTTTAACCAAATCAGCTAGGACGAGGACATTAATAAAACAACAACACATTTTTAGAGTCTTTAAAAAAATAAGACAAAATATGTGGCTGGAAAAGACTAAAGACTAAAACACTATCTGATCCTTTACAGAGAAAGTTTACCAAGTGTATATAACTTTTGTTTGTGTCTCACATGTGAACTTTAATCATTCTCATGAGGTTGAAAGAGAACAATCCCAAATAAAAGAATGATCACAGAGTTGGCACACAGTAAAATTCATAGCATGGTTATGCCATTTGAAAAAGACTGTACAATTATAATTAAAAACAAATGAAAATGAGAACATCAGCAAGATGGTGAAGTAGTTCTCCCACTTATATTCCCCTCAGAAACAATAATTTGGCAGCCATGTATAGACAAAGGTGACTTTGTGGGAGCGTGGGGATTCAGGCAGAAAACTAGAAAAACCCAGTGTTGTCCAAGACTGAAGAGGTCATATTTTAGTCATTTCAAAACAGAGCTGAGGGCACCATTCCAGAGAAACTGCTTTTGCCTCTTGAACATTTGGAATAAAGATTCTGATTTTTTTCTCACACTAATCTTGAGACACATGTTGACTCTCAAACATAGGACTCACAATTATAACATCAAAAAATACATTTCTTTTGAGAACAGGAAGAAATGAGAAAAGAAATCTTTTTATCATAGAGAAGAGGTCAACTCTATATTGAATTATGTAAAAAATGAAAAACAATATATTTTTAATCATTTCCAATTGGTGTAGCCAATATAACCAGAATATTTGACCAAATATATTTTCTGTTTGTTAAAATAGCCATCCTTTGGACCCCTACAACTACCCTTATGTCTTCTGTTTTCCAGATCCTATATCATTGTTTTAACATTTCTTTCACATATCTCTAAGCATCTACAGAATTTGTCAGATCCTGTTCAGACTCTTGGGTTTGTGCTTAAAGAAAAAAGCTTTACTACAAAAGATATCAGTTCCTAATAAGGTTGTTCTCTAACCTGTTCCTCTGTCACGCTTTCCCTTTTTCTTACCATTTCCTCTTCACAGATATCAGACTTATATATAACATGCATAAATAAGATTTATATTACTATATTTAATTTTTACATGACCTTAGTCTATTTTCATGAAGCTTAAAAAAGAAAAGGATTTTGTTATTTAGAAATAACAAATAGAAGAAAAGGACTTCCTCAAAATGCAGTAAAATCTCAGGTATAATCAACTAAAGAAAGATAGAGTATTTCTTTAAATCACATAATGTACAGAAAAATTGAAATCTACAAACAATATTGCTTGCAGTGAGTACTTCTAATTGCTATAGAAAACACATTTTTGAGCCGAAACCAGTTTGGCTCAGTGGATAGAGCGTCGGCCTGCAGACTGGAAGGTCCCAGGTTTGATTCCGGTCGGGGGCATGTACCTTGGCTGCAGGCACAATCCTGGTAGGGAGTGTGCAAGAGGCAGCTGATCGATGTTTCTCTCTCATCGATGTTTCTGACTTTCTATCTCTCTCCCTTCCTCTCTGTAAAAAATCAATAAAATATATTTAAAAAAATAAAATACATTGTTGAGAATTAGAGACAATAGGTTTGTTTTTGTCTCTGGATAAAAGTTATATGTCTGTTTTCCTTTATATATGGGGAAATGATGGGGAGACTGAAGAGAGAAGAGTAAATTTCCACCATTTGCCACACTTAAAGACTCAAAACAGTAAGTTATTTGAACATTACTTCTGAAAGTCTACATTTTATTTTACTTAAAACATATATATTTTTATTGATTTCAGAGAGGAAGGGAGGGGGAGAGAGAGAGATAGAAACATCAATGATGAGAGAGAATCATTGATCAGCTGCCTCCTGCATACCTCCTACTGGGGTCAAAGCCCACAGTCAGGGCATGTGCCCTGATTAGGAATTGAATAGTGGCCTCCTAGATCATAGGTCGATGCTCAACCGCTGAGCTACACTGGGTAGGCTGAGAGTCTAAATCTTAAAAATATGTTTTTCTTCTATTTGTTATTTCTAAAATATGTTTAATTTTAATGATCTGAGATGTGGTAGTTTTTTGGGTTTTTTATTATGAAGGAAGTACATAACCAGCTCCTGAGAAACCTGACGAAAGGGGTGATGTGGCAAGGTGATTAATAGACACTGCCAAACAAATCTCTAGGTTATACTTTTTTCTATTGTGCTATTGTCTTGTGCCTTTATTATTTATAAGGTTATTATTTACTTGCCTTTAATTTGAATGCCAAGATTATGAGACATTATACTTATTGTTCATCTATTTCTAATAAAAATCCTATTACACTTTTTACACAAACAGAAAATTTATTGCATGGTTTTTTTTACCGGGTTAGCACTTCAATTCTAATATTTTTATTGATTTTTTTGCAGTATAACTTATAATTAATAGTAGTACATGTTTTCCTTTCCCCCTCCCCCTTATCCTCCCCCCAGCCTCCCCTACCCCCCATCACATGTCCCCACCCTTCCCCTCCCCGCCCGAGTGTCTTTCATTCATTGGTTATGCTCATATGCATGCATACAAGTCCTTTGGTTGATCTCCCCCAGCATCCACCTCCCGTCTACCCAAGCCTTCCCCCTGTAGCTTGACAGCCTGTTCAATGCCTCCATGCCTCTATATCAATCACTCTCCGCTGTTTCTTTTCTTCACAAATATCTTGCCTCTGCATACTAGAAATAAATGTATAAGAACAAAAAATGTTTCAATCTCAGTTTCAATATCCAACTGTTCTGAGTCCCAGTTTCAGTGTCAAATAATTCTTTATGTGTACATGTCAGCAATGGTATCCAGATGGTGGACACATCGTGGCAATGCAAGATCCATCCTCTCTGGTTTGGTCCTGGGCTGCCTCCAGACATGCACGCTGCCGAATGCTAGCATGGCAAGGTGTTGTCAGTGTCCCCCATCTCTGGACCATCCTCGTGACTGGAACAGATCCGTCAGTTCCTCACAATCGCAGGAACCCACATGGTCTTGGAGTTGTTCTTTGAAAACACACAAACACATTCTTGACCAAAAGTTAACAAAGGGATCCTCTCTGCAAAATAAACTTGGGATTCTATTTAATTTTGCCTAAATGATTTTCCTTTGGCTTATTTTGACACCATGTGTGTTTTTTCATGGGTGTCCTGCAGTTGGTTTTACAAATGTAATCACTTTACTGGAGTAAGAATTTTCTAGATGTATTTTACTTACTCAATATTTTTTCCCTTACATGATATTACCCTTCTGCCCCCTCCCATTTTTTGATTAATGGGGGCTTTTGGAAATTTTATATTGCAGTCTTGGTAATTTTAAATTTTAATTTTTGCACACAAATATGACTGCTTTAGGTTCTTTGGATGTTAGGCAATTTTACAGTGAGATGAACTACTAATAGATTTTTTAGTTAATGTTTTAGGAAAAGCTTTTTGTGCAGTACACTAAAATTTTCTTGAGTATTCACTTATTTCACTTGGCCAATTTAAATTAATCTGAAAACTTGATTACTATTTTCCTATCAATTTTAAAACTCAGCAGAAATCTCAGTTTACCCTGTAAATACTAGTGGAAAGGAATATTTGCATTTTTGAGTAGGTCCTGAGCATTCCTGGCAATAGATTGAATTTAGATATAGAGCAGCTATTGCTGGCCGAGTCTCTGTCTGCCACCTGGGTCCCGGTTTGAGTTGTGCGTGGGAGGCGGAGCAGCCGTGGGGGTAGGAGACCTCCCTCAGGAGGGGTGAGAATTCAAGCCCCTGCAAGGTTTGTGGGTGAGGGTCTGTGCCCCACCTCTGTTGATCTTTTATTTCTCTCCTGTTGGCCCCTCTCCGACTGTGCCTATAGCACTTCAATTCTAGACTGAATGTATACATCAAGCTTTAAAGTAAGATGAGACAATCTTTACAAAATGAATTATTTTCTATTTTTTATTTTTGATATAGAGACTCAATTTTTCTTAATTATTTTTGATGTTTTTTTCCCATTGCAGTTCCACTTTACCTTTTCAGAGAACCAAAATTATTAACTAGTTTCCTTTAAAATGGATGTAAAATCTGAAAAACGATTTCCCTGTAATTATTTATGTCACCTGGAAAAAAAAAAGGTATGTTGTTCAGAATGTCACAAATCATTAAGAAAAATAGTTTATTCATAGTCAATTCTACCAGGAAAAATGTGTCTTTTATGAATAACTTTCTGTAGACATTGAGTAAGTCTCAGAGTTAAATTTTCAGGTCTAAATTGGTAATAACAGGTTTGGATGCCATGTGCAGTAGGCAAAAACAAAGAAAAGTTTTTGAAATAATAACATATTGAATTGACATTTAAGTCTATTAAGATGTCATAGTATCAGCTGGCAAATTCTACAGAAATTGAATTTAAGGAGAAGGGTAGTAGAAATGAGTACTTTGTGATTATTGTCTTAGTTTTGTTATACATATATATATATATATATATATATATATATATATATAATGAAAAGTACAACATATTTAAAAGGATGTCACACAAATCAATAAAGGATCATTTACTAGACTTCTTAGAGGTTTTCTATTTTTAAGCTCTCTACATTCACGTTATAAGAAGTTGACAAGAGGGGAACTAAGATGGCGGCAAAGGTAAAACACATATCTTGCCGCCATAATCAGCAATTTTAATACTACAACTTAACGAAAGAACAAACACCTTCCAGAATGACCAGAAAGTTCGCCGAGTGAAAATTCCACCAATGAAAGTGAATATAAGACACTGTGACTCGGAGGAGCGGCGGCGAACAGCGTTGAAAGATTCGCACGGAGAGAGGTTTGGAGTGCGCGCCGCGGAGAGGGCGGGCGGTTGAAAACCGGCCAGTTTTCTCGAACGGGGAGACAAAGGCGTCCCACTGGACTGATTCTCCAGCTCTGGGCGAAGTCCAGAGAACCCACTATCACACGGGGTGAAAACTGGACAGTGGGAGGGCACGCCGAAGCTCAGGTGCTGCCGAGTCTCCCGGCTTGTGGAGAAGGCAGCTTGGGCGCGAACAGCTCGGCTGCGTGACGGTGCAGAGAGCGCACCGCGACTTGCCTATCATTCGGAAAACCATCAGACTGCTTTGTTTTACAACCCTGGGTGAGACATTGGGTGTGCAGACTCATTTTAGGAAAGTCTGAATTCCCCGGCAGCCGGCAGCAGGTGGAGCTCCGCAGAAGCTTTCTCTCAGATGTGCTGGCGGCCATTGCCCCCAGCACAGAGTCCCTGGGGCCGCATAGGGTTGAGCTAACACTGTCTGCTTTGCCCGGAGACTCCGCCCACCTAACCTGAGCACAGCTGAGCTTCACAGACAATTGGCCTGGAGGTCAACCCTCCAAGTGCTAACAATGATTAACTGAGCTTAACTTCAGCAAGACTGCAGCCCATATCCACCTCAGGTAACTGGGGAGGCTGAGCCACTATCCCTAGTAGGAAGTCTACCACACAAAGCTAATTGACCAACTCAGGGAAGCAGCCACCATGCAGCAACATGGAAAGAAATCAGATGTGAAAGAAATGGAGGGAAAAAAACGACTGGACATGGAATTCAGAACCACGGTTATAGGGTTTTTTAAGAGGCTCCAACAAAAGATCGAGGCCTATAAGGAAATAAGCAAGACCACAAAGGAAATGAATGAGTCCTACAAGAAAATGAACAACACCCTCAAGGATATAAACGAGAGCTGCAAAGAAATTATCAAGACCAACGTGGAAATGAATGAGTCCTACAAGGAAATGAAAGAAACCCTCAAGGATATAAAGCAGACTCTCAAGGATATGAAAAAGGACCAACCAGAAATTAAGCATACACTGACTGAAACAAAAAATATTATACAAAGACCTAAAAGTGCTCTGGAGCACCCCAAGAACCAAGTTAAAGATTTGATATACAAAGAGGTAAAATCCACTCAGCTGAAAAAGCAAGAAACCAAAAGAATCCAAAAAATTGAAGATAGTGTAAGGGGCCTCTGGGACAACCTCAAGCATACCAACATCCGAATTATAGGGGTGCCAGAAAAAGCGAGAGGCCAAGACAATGAAAACCTATTTGAAGAAATAGTGACTGAAAACTTTCCACACCTGGTGAAAAAATTGACTTAGGAGTCCAAGAAGTGCACCGAACCCCAATATAGAGGAACCCTAAGAGGACCACACCGAGGCACATCATAATTAAAATGGCAAGAGCAAAAGACAAAGAGAGAATATTAAAAGCAGCAAGAGAGAAACAGTTGGTTACCTATAAGGGAGCACCCATGCGATTGTCAGCGGATTTCTCAACAGAAACAATGCAGGCCAGACTGGAGTGGCAAGAAATATTCAAAGTGATGAACAGCAAGAATCTACAACCAAGATTACTCTATCCAGCAAAGCTATCAGTCAGAATTGAAGGTGAGATGAAGTGCTTCGCAGATAAGAAAATGCTAAAGGAGTTCATCACCACCAAACCAACATTATATGAAATGCTGAAAGATATTCTTTAAGAAGAGGAAGAAGAAAAAGGTAAAGATGAAAATTATGAGCAACAAATACACATCCATCAACAAATGAACATAAAAATCAAGTGAATTGATAGGCTGTTGAACAGGATAGACTGGTGAATATAACAGAGACATGGACATAGAGAGGGAATGGACTGACAATTCTTGGGGAGAAAAGGGTTGTTAGAAGTGCAGCAAGAGACTGGACAAAAATCTAGCAACAATGGGAGAGGACAGTGGGGAGGGGGAGGTGAGGGTGGAGGGTGGGATAGGTACAGGGTGGAGGGGAGCTATAGGGGGATAAAAAGGGGAAACAATGTAATTAATAAACTGAACAATAAAGATTAAAAAAAAGCAGTTGACCAGATACCTGTAGATTATATTTTATGAAGTAATTTTTAAAATATTCTATCTGATAATTTTCTCTTTTCATACAGTTTATATTTTTTATATTTTTAAAATAGCAGTATTAGATTTTAGTGTGAATAAATTATTATCATTCAGGATTTTAAAAAGATTTTCTTGCCATGAAGCTGCATGGATATTAAATTGACCTTCCATTCCCACTGCATTGCCTGGGATTGTTACTTAAGAAGCACATGCTCATGAACATATCAAATGCCCCAATTCCTTCCAAACTAAAATAAAAGCTAGCATTGCCAACTTAGCAGTGATAAAGAGAAAATGAATACATATGTAACTTTAGTAGATACTATAAAATAGTTTATTTTTGTATTTGTAGCTCTATTTCTAAGCAGTAATGTTTATCAAATTTGTTTATCAAATTCCATTTTTTAAAAAACACCCTGATGAAACCAATTTTGCTCAGTGGATAGAGTGTTGGCCTGCAGACTGAAAGGTTCCAGGTTCTATTCTGGTCAAGGGCATGTACCTTGGTCAAGGGCATGTACCGGTGGGGGGTGTGCAGTAGGCAGTTGATCCATGTTTCTCTCTCATCGATGTTTCTAACTTTCTATCCCTCTCCCTTCCTCTCTGTAAAAAATTAATAAAATATATTTAAAAAATAAAAAAATAAAACACCTCAAGCTGCATACAAAGTTGAAAACATTTACTCGTCACTTCTTTTTTTCTTTTTCTGGACTTATTAGTAGGGAGAAGAGAATCAATTACACACAGTGTTTCAGCTAAAATGCTACCAAAACACTAGAGGATTTTGCTCTTTGGCCCAGTTTATCTACTTCTTGCATTTCTGCTGATTAAGATGGCAAAAATTCAAGATTGTGCACACTAGTTCTTTACATGTCTTAAGTGCATTTAGTTTTAGATTTCAAACAATTAGTTTCCCCTTTTGTTCTTGAAGTGGGAGAAGGGTTACTAATATAGGGGAAAGAAATTCCTGCATTTAACATTCTGAAACTGTTTATTATTTTCTTTGATTTTGATCCTCCTTGAAAGACTAACCAAGAAGAATGTTTATTCATTATTATGATTTACAAATACTTGTACATAGAAGTTACATAGTATCTCTTTAAACATTTTAAATGTGATTTTATTCAGTTAATCATTTTACAACTAAATTGAATAATCCACTCCTGAATTTATTGATTGTTTTACTAAGTTTAAATTACTTCAGTTAATTTATAGTAACTTGGATTAATTTGGTCGATCCCCAAAATTGTTTCGGTTATAATATTATTCTTGAAAAAGTGGGAAAACTGTAAATTTACTTGTTTTAAATAAACAAAAGCAAATAAAAGTAATTTGGACAGAAAAATGGCTTTATTTTGGCAATTTACATCAATAAATATTAAATTACTATATAATTTTGCTAGTACACAACAACATCACTCCAATTTTAGGCAACATTTCAAAGTAAGAAAAAATCCTATACAACACATTTTACAGAGCAGATTGGAAGAAGCATCTGTTCAATCACTTCACCCTCCATACTTAACAACACTGAAAAATATATGCTGCATTTAAATAAAATGCAAACTTAAAGGTATTGTGGATGTAGAAATCAAAGATTTTCTGCCAATTATAACCTGGTATTGCAACTATACCCATGGTCACCATTATTAAACAAGAATAACATGGAATATTAAGAAGAGGATATGAAAAACTTGAATCTTAATAGAAAAAAAAATCCAGTTCAGAAACCATTCCCTGTTTTTCAGCTAAGAGTTTTATTTGGTCTTGGTAAGAGGTGCTGGATTCAAACATTAACTATAATCAAAGCTTACCATATTGTATTTGTAGTTTGTATAAATTTTCATGGTTACATAGATAATAAATAGTTCAAGGTTTGGAAATTTTAGGATGTTCTCTGATAAGAGTTTTTATCCAGTGGAGGAGATATGGTGAGAGTATACTGATTATGTTCATTAAAATCTGCTTTTCTTCCATTCAAAGTGTAAATTTGATGTCTTCTGATGTCTGCATTACATAGTTTATAATATTGAAAATAATTAACATGTGTTTTGAATTTGCATCCAAATTACACATATTATCTGTCTTCTCATAACAGCTCTGTGAAATAAGAGTTAAGCTATACATAGGCAATTGCTACCGCTAGAAACAGTGCTAGGCATCATATAGATAGATAAGTAGAGATAGCATACATCTACATGACAATAAAGACTAAAACAACCCAAAGTTTGCTTAAAAATTTATGTTTGCAAAAAAACAGGGATCTGGAATCAGATGGTTTAGGGCCCAGTTCTGACACTTATAAGCTGCATTACTTATAACAAATTAGTTCTCTCAAACAGAATATTTATTTGTAAAATAAAGAGAAAGATTGAACCTAATTCATAGGATTCTTCTGAGGATTAAATACACTACCTTGCATTAAATCCTTATCACAGTATTTGAGATATTTTAAGTACTTAATACATTGGATGTACTACTTATATTTCTTCCATGCTCCCTTTTTAACTTAAAAAAGTGTATTAGCATAGATGGTTTTCTCTGGTATAGTCTTGGCTTGCAGACTGAAAGGTTCTGGGTTTGATTCCTGGTCAAGTGCACAGTTAAATCCCTAGGCTGACCTGCATTGGGATGCATGCGAGAGGCAACTGATGGATATTTCTCACATTAGTGTTTCTCTCTTTCTCACTTTCTCTCCCCCTTCACTCTCCCTTCCACTGTTTCTAAAGATCAATGGAATTATATCCTCTGGTGAGGAATAAAAAAAAGTCTATTTGGGTTTTTTGGTTGATAGTTTTGTTTTTTGTTAATCCTCAAATATATTTTTCCATTGACTTTTAGAGACCGTGGAAGGGAGAGGGAGAGACAGAGTGAAATATCAATGTGAGAGAAAGACATTGATCAGTTGCCTCCTGCACCCACCCTGACCAGGGCCAGGGAACCTGCAACCAAGGTTTGTGTCCTTGACTGGAATTGAACACAGGACTCTTCAATCTGAGGGCCAACGCTCTATCCATTGAGCCAAACCAGATAGGGCAAAAAAAAAGTGTATTAGTTTTTGATATATTTTATAGACATCAGATGCAAGGTGGCAGCATAAGTAAATGCCCTCACTCATTGCCTCCCACAACCACATAAAAATTACAATTAAAATACAGAACAACCATCATTCAGAACTACCTGAGCTCTGGATGAAGGGAAGTTCTATAACTAGAGAAGTAAAGAAGAAAATACATCAAGACTGGTAGGAGGATTGGGGGCATGGGAAAGGCGGTTCTGACACCCATGTGTGGCATGTTTTCAATTGAGAGTGATATTTCCACTGTGAGGCCTCCTATGAGAAGGAAGGGATACCAACCCTATACAATATCCCAAGTCCAGGGTTTCAGAGCTGGGAAAAGAAGTTCTCATAACTTCTGGCTGTAAAAAACAGCAGGGATTATAGCTGAGTGACACTGAGGCTGCTGGAGACCCAGGCAGTTAGACTTATTCAACTCAATTCCTCAGCTCCAGCACTGGAGCAAAGGCTCCACATTTTGGCTGCTTCTCTGTGTTTGTTTCTATGTATTAGGTAAAGCCACTCTACCAATTCCAAGAGGCATAGCAGCTATACCTAATACATAGAAACAAACCCAGAGAAACAACCAAAACGTGGAGACAAAGAAACATGTCACAAATGAAAGAATAGAAAAAATCTCCAATAAAAGACCTAAATGAAATGGAAGCAAGAAAACTGCTGGATATAGAGTTCAAAATAATAGTTACAATGTTGCTCAAAAACCTTAATGAGAGCATCAAGGGACTTAATGATAATTTCAAGTATCTTAGTGAGAACATTAAAGATATGAAAAAGGACCAGTCATAAATGAAGGATACACTAACTGAATGAGGAATAATGTACAGGGAATCAACAGTAGAGTAGAGGAATCAAATCAACAATTTGGAGTATGAAGAAGCAAAAAACACCCAATCAGAAGAGCAAAAAAGAAAAAGAATCCAATGGAGATAGCGTAAAGAGCCTCTGGGAAACTTCAAGCATATCAACATTCATATTATGGAGGTGCCAGAAGCAGAATGGAGAGAGCAAGATATTGAGAATATGTTTGAAGAAATAATGATAGAAAATTCTCTTACCTGGTGAAAAAAATAGACTTACAACTCCAGGAAGAGCAGAGGGTCCCAAACAACAAGAATTCAAAGCGACCCACACCAAGACATATCAGAATTAAAATTCTAAGGGTTAAAGGCAAATAGAGAATCTTAAAATCAGCAAGAGAAAAGCAGCTGGTTACCTACAAGGAAGTGCCCATATGACTGTCAGCTGGTTTCTCAACAGAAACTGCAGGGAGTGGCGAGAAATATTCAAAGTGATAAATAGCAAGAACCTACAAACTAGATTACCAAGCAAAGCTCTCATTTAGAATTGAAGGTCAGATAAAGAACTTAACAGATAAGAAAAAGTTAAAGGAGTTCATCATCACCAAACCAATATTACATGAAATATTGAAGGGTATTATGTAAAAAGAGGAACAAGAAATAGAAGTAGAAGAAAGTGGAAGAAGAAGAAGAAGAAGAAGAAGAAGAAGAAGAAGAAGAAGAAGAAGAAGAAGAAGAAGAAGAAGAAGGAGAAGGAGAAGGAGAAGGAGAAGGAGAAGGAGAAGGAGAAGGAGAAGGAGAAGGAGAAGGAGAAGGAGAAGGAGAAGGAGAAGGAGAAGGAGAAGGAGAAGGAGGAAGAGAAGAAGGAGAAGAAGAAGAAGGAGAAAAAGAAGAAGGAGAAAAAGAAGAAGAAAAAGAAAAGGAGGGGTAAAAATATGAACAATAAAATGTCAGGTAATACATATCCATTAACAATTGAATATAAAAACAAAATAAACAAACAAGAAATCTAATGAACAAAATAGAGTAATGAATAAAATAGAATCAGAGGCCTGAAAGCATGGAATAGACAGACAAATCTCAGGGGTGGGTGGAAAAGACTAACCGAAAATCTTACATGGACATATATATTATCCCATCAACACAGACAATAAGGGGTGAAAACCTGGGGTGTGCTGTGAACCAGGTAAAATGGGACAAAGATGGCAAAAATTGGGGACATTATAATACTCTCAACAATAAATTTTAAAAATACACACACACATATAAACATTTCTAGTATGCAAGGTAGGACAAAAGTAGGTTTATACTTGTTTATATGGAAAACTAAAATATTAAACTGTGTACTCACAACTGTAAACCTATGTTTGCCCCACCCTGTATATAAACTAGTCTTTTCTTGACTTTTTATTATATTTCCATTTAAATTTTTTTCTCAAAAGGCATTGTTTCTCTTTTGCAATAAAAATTTGTATCTTTGCTGTTACTACATCGGTCTAGATATAGAAAATCCCAAATCCCCAAAAAAGTTTTGTTAAGTTAAACATCTTGATTTGTTTTTTAGTCACATTTTAAAAATATTTTAATCTTTATTGTTCAGTTTATTAATTACATTGTTCCCCCTTTTCTTCCCCCTATAGCTTTCCTCCACCCTGTACCCATCCCACCCTCCACCCTCACCTCCCCCTCCTCACTGTCCTCTCCCATTGTTGCAAGATTTTTGTCTAGTCTCTTGCTGTACTTCCCACACCCCTTTTCTCCCCAAGAATTGTCAGTCAATTCCCTCTCTATGTCCATGATTCTGTTATATTTACCAGTTTATCCTGTTCATCAGATTATTAATTCACTTGATTTTTGTATTCATTTGTAGATAGATGTGTATTTGTTGTTCATAATTTATATTTTTACCTTTTTCTTCTTCCTCTTTTTAAAGAAGATCTTTCAGCATTTCGTATAATATTGGTTTGGTGGTGATGAACTCCTTTAGCTTTTTCTTATCTGCAAAGTTGCAGATTCTTGCTATTCATCACTTTGAATATTTCTTGCCACTCCCATCTGGCCTGCATAGTCTCTGTTGAGAAATCCACTCACAATCGTATGGGTGCTACCTTATGGGTAACTAACTGTATTTCCCTTGCTGCTTTTAAAATTGTCTCTTTGTCTTTTGCTCTTGGCATTTTAATTATGATGTGCCTTGTTGTGGTCCTCTTCAGGTTCCTACATATTTGGGTTCGGTGTGCTTCTTGGACTCCTAAGTCAATTTCTTTCACCAGGTGTGGGAAGTATTCGGGCACTATTTCTTCAAATAGGTTTTCGTTGTCTTGCTCTCTCTCTTTTTCTGGCACCCCTATAATTCGGATATTGGTACGCTTGAGGTTGCCCAGAAGCCCCTTACACTATCTTCAATTTTTTGGATTCTTTTGGTTTCTTGCTTTTCCAGCTGAGTGGATTTTACCTCTTTGTATTTCAAATCTTTAATTTGGTTCTTGTGGTCCTCTAGAATACTTTTAGGTCTTTGTATAATATTTTTTATTTCAGTCAGGGGATGCTTAATTTCTAGTTGCTGCTTTTTCATATCCTTGAGGGTCTCATTCATATCCTCGTAGGTCTCTTTCATTTCCTTGTAGGTCTCATTCATTTCCTCGTAGTCTTGTTCATTTCCTCATAGGTCTTGTTCATTTCCTCATAGGTCTTGTTCATTTCCTTATAGGTCCCAGCCTTTTCTAGGAGCCTCTTGAAAAGCCTTATAACTGTGGTTTTGAATTCTATGTCAGGTTGTTTTTTTCCCCCTCCATTTCTTTCATATCTGATTTCTTTCCATGTCTTTGCATGGTGGCTGCTTTCCTGAGTTGGTCGATTAGCTTTGTGTGGTAGATGTCCTCTAAGGGACAGTGGCTCAGCCTCACCTGTTGCCTGAGGTGGATATTGGTTGCTCAGTCTTGTTGAAGTTAAGCCTAGATTATTGTTGTTAGCACTAGGAGGATTTGACTTCCAGGCCAACTGGCTGTGAGGTTCAGCTATGCCCAGGTTGGATGACGGAGTCTCCGGGCCAAGCAGGCAGCATCAACTCCACCCTATGCGGCTCCAGGGACTCTGTGCTGGGTGTCAATGGCTGCCAGAACCTCTGAGAGAGAGCTGCTGCAGAGCTCCACCTGCTGCTGGACAATTCAGCCTCTCCCCAAATGAGTCTGCACACCCAATGTCTCACCTAGGGTCCTAAAACAATGCAGTCTGGTGGTTTCCCAAATGAGAAATTAAGTCAGGAGTCCTCTCTGCGTGGTCATGCAGCTGTACTGTTCCGAAGTTCAAGTGCACTCTGCACAAGCTCGCCATCTCCAGAAGCTTGCAGACCCTTGCAGCACCCGAGTTTCGGCGTGCCTCCCCACTGTCCAGTTTTTACCCTGTATGATTGTGGGTTCCCTGGACTTCGCCCAGAGTTGAGGAATCAGTGCAGTGGGACGTCTTTGTCTCCCCTGTTTGATAAAACCGGCCAGGTTTTCAGCCACCCACTCTATCCACTTGCACACACACACATCTCCAAACCTCTCTCCGTGTGTATCTTCAATGCTGTCCGCCGCTGCTCCTCTGAGTCACAATGTCCTATCTTCCCTTTTATTTTTGGAATTTTTACTCAGCCAGCTTTCTGGTGATTCTGGATGATGTTTGTTCTTTCATTAAGTTGTAGTTTTGAAATTGCTGTGTATGGCAGAAAGATAGGTGTTTACCTATGCCGCCATCTTGGTTAGTCTAGTCACATCTCTCTCTAAGTATATTTTTATTGATTTTTTACAAAGAGGAAGGCAGAAAGATAGAGATTTAGAAACATCGATGAGAGAGAAATGTAAATCAGCTGCCTCCTGCACACCCCCTATGGGGGATGTGCCCATAATGAAGGTACATGCCCTTGACCAGAATCGAACCTGCCATTATGGCAGAATGACCAGAATGACTGTTGGCTATGATGCACACTATGGCAGCCAACCAGCCTGATCCTGGCCCCAAATATCCCCCCCTGCTGGCCTGGCCCCTGTTTGGCCCCCAACACTCCAATCAGAGGCTGGGCAAAATGTTCAACCACATGAGCTGGCAGAAATTTGGGGTCCAAGGACCTTGGAGGTTCTCAGTCTCCGGCTGCTGTGTGGGCAAAGCTCTCCTTTGGTGGATGTGAATTCTGGACAAGGGCACCAGAGTTGGGGATGGTGTGGGAAGGCTTACCTGGTGGCCGCCACAGTCTTTGCAGGCTGCACACAGCAGCAGGTTATCCCAGGTGCCTGTGAACATCCCAAGGGATTCAGCCTGAGTCCTAAGTGCCTTCCAGTGGCCAGAGGAGGGAAGCTCAGGTCCCAGGTGACAGAGGGAAGCTGGTGCTGGCATCCAGGAGAATAAAGGCCTACTCTTGCACAAATTTTCATGCATTGGGCCTCTAGTTATGTATATACCTTTAGTTATCTAAAAGCTGTGATGTGGATGTGTGAATAGACTTTAAGTTGGCCCCATGAGGCCAAACGCCTTGTGTCCACCCCCTAAAAGAACCCTCTCCCCTTGTGGGTGAGTAAAATGTGTGATTTCCTCTGACAAATAAAATATGATAAAAATGATGGTATCTCATGCTTGTAATGTTCTATTATATAAGGCTCAGTATTTCTGGCCAATTTGTTCTCTCTAGTTTGCTGACTTTGAAAAAGCTAGGTGCCAAGAGATTTATAATTGATATAAAATTGGTTCTTCCAACAATCTGAGGAAACATGGAAGCTGGACTTTATCCAGTTGAGTCTCTTATGAGGATCCTGCTCTGGCTGACAACTAACATGCAGACTTGTAAGATCCTAAGAAGATGGCCCAGCTAAGCTATATCTGAACTACTGGCCAGTATAAAAAGTGATATAATAAATGTGTATTATGTAAACCTTTAAGTTTAAAGTAATTTGTTATGCAGTGTAGAAAATTAATACTGTGAGTCTGATGCTTATTAGCAAACATATATTAAATATGCAGAAGACCTTGCCGAAATATAGAACATTTAAAAGAAAAAAAGCATTGTAGCTGAGAGTACTCTGTAAAAGGAATAGTAATTCTATGACAAATTATTATATTTTTGCTTAATAACCTACATTATTCACTTGATAGAGGTCCTTTATGGTTTTGTCAACAGACTAGAAAAATAACATTTCGGCACACTTGTGAAGCATAGTTAAAACTCCTGAAAATTAGTTTTTAATAAATTTTGTCTTTCAGGGATCATTATACCCTCACAAAATATTTCAAATAGATATTAACACTTTATTTTTTATTTTAATTTTTTAAATTTAAAAAAAAATTTTATTCTTTAAAGTATTATAAATAGTAGTATATATGTTTCCTTTTTCCCCCTGTTGTCCTCCCCACAGCCTCCCCTAACCCCCAGCACATGTACTTACCTGCCCCACCTGACCAGGTGTCTTGTATCCATTAGTTATGCCTACATGCATGCATACAAGTCCTTCAGTTGATCTCTTACAGCCCCCGCCCCCCACCATCCCCAACCTTCCCCCTGTAGTTTGACAGTCTGTTCAATGCTTCTCTGCCTCTATCTCAAGCTTTTTCCCCTGTTTCTTTTATTTAAAAAGATCTTGCATCTGCATACTGAAAATAAATGTATAAGAACAAAAAATATTTGAGTCTCAGTTTGAATGTCCAACTGTTCTGAGTCCCAGTTTCAATGTCAAATAGTTCCTTATGTGTACATGTCAGCAATGGTATCTGGATGGTGGACATAGGGTGGCAATGCAGGTTCCACCCTCTCTGGTTTGGTCCTGGGCCACATGTAGTGATGCAGAGCTGCTGACTGTTGGCATGGCAAGGTGTCATGAGCGTCTTCCATCTCTGGACTGTCTTCCTGGTTGGAACAGACCTGTCAGTTCCTCATTGTTGCAGGAACGATGTGGTCTTGGAGTTGTTTTCTAAAAATATACAAACATATTCTCGACCAAAAGTTAATAAAGGGATCTTTTGTGTAAATTAGACTTGGGATTCTTTTTAATTTTTGCCCAAATGATTTTCCTTTGGCTTATTTTGACACCATGTGTGTTTTTCATAAGTGTTCTGCCATTGGCATTACAGATAGAAGTTACATTTCTGGAGTAAAAATTTTCTAGATCAAATTCACTTACAGAATATTTTTCATTACATGATATTACCCAACTATCCCCCCTTTTTGATTAATGGGGGCTTTTTGGAAATTTTAGATTGTAGTCTTTGTAATTTTAAATTTTAATTTTTGCACACAGATATGACTGGTTTAGGTTCTCGGGATGTTAGGCAATTTTACAGTGAGATGAAATACTCATATATATTTTAGTTAATGTTTTAGGCACAGCTTTTTGTCCAGTACACTTAAATTTTCTTGAGTATTCACTTATTTCTCTTGGCCAATTTAAATTAATCTGAAAACTTGATTACTATTTTAATGTCAGCTTTAATACTCAAGCGAAAATCTCAGTTTACGCTGTAAATATTAGTGGAAAGGATTATTTGCATTCTTGAGTAGGCCCTGAGCATTCCTGGTACTAGAATGAATTTAGAAATAGAGCAGCTGCTGCTGGCCGAGTCTCTGTCTGCCACCTGGGTCTCAATCTGAGCTGTGCGTGGGAGGCATAACAGCCATGGGGGTAGGAGACCTCCCTCAGAAGGAGTGGGAGTTCAGGCCCCTGCAAGTTAGTGGGTGAGGGTCTGTGCCTCCCTCTTTTATTTCTCTCCTGTTGGCCCCCTATGCGAATGTACGTGTCTTAGGTTGTTCCTTCCCTGAGGAATCTTACCCGTCTCTGGCTAACCAGCCATCCTCCGGGGCTAAACAGGGTGATGTGAGATTCAGTTCTGTCTCCTTTGTAGTCTATGCCCCCGTGGACTCCAAGCCCAGACCTGCCTTGGTGTCCCCTCGCTTGCTGGTGGGGTCCCAGTGTTTATCACACATCTTGAGGGCACCCAGGTTTTTTCTGCAGAGAGGGCCCAGCTCACACCATTGGGTGAGAGGCAGATTCATGGTGCCAGCTGAACAGAGGCTTCAACCACAACTTGAACTGAAAGCTCAGGCAACAGCTGTGCATACCTGGATTGTAAGAAGAGGGTCCATCTTGGCAAAAAGGGCAAGAGGGGCCCATGTAGAATGCTCAAGTGCCTTCCCAGGGCCTTCATTACTTCTGAAAGGGATTAATTGCTTTCCTATCCTTTTTTAAATTGCTGCCAAACATTCAAAGAATTAATTTGTAAGTTCCTTTGGGATAATTGTACAATATGCTGTTGTCACATATCAAAAATTATAATGACATTGTAGAATAATATCATGCAAGGGTATTATGGTGTCACGGGAGGTTAAGGCTGGCCTAGCCTAAGGACTAGTGTCCATTGGAGATGACAAGCTCTAGGCCATGTCAGTTCAATCCCAAACTAGCTGCCAATTTTTTTTATAACTTTATATAAACTTTGTCAGGAATGTAAAAACACAAATTACTTACCTTAGTTCAAGAAGTCAAATATATTGACTTTCCCCCTTACTTCCACCACCTCGCACTTACCCTGAAGTTTGACATTCTGATTGACTATTCTCAGTCTCTGGAAACATTCTTGTTCCATCAGTCAATGTCGTTCATTATATTCCACAAATGAGTGACATCATGTGATATTTATCTTTCTCTGTCTGGCTAATTTCACTTAGCATAATGCTCTCCAGCTCCATCCATGTTGTTGCAAATGGTAGGAGCTCCCTCTTTTTGTACAGCAACGTAATATTCCATTGTGTAGATGTACCACTGTTTTTTAATCCACCCATCTAATGATGGTCACTTAGGCTGTTTCCAAATCTTAGCTATGGTAAATTGGGCTGCTATGAACACAGGGGTGCATAAATCCTGTCTAATTCATGTTTCTAGTTTCTTGGGATATATTCCTAGAAGTGGGATCGCTGGGTCAAATGGGAGCTCCATTTTTAGCTTTCTGAGGAAACTCCTTACTGTTCTCCACAGTGGCTGCACCAGTCTACAATCCCACCAGCAGTGAACGAGAGTTCCTTTTTGTCTGCATCCTCGCCAGCACTTGTCATTTGTTGATTTGTTGATGTAAGCCATTCTGACAGGTGTGAGATGGTACCGCATAGTCATTTTGATTTGCATCTCTCGGATAATTAGTGACTTTGAGCAAGTTTTCTTATGTCTCTGGACCTTCCTTTTGTTTTCTTTTGAAAAGATTCTATTTAGGTATGTTGCCCATTTTTTTATTGGATCATTTGTCCTCCTTTGACTGAGTTGTATGAGTTGCCTGTAGATGTTTTAGATTTAACCTTTATCACTGATAACATTTACAAATATATTCTCCCATACAGTGGGTTTTCTTGTTGTTTTGTTGATGGTTTCTTTAGCTGTGAAAAAGCTTTTTATTTTGATGTAGTCCCATTTGTGGATTTTGTCTTTAGCTTCCATTGCCCTAGGAGCTGTATCACAAGTTCTTTTGGCATATGTCTGAGATTTTTCTTCCTGTGGATTGCTCTAATATTTTTTTGGTTTCCCATCTTATGTTTGAGTCCTGTATCCATTTTGAGTTTATTTTTGTCTATGGTGTCGATTCGTGGTCCAGTTTCTTTCTTCTTCTTCTTTTTTTTTTTTTTTTTTTTTTTTTTTTTGCTTATATCTGTCCAATTTTCTCAACACTATTTATTGAAGAGACTGTCTTGACTCCATTTTATGTTCAGGCCTCCTTTGTCTAATATTAACTGAGCATAGTGGTTTGGGTTGATATCTGGATTCTCTATTCTATTCCATTGGTCTATATTTCTGTTCTTGTGCCAGTACCAGGCTGTTTTGAGAACAGTAGCTTTGTAACACAATTTGAAATCTGGTATTGAAATCCCACCGACTTTGTGCTTCTTTCTCAGGATTGCTGTGGCTATTTGGTGTTTTTTTTTATTCCAGATGAATTTTTGGAGAGTTCTTTCTAGGACTGTGAAATATGCCATTAATATTTTAATGGGGAGTACATGAAATTTATAGATTGCCTCCGGTAGTATGGACATTTTAATTATGTTGATTCTCCCAATCCATGAACACGGTATGTTCTTCCACCTGTTTACATTTTCTTGTATCTCTTTTGTTAGTGTCCTGTAGTTTTCCGCAAATAGTTCTTTTACCTCCGTAGTTAAGTTTATTCCTAGGTATCTAGGAAAAATTTATTAATTTTTAAACATTTCTTAGGATGATATAGATTAATAAAATTATATGGGTATCAGATATATAATTCTACAATACATTGTCTACATATTGTTCTGTTTGTTTACCACCCAAGTCAAATCACCTTCCATCAACATTTATCCCCCCTTTACTCTCTTCTACCTCCCCCTCACCACTGTGATATCTCATTGTGATTTTTAATTTGCACCTCTCAGATGAATAGTGACTTTGAGTACTTTTTTCATATGACTATTGGCCATCTGTATGTCCTCTTTGGAGAAGTGTTTATTCAGGTCCTTTGCCCACTCTTAATTGGATTTTTTGTCTTCCTTGTGTACAGTTGTATAAATTATTTATATACTTTAGAAATTAACCCCTTATTAGAGGTATCATTGTTGAATATGTTCTCTCAAAATGAAATGCGTTCACTTTTCATTTTGGTGATGGTTTCTTTTTCTGTGCAAAAGATTTGTATATCGATGTAGTCCCATTTGTTTATTTTTCCTTTGCTGAGGAGATATAGCAGCAAAAATATTGCTACCAATGATGTCAGAGAATTATTGCTTATATATTCTTCTAGTATTTTTATGGTTTCATGACTTACATTTAAGTCTTTAATCCATTTGAGTTTATTCTTATGCATTGTGTAAGTTAATTGTATCGCTTTACTTTATTTTATTGTTATCTTTTTGCATACCTGCCCGATTTTTCCAAAACCATTTATTGAAGAGACTGTCTTTATTCTATTGTATGCTCATGCCTCTTTGTCATATATTAATTGACCATAAAGGTGTGGGTTTATTTCTGGGCTCTCTGTTCTGTTCCATTGATCCATATGCCTGTTCTTTTTAAAAAAATAAATCTTTATTGTTCAGATTATTACAGGTGTTCCTCTTTTTTTCCCCAAACTCCCCTCCACCCAGCCCTGTGCTGTTTTTATAACTATGGCCTTGTAGTATAGCTTGATATCTGGTATTGTGATACCTCCGACTTTGTTCTTTCTCAAGATTTCTAAGGGTATTTGGGGTCCATATAAATTCTTAGAGTATTTGTTCTGGATCTGTAAAATATGCCTTTGATATTTTAATAAGAATTACATTGGATCTATAGATTAATTTGGGTAGTATGAACATTTTAATTATGTTAATTCTTAAAATCCATGAACATGGTATATGTTTTCCACTTACTTGTGTTTTTCTCAATTTCTTTCTTCACTGTCCTATAATTTCCCAAATAGAGGTCTTTTATCTCTTTGGTTAAATTTATTACTAGGTACCTCATTTTTTGTTTCCATTTTCACTTTTTGATAGTTCATTACTGGACTATAAAAATGCCACAGATTTCTGGATATTAATTTTTTATCCTGCTACATAGCACACCAGGACACTCAATAGATCCATCCATCTATGCATTTGAAAGTGGTGGGATTCCAACTTAAGAGGGGGTATGGAATCAAGAGAATTGAAATGGCAGCCTTGGCACTTGAAGCAACCTGATCTATCTAGCAGACCATGTGAAAAGTGAAAAGGGTCAGTAAAAGAATGTCCAGCTGCATAGTTTGTAGCTAGAAGTCTTCTTGTTCTCCAGCAACACCTAGATTTCTGAAGAGAGACCTCTATGATGGGGCAGGAGGAAGAATGCTGACAAAGACAACTAAAGGAATCTGATTCCTACTGTCTGCACCAATATTCCAGCAAGAGGTCTGCCCATAGACCTAGGGACTCTCCTACTTGAGAATGTATCTCCCTCAGCAGAAAACTGTACAGGTCAGGAGAGAGTAGAACATGTTCAATGTATATTGAATGTTCACTCTCACTACTCCTATTCTATATAGTACTGAAAGTCCTAGATAGAGTAATTAGGAAAAACAAGAAATAATAGACATCCAAATCAGAAAGAAAGAAGTAAAATAATCTCTATCTGCTGATGATGTTTTTTATATAAATGTCCCCAAAACAAAGAAGAAAGACTATTGAAGCTAATTGATTATTTTAATAAAGTTACAGAATATAAAATCAAGATACAAAGTTTATTGCATTTATTTAACCTAATGATGACACATATAACAGAGAAATAAAGAAAACTACCTCATTCACAATAACATCAAAAACAATAAAATACCTAAGAATGAACTTAACCAAGGAAATGAAAAATCTGCACAATGAGAGCTATGAGACTTTGCTGAAAGAAATAAGCAAACAAATAGAAAGACATCTCATTTTATAGATTAGAAATATTAATATTATTGAAATATCCATACTACTCAAATCAATTTGAATATTCAATACAATACTCATCAAAATATAAGAGGGATTTTTCACAGAAATGGAAGAAGCAATACTAAAAATTGTGTTGAATCACAAAAGATCTAGAATAACTAAAGCAATTTTAAGAAAACTGAACAAAGCCAGAGTATCATGCATCCTGATTTTAAACTATACTACAAAGGTATAGTAATAAAACAATAAGGTACTAGCACAAAAATAAACACATAAAAAATGGAAGAAGATAGAGCCCTGAATTAAATCCCAGCCTACACCTTTAAATAATATTCATTAAGTGATCCAAGAACACCAATAGGGAAAGGATAGTCTTTTCAACAAAATTTTCTAGGAAAACTGGAAAAACAGATGTAGGTTATGAAAATAGGCCCTTATTCTATATCACTCACAAAAATAAATTCAAAACAAATCAAAGACATAAGACTTAGTACCATAAAAATTCTAGAAGAAAGAGGGAAGAGGCTACTTATTATTGGTATTTATAATGAATTTCAATGAATTTTTGGACATAATGCCCAAAACACAGACAGCAAAAGCAGAAAAAATGGGGGTGGGGACTAAATCAAATTCAAATATTCTTCACAGTAAAATAAACAATTAAGAAAAGACAACTCACAGGATGATAAAACATTTTTTTACAAAGTATTTATCAGATAAGTGGTTCAATTCCCCAACCTTGATCCCCAGTAGGGATCATGCAGGAGGTCACTGATTGGTTTCACTCTCATGTTGAAGGTTTTTTCTTTCTTTTCCTCTCTCTTCCCCTCTCTATAAAAATTAATAAAAAATATTTAATGAATAAACAAACAAATTGTACCACATCTACACCATGGATTACTACTTAACAATATAAAGGAACATATTACTGATACCATTAATGGATAAATTTTAATGTTATTGTCAAATTATTATTCTAATATGTCAAAATTACATTCCAAATTATGCCAGGTCAAAGGTTAAATACTTCATGATTCCACTTATACAACATCTTCAACATTAGTAAAATTATATAAATGGTGGACACACTAATGCTTTACATGAGAAAAGGACAGGGTCAGTGTGGCTCTAAAGGTATAGCATGAGGGAATTCATTTATGGTGATGGAAAGTTCTGTATCTTAATTGTGGTGATGGTTATGAAAATCTATATATTGTAAGATTTCATAGCTACATAGACACACAAATTATTACATTTAAATACTGGTAAAATATGAGTAAGTTCTCTAGTCTACTTAATGATACTCTATCAATGACAATTTTCTGGATTTGATATTGCAGTATACACTAGTTTTGTAAAAAATTATCTGGGGGAGTTATACCGGGACCTCTCTGTACAAGTTCTGCTACATCTTGTGTACCTATGATTATTTCTAAATAAAAAGTTAACTTAAGAGTATATTAAGGTTCATTTTATTTGAGACCAGGTAAATAATTTAGGAGTTTATTGAAATAATTTGGGTGAGACTTTATAAGATCCTAACAGTAAAGATGAAATCACAAAATATTATGTATTTATTAAGTAGATTTAATTGACTTAATGACTTTAGAAACTGAATAGAGACAGGAAAGATGTCATTTGTCTTCAATACACTATGTACAGGGTGGGGCAAAAGTAGGTTTATAGTTGTGCATGCATGAAACACAGAGTTTATTCTTGTATTATTACTTATTAATTATCCTATTATTTTCCATATGGACAGCAGTAAACCTACTTTTGCCCCAACCTGTATTATGGTTTAGGCTAGTGAGTGGAATGGTAATGTAACAAGGCAATAAGTAAAAAAAAATGTACCCAAGTCTCTAGATTGTACATTAGCAATTTAAATTTACACATTTCCTAATATTTAGCATAGAGTTCTGCAACTGAACTTATGTGAACCACAAAAAGCATATAGGTACACCTCCATTATATTGTGTTTCACAAGTATTGCATTTTTTTATAGACTGAATAGAAAACCCTTCACCAGCAAAAAGATTGCAAGCTCATAGTGATACTCATTTTATGATGATGGTTTAGAATAGAACCCGCAATATCCCTGAGGTATGCATGTACTGGATAATCATTGTTTGTAGAAAAAAATTATATTAGTTATCTTAAATAAATTATGTTATATAATAAAGAGGTAATATTCAAATTGACTGTCACTCCTACATACAAGATGGCCACCCTCATATGGTCAAAGATGCTGCCCCCATGTGACACAAGATGGCCACCATAAGATGGTCAGAAGGAGATGGCATTTGGGAGGGACCAGGCCTACAAGGAAGGGCAGTTGGGGGAGACCAGGCCATCAGGGGAGGGCAGTTAAGGAGGACCAGGCCTGCAAAAAGGGCAGTTGTGGGTGATCAGGCCTGCAGGAGAGGGCAATTAGGGGTGATTGGGCCAGCAGAGGAGGGCAGTTGGGGGCTACAAGGCTGACAAGGGAGGATATTTAGGAGTTATTGGCCAGCAGGCAGGGGAGGGCACTTGGGATGGCCAGGCCTACAGGAGAAGGCAGTTAGGGGGAACTGGGTCAGCAGCAGAGCATTAAGATATTTATCAGGCTGTCAGTGGAGTGGTTAGGGGGTGGTCAGGCTAGCAGGCAGAAGTGGTTAGAGGCAATCAGACAGGCAGACAAGTGGGCAGGTGGGAACCAGCAGTCCTGGATTGTGAGAGGGATGTCTGACTGCCCATTTAGGCCCATTCCCACTCAGCAGTCAGACATCCCTAGAAGGATCCCAGATTGGAGAGGGTTTAGGCTAGGCTGAGGTACGCCCCCATGCATGAATTTCATGCACTGGGCCTCTAGTTTATATATAAAATAATAAAAATGAGCTTCACTAAACTTTATTATAGGAATTGATACAGTAATCCTTACTCCATCTTTGTCTGAGGTGTACTTATACTAAGAAAACTGAGGGGAGACTGAGAGCTTCACAATGCAGAATCATTAATAGCTACATCCTGATTGTTTTTGTTCATTTTCATCATGCTGTCCACTATTTACGTGTAATTCCTTAATTTTGTCTTAACTCATCCTTGCAAAATGAACCTTTCAAAAGACAGATTAAACATAACTTAAAAATATAAACTAGTCACATAAATAAGAGCCAATTTGATTACTATATTAATAACAATAATGAACAACATAAACTGATGAACAAAAACAGGTCCAGAGACAGAGAAGCATCAATCTGACTGTCAAATCTCAGAGGGAAGGTAGAGAAGGGTGGGGAAAGAGGGAGAGATCAACCAAAGGACTTGTATGCATGCATATAAGCCTATCCAATGGACACAGAAAACAGGGGGGTGAGGGCATGAGTGGGGGAGGGGTAATGAGGGGATGAGGATACATATGTAATACTGTAATCTGTAAATAAATTTTAAAAATAATAAATAGAATCATGTTACACTGTTTAAAATGTTCATCCCATTCTTCATCCTTTTTATGTGTGTATATTGGTGTGTATACTATTTATAATAGTGTAGTATCACTTACAAAAAAATATACATATATCGGAAGTGCATGCTAAGTTTCTTTCTATTGAAAGGTGCAGATATTTTAAAAATTTAGATATCGCTGCTTTGACATATTTTCAAGGTCTAAATCTGTGAAAATTAGATAATATGGAATAATACAAAGACTATTTTGGCTATATGAATTAAAATAATTAAATACCTCAAATAATCTTAACCCAATAAAATTATATTTAAATTAGATTAAGTTTCAGCAACATTATGCATAGGTAATGTTAAAATTATAATTGGCTTTTCATTCTGGATTATATTATTTAGTCATTTTTACCTTAAACAGGATTTTAATTAATATTCTTTATTAAATTCATAATTATGCACTCCAACAGATATAAGCTTCTTAATCTGGAATAGGATATTTCAGTTCCACTAGATGTGTGAGTTTAAATTCCAATTAGATGTGTTGTTTATCTCATAGTACAGTTTGACAGGAGGATTTACAGAAGCTGTTAGCCAAATAAAGAAAAAAAATCATAAGGCCTCTCTCAATATTAGAAAGTATTATTTTCAGAAGTAAGCAAAGAGTACAAATGTTCATATATCATAAGGCTGAATATTTTAAATCTATACATTAAACCATGTATATAGCTTGGCCTATGTCTCACATATCCAAATAAGACCATGCAGCCTGTATCCCAGGAGCTGGAGGCTATACTTTGTCCTGTGTCAGCATTTCATTAGGTGAGCCTGAGGGTCAGCATAGATTTTCTGGGACAGAACAAGATGGAAACCAAGCACTATGGCTGGCTCTCCGGGCCAGTGATTGAAACTGAGAAAGCCTCCATTATAAGATAGCAACAACCTTAGAAAACAATGAAACAGAAAAAAACACTACCACATTTTTATTTAGAAATTTCAATGCAGAACTCTGAGGCAATTGAGATAAAACTAATTCCACAACAGTGAAGACTATATTAATTACTGTCTCCAATATACAAAACAACCTGTTCAGGACTATACATTTGTTTCAGTATAAAAGATCAATATATAGTATAATATGCTATATTACAATCTTAAATGCATTGTTTAGAAGTAAGTTTATAGCTTCTATGAGAAATACGTTTCTGGAAATAAAATGACAGTTTTATTTGGGATGTGTTGTAATTTTTAAAATAGATCTCAGCCAAATTTTTGGAATGTATACTTTAATGTTTTCTGAAAATAAATATAAGAAAAAATGAACAAAGCATGAGCTAATCAAATATACATGGACAATAATATATCTCCTAAATATGAAGTCATTATCAATTATAAGTTTGAGAGATAGAAGAAAATGTATTATAGTCCCCAATTATTTTCTTCCATTTTGTAAAATGATTATTCCTGATTTATACACTTTGATATGCAAGATATTGTCTATAACAAGTAATGAACAATGCTCCCTATACAACTAACTGATAAGGATATTTGTTATATTACAATCTTGACCTCTGCTTTACCAGTTTATCTAAAGTGTTTGTTCAAATAAAGTGATCTATGGTGAACATGTGCTTTCTTTCTGGGATTCTGGAGTTTCTGTAAGCAGGCTCAGTCATTAAGAGACTGTGTGCCTACTCGAGCAACCCCCACTAAAAAGCCTAGACTCAGCTCAAAAAAAACTTTCTTGGCAGAAAACATTTCAAATTCATTACTGCAATGGCTTTTGAAAACTCACAGTTGGTATCCTCCAGTTACTGCCCTGTGGCCTTTTTCTCCTTTATTATTCCTATTTATTTTCTTTCATTTTAATAAATCATAGCTATGAGTATAATGACTTATGAGTCTTGTGACTTCTTTTAATGATTCACCAAACCTGAGAGTGGTATTGGAAACAACTGATATAGAGTTTTCAATAGTTATCTTTAACTTATTTCATTTACCATTAAATATCATTGTACTACTTCATGTGTAAAAAACATATAACATAGTAATTCTACTTCTTACTTTTCATTTTTCCAAATCTAACAGATCTTTATATTCTCTTATATGATGTCTACTTTGCTCATAATGAGGCTGAGTTTTTCCATTTAATAACAGTACATAATGTAGATAATATTATAAAATTGGTACATAATACTAGATTAAATGTTGTTCTAACTTTGTTTTTTTTTCTCCTCATGTTATTTTGTCTATTGTCAAAACTATTACACATGTCTCCCAATACCCCCACCCTTGGACTACATCCACCTAACCTCTGCCTCCCCTCTCCTGGCCTTTATTGCTCTGTAGTATGATTCCATGTGCTATGCATATATGTTTTTATTACTTATATAATTATAAATTGAAGTAATTGTCTTTAAATATTTTAATATACTTTTATTGATTTCAGAGAGGAAGAGAGGGAGAGAGACATAGGAACATCAATGATTAGAGGGAATTGTTGATCTGCTGCCTTCTGCATTCCCCCTAATGGGGATTGAACTGACTACCCCTGGCATGTGCCCATGACTGGAACTGAACCCAAGACCCTTCAGTGCGTAGGTTGGCGCTCTATCCAATGAGTCAAACCAGCTAGGTCTGAAGCAATTTTCAAAACATTACATGGAATCATTAAGCTAAGTCTATCTTAAATTATTTAACAATGAATTATCACTTCGGAATAGATAGTATTCATTTTAACATAATATACATCTATGAATTAAATATACTATAAATCACATTTAAAACTACTTTTTTGGAAATAAGTACTGTCAAAAGAGAGAGTAATATATTTTATAAAAAATGTTCAAAAATTAAATTGAATAATGAAGATAATGTGGGAAAATGTGCATGAGATACCTGATATTCTGATAAAATAATTAGATTTCCAATATACTGAAGTGAAATACCAGGTATATTCTAGTCTGAAACATTATTATTAAAAAGTTTAGAATCTGGGGCATTTTCAACTAATTATGGTAGAAGAACTTTCTGATGATTTTGTAACATCTATTTTGTCAGTCTCAACTGCTATAGAGTGAAAACTTGGAATGTTTGAAATTAAATTTCCAGAATGGTACAGATAAGATTTCTACAATAGTTATATTGGCATTTACATGAGCCATTGAATAAAACACTTGGATTACTCAATAATATTTTATTTAAATAATTTGAATTATTAAAAAGTTCAAAATCTGACTTTATTAATTGGTTTGTAATTAAACATTTAGGCACACATGTGTTTATGTGAAACAAATATAGTTTTTCTCCTTTTTCATTACCAATTCCACTCTAATGGGAAAGGCACTTAAACATATGAAATATATTTTATGCTGAAAATTAATGTGTATTAAACTTTGCATTAAGACAGATATATTTCCTTGAGCCAAAGAAGCTGAGGAACATTTAAAGTTACTGAAAACTCTATTAAACTTAAGTCTGGCTATAATTTGGTATCTCTGGGCAAATCATCATTCAAATCCAAGTTAAAGCCTAAATTAAAGATGAACAATTTGAGATAAAACTGGCAATTCTTTCTTTTCAATTAATTGGTTAAATGCTATAATTTTCAACTATAATAAGGAAATATCAATTTCAAAAGATTATATTGTAGGTATCTAAATAAAGAAGAGACAGATGATAAATTCCTTAAATTCTGAATTTCAGGGAATCTGGCCAACAAAAATACATTTTGGGGACTTGGCATTGAATATCTAGATTAGCTCCTAACTAGAAAATCACTAAGAGAAGCAGATGCTTTATTATTCTCTTGATGATAGGTATTTTCACTTTCTTTGTTTATAGCTTGGGAAGTAATGTATAGCCAGTAAAATTCACATCAAAGCTAGGAGAAACTATATAAAGATATTTTTTTAAGAACTAAGGCAAAAAAAAGGTCCCAGTTGAATTGATGAGAAACGGATGAAGGAAATATGTTGAGTTAAATGTTAATTTGACCCAATTCTAAGCATACAGGTAGTGCACAGGTGATACATTGCTTTTGCTAAATTAAGTGTTCTAATATCTGGTGGGAAATAGCCTGAAATAATTTCAGTATCTATAAAGTTTTCAATGTCAGGGATTGGGCTGTTCATTTCTTATATTCATCCATAATCATACAGAATCAGTAATTGCTATTGACAGGTTGACAGTAGGAATGCCCATTATATTCTTGTATGTTTACTATCACATTATATTATTTAAAATATTCCAATACCTCTATGATTTGAAAAGAGAGAGGAAGAAATAAAAAGAGTCTTACCACTCAAAGAAGCCTATCTGAAATAGGTTAATAAGATATTCCTTTTCAGGCTATACCTCTTATTCTCATTTAGGATTTTAATTAATTGAGCATATTTTAATATTGAGGAAATATAAAATCCAATTAAACCCTATAATTTAAATTTTTAATGGTAGTCAAATCCATGGTATTTCTTTATGAGATCACTGGCCATATTTTATGCATAAAGAAATAAATATATGTGATCACATAAATCAATCAACTAGATATATCAAGTACAAACTCTGTGATGAATATAGTGATTAATGGAAAGAAGCCCTTATGAAATATAAAATGTAGTTGGAGTACAAAAACTAAATTATGTGAGATAATTACAGAACAAGAAATTACTAAACTTTGTGGTATTGACAATTATTAACTCTGTAAGATTCAATCTTTTACATCATTGGTTAAATTTATTCCTATATTTTATTCTTTCTAACGTAATTTAGAAAAAAGAGAGAAGACCCAAATAAATAAAAACAGAAGTGTAAGTGGAGAAGTAACAATTGACACCAAATAAATACAAAGGATTGTAAGAAAATATTATGAAAAACTATATGCCAACAACTTTGGACATTATGAATGAAATGGATAAATTCCTGAAAATATACAATCTGCCAAAACTGAATCAGTAAGAATGAGAGAATCTGAGTAGACATATGTCAACTAGTGAAACTGAAGCAGTAATTTAAAAACTGCCAACACACAAGTCCTGGACCAGATGGTTTCACAGGTAAATGTTACCAAACTTTAAAAGAAGGATTAACACTCATCTTTCTCAAAGGATTACAAAAAATTCAAGAGGAGGGAAGAATCCCAAGTTCAATATACTAGCCCAGTGTTATTCTAATTCCAAAACCACACACTACAAAGAACGAAAATTATAGGCCAATATCTCTGTTGAACACAATATGTTAAAATCCTCAACAAAATTTATATTAAGAAATCAGATCCATCAATACATCAAAAGGATCACACACCATGACCAAGTGGGGTTTATTCTGTGGATGCAAGATTGGTACAATATTCAGAAATCAATAAATGTGATATATCACCTAAACAAAATGAAAGATAAAAGTCACATGATCATATCAATTAAAACAGAAAAAGCATTCAATTAAATCCAGCACGAATTTATGATAAAAACTCTTAGCATAGTGGGAATAAAGGGAATATATCTCAACATAATAAAGGCCATATATGACAAATCTAGTCCTTTTAATAGTGCTGTTTGACTAGAGAACTTTTTCGGTGAGAAAGTGAACTTGTCATTAGGCTATGTAAGGTCCTCCTAATTTACCCCAGATATTGTGGCAGCACACTATATTGAGCCTTCATTTTAGGCCTTGCACCACATTTATTCTCAGTTTAAATGAAGAATTGTCTTTATTACTTTAGATCTCTCCAGTCTAATAACTGTTAGGATACCTGAAAGCCAATAGAGGTGAAGAATTATACATTTATTAGGTTATCTGAAAAACCAGATGGGCTGAGCCCCCAAACGGCACCAGTACCCAGGGACAGGGAGTCAGGGATTTTAAAGGATTCTAGATGAACTTTTTCTGGGAGTAGAATTCTCTGAGTGGGATCCTGAGGGGAAAGATAAGGGTCTTAGAAAGTAGAATGTGGTCATAGCAAGTGCTAAGCAAAAGGGAATGTCAGCTGTGAAGTGATCTAAAAGTCAGTTTTCAGGGAGGGGGTGTCCATTTAATTATTCAATTAGACCTAACAACAACAAGATCATTCTCTAGTAATTTTTTATATTAAAACTAGAGACCCATTGCAGGAAGATTCCTGCAAGAATAGAGCTTCCTGCAGCCTGAGCAAAGCTCCCTCCCTTTTCTGCTGCCTCGCTCCCTTCTCCACTCCCTTCTCCACTACCTCACTCTCTCCTGTCTCTGCTGCCTTGCTCACTCCCATCTCCTCTGCCTTGCTCTCTCCCTTCTGCCCTGCCCTGCTTTCTCACTTCTTTGCAGCTTTGCTCCCTTCTGCAGTGCTTAGCTTCCTTCTATGTGCAGATATGCAAATTAATTGACATATTGGTTGGGTTAATTTGTATACTCTGATTGGCTGGTGAGCATGTGGTGAGTGTAGCGAAGGTATGGTCAATTTGCATATTACTCTTTTTTATATAGGATAGGTTTAGGGCTATTCACTGAGTTGGGAGAACAAGACTTGCATACATTTACTTTCCATGCGTGTTTCTATAACAAAGTGAAAGCAGAGGGAAAATGATGTTTGCTTCACTTTGTTTAATTCTTTAATTATTTTATGGGTCTCACCAGAAGTAGTACTTAACCTAGAACCTTGTAGGCCTGTTGCCACACTGTCTAACTTCCTGCTGAATCAGCTTCTATTAGGATAATTCACTCTTACCAAAAAGATTAGGCTTGGTGGAAGTTAACACAATTTATTCTGAGTTCAGATATACTTTTTTATCAAGCTTTGTAACACTGAACAAGAAATTTAACTAGTGTGGACCTCAGACAAAATTTGAATAATTCCTATTAAGGTTATTTTAGAGATTTAGCCAGGACCTACCTGGAATTGCTCACTAAATGTTACTCCTCTTTAATCATACTCTCTCAACATTATTTAGGAGATTTTTGTATGGCATTAAACTTCTGAAATATATCATCTGCTTTCCCATTAGCAAAATATATATGGCCTAATACCAATATGTTGTGTAATTAGGGTTGTTTTCCCCTAACTTACCATTCCAGAATTGATTGCTCATCAGCTATTAAATGCAGCATATGTTCCCAAGCCCTCTGCCATAAGATAAGAGAACAAAAATGTGGTTCAAATGCAAACAAAGCTGTAGCCATTTCTTCTGATTTCTAAAAGTATAATTAAATGTTTCATGACCTCGATAGGACATATTAATCTTTAAAACATTCTTTCTAATGATTCCATTATGCTACATGGGGTTTTACTTTATATTTATTTAATATCACTGTGTTTAGACCTAGGAAATTTTAGGAAATGCTAAAAGTCAAATGTCAGGATTTTATTTGGGATAAAATTGTTCCTGATTCAAGCTAAGTTTTTTAAAATTATCATATAATATCAAGGATACATTTTTAAAAGAAGATTGTCAGCAGTAATCAGGACTTTAATGAAAAAGAGGAATGAGATGTTTCTACAAGGTTTATATACATTCATTGCCAATGCGGGTCTTTTTTGAAAACTTGCTACTGTAAGATATAGTTGGAAAAGTAGATAGGAGAATTTTCACTTAAAACTCAAAATATGATACAAATTAAATAGACATGTTAATGAAATAACATGTTATTTTAAAAAGTAAGTATACAAGTCTTGAATGTTTTGTGCAGTTTATATATAATGCTGAAAAACTTATCTAGGTTATTGCTGTATCATCTTTATCACAATGCTACTTATGAAGAACTATTATTGCCTTTTGTAGCAATGGTCTAAAGCAGTATTGTAACTGGGTGATGCTATAGCGATTCTCACTTTCACGGACCATTAATTGAGTCAGCTGTAATACTAGCAAAGTGTGACTGGCCTGAATGAGAGCTAAATATTCAGGTCATGATTCTACTAACTACTTGTACTTATTGGTTTCAAGACACCAGTTTTAAAATATGTGAGGAAACATTACACCATCTGATGTTTTTTCTTTTCTTCTGGAGGAATTATGTAAATATTATCAATGAGCCATTAAAATAATATATTAATGTTCATGTTTATTAGTGCCACAAAACTTATGCATTATCAAAATGTGCATACATGTGCCATTTGAATTATATATATATATTTTTAAGTTTAAACATATTATCTTATGAAAATTTTTTCTCAGATTATGGAAGAACCAGTAATCTGCTGGTTTCAAATCTACTAAATAATTTTTAAATCAGTAATAACTCCAAAGAAACCATGTTATAACATTTCTGATCAGAGCCATAATGCCCAACATCCTTAACCTTTAATTTTGTTTATGAAATTGTTCAATATTAAGAAATTACAAAAGATAATATAATAAACTCCTATATCTCTGCAATTACTTTAAAATAGGTGGTAACGTTTTTCATATTTGTTCCAGATTTCTTTGTGTTTTAAAGAAATAAACCATCACAGTTATATCTCTAATCCCATATCTTCATTCCTTCCACTTTCTTTATTGCTCAACTATTTATTTTGAATTTGCTGTGTATCATTTAAATGAATGCATGTGTATGTGTGCATATATTTCTGTATGTATTATTTACAGTCTCACTATAGGTGTGTGTGTGTGTGTGTGTGTGTGTGTGTGTGTGTGTGTGTGTGTGATATGAGACACACATTATTTTAAATGGGAAATATTTCCCAACTCATTAAAAATGCAAACAATTTTCCTAGCCATCATTAAAACACGTTTAAATGCCTATGTAACAACTCAGCAAGAATTTCTACATAATGTAAAACATTCACAACACAAATTTCCTAATAATTTAATGCTTATCCAACTCTTTTCAACTGAAAGTTGTCCTTGCACAGTACAGTAAATATAATATATGTTAAAATGCTAAAGGTAGCTTCTAAATTAAAAGTGTCTTTAATGACCATAAACTCTCCTAGTTTTCCCCTCCAGATTCACCACAAACTCTTTGTCTTCTTTCCTTGCACCTCCTTCTTCTGTTGCTTCCTTCTTAATGTTATCTATTTACACTAATGAAAGAGAAACATGCAAATTGACTGTACCTCCACTACATTCACAAGAAACGCCCACCAGCCAATCAGGAGCAACTATGCAAATTACCCCAAACAAGAAGGCAGCAGTCACTGAGCTGCATAGCAGGAGGCTTGGGTTGCCCCTGGAAATGGAGGAAGCAAAGCTTCTCACCTGGCCTGGCCAACCTTGGACTCCTCTCAAGGCTACAAAGTTTTAATTATAGAATATAAGTAAATCCCAGATACCAGGGCCTCTGTTTGGGTGGCTGGAGGGTGTGGCCATCCTGCAAACCACTACAGGCCCCTAGCCCAGGCTGACCCATACCCCAAGGGAACCTCCACCCCCACCCTGATCTGGGACACTCTTCAGGGCAAACCAGCCAAACCCCACCCATGCACCAGGTCTCTATTCTATCTAATAAAATAGTAATATGCAAATTCACCATCACTCCAACACACAAGATGGCTGCCCCATGTGATCGAAGATGGCTGCCCCCATGTGGACACAAGATGGCAAACACAAGATGGCCAGCAAGGGAGGGGTGTTGGGAAGGACTTGGCCTGCAAGGTAGGGCAGTTGGGGGCAATCAAGCCTGCAGGGGAGGGCAGTTAGGGATGACCAGGCTTGCAGAGGATTAAAGTTGGGGATGACCAGGCCTGCAGGGAAGGGCAATTGGGGGGGACCAAGCCTGCAGGGTAGGGTGGTTAGGGGCATCAGGCTGGCAGGGGAGCAGTTAGGCATTTAATCAAGTTGGCAGGGGAGTGGTTAGGTGGTAATCAGGCTGGCAGACAGAAGTGGTTAGGGGAAATCAGGAAGGCAGGCAAGCAAGCAGTTGGGAGCCAGCAGTCCTGGATTGTGAGAGGGATGTCCAACTGTCCATTTAGGCTAAATCGCAGCAAGAATAGGCCTAAACTGGCATTCGGACATTCCTCAAGGGGTCCCAGATTGGAGAGGGTGCAGGCTGGGCTGAGGGACATCCCCTTTCCCATGCTCAAATTTTGAACACTAGGCCTCTAGTATATATATAAAAATCCAGAAACCAGAATGCTGGAATGATCAGAACAACTGGTCGCTATGACACCCACTGAGGCAGTCAACCAGCCTGATGGGAAGTGGTGCCAACCGGCCAACCTCTGCATCCCCTCCCCACTGCTGGCCTGGTCCAATCAGCTCCCATTGGAGTGGGCTGGCTGGACCCCACCTGTGCACGAATTTGGGCACCAGGCCTCTAGTGTTTACATAAAGATTGTACTGTCACTTCTTATATTTGTTCTCTATAAACTTGCAAAGTAATTGTAAAATTTCCATAACTAAATATCATCTGTAAGGCAGAAACTCCAAAATTGTTACCTCCAATATATAGCTCCCCTTTTGATATCTCTACTTTATGTGTAATAGGCATCTTAAATTTAATTGTCTAAAAAGGAAATCCTAATTTACTATTCAATTTGTGTTGCTTCAGTCATTCCCATTTTAGTAAATTGTACCAAACTTCCAAGCCATTGCTCAGATAAAAATTCTTAGCATTTATCTTTGATGTCTCCCTTTTCTTTTTCCCTCACATCAATACATCAGCAGATTTTATTGACTTTAACACCAAAATAAATGTTTTTTATGTCTATTTGTCTCCCTTTCCTATATTACCATTTTAGGCCACACCACCATTATCTCTGAGCTGCACTATTGAAATAATCTCTTTATTAATATCATTTATTATTGGTTTATTCTTATTTCGCTACATTCTATTTTTCACACAATGGGTGAAGTGAGCTTTTATTTATTTATTTATTTATTTATTTATTTATGTCAATCCTTACCTGATAATATTTTTTCCTTTTTTTTAAGTGGGGGGGAAGGGGTTGAGAGAGAGAAATATAAGAGAGAGACATTGATTAGTTGCCTCCTACACATGCCTCAACTAGGGCTGGGGATTGAATCTGCAGTCCAAGTATGTGCCCATCCCATGACCAGGACATTCCAACCACTGAAGAACACCAACCAGGGAGGACAAAGCGAACTTTCAAAAACTTTAAACAATATCTCTTACGTTGCTCCTTCAATATTCTGATATTTCAGTTCCTCAAATTCTTCTTCATCAATGACTTCATATTCTACCTTACCTCAGTCACTCACTACCATAAATTCAATTTCAAGTATCTATATGTCTTATCAACACCTTCTATCTCTTCAGGTCCCTCCTTAAAGAATTCCCAATTCAACAATCCCTTCATCTCTTTAGGAATTGCATTTCACTGACCCACCCTATTTTTCCCCTCACTTTCTTCCAAATGATCAATCACTATATTCACTTCTTTGTATTAGTCTTTTCCTCCCAAATTCCTCTTATTTTTAATACTCACTTAGCTAAACTAACTCTTATAATATCCAGCTTCCTATCTACTTGGTACCTGCACCCATGTAACTGAAATTGGCTATAGAAAAATATACAGACATGTTGATTGTTCTCATTTTAAATTTGAGATCATTAAAAATTAGAACCCAAAATGATACAAAGAACTCATATGTACCTAAACTATATATTATCTCTCTTTTTTCAATTATTTTTTTTCTTACATCCATGTTCTTTTATCTAAAACAGTAATTTTTAGCTGGTGGGCTACAATAATTTTTAAAACATGCGCTAACTGATTATTTAGTCAGAGACACTGACCTCTTTTCCCTTAGATTGCCTGGTGTGAATGAATAAAAAATATACATTTTTTGTCAGAACATCAAAATATACAATTTTTTGGTGTGCTGAATAATTGTAATAATTAGTTTCTGTGTGCCATGAGATAAAAAAGGTTGAAAATTGCTAATCTAAAATACTTCTTCTGTTATCCGTATTCTCTGTGGATGACCGTATTTCTTGCATCACTGAGAAAATGGAAACAAAAGAGAACTATCATAAGCTACCAGATATAGCTAAATACTAGCTATATGTGCTATATTTCCTAATTATTTGTGTGTCCTCTCTGTAGTAAAGGCTAAAGTAAAATTCCCCCCTGGTGTACTAAAATACATCCACTCTCAGCAACTGTAACACAAGGTGTGGAGATGTGCAATTTGAGTCTCCCTTCATGAAAGAACCCCCAATGTTTATTGGTAAGGAGTACAGTTAACAGATAATCTTCTGCTGTTCATAATTTGAGGATTCACTTAAACCTTTAAACCAAGCCCATGCTCTTCCTGGTAAGCCATTGGCTGAGCAGTAGTGCTGCAGAAGAACTGGCCAATTTTTCCCAATGCAAGGGACTCATCTATCATTCAATATTTGGGCCGGACCTTTTCAGATATGTATAGCAATCTGAGACTCTCCCAAGTTTCACAGCCTCCTCTTTTTTACTTTCATAAGTGTTAGATCATCATATTTTGGAGGATTTCTCTCCACAATCCTGCTCCCCCTGAACTTTCTTAACTTTTACTGGAATTACAGCTCTACCCCAACTGCTTCTGTACCTAAATCAATCTCAACATATGCTACTGGAAGACCAAAATGACACACTTAATCAAAGAAATTGCCCCAATACTTCTTCATTCCATACTTACAATATGTATATTTGCTCAGACACTCCTGGATTATATCTGCCTTTTGGGTATAATTTTTATATCTCCTCTTTAACACTCACAACTGTCCCAAGTTGAAAGATATATTATTTGGCCACCCTACGGTAACTACTTGTTTTTTTTTTAATTATGAAAGTATACTTGGCATACAATATTATTTTAGTTTTGGTGTACAACATAGGGATTCAATATTTTTATATCTTACAATGTGATCACCATGATAAGTATAGTTCTTAAACCTTTATTATTTGTCTTTCCTACGTACCCTCAGCCCCTTGGTTATATCATTTATTCTTATGTTTTACTTCAGGACCACTCTCATTTATGTCCTTATTTTCCCTGTTTCCTCTATCACAACAGTTTGGTCATTGGTTTATAATAAATATCACAATTTCTAAGGTTTTTATTGTTACTGCTATTGTACTTGTTTACTTGCATACTGAGTGCTTCTTCATATGAGAAGAAGTAAGTTTCATGAGGACAGGGAGTGACTTCCTATTTTGGTAGTAAGTGTATACCTAGAAGTTAACACATTGATACCTAGCTAATGCTTTTAAACATCCTATGCCTGTTTCACTACACTAGAGTAGTTTACTAAGAATGCAAGTGATTAAGAACATGGACCTTTAGATCAGCTAGGTCTATGTTCTACCTCCATCCCTGTAACTAGCTATATGAGGTTAAAGAAGATACCTAATCATATTTTATGATGATAAATTCACATTACAAGGCTGTGATAAATATCCTATATAATAAAAGGCTAACATGTAAATTGTCCCCAAAGGGTGGGAGTTTGACATGTGCTGACCACCAAGGGGCATCACGGAACATGGTGGGCATTAGCAACATGCACTTGCAGTGGGTGGCACTCAAGGTGCTACTGGCCCCAATGGGCCCTGAAGAGAGAGGGATGGCAGCGGGATGGTGGAGCAGGTGAGCATGTGGCACCAGGTGAAGGCAGTTTAACTGGAAGCTCCAATCGCCCTGCTGGTCATGATCTGTGGGGTGATCAGCAGGTTGATCAACGAGTGGGCGGTGCTAGGCCAAGGCAGGTGTGAGTGGGAGGTCCTGATCACCCGGCCAATCACTCCACAGATCAGCCCTGATTGCCAACCAGGCCTAGGGACCCTACCTGTGCACACATTTCATGAACTGGGCTTCTAATTAAGAGATAATTATAGAAATCCCTTACCCAGAACCTACCACATAGTTTGCACAAAATTTGTTAGCTGTTATTTGTATTAACTGTTATTATTATCATCATTATTAACTACTTTCACAATAGGAAGTTTTAAATGCAGTCTCATTGGTAAAAAGCACAAAGGTAGAAAAAATATATTTTCCCCAAATCCTTCAATAAAATTAAAAAGACTTGAAAATTAAATTATATTTGGGATCATTCCATTTGTCCCTGTCTTACTTTTAGTTTATACATATATATTTTATAATATATGCTTATTATATTAAAATAATTATTCATTTATAATAATCAATACCTCTGTTGGGATTTCTGAATTTTTACAATAGATTCTCAAAGCTTAAAAATCTCTGTTTTAGTTAAAACAAGAAAATTAGATAAAAATAGATTTCTCCTTCTGAAAGTATTTTTAACAGTAAAGTTGCTCATGACTTGATGAAAACAGCAATTACCATATAATATTCACTTAGTATCTGTATAGTCCATAGTTAGCCTAAAAAACCTTTTCTCTCACAGTTTCTTTATCATTTGTCATCACTCAACTTGCTACAGCTATCATATACTTATATTAATCCATTTTATTGTCAAGATTTATGAACACATTAAAAAGAGTCATTCAAATTCCTGGAAACCATAATTTAGAAATTTTCATTAAATAGAAACTATTTTCACAGGTTGTATTCATTTTAATTAAAATGAAATATGATTTCTTAGCTATTAAAATAGATACTGGAGGATGAGTACTAATGCTTTATACAGCAGGCCTCATTGAATAATATTTACTAATATTTGATAGAATTTTTCCCCTAGGTTTTATGACACATAAGGACATTTTCAAACAATCCATACCTGGACTTTTCATATATTTTGATTTCTGTATTTTATTTTATAGTAACAGAAACATTTTTGACTTATTTATTTGAAAGGCAATTTATTTTCACTCTGGATAACTTGATTACTAACATTAGTCAAAGAGAGTGGCAGTCCCTAAACACTGGGGTGGTAAAGATATAGTACCACTTCATTTAAAAATTATGATTAAAAGCTTACAAATTGTTATTTTCTATTTTCTTAACCTTAAGTTAAACACCCTTCTTTTTCCAAGCACTTTTCAGAGAGGTGATAATATATTTGATCATATTGTAACTTTCAGTTCTAATAATAATCTTTGATAATCTGATTGGAGGTAAGTGCTCTCCAGATCTTCTTTTTTTTAATCTTTATTGTTCAGTTTATTAACTACATTGTTCCCTTTTTTTTTACCCTATAGTTCCCCTCCACCTGGTACCCATCCCACTCTCCGCCCTCACCCCCCTCCACTGTCCTCTCCCATAGTTGCATGATTTTTGTCCAGTCTCTTGCTGCACTTCCCACACCCCCTTTCTCCCCAAGAGTTGTCAGTCCATTCCCTCTCTATGTCCATGATTCTGTTACATTCACCAGTTTATCCTGTTCATCAGCTTATTAATTCTGTTAATTGATTTTTAAATTCGTTTGTTCATAGATGTTCCTAATTTACAGTTTTATCTTTTTCTTCTTCCTCTTCTTAAAGAATATCTTTCAGTATTTCATATAATATTGGTTTGGTGGTGATGAACTCCTTTAGCTTTTTCTTATCTGCGAAGCACTTCATATGACCTTCAATTCTTAATGATAGCTTTGCTGGATAGAGTAATCTTGGTTGTAGATTCTTGCTGTTCATCACTTTGAATATTTCTTGCCACTCCCGTCTGGCCTGCATCATTTCTGTTGAAAAATCCTCTGACAATCATATGGGTGTTCCCTTATAGGTAACTAACTGTTTCTCTCTTGCTGCTTTTATTATTCTCTCTTTGTCTTTTGCTCTTGGCATTTTAATTATGATGTGCCTTGGTGTGGTCCTCTTAGGGTTCCTATATATTGGGGTTCGGTGTGCTTCTTGGACTCCTAAGTCAATTTCTTTCACCAGGGGTGGGAAGTTTTCGGTCACTATTTCTTCAAATAGGTTTTCATTGTCTTGGTCTCTCTCTTTTTGTGGCACCCCTATAATTCGGATGTTGGTATGCTTGAGGTTGTCCCAGAGGCCCCTTACACTATCTTCAATTTTTTGGATTCTTTTTGTTTCTTGCTTTTTCAGCTGAGTGGATTTTACCTCTTTGTATTTCAAATCTTGAACTTGGTTCTTGGGGTGCTCCAGAGCACTTTTAGGTCTTTGTATAATATTTTTTGTTTCAGTCAGTGTATGCTTAATTTCTGGTTAGTCCTTTTTCATATCCTTGAGGGTCTTCTTCATTTCCTTGTAGGACTCATTCATTTCCACGTTGGTCTTGATCATTTCCTTGCAGGTCTCGTTCATATCCTTGAGGGTCTTGTTCATTTCCTTGTACGACTCATTTGTTTCTACATTGGTCTTGATCATTTCCTTTGTGGTCTTGCTTATTTCCTTATAGTCCTCGACCTTTTGTTGGAGCCTCTTGAAAAACCCTATAACCGTGGTTTTGCATTCCATGTCCAGTAGTTTTTTTCCCTCCATTTCTATCACATCTGATTTCTTTCCATGTTGCTGCATGGTGGCTGCTTGCCTGAGTTGGTCAATTAGCTTTGTGTGGTAGATGTCCTACAAGGGACAGTGGCTCAGCCTCCCCAGTTACCTGAGGTGGATATGGGTTGCACAGTCTTGCTGAAGTTAAGCTCAGGTTAATCGTTGTTAGCACTTGGAGGGGTTGACCTCCAGGCCAATTGTCTGTGATGTTCAGCTGTGGTCAGGTTGGATGGTCAGAGTCTCTGGGCCAAGCAGACAGCATTAGCTCCGCCCTATGCGGCCCCACGGACTCTGTGCCAGGGGCAATGGCTGCCAGCACTTCTGAGAGGGAGCCGCTGCCGAGCTCCACTGGCTGCCGGGGAATTCAGACTCTCCCCAAATGCGTCTGCACACCCAATGTCTCACCCAGGGTCGTAAAACAAAGCAGTCTGACGGTTTTACGAATGAGGGAGTGAGTCGCAGAGCGCTCTCTGTGGGGTCACACAGCTGAGCTGTTCGCGCACAAGCTGCCTTCTCCACAAGCCGGGAGACCCGGCAGCACCCGAGCTTCGGCGTGCCCTCCCACTGTCCAGTTTTCACCCCGTATGATAGTGGGTTCCCTGGACTTCGCCCAGAGCTGGAGAATCAGTCCAGTGGGACGTCTTTGTCTCCCCGTTCGAGAAAACTGTCCGGTTTTCAGCCATCCGCCCTCTCCGCTGGCGCGCGCTCCAAACCTCTCTCCGCAGGAATCTTTCAACGCTGTCCGCCGCTGCTCCTCCGATTCACAGTGTCTTATTTTCACTTTTATTTGTGGAATTTTCACTCGGCTAGCTTTCTGGTGATTCTGGAAGGTGTTTGTTCTTTCATTAAGTTGTAATATTAAAATTGCTGAGTATGACGGCAAGTTAGGTGTTTTACCTAAGCCGCCATCTTGGTTCCAAGTCCAGATTTTCATAAGTAACATATTTAAAACTATTTCAGTTATATCTGTATGAAAGGAGTTATGTCCTATTCATCATTCTACTCAGTACCTAGATAAGTGTGTAGTTCCCAGTGAGTGTTCAATATTTTTTCAGTAAATATTTTAAAATTAGATTTTGAACTACTGCTGCCAGATTTTTCTTAGAAGAAGACTTTAGCTCCATTCCTATATATATGCTATTATTCTCAATTGCATATATTAATGACATGTGCTTTGAAAGGTTAATTTATATGTTTTATCAGCTCAGTTGGCAGTACTCTGTGATCAACTGACAATGTAATATATGCCCCTCCAATTTGTATTGCAGTGTACCAGGGAGAAATTATTTTTAGAATCGTGTATCATTTAGTTTTAAAGTATGAATATCAGTTAAAACAAAAGTAGGTCCAGAGATGTAGAAGCATGGAACAGACTGTCAAACCTCAGAGGGAATGCACGGGAAGGGTCGGTGGGTAGGAAGAATTCAACCAATTAACTTGTATGCATATATGCATAACCCATGGACACAGATAACAAAGTTGTGAAGGCCTGGGGTAGGGGGCAGGAGCTGGCTGGGAGAGGTCAATCAGAAAAAAAGGGTACTTTCAATAATAAAATTTGAGAAAAAAAAATTATCTCAGAAGCAAAGTTATTCAATAAATTTTTAAAACTTCAAGAACATATTTCTAATAGCCTAAATTATTCAGTGTATTTTTTTTATTCCATTTGAGTTCACAATGGAATGGGAAAAAAAGGAAGTGACAATAACAGAATTTGTTAAGCCATTTAGTCAAGTGTATACTAATTTTGAATTATTTCTTTAAAGTGTCAGCTTATATTTTTGTTTTGATTAGAGTATAAATTTTCAAAAACAAATAAAAAATCACCTTCCAGGATTGAAAAGTGGCGGTGGAACAGAGGGATGTGATCTGAATCTGGTCCCAGGGCAGAAGGAGGGAGCAGCTGAGGGTTGAGCAGGAAGTGTTTGTTGGCGAGTAGGGGGACAGCTGTGCTCTGGGAGAAGGTAGGGGACTACCTGACTGGTCTCCCCTGACCGAGAGGTCCCAGTGCTGCTGGGTTCCCTCGAGGAGCCACTGGCTCCAAGGCAGACCACGCCATCTTGAAGGGGAAGGGCCTGAAAATATACAACTGCAGTACCCACTGGATGGCAGGGACCCCCCAGAACACTGGTGCCCAGTTGGCACGGACACGCAGAGCCTAAGGAGATCTGCGCTCTGGCACTGAGAGGTCAGATTTCCCCTGGGGTTACTTTGGGCATGAGACAAAGGGAGCTGGCAGAGACAGGAGATCTGCTCCTTGGAACTCAGAGCCAGAAGATCTGCACCTGAAATAAAATCTGTGGCTGTTGGAGCTTGTAAACGTGGAAGAGGGCCCTCGGAACTGGGGGCAGAAGGAATTCCTAGAGGGCAACCAATTTGGACCTGACAGAGGAGAGAAAACTAAAAGATTTTGGGAGGGTCCTGGCTGCTAAACAAGCAGTGACAATTAGAGAGGCAGCTCTGGAGCAGCCCACTCCCACAAATCAGTATTGAATACCACAGGGATAGCGAGATTTTAGTTCAGGCTAGAGAGGACCAATAGACCCAGAGGTCAATCTTAGAAACACTGCCACCCAGGGGCTGAATCACAAATTGACTCTTGTGTAACACAAGGAATTGATTTTATTTTCTCTTTATTCTATTTTGGGATTAGTGTTCTACAGTCTATTTTCATCTATCCTTTAGTATATTTTACACTACCTCAACTTCACCTTTATGACACCACTCTCTTGATAATATTTCTCTATTTAATGCCTTGTTTCCCTTATACTTTTCCGAATTTAGATTTACCTTAATTCTTTCTTTTTACCTCCCCTGTTAAAATTTCACCCCACTTATATATCTAATCTCCAAAAACCTACTCCAAGTCCATACATACATATTGCCTCTATGACTTCAATATCCTAAATTGTTTTTCTCTCTGTACTGTTGATGTTGTTTACTTGACTGTTGATTATATCAATTTTTATGCAGCTTTGTGAGATTTGTTTGCTTATTCTTTTATTTTGGTTTGTTTTGTGGGGTTTCTTTTTTTGGTGTTTGTTTTTGTTTTGTTGTCCTCATTTGCATTGTTTTTTATAGATTTTTGCTTCTGTGTTCCCTCACCTCCTTTGATATTAGTAGTTGTATGTAGTTTGTATCAATCTCCAGGTACTTGTTGCTGGTTTTTGTTCAGATTAGTGGCGGTCCTATAGAAGTTTTCACCCCACATTTATGGTTTATTCCTCTTTTCTTTTTTTTATTTCTTCCCCATTTCCCAATATCATGTTGGCATTCCTGTCTTTCTTTGTGTGTGTGTGTGTGGGGGGGGGGTTCTCTTTCTTTGTGTGTGTGTGTGGGGGGGGGGTTCTCTTTCTTCTTTCTCACCTATCTACAAAATACCTTTTCTCTGGGGATCACCTTTATTTGGAGTTACAAATACTGTGACTACATTCCCGTTCAGTGCCTGGTGTCTTGTACCTGGTTGTGTTGTATTTTGTGAGTGAGGACTATATAAACAGACACACAAAAAAGAGAGACCAAGGGGAGACACAAAAAATAGCCCACATATGAAAGTAAAACAAGCCTCACCAGAAAAGAAGGTAAACGAAATGGAAGTTAGCAACCTGTCAAAGAAAGAATTCATAGAAATGGCCATAAGGTGGCTGAAAAGGGAGGAAGACAAATTTGACAATATGAGTAAGAACACAGAAGAATTGAATAAGAACCAAGGGGAAATGAGGAAGACCCAGGAAGAAATTAAGAAGAGCCAAGCAGAAATTAAAAGTGACATGGCTGAAGTAAAGAACTCATTAGAAAGTATTAAGAGGAGACTAGATGAAGCAGAGGACGGCATCAGTGAGCTAAAAGACAATGTAAGAAAAAATAATCAAGCAGAGCAGCTTCTAGAAAAAAATTTAAAAAGCAGGAGTTCTAAGGGAACTTTGGGACAAAATGAAACAAAACAACATCTGCATAATTGGGCTTCCAGAAGGACAGGAAACTGAGCAAGGAATAGAAAAACTGTTGGAAGAAATAATGACAGAAAACTTCCCTGATATAGGAAAGAAAAAACCCACACAAATCCAAGAAGCTCACAGAGTCCCAAGCAAAATGAACCCAAAAAGACCTACACCAAGGCACACTATAATTAAATTGGCAAACAGCAATGACAAGTAAGAATTTAAAAGCCACCAGAGAGAGACAAAACGTCACAAACAAAGGAACGCCCATCAGATTAGCAAGTAATTTCTCAACAGAAATGTATTAGGCCAGAAGGCAATGGAATGAAATATACAAAGTCATGCAAAGGAAGGGTCTGAATCCTAGAATACTGTACCCAGCAAGGCTATCAATCAAAATTGAAGGTCAAATCAGGAGCTTCACAGACAAAAAAAGGACTAAGGAAATTCATTATCATCAAACCAGCAATGCAGGAAATGCTAAAGATCTGCTGTAAAAAGAAATAGGAAGGAAAGAAGGAACACAGCAGTAAAGAACAAAAATGGCAACATACAAGTACCTATCAATAATAACTTTAAATGTAAATGGATTAAATGCGCCAATCAAAAGACATAGGGTAATGGACTGGATAAGAATACACGACCCATGTATCTGCTGTCTACAAGAAACCCACCTCTGAAAAACAGACGAACACAGACTGAGGGTGAAAGGATGGGAAAAGGTTCTTCAGGCGAATGGAAATGAAAAAAAAGCTGGGGTAGCAATACTTATATCTGACAGATTAGATCTCACAGTGAAGGACATATCAAGAGATAAAGATGGCCACTTCATAATATTAAAGGGAACAATCCAACAAGAAGAAATAACTCTGGTAAACATATACACACCCAATATAGGAGCACCCAAATACATTAAAAAAACCTGCAGGATATCAATGGAGAGATAGATGGCAACATAATCATAGTAGGAGACTTTAATACCCCACTATCACCATTGGACAAATCCTCTAAACAAAAGATCAGTAAAGAAACATCAATCCTCAATGACTCACTAGACCAGATGGTATTTATTGACATCTTCAGATCATTTCACACCAAAGCCACAAAAAATACATTATTTTCAAGTGCCCATGGGTCGTTCTCAAACACAGAGCATGTGTTGTGTCATAGGCAAAGTCTCTCCAAATTCAAGAAGACAGAAATCATATCAAACATATTCTCTGATAACAGTGGCATAAAGCTGGAAATCAACTATAATAAAAACAATCCAAATAAATGAAACACATGGAGACTAAACAGCATGCTATTGACCAATCACGGGGTTACTAGGGAGATCCAGGGAGAGATAGAAAACAACATGGAAACAAATGACAACGATAGCACAACAATTCAAAATCTATGCGACACAGTGAAAGCAGTTTTGAGAGGGAAGTTCATAGCTCTACAATCCTACTGCAAAAATAAAACAATAACAACAACAACAACAACAAAACAAGAAACAATGGCAATAAATTATCTAACACAAAAACTCAAAGAGTTAGAAAGAAAGCAACAAGAAAAGCCCAGTGTAAGCAGAAAGAAGGAAATAGTAAAGATCAGAGCAGAAATAAACAACATAGAGACCAAAGGAACAATATAGAAGATCAACAAAACCAAGAGCTAGTTCTTTGAAAGGATAAACAAGATTGATGAACCTCTAGCCAGGCTCACCAAGAAGCAAAGAGAAAGGACCCTAATAAATAAAATTAGAAATGAAAGAGGTGAAATAACAACAGACCCCATCAAAATACAAAGGATTCTTAAAAAATACGATGAACAACTCTACTCCAACAAACTGGACAACATGGAGGAAAAGGATATATTCCTAGGAAAATATAATCTCCCAAAACTCAATCAGGAAGAATCTAAAAAGCTCAATAGACCAATAACTTTAGAAGAAATTGAAACAGTCATCAAAAAGCTTCCAGTAAATAAAAGCCCAGGGCCAGATGTCTACACAGGGGAGTTTTACCAAACATTCAAGGAAGAACTAAAACCTATCCTCCTCAGACGATTCCAGAAAATTCAAGAGGATGGAACACTTCCAAACTCCTTCTATGAAGCTAGCATCACCCTAATACCAAAACCAGATAAAGACGACACAATGAAAGAGAATTACAGGCCAATATCCCTCATGAATATAGATGCCAAAATCCTTAATAAAATTCTAGCAAATCGGATCCAGCAGTAAGTACATCAGAAAGATCATACACCATGACCAAGTATGATTTATCCCAGGAATGCAAGTATGGTACAATATCTGCAAATCAATAAATGTGATATATCACATAAACAAATTGAGAGATAAAAATCACATAGTCATATCAATTGATGGGAAAACGCATTTGACAAAATCCAACACCCTTTCTTGAGAAAAACTCTCAACAAGGTAGGAATATAAGGATCATACCTCAACATAGTAAAAGCCATATATGATAAACCCACAGCAAACATCATACTCAATGGGAAAAAACTACAACCATTTTCCCTAAGAACTGGAACAAGACAGGATTGCCCACTTTCACCACTCCTGTTCGACATAGTACTGGAAGTATTAGCCATTGCAATTAGACAAGAAGAAAAAATAAAAGGCACCCAAATTGGAAAAGTAGAAGTAAAGCTATCTTTCTTTGCAGATGACCTGATATTGTACATAAAAAAAACCGAAAGACTCCATAAAAAAACTAATAGACTTAATGAATGAGTTCAGCAATGTAGCAGGCTACAAAATTAACACTAAGAATTCTATGGCATTTCTATACACTAATAGTGAACTTACAGAAAGAGAGACTAAAAAAGCAATCCCATTTATCATCACAGCAAAAAAATTAAGATACCTAGGAATAAACTTAACTATGGGAGGTAAAAGACCTATTCGCGGAAAAGTAGAGGACAGTAAAAAAAGAGATAGACGAAGATGTAAACAGGTGAAGGAACATACCATGGTCATGCATTGGGAGAATCAACATAATTAAAATATCCATACTACCCAAATAATCTATCAATTTAATGCACTCCCCATTAAAATACCAATGGATATTTCACAGTCCTAGAAAGAACTCTCCAAAAATTCATCTGGAATAAAAAAAAAAAAAGGCCACGAATAGCCAAAGCAATCCTGAGAAAGAACCATAAAGTAGGTTTGATTTCAATACCAGATTTCAAGGTGTATTACAAAGCTACTGTTCTCAAAACAGCCTGGTACTGGCACAAGAACAGACATATAGATCAATGGAATAGAATAGAGAATCCAGATATCAACCCAAACCACTATGCTCAATTAATATTTGACAAAGGAGGCATGAACATAAAATGGAGTCAAGACAGTCTCTTCAATAAATGGTGTCGGGTAAATTGGACAGATATATGCAAAAAAAAAAAAAGAAACTGGACCACAAACTTACACCATACACAAAAATAAACTCAAAATGGATACAGGACTTAAACATAAGATGGGAAACCATAAAAATATTACAGGAATCCACAGGAAGAAAAATCTCAGACCTATGCCAAAGAACTTCTTCAGTGATACCGCTCCTAGTGCAATGAAAGCTAAAGAGAAAATAAACAAATGGGACTACACCAAAATACAAACCTTTTGCACACCTAAAGAAACCATCAACAAAACAAGAAAACCCACTGTATGGGAGAACATATTTGCAAATGTTATCAGTGATAAAGATTTAATCTCAAGCATCTACAGGCAACTCATACAACTCAGTAAAAGGAGGACAAATGATCCAATTAAAAAAATGGGCAACAGACCTAAATATAATCTTTTCGAAAGAAAACAAAAGGAAGGTCCAGGGACATATGAAAACTTGCTCAAAGTCACTAATTATCTGAGAGATGCAAATCAAAACGACTATGAGGTACCATCTCACACCAGTCAGAAAGGCTTACATCAACAAATCAACAAACGACAGGTGCTGGTGAGGATGCAGAGAAAAAGAAACTCTCATGCACTGCTGGTGGGATTGTAGACTGGTGCAGCCACTGTGGAGAACAGTAAGGAGTTTCCTCGGAAAGCTAAAAATGAAGCTCCCATTTGACCCAGTGATCCCACTTCTAGGAATATACCCCAAGAAATTAGAAACGCGAATTAGAAAGGATATATGCACCCCTATGTTCATAGCAGCACAATTTATCATAGCTAAGATTTGGAAACAGCCTAAGTGCCCATCAGCAGATGAGTGGATTAAAAAACCATGGTACATCTGCACAATGGAACACTACGCTGTGGTAAAAAAGTAGCTCCTACCATTTGCAACAACATGGATGGATTTGGAGAGCATTATGCTAAGTGAAATTAGCCAGGCAGAGAAAGACAAATATTACATGATCTCAATCATTTGAGGAATATAATGAATGACATAGACTGATGAACAAGAATGGATCCAGAGACTGAGGAAAGTCTGTTAGAATATCAAACCTCAGGGTAAGTGGCAGCTGGTGGGAGTAAGGGGGAAAGTCAATATATTTGACCTCTTGAACTAAGGTAAGTAATTTGTGTTTTTACATCCCTGACAAAGTATATATAAAGTTATAAAACAAATTGGCAGCTAGTGTGATATTGAATTGACATGGACTAGAGCTTGCCATCTCCTATGGACACCAGTCCTTAGGCTAGGCCCCCCTTAACCTCCTGTGACACCATAGTGCCCTTGCATGATATAATTCTACAATGTCATTATAATTTTTGATATGTGACAACAGCATATTGTACAATTATCCCAAAGAAACTTACAAACTAATTCTTTGAATGTTCGGCAGCAATTTAAAAAATGATACAAAATGAATTATTCCCTTTCAGAAGGAAGTTAGGCACTGGGAAGGAAATTGAGCATTCTATATTGGCCCCTCTTACCCTTTTTGCCAAGAGGGACCCCCTTCTTGCAATACAAGGGTGCACAGCTATTGCCTGAGCTTTTAGTTCAAGCTGTGGTTGAAGTCTCTGGGCGGCTGGCACCATGGATCTGTCTCTCGCCCAATGGTGTGAGCTGGGCCCTCTCTGGAGAAGAAACCTGGGTTCCCTGAGATATGTGATCAGTACCCAGACCCCGCCAGCAGGAGAGGGAACCCCAAGGCAGTTACTGGGCATGGAGGCCACAGGGGCATAGACTAGAAGGGAGACAGAACTGAACCTCACATCACCCTGCTTGGCCCAGGAGGATGGCTGGTTAACCAGAGATGGGTAAGATTCCTCAGGGAAGGAACAACCTAAGACAGGTGCAGTCGCAGAGGGGCCAACAGGAGAGAACTAAATGAGATGGGGCACAGACCCTCACCCACTAATCTTGCAGGGGCGTGAACTCTCACCTCTTTTGATGGAGGTCTCCTGCCCCCACGGCTGCTTCATCTCCCACACACAGCTCAGATCAGGACCCTAGTTGCACAAAGAGACTCGGCCAGCAACAGCTGCTCTATATCTAAATTCAGTCTAGTACCAGGAATGCTCACGGTCTACTCAAGTATGCAAATAATCCTTTCCACTAATATTTACAGTGTAAACTGAGATTTTCGCATGAGTATTAAAATTGACAGGAAAATAGTAATCAAGTTTTCAGTTTAATTTAAATTGGCCAAGTGAAATAAGTGAATACTCAAGAAAAATTAAATGTAGTGGACAAAAAGCTGTTCCTAAAACATTAACTAAAATATCTATTAGTAGTTCATCTCACTGTAAAATGGCCTAACATCCAAAGAACCTAAAGCAGTCATATTTGTGTGGAAAAATTAAAAATTAAAATTTAATTTAAAATTACCAAGACTGCAAGCTAAAATTTCCAAAAGCCCCCATGAATCAAAAAAGGGGGGATGATAGTGGGATATTACGTAAGGAAACTTATCCTGTAAGTAAAATACATCTAGAAGATTCTTACTCCAGAAAAGTAACTTCCATTTGTAATGCCAACAGCAGTACACCCATGAAAAACACACATGGTGTCAAAATAAGCCAAAGGAAAATCATTTAGGCAAAAATAAAAAGAATCCCAAGTCTAATTTGCATAGAGGATCCCTTTGTTAACTTTTGGTTGAGAATGTGTTTGTATGTTTTCAGAGAACATTTCCAAGACCATGTGGGTTCCTGCGACAGTGAAGATCTGACGGGTCTATTCCAGCCACAAGGACGGTCCAGAGATGGGCACACTGACGACACCTTACCATGGTAGCAGTCAGGGAAGATGGAACTTGTATTGCCATCATGTGTCCACTATCTTGATATCATTGCTGACATGTACACATAAAGAACTATTTGACATTGAAACTGGGACTTAGAACAGTTAGACATTGAAACTGAGACTCAAACATTTTTTTGTTCTTATACATTTATCTCTTGTATGCAGAGGCAATATATTTTTGAAGAAAAGAAACAGTGGAGAGTGATTGATATAGGTTGGGGGGCAGGTGCTGTGGGAGATCAACCAAAGGACTTGTATGCATGCATATGAGCATAACCAATGAATGAAAGACACTGGGGCGGGGGGGGGGGCAGGTGGGGACATGTGCGGGGGGTAGGGGAAGCTTGGGGGAGGATAATGGGCAAAAAACGAAAACATATATTCTACTATTAAATCTAAGTTATACTGCAAAAAAAATAAAAAGTCACCTTCCAATAAACAATTTTACAGTTCTATAATTCATATATCCAAAATACACCTATTTAAATGTATAAATTTTGTTATTTTTAGTATATTCACAGAGTTGTTCTACCATCACCATGATCTAACATTGGAACACCTTTTTCACTTTGTTTCCACAATTTATTCATTCTCCCTTCATCCATCCATAGGCAGTCTGTATGGATTTTTATATTTTTGGCATTTCATATAAAATAATTATACAATATGCAGTTTTTTTACTGTGCTCTTTCACTTACTATAAAGCTTTCAAAGTTCATTTTGCAGCTTCATTCAGTACTTCAATTTTTTATGGATATAGCATACTGTATTTACCCATTTTTCAGTTGATAGACATTCATGTTGTTTATACTTCTTTGTTATTATGAATAATTTAATTTAATTATTTCTAAGATTGGTTATAAAGAAAAATACTTCACATACTTATATCATCATCAAGACCCCAGTTCTTCAGTTTGTGTTATGTATTGCTCTAAAGTATTTTTGCTGGACGGATAGAACTTACTGTTTTAAAAACATCAAAATATCATCTATGCCCTTAGTTTACTACCATTATTTATTAGCAGGGAAATGATTACATTTAAATATCCTTTCATATTAAACAAGTTATTTTGTTTAAAAAATGGTTCAATGGCATTAGTGTTTAGAGTGAGTTAAAGGAATTGAAATGGTTTTGGAAGCAATGACTTACTCTAGTGTTCTACTGATTCTCATCTCCTGATTTCTGTGTATGCCAGGATACCACTACCTTGTTAAAAAGCATAATGGGTATAGGTTTTTAAAAAAACAACTTAAGAGTTGTAGAATGCACACATGACCTTCATTTTTACTGAAGTCTTGAATTCTGATGGCCTATAACTTCTAACAAATGTTAAAGTGATGTCACTTTATAATATAAAATAGCTATAAAGTTCTAATAGGACATTCATAATAAGGAATAATGTTTTCATCTCAATAGATTCGATCAATTATATGATGCACTTTATTGAAATTAAGATGGAGAATTGCAATGCATTTCTATTAAATATGTAAAGGGCTTTACACTTTCAGTAACTTTTAATCCACTACCATAATATAGTATTCATTTACTCAAAATGTTAAGGGGGAAGTACTTAAGAATTTTAGTCAAATGGAAATAAAGAGGAGCAGTTTTCCCTTTTTAGCCTATAGATTTATATCATGCAGTGGGACGTTTTTATTTGAGTAAGAAATTTCAAGTACTTAAAAATTATCAAATGAAATATTGAATCAAATGAGGCAGCAAATCCATCTATATACAAAGAGTTTAGGTAGGGAAAGAAAGGGAGTGTGTCATCCTATATTCTGGCACTGTTTCATTTATTTGTTTCTTTTTTCCCAGTCTAATACCGAAAAATTTAATCATTTACAGAGCTATTTGACAAGAGAAAAAACTGTCAATCCCATGCAAATTGAATAGTGGCAAGGATATCGGAAAGAAGATTGGTTTGAAAGAATCTTTTTTTAACTTAAAAATATATAAGTACAATACTGTATGTCCTTAAACGGACCTTAATTTTCACTACTTTATGTTGGTTTGATTTTTAGGCTGAACCAAATTTAATATGTAGTTAAATCTGCACAGTAAGAGAGATTCAAACAGAAATAGGTCTAATTCTTTTGCTAATAACCCTTTTAATGGCATACCAATAAGAAATTCCAGCTTCTTGTACAAATATGTATGACACAGCAATTGATTGTGCTAAAAGTTCAACAGTACTTGTAAAAAACCAACAGGGCCATCAGTTTTATTTGTTCCTCAAACTTATATATTCTGTGTTTAATTAAGCCTGTTTTAGGTAGCTAATTAAGTAAAATTTTATCTTTATTTTTATTTGCCAGTAAATAGGTTAAAATGCGATTACTAATTGCTATTTAGCAGCACCAGCAAAAATGAAAGTGTTTAGCATATATTACAAAATCATGTTTAATTCAACATATAATGATTTTTGTATCAAAATCAAGATTCATTGACATTTTATAATGGGTAAGACAGCATGTAAAATATCTTATTTCAATAATTCTGAAAATTAGATAAAGACAGTTTTGACCTCCATATTGTGGTAAGACCAATTAAATATGTACATTTATTAATGCTTTTGACAATTTAAAAAGTAGGTATAATAAAACCTACTGGGGATGACAAAACATAAAAAAATGAGCTCTTCCACTATGGAGTTTACAATCAAAAGTAGAAGACAAGGGTTATATTAAATTGAGGTAATTGTTATCAAGGAGAAATACAAGATATTTTGGGATTATGTAATGTTTATCTGAGTAAATAACATGCATAGGCATGTGAAAAACAAAATGTACTGGTAAATTAAGAATGATTTTATTCAGGCTTTGCAGTAAGAAAATATTCATTATTGAAGGAAAGGAAGGAGGACTGGAGTTTTATAGAAGCAAGTTAACTATGAACCCATTAAGAAAGTATAAGTAGGTCTTATCTTGGAATATAAGGGCATGGTCAAACTTTCCATTAGCCTTAAAAAAAACAACAACAGGATGGTGGGAGAATTTCTACAGATATAGATTTTAAATAATATTTAATATTGGCATATTATTCTTTTGTTCAAAATGAGTACATTTCATTGGTCACTGAAAAACTCAGATGTGATGATAAAGAAATGAGGCAGAGCAGGGTATAGGAAAGTTTTTTAATGACTCTTGTTGGCATTATTTCTGCAATACTACCGAACCATTTGTTGGGGAGTGATGATAAAGTTTAGTTGTTTTAGGAGAACTAAGATGGCGGCAAAGGCAAAACACCTATCTTGCCGTCATAATCAGCAATTTTAATACTACAACTTACCGAAAGAACAAACACCTTCCAGAATCACCAGAAAGCTCGCTGAGTGAAAATTCCACAAATAAAAGTGAAGATAAGACACTGGGACTTGGAGGAGCTGCGGCGAACAGCGTTGAAAGATTCGCACGGAGAGAGGTTTGGAGTGCACGCCGCGGAGAGGGCGGGCGGCTGAAAACCGGCCAGTTTTCTCGAACGGGGAGACAAAGGCGTCCCACTGGACTGTTTCTCCAGCTCTGGGCGAAGTCCAGAGAACCCACTATCACACGGGGTAAAAACTGGACAGTGGGAGGGCACGCCGAAACTCGGGTGCTGCCGGGTCTCCCGGCTTGTGGAAAGGCAGCTTGCGCGCGAACAGCTCGGCTGCGTGATGGCGCAGAGAGCACACCGCGACTTGCCTTTCATTCAGAAAACCGTCAGACTGCTTTGTTTTACGACCCTGGGTGAGACATTGTGCATGCAGACTCATTTTGGGAAAGTCTGAATTCCCCGGCAACTGGCAGCTGGTGGAGCTCCGCAGCGGCTCTCTCTCAGAGGTGCTGGCGGCCATTGCCCCCAGCACAGAGTCCCTGGGGCTGCATAGGGCGGAGCTAACGCTGTTTGCTTGGCCCGGAGACCACGCCCACCCAACCTGAGCACAGCTGAGCTTCACAGACAATTGGCCTGGAGGTCAACCCTCCAAGTGCTAACAACGATTAACTGAGCTTAACTTCAGCAAGACTGTGCAGCCCATATCCACCTCAGGTAACTGGGGAGGCTGAGCCACTATCCCTAGTAGGAAGTCTACCACACAAAGCTAATTGACCAACTCAGGGAAGCAGCCACCATGCAGCAACATGGAAAGAAATCAGATGTGAAAGAAATGGAGGGAAAAAAACGACTGGACATGGAATTCAGAACCACGGTTATAGGGTTTTTTAAGAGGCTCCAACAAAAGGTCGAGGCCTATAAGGAAATAAGCAAGACCACAAAGGAAATGAATGAGTCCTACAAGAAAATGAACAACACCCTCCAGGATATAAATGAGAGCTGCAAAGAAATTATCAAGACCAACGTGGAAATGAATGAGTCCTACAAGGAAATGAAAGAAACCCTCAAGGATATAAAGCAGACTCTCAAGGATATGAAAAAGGACCAACCAGAAATTAAGCATACACTGACTGAAACAAAAAATATTATACAAAGACCTGAAAGTGCCCTGGAGCACCCCAAGAACCAAGTTAAAGATTTGAAATACAAAGAGGTAAAATCCACTCAGCTGAAAAAGCAAGAAACAAAAAGAATCCAAAAAATTGAAGATAGTGTAAGGGGCCTCTGGGACAACCTCAAGCATACCAACATCCGAATTATAGGGGTGCCACAAAAAGAGAGAGACCAAGACAATGAAAACCTATTTGAAGAAATAGTGACCGAAAACTTCCCACACCTGGTGAAAGAAATTGACTTAGGAGTCCAAGAAGCGCACCGAACCCCAATATATAGGAACCCTAAGAGGACCACACCAAGGCACATCATAATTAAAATGCCAAGAGCAAAAGACAAAGAGAGAATATTAAAAGCAGCAAGAGAGAAACAGTTGGTTACCTATAAGGGAGCACCCATATGACTGTCAGCGGATTTCTCAACAGAAACAATGCAGGCCAGACGGGAGTGGCAAGAAATATTCAAAGTGATGAACAGCAAGAATCTACAACCAAGATTACTCTATCCAGCAAAGCTATCATTCAGAATTGAAGGTCAGATGAAGTGCTTCTCAGATAAGAAAAAGCTAAAGGAGTTCATCACCACCAAACCAACATTATATGAAATGCTGAAAGATATTCTTTAAGAAGAGGAAGAAGAAAAAGGTAAAGATGAAAATTATGAACAACAAATACACATCTATCAACAAATGAACATAAAAATCAAGTGAATTGATAGGCTGTTGAACAGGATAGACTGGTGAATATAACAGAGACATGGACATAGAGAGGGAATGGACTGACAATTCTTGAGGAGAAAAGGGTTGTGGAAAGTGCAGCAAAAGACTGGACAAAAATCTAGCAACAATGGGAGAGGACAGTGCGGAGGGGGAGGTGAGGGTGGAGGGTGGGATAGGTACAGGGTGGAGGGAAGCTATAGGGGGATAAAAAGGGGAAACAATGTAATTAATAAACTGAACAATAAAGATTAAAAAAATTTAAAAAAAAGTTTAGTTGTTTTAACTCCTTAGAAATGAGGCACCTTTAAAGAGGAATGTCTACAATGGAAAAAAAATAGTAGTATAAAACTTTTTATGAAAGAGAAAAGTTAGGAATGAACTTGTGGAGACTCTTCCAGTGGATTTTAAAGGTTGGTACAGGAAAATATTTGTTGTATAGCACTGCTCATTGAGTTTTTTGTTTAACTAGAGTTTATTTATTTTAATTTATTTTATTGTTTAATCTTCACCTGAGGACATGTTTAGAGGGAGAGAGAGACAACAACCTTTCGGTTCACAGGAGGATGCTCAACCATCTGAGCCACTCTGGTTGGGCCTCATTGAGTTTTTAGAGACTGTCAAGTTAGGATGTTGATACCATTGGTAATGTTCTTCAGTATTGGTTTCCTGTAGTATGAAGCCATTCATGACCTGAGAATTTAACTAGACTTCCTTAATAGTCCATATAGCAGCATTTCAGAGAAGTATTCTAGCCCATGCTAGGTCAACTAACTGCAATGGTGATATGTTGAAGTTGATATTTAGCCATTGGACTGTAGTTCATAGTTTTTTTACATCCTTAGATGATGAGGGTAGTAAAACTAACTGCAAAGCTTGTTATAGTCTATATAGGGATCTGAGCAGTCAGATTTTAGTTCATAATGACTCTGAATAAGGCAAGAGGGAGAAAAATCTATGTTTGGAGGACTGTAGCCAGATATTGATAAAAACTGGAAAAATTGAACAAATTTTAAGAATTGACAACTTTGCATCAGTTAACATAATACAGTTCAATTATCAGATAGGTACTAAAATTGATTGACCATGAGGGTGGGGAGGGGTAAATGTATTAAGTCTCAACCAGAAAAAAAGGTTATATATCCATAAATTTCTAAAAATGGAAAAAAATGTCTCAAAAACAGTGAACAAAGTTGGACTCTAAAATTAGAAGTCTGAAAACAAAGAATCCAATTTTTAAAATAGACAAAGGAATTGGAATAAACATTTATCCAAAGAATACACAAAAATGACCAATAAGCATATAAAAAGATGTCCATCATCACTATCATTAAGCAAATACAAAATTTTTAAAATATATTTATTGATTTTTTTTTACAGAGAGGAAGGGAGAGGGATAGAGAGTTAGAAACACTGATGAAAGAGAAACATTAATCAGCTGCCTCCTGCACAACCCCTACTGGGTATGTGCCCACAACCAAGGTACATGCCCTTGACCAGAACTGAACCTGGGACCCTTGAATCCCCAGGCTGACACTCTATCCACTGAACCAAACGGGCCAGGGCCAAATACAAAAATTTTAACCACAATGAGAAATTACTTACTACACATTAAGATGGCTATTATTGAAACAAACTAACAGAAAGTAAGTGTTGGCCTGGATATAGAAAAAGTACAAGTCTTTATTTAGCTTTTAGGAATGTGAAATAGTGCAGGCACTTTTGAAAATGGTTTGTTTTTTGAATAATTAAATATAGAATTATCATATGATCCAAAAATTTCACTTTGAATATATTCTCAAAATAATTGAAATCAGGATTTCTGACAGATATTTAGCAGCATTATTCATAATAGCATGTATTTCAATAAGGCCTTTATTGGTCCTGTTCATAGTTATAATAATACCAACATTTGCTTGCATGATATTCCCAAGTGGGAGACCTCTTCAGTTTATTTAAGCAATGAATAAAACTTTGGCATTCTAACAAAAAATAAATAAAGTGAAATTGTAGGTATTTTCTGTACTACTGCGATTGCAATTATAGGCATAGACCAGATATATTGTGTGCTTGGTTCCAGACCCCCACAATATAATGAATATTTCAATAAAACAAGTCATACTTTTTTTTGGGTATAACTGTTCATATAAAAGTTATATATACAATATGCTATAAACATAAGATAATAACAACACTAGAGGCCTGGTACATGAAAATTCATGCACTAAAGAGGGAGGTTCCCTCAGCCCAGCCTGTGCCCTCTCACAGCCTGGGAGCCCTCAGGGGCAGGAGGTGACCCGGGGATCAGGAGAAGGCAATGCCCTCATGACACCTCTGTTGCTGCCACAGCCGGCATCAAAAGCCTCAGCTGACCTTGGTTAACTGCAACTCAGGCTGGCCCTGGAATGTTGGGCAGCTGCCATTGGAGACTGGCCTGTGCCTCAGGCCAGCCCTGGGTGGCTGGGGGCCTGAGGGAACTGGGGTTCTCCAGAGGCAGATGTGCAGCAAGGACTCTGAGGGGACTGAGCGCTGTCATCTTGTGACTGTGGGTGCCACCATCTTTGAGGGCAGGGCTGTCAATTAGCATATCTCCTCCTTATTGGCTGTGGGTATCACCATTTTTGAGGGTGGTGCAGTCAATTAGCATATTCCTCCTTATTAATTGTGAGTGCTGCCATCTTTGCAATAGTGTGAGGATCAAGTAGCATACTCCCTCTTTATTAGGTAGGATTATGTCTAAAAAATGTACAATTCTGTAAAGTGATTATGTCTAAAAAATGTATAATTCAGGAGAGTTAAGGCTGTCCTCTGGATTAAGTTTTGACTTAAGGAAATGTTATGGTTGGCTTGATGTATCCAGGCCCCTAAAACTTTCTTCAGCTCAGTGATAAAGCTGTTTAGCTTTCTATAATTCATGTGTTTACTGGGGCAGCACTTTTATTTTTCTTCAAGGACTGATTTTTTGCATTCACAATATGACTAAGTATTTGGAGCAACAGGCTTAGCTTTTGGCCTATTTCAGTTTTTCACATTCTTTCATCACTAAGCTTAATTATTCCTGCTTTTGATTTAAAATGAAAGATGTGTGGCACTTTGTAAAGTTATTAATTGGCCTATTTTAAATATTGTTGTTTCTTGGGAAAGAGAGAGACCCAAGAATGAAGAAAAAGATGGAGGAACAGTTTGTGGAACATTCAGAAAACATACATTTATCTATTAAGTTTGCAGTTTTATATGGGTGTGGTTTGTGGCACTTCAAAATAATTACAATAGTAAGATCAAAGATCACTGATCAAAAAACTGTGTAATGAGTATAATCATTATAACATTAAAATATTGCAAGAATTACAATATGTGATGCAGAAGCATGAAGTGAGCAAAATATTGTTGGAGGAAAATGGCGCCAATAGACTTTCTTTACACAGGGTAGCCAGAAATCTTTATTTATTAAAAAATACACACCCACAATATTTGCAAAGCACAATAAAGTGAAGTGCAATAAAATGAGATATATCTGTATTCAGAGACTTTTAACAATTTTTCTATTTTATCTATACCTCTTAATCACAATTTTCTTGTAACTGATACCTTCAAACTGAGCTTTTAAAAAATTCTGTAAAGTGAAATGGCTCCCTTCTCAATATTATATTATCTCTCCAGACATTTACACACACAATTTCTTTCCTCTAATAAGTATTTACAAATTTATCAGCTTAATCTACCATAGTATCTTCTCCTATTCTTATTCTAATCATAGGTTGACTGGATTAATAGATGATAGATAAATAAATATAACTTATATTGTCATGTTAATAGGTTTTTTAAAATAAGTGGAGAAAAAACACTTTTAGTATAGCTGACTTACACTGAAGTTCTTACATAATATTTTAAGCAAAAAAATTCTGTTAAGTGTGAGGAGTCATGGAGAATTGCTCCATCGTTTGTTAATAATGGCTAAAAATTAGCATGTATGAAATATTATGACAGAAGACATTCTAAACAAGTATTTATATTCCTTCACAAAAGAGTCAAATAGAATAATATGATCTATTTTAATTGTTAAGGAATTTAAATATTGATGTATGTGCAACTTTAAAACTCACTAAGTGACCTTTGCCATTTTTAATTGGAAAAAGCCAGTTTAAAAAAATTATTTGCAGATATCATTTGATAGTGCCAAAATAATTTTATAAAAAAACTAATATATTAACAGTATTTACATCTGTGTTCTAAAACTTTGTAGGATTTAAAATTTTAATTATAGACAGATATATGCAAAAAAATGAAACTAGAGCACCAACTTACACCATACACAAAAATAAACTCAAAATGGATACAGGACTTAAACGTAAGACAGGAAACCATAAAAATATTAGAGGAATCTACAGGAAGAACAATCTCAGACATATGCCAAAAGAACTTCTTTGATGATACTGCTCCGAGGGCAATGGAAGCTAAAGAGAAAATAAACAAATGGGACTACATCAAAATCAAAAGCTTTTGCACAACTAAAGAAACCATCAACAAAACAACAAGAAAACCCACTGTATGGGAGAACATATTTGCAAATGTTATTAGTGATAAAGGTTTAATCTCAAGCATCTACAGGCAACTCACCCAACTCAATAAAAGGAGGACAAATGATCCAATAAAAAAATGGGCAACAGACCTAAATAGAATCTTCACGAAAGAAGACAAAAGGAAGGCCCAGAGACACATGAAAACTTGCTCAAAGTCACTAATTATCCGAGAGATGCAAATCAAAACGACTATGCAGTACCATCTCACACCTATCAGAATGGCTTACATCAACAAATCAACAAACGACAAGTGCTGGCGAGGATGCGGAGAAAAAGGAACTCTCCTGCACTGCTGGTGGGATTGTAGACTAGTACAGCCACTGTGGAGAACAGTATGGAGATTCCTCAAAAAACTAAAAATGGAGCTCCCATTCGACCCAGTGATCCCACTTCTAGGAATATACCCCAAGAAATTAGAAAGGCGAATTAGAAAGGATATATGTACCCCTATGTTCATAGCAGCACAATTTACCATAGCTAAGATTTGGAAATAGCCGAAGTGCCCATCAGCAGATGAGTGGATTACAAAACTATGGTACATTTACACAATGGAATACTACGCCGCGGAAAAAAAGAAGGAGCTCCTACCATTTGTAACAACATGGATGGATTTGGAGAGCATTATGCTAAATGAAATTAGCCAGGCAGAGAAAGACAAATATCACATGATCTCACTCATTTGAGGAATACAATCAATGACATAGACTGATGAACAAGAATGGATCCAGAGACTGAGAAAAGTCCATCAGAATGTCAAACCTCAGGGTAAGTGGCGGGTGTTGGGAATAAGTCGAAAAGTCAATATACTTGAACTCTTGAACTGAGGTAAGTGATTTGTGTTTTTACATCCCTGACAAAGTTTATATAAAGTTATAAAAAAAATGGCAGCTAGTCTGACATTGAATTGACATGGCCTAGAGCTTGTCATATCCTATGGACACCAGTCCTTAGGCTAGGCCCTGCTTAACCTCCCATGACACCATAATACTCTTACATGATATTATTCTACAATGTCATTATAATATTTGATATTTGACAACAGCATATTATACAATTATCCCAAACAAACTTACAAACTAATTCTTTGAATGTTGGGCAGCAACTTAAAAAAGGATAGGAAAGAAATTAAAACCTTTCAGAAGGAATTAAGGCACTGGGAAGGCATCCGAGCATTCTATATTGGCCCTTCTTGCCCTTTCTGCCAAGAGGGACCTTCTTGTTACTATCCAAATACACAGCTGATGCCTGAGTTTTCAGTTCCAGCTGTGGCTGAAGCCTCTGGGCAGCTGGCACCATGGATCTGTATCTCGACCAATGGTGTGAGCTGGGCCCTCTCTGGAGAAGAAACCTGCATCTCCCGAGATATGTGATCAGTACCGGGACCCGGCCGGCAGGCGAGGGGACCCCAAGGCAGGTACTGGACGTGGAGGCCACAGGGGGCATAGACTACAAAGGAGACAGAACTGAACCTCACATCACCCTGTTTGGCCCTGGAGGATGGCTGGTTAGCCAGAGATGGGTAAGATTCCTCAGGGAAGGAATAACCTAAGACAGGCACAGTCGCAGAGGGGCCAACAGGAGACAGGTAAAAGGTCAACAGAGGTGGGGCACAGACCCTCATCCACAAACCTTGCAGGGGCTTGTATTCTCACCCCTCCTGAGGGAGGTCTCCTACCCCCACGGCTGCTTCGCCTCCCACACACAACTCATACGGGGACCCAGGTGGCAGACAGAGACTCGGCCAGCAATAGCTGCTCTATATCTAAATTCAATCTATTACCAGGAATGCTCAGGACCTACTCAAAATTGCAAATATTCCTTTCCACTAGTATTTACAAGGTAAACTAAGATATCTGGTTGAGTATTAAAATTGGCAGGAAAATAGTAATCAAGTTTTCAGATTAATTTAAATTGGCCAAGTGAAATATGTGAATACTCAAGAAAATTATAGTGTACTGGACAAAAAGCTTTTCCTAAAACATTAACTAAAAAATATATTAGTAGTTCATCTCACTGTAAAATTGCTTAACATCCAAAGAACCTAAAGCAGTCATATTTGTGTGCAAAAATTAAAATTTAAAATTACCAAGACTGCAATATAAAATTTCCAAAAGTCCCCATTAATCAAAAAAGGGGAGGGGACAGCGGGGTAATATCATGTAAGGGAAAAAAAATCGAGTAAGTAAAATACATCTAGAAAATTTTTACTCCAGTAAAGTAAATTCCATTTGTAAAACCAACTGCAGGACACCCATGAAAAAACACACATGGTGTCAAAATAAGCCAAAGGAAAATCATTTAGGCAAAAATTAAAAAGAATCCCAAGTCTATTTTGCATAGAGGATACCTTTGTTAACTTTTGGTCTAGAATGTGTTTGTGTGTTTTCAGAGAACAACTCCAAGACCATGTGGGTTCCTGCGATGGTGAGGAACAGATGGATCTGTTCCAGTCATGAGGATGGTCCAGAGATGGGGGACACTGATGACACCTTGCCATGCTAGTAGTCGGCAGCTGTGCATGTCTGCAGGCAGCCCAGGACCAAACCAGAGAGGATGGATCTTGCATTGACACGATGTGTCTACCATCTGGATACCATTGCTGACTTATACACATAAAGAATTATTTGACACTGAAACTGGGACTCAGAACATTTGGACACTGAAACTGAGACTGAAACATTTTTTGTTCTTATACATTTATTTCTAGTATGCAGAGGCAAGATATTTTTGAAGAAAAGAAACAGGGGAGAGTGATTGATATAGAGGCAGGATGGCCTTGAACAGGCTGTCAAGCTACAGGGGTTGGCTTGGGTGGATGGGAGGCAGATGCAGGGGGTGATCAACTGACGGACTTGTATGCATGCATATGAACATAACCAGTGAATGAAAGACACTGGGGCGGGGAGGGGGGGAAGCTGGGGATATGTGCTGGGGGGTGGTTGAGGCTGGGGGGAGGATAAGGGGGAGGGGGAAGGAAAACATGTACTACTATTATACTCCAAAAAATCAATAAAAAAAAGTTAAAAAAAATTAATTATAATTTTCCTGTTTTATTCTTTCCACAATGGATTTCCATCATTATGATTTAAATAAGACAAATAAAATGCTATTATCTGTTTTAATTTCAACACAAGTATTTTTATTAAATTAACATCCCAGTGAAACAAATGTCTCTTACTAGATTTGCCTATAGGTTTGTTTCTGAGAAAGCACTGAGGCCATACTTTAAATGTCAGTTTTCACAAAAGACAAGATAAAATAGAAAGGGACAAATTGGGTGCTAAATTAGAAAAATTCATAGAAAGATTGATACCAAAGTTTGTCCAGGTTTTTTTCCCCAGCCTTTCAAAGGGTTCAGCATTCTGGAGAAAGGGGCAGCACATAGATGATTAAAGAGTCTGGAAAGGAAAGATAATTTTGGAAGGCATTGGGGAGTCAGAGGATCTTCAGCTGAAGGAGCTAAAGACTCTCCTTGTCTAGAATCCTGTGCAGTTTATTTAACACAACTTGTCTTAAGGAATGGTGGAGATACACACTTCAAAGGGTAAGGTATCAAAAGATATTGTCAAATTGGGGACTAGCCTACAGCTGTTCAGGTGTTTGGCCAACAGGAGGGAATAAAATGCCCAAAGCTGTCTGGAAGTTAACAATCCTATTCAGGTTTGGGGGAAGTGCCCTTTAGCCATTTCCAACATGTAAACTACATATGTGGCTCACCCTTGTTGAGCCCCCCAAGTCCCATCAACCTTTTGATGGAACTCTTGTAATTATTACATGCTGGAATTGGTTCCCCGCAAAAGTTATGGCCAACTGGGGAGAACCAAGATGGTGGCATAGGTAAAACACCTATCTTGCCATCATACACAGCAATTTTAATACTACAACTTAATGAAAGAACAAACACCACCCAGAATCACCAGAAAGCTGGCCGAGTGAAAATTCCACAAACAAAAGTGAAGATAAGACGCTGTGACCCAGAGTAGCAGCAGCGAACAGCTTTGAAGATACACGCGGAGAGAGGTTTGGAGGAGCTGCGCACATCAGCGGATAGGGCGGGAGGCTGAAAACCCGGCCAGTTTTCTTGAACGGGGGAGACAAAGACGTCCCACTGGACTGATTCTCCAGCTCTGGGCAAAGTCCAGGGAACCCACTATCATACGCGGTAAAAACTGGACAGTGGGAGGGCACGCTGAAGCTCAGTGCTGCAGGGGTCTGCTGGCTTGTGGAGAAGGCAAGCTTGTGCGGAGTACCTGTGAACTTGGGAACAGCGCAGCTGCGTGACCGTGACCGCGTAGAGAGCGCTTGTGACTCGCTCTATCATTCAGGAAACTGTCAGACTGCTTTGTTTTATGACCCTGGGTGAGACCTTGGGTGTGCAGACTCATTTGGGGAGAGTCTGAATTCCCTGGTAGCCCATGGAGCTTGGCAGTGGCTCTCTCTCAGAGGTACTGGCAGCCATTGCCCCTGGCACAGAGTCCCTGGGGCTGCACAGGGGGGAACTAACACTGTCTTCTTGGCCTGGAGACTCCACCCACCCAACCTGAGCAGAGCTGAACATCACAGACAATTGGCCTGGAGGTCAACCCCTCCAAGTGCTAACAACGATTAACCTGAGCTTAACTTCAGCAAGACTGTGCAACCCATATCCTCCTCAGGTAACTGGGGAGGTCGAGCCACTGTCCCTAGTAGGACGTCTACCACACAAAGCTAATTGACCAACTCAGGGGAGCAGCCACCATGCAGAGACATGGAAAGAAATCAGATGTGAAAGAAATGGAGGGAAAAAAACAACTGGACATGGAATTCAAAACCATGGTTATAGGCCTTCTCAAGAGGCTCCTAGAAAAGGTCGAGACCTACAAGGAAATAAGCAAGACCAACAACGAAATGAATGAGACCCTCAAGGATATGAACGAAACCTGCAAGGAAATGATCAAGACCAATGTGAAAATGATCAAGACCAACGTGGAAATGAATGAGACCTACAAGTATATTCAAAGTGATGAATGGCAAGAATCTACAACCAAGATTACTCTATCCAGCAAAGCTTTCATTCAGAATTGAGGGTCAGATAAAGTGCTTCACAGATAAGAAAAAGCTAAAGGACTTCATCACCACCAAACCAATATTATATGAAATGCTGAAAGATATTCTGTAAGAAGAGGGAGAAGAAAAAGTGTAAATTATGAACAACAAATACACATCTATCAACAAATGAATCTAAAAATCAAGTGAATTAATAAGCTGATGAACAGGATAAACTGGTGAATGTAACAGAATCATGGACATAGAGAGGGAATGGACTGACACCCGGTAGCGGGTGTGTAGGAGATGGCTGATTGATATTTCTCTCTCATTGATGCTTCTAACTTTCTATCCCTCTCCCTTCCTCTCTGTAAAAAATCATCAAAATATATATTTTTTTAAAAAATTGGGATGGATATTTTGGCTGTCATGGTCCCCCCTGAGGAGTGAGGAGGTCTCAGTCTCACACCAGGCCCAGGAAAAGAAGTCCCCATAACTTCTGAATGTGTAAACTATAGGGAATTTTGGCTGAGTGATAGACAAAGAGCTGCTGGAATCCCAGGCATTTCTCTTAAACAACCTACCCATGGACTTACCTTCTCTGAGTGATGGCACTGGGGTAGCAGCTCCAAAGGTGCCAAGGAAATATGGGGAGGAACTGAATTGTTTGGCCTCAAGGCAAGGTTTGGAGGGGCAAATTTCTCAAGAGATAAGTGCCAGCAAAAGCCATTGTTTCTGTGCTGAGCCTTGGCCCCACAGAGCCCGCAGACATGCAAATGCCATATCTGAGTTTCTATCAACCTTGTTAACACTGTTTGCCCTGATACGGTAATTCCCTAAGATCCCACCTCACACAACTTGCATGACCACCCAAGCAATTGCCAGTAGCTTTTCCATACAAATGATTTATTTTGGCATATTTTACAGCCTTTCTTGAAATATTTTGCAATTTCATAAACTCTAAACAAGCAACATCTGGTCTTGGCTGCCCCATACCTATGAAAAGAGGGCAATAATTTGAAAATCTATTTGGAAAAAAAATGAATGAAAACTTTCCTAACCCGGTGAAAAAAATATATATATATACAAGTCCAGGAAGTGAAGAGTCCCAAACAAAATAAACTCTTGCAGGGCTACAACAAGACATATCATAATTAAAATGCAAAAGGTTAAAGACAAAAAGAATATCTTAAAAGCAGCATGAGAAAAGAAATTACTAACCTGCAAGGGAGCTCCCATATGACTATCATCCATGTTTTCAACAGAAACTTTGTAGGCCAGAAGGGATAAAAATAAAATATTCAATGTGATGAAAAGCAAAGAACTACAACCAAGATTAATATACCCAGCAAAGTTATCTCTAGAATCCAAGGGCAGATAAAGAGCTTCACAGGAAAGAAAAAGCTAAAGGAATTCATCAGTTCATCACTAGCAAACCAGTATTCCAAGAAAGGTTAAAAGGTTTTGTGAAGCAAAACCAGAAGCAGAAAGAGGAGAAGGAGAAAGAGAAGGAGAAGGAGAAAATATAAATAACAAAACGACAGTAAATTCATATTTATTAACAACTACTTTAAATGCTAATGGTTTAAATGCTTTAATCAAAAGACATAAGGTGGCCTTAGATGGTTTGGCTCAGTCGATAAAGCATTGGCCTGTGGACTGAAGGGTCCCAGGTTCAATTGTGGTTAGGGGCACATGCTCAGATTATGGGTTCAATCCCCAGTGGAGGGGGGCTGTGTAGGAGGCAGCCAATCAATGGTTATCATCACCAATGTTTCAATCTCCCTCTCTGAAATAAATAAAAATATAAAATAAATAAATAAACAAAAGACATAGGGTGGCTGAGTGGATAACAAAACTAGGCCCTTAAATATGCTATATATAACAGACTCGCTTCAGTTTGAAAAAGACACAGATTGAACGTAAATGGATGGAAAAAGATATTTCCTAAAAATGGAAATGAAAAAAAATCTGGACCAGACAAAATAGCCTTTAAAACAAAGGCTATCCCTAACCAGTTTGGCTCAGTGGATAGAACATTGGCCTGTGGACTGAAGGGTCCCAGGTTCGATTCCAGTCAAAGGCATGTGCCTTGATTGTGGGCACATCCCCAGTAAGGGGTGTGTAGGAGGCAGCTGATTGATATCTCTCTCTCATTGATGTTTCTAACTCTCTATCCCTCTCCCTTCATCTCTGTAAAAATCAATAAAATATATATTAAAAACAAAACAAAACAAACAAGGCTATAAGAAGTAACAAAGAAGGATCCAGAAATTCCACTTATGGGTATTAACCTAAAGCAATTCAAAACACTAAATAAAAAAAACATATACATTCTTGTGTACATTGCAGCATTATTTACAATAGCCAAGATATGGAAACAACCCAAGTACCTATCAACAGATGAATGGATAAAGGAGAAGTGATGCACATATACAAGGAATATGACTCAGCCATAAAAAAGGATAGCATTCATCTTGCCATCTGTAACAACACGAATGGACCTCAATGATATAGTAGTGGGTGAAACAAGTCAGAGAAAGATAAATGCCTTATGATTTCACTTATATGTGGAACATAAAAAAATAGCCTGGCTGGTGTTGCTCAGTGGTTGAGTGTTGACCTATGAAGCAGGAGGTCATGGTTTGATTCCAGGTTAGGGCACATGTAGAACAGAAACAGAATCATAGACACATAGAACATTTGGATGGTTCCTAAGTTGGAGTAGGGTTGGGAAGATGGATGAAAAAGTTGAAAGGATTAAGAGTACAAGTTGATAATTACAGAATAGTCATAGGGATATAAAGTAGAGCATGGGAAATCCTACCTAATAAAAGGATAATATGCAAATTAACCATCACTCTGCAACAAATATGGTGGCACCCATAGCCATAAATATGGTGGCGCCCATAGCCACAAAGATGGAAGCCTGGACTGGAGTCACAGAGACAGTGGAATCTAAGTTTCCTGCACTCCCAGGCCAGCCATTGAGGGAGACATGCAGGGAGTGCAGTGGGGAGACATGTGGAGAGTGAGTGAGGTTCCCTATCTGGAGATTCCAAATCTGACATTGGTTCATTTTATCGCTGATTCCCCTCCTCGAATGCATCCTCCATGCAAAAGCTGTTCTGTGCAAATATATCATGTCCGAATGGGTGAATCCTAAACTGAATGTGTGTCACATCCGGGCAACCTAACTCCGTTAGGAAAAAGACCTGAGAGGGGGGATTTAGGAAGCATGAAGCCATTGTGACCTGCTCGGACTCCAGAACTGCTGCCAAACACAAGCAGTCTGAGACCCTCCCAAACACCACCTGAGCTAAATCTGAGAACCAAGATATTTTCAAGGCCCAAAGTTGACGGGGGTAAAGAGATAGGGAAGCAAAGCAAGCAGAACAGCCAACTCAACCAAAAATTCAGAAGCCTAAGATAATGCAGAGAAATGTCCTGGCCACCCATACTCTCCCGCATATGTGGTGTCCACACCCAGCTAGGTGGAAGGACTGTGTACATGCAGAATTTAAGGCCACCAGCAGGAGGGAAAGTTGAAGCATGCCTAAAGAATTTTTGTGCATGTTGCACAGGCGAGAAACAGAGTCAGAATCAAGAAGCAAAATCTTACCTCAGCTCTGGGGTGTTTAAAAGTACCTATAAATAGCAGTTCCATTGCCTGTAGCACTTCCGATATCCAAAGAGCGGTTCCCCAAAACTTGTCCTGTCTGGAAGCTCGGTGCTGCTGGAAGTTTTTGGACCCACCTTCTCCAGCAAAGTGGAGAAAGGCTGAGAGAGGAGAGGCAGATACAGTGGCTCTTGTGGTCCAAGTCAAGTCCTTGTCTCTGTTACCTAGCCTCTGTGCCCTCCAGGACAGCCTCAGGACCAATGCAGAGGAGGCTTTGGAGAGGGTAGTGGTGAGGAGAATGCTTCTGACTCTGGACATCCAGTGAAACTGCTATCAAGAGCCTTTCTAGGGTTGGCAGGAAAACACAGCAATGAGGGAAGAATAATGTCTCAAAACAAAGTTTTTTTTTCTTATCAGCAAAATGTGAATATTACCTAAACCACAGACTTTGCAAGGATTAATTGAAATAAAATTCCAGAAATTGTATAATAGGCAGGCTGAAGTGGATAGGTTGGTTGAGTGTGAGCATGTTTCTATTCATGGAAAGGGTGCAGGTTTGATTCCAAGTCAGGGAACATACCTGGCACATACCTGTGTTTCAAGTTGGATCCCTGTCAGGGATCCTAAGAAAGGCAATTAAAGGGACATTTCTTACATTGATGTTTCTTTAACTATATCCTTCTCCCTTCCACTCTCTCTAAAAATCAATGGGAAATGAATTAATGCCATGTCTAAAGAGAAAAAAAAAAGAAGTGGGTGAGCCCTAACCAGTTTGGCTCAGTGGATAGAGCATTGGCCTGTGGACTAAAGGGTCCCAGGTTCAATTCTGGTCAAGAGAATGTACCTTGGTTGCCGGCACACCGGTTGGTGGTGTGCAGGAGGCAGCTGATGATGTTTCTCTCTCATTGATGTTTCTAACCCTCTATTCCTCTCCCTTCCTTCATGTAAAAAAATCAATAAGATATATTTAGATATAAAAAACAGTGTAAAAGAGGTTGAATATGTACTGTATAATTTAAAGCATGTAAAACAATACAATTTTTAAATATATTTTATTGATTATTGATTTTTTTAGAGAGAGGAAGGGAGAGAGATAGAGAGTTAGAAACATTGATCAGGATTGGGCCTAAACTGGAAGTCAGACATCCCCTGAGGGGGTCCCAGATTGGAGAGGGTTCAGGTTGGGCTGGGGGACACTGTGCCCCACAGTGCATGAATTTTGTGCACTGGGCCTCTAGTATAGTAAATAACATTGTAATAACTACATACGGTGTCAGATTGTTGCTAGATTTATTGTAGTGATCACTTTGTAAGTTATATAAATGTCTAATCACTGGGTATATACCTATAACTAATATAATATTGTGTATCAACTATAATTAAAAATAAATAATATTTTTAAAAAGTAAATAAAGCTAAGTGAAAGTTTAAAAGTAAAATACATTACAATTAAAGCAGATAAATAAGAGATGAGATGAAGTTAATATAGTGTACTCAAAGTAACTCTTGCCCTGCCAGTGTTGCTCAGTGGTTGAGCATCGACCTATGAACCAGGAGGTCACAGTTCAAATCCCAGTCAGGGCACATGGCTGCGTTGAGGGCTTGATCCCCAGTAGAGGGCATGCAGGAGGCAGCTGACTGATGTTTCTCTCTCTAATCCATACTTCTACCTCTCTATCCCTTCATTTCTCTCTAAAATCAATAAATAGAGAACAGACTGACAGATGTCAAAGGGGAGAAGGATTGGGGAACTGTCAGTCTGTTCTCTATCTATGAATCTGTTTCTATTTTGTTTGCTAGTTTACTGTATTTTTCTCATTAGATTACATATATTCTCAGATGCACAAAAGAAGGAAATCATACATTTTGTGAGAGTACAGATGGACCTGGAGAGTATTATGCTACATTCCTGTTATGATCAAGACCTATGAGGATATGAAAAAGGACCAACTAGAAATTAAGCACACACTGACTGAAATAAAAAATACTATACAAAGACCTAAAAGCAGTCCAGAGGACCATAAGAACCAAGTCAAAGATTTGAAATACAAAGAAGCAAAATCCACTCAGCCGGAAAAGCAAGAAGCAAAAAGAATCCAAAAACTTGAAGATAGTGTAAGGGGCCTCTGGGACAACCTCAAGCATACCAACATCTGAATTATAGGGGTGCCAGAAAAAGAGAGAGAGCAAGTTAATGAAAACCTACTTGAAGAAATAGTGACTGAAAATTTCCCCCACCTGGTGAAAGAAACTGACTTAAACCCAAGAAGTACACAGAACCCCAAACTATAGGAATCTAAAGAGGATCTCACCAAGACATATCATAATTAAAATGCCAAGAGCAAAAGATAAAGAGAGAATATTAAAAGCAGCAAGAGAAAAACAGTTAGTTTAGTTGCTCAATGATCTTAATGAGAGCTTCAAGGGATGTATGAGAGCATCAAGGAACTTAGTGAGCCATTTAAGGATCTTAGTGAGAATTTCAAAGACACAAAAAATGACCAGCCAGAAATTAATCCCACACTAACTGAAATAAAGAATAATTAACAGGGATTCAATAGTAGAGGAGATTATGAGAATCAAATCAATTATTCAGAATATGAGGAAGAAAAAACACCTAATCAGAAGAACAAAAGGGAAGAATAATGCAAAAATATCAATATAGTAGAAGGAGCCTCTGGGACAACTTTAAGCATACCAATTTTCACATTATGGGGTTGCCAGAAGGAGAAGAGAGAGAAAGCAAGTTACTGAAAACCTATTTGAAGAAATAATGACAGAAACTTTCCCCTACTTAGTGAAAGAAATAGACTTACAAGTCCAAGAGGAACCCAAAGAGGCCCACACCAAGACACATAATAATTAAAATGGCAAAGGTTGGAGATCCGAAATGCAGAGCAACAGGACTACAGGAAGGGAGAGTGTGACAGAGTAAAGAAGTGAGAGGGGCATGTGTGGTATGTGTGTGGGTGAGTGAGGGAAAAAAATTGCAGGAGTCCCAGGGACTGGCAGATAGGGCTTTCCTAGATAGGTAGTCCCTACTACCACTGCGGTCACCACCAGGCCAGCTCAGTTTTGGCACGAAACCCACACCATCTTGTAAATGGGTGCAAAGGAGGCTAAGAGTGCTGCCACACCAACATCTGGACTGACCTCAGAGAGCACCCTAGAATAGCCATAACTCACGTGGAACCACCACGGTGCTCCAGAAGTGAGCAATGTGGTACAGTGTACAGTGTGTGAGTGCCAGATAGCTGCAGTAAGAGTGCACCAGACATATCTCCCCAGTTATGTCTTATAGCAGGAGCCCAAACTCAACATCGCAGGATCCCACACTTCAGGTACCTGCGCTGAGAGTGCAAGCAATGGATAACTTATTCTCTGCTCCATTCCTGATCCCAATACAAAACCAGAACCAGGTATGTGCTACATGCCCCCACCCAAACAGAACTGTTGCCTAGTGAGCAACTCAATTCCCAAGCACAGACAGAGCAGCAACCTTGTGTGTGATGTGTCCCTGGCAGAGACAGAGCCTTGGGCCAGTGGATGCTCTGCCATTAGCACAGAGGATTCTGCTGGTGTTCACCCCACCCCATGCACAGACAGAGATGCACCCCAGAGTGATATATGTCCCAGATGCAGACAGAACCTTTGGTCACTGCATATTCTGCACTCAGAACAGGTGGAGCTATCACCTGGCATGTGACCTACCCCTAGTCCAGATTAGAGTTGCTGTTGGGCCCTGGTTTGCCTAGCCATGGGTCACAGGACCATACTGCAAGTGCATTGCAGTCACCAGTTGTCCCAGAGGCTCCTATGGCACCATCCTGCCTTAGGTACTGGAGCTGCACAGCTGCATGCCAGGGGGCTCTTGGCCCTCACAGAGAGTCCCACACCAGAGGAACCATGTACCTGCCCCTGTCAACCACAAGAAATAGATAACTGAGGGATCAGAACTGTGGGATAAGGGGGTAAAACTCATATCAGAGCCAAAAATGTGTGAAACTCAAATTCTATTTTCATTGGTGGTTACCTTTATTTAGGGTTATTAGTGTCATGAATACATTTGTATTCAGTGCCTTGTGTGTTGTGACTTGTGTTGTATTTTGTGCCTTTAAGTCAATGAGAGAGAGAGAGAGAGAGAGAGAGAGAGAGAGAGAGAGAGAGAGAGAGAGAGAGAAATCTAGGGCCTTTTATACATAGAAAATGAACTCACAGAAAGAGAAGCAAAGAAAGAAAAAAAATCCCATTTACCATTGCACTAAAAAAAATTAAGATATCTAAGAATAAACTTTATTAAGGACATGAAAGACCAGTACTCAGAAAATTACAGGACATTGAAAAAAGAGATAGAGGAAGACATACAGAAATAGAAGAACATATTATGTCCATGTATTGGTAGCATCAACATCATTAAAATGTCCATATTACCCAAAGCAATCTATACATTCAATGCAATCTCCATTAAAATACCAATGGCAATTTTAAAGATCTAGAAAAAGCACTCCCAGATTTCATGTGGAATAAAAAAAGATACCAAATAACCACAGAGAAATAAGAACAAAGTTGGAATGATCACAATAGCAGTTATTAAGCTATATTACAAAACCACTGTTCTCAAAACCGCATACCCCTGGCACAAGAACAGTTATATAGACCAATGGAACAGAACAGAGAACCCAGAAATCTACCCAAACCATTATGTTCAATTAATATTTGACAAAGGAAGAAAGAGCACACAATGGAGACAAAACAGTCACTTTAAAAAGCAGTACTGGGAAATTTGGACAGATACATACAAAAAATTAAAACTAGATCACCAACTTATACCATATATGAAAACAAACTCAAAATGGATAAAGGACTTGAATGTAAGATGGGAAACAATAAAAATCTTAGAGGAATCCACAGGCAGCTAAACCTTAGACATATGCTGAAGGAATATCTTCACTGATACAGCTCCTAGGGAAATGGAAACTAAAGAAAAATAACCAAATCAGACTACATCAAAATAAAAGCTTCTGCACAGCAAAAGAAACCATCAACAAAACAACAAGAAAGCCCACTGCATGTGAGAACATATTTGTCAATGATATTTCTGATAAGGGTTTAATCTCCAAAATTTTCAGAGAACTCAAACAACTTAACAAAAGGAAGATAAACAATCCAATAAAGAAAATGGGCAAAGGTTCTAAATAGACACTTTTTGAAAGAGGACATACAGAAGGCCAAGAGACATATGAAAACATGCTCAAAGTCACTAGTCATCTGAGAGATGCAAATCAAAACAACAATGAGGTACCACCTCACACCTGTCAGAATAACTATAATTAATGAATCAACAAATGATAAGTGCTGGTGATGATACAGACAAAAGGAAGCCTTCTTCACTATTGGTGGAAATGAAGATTGGTGCAGCCATTATGGAAAAGAGTAGAGTTTCCTCAAAAATTTAAGAATGGAACTCCCATTTGAGCAAGTAATATCACTTCTAGGAATATAGCCTAATAAAACAGAAACACAAATCAGAAAGAATATATTAACCCCTTTGCTCATAGCAGCACAATTTACAATAGGTAAGATTTGGAAAAACCGTAAATGCCCATCAACAGATGAGTGGGTTAGAAAACTATGGTACAGCTACACAATGGAATACTACACCGTTATAAAAAAGGAGTTCTTACCATTTGCAGCAGCATGGGTGGGAGTGGAGAGCATCATGCTAAATATAATAAGCCAGTTAGTGAAAGAAAAATAGCACATGATCCCATCACTCATTTATGGATAATAAAGTACATTATAGCCAGGCAGAGAAGCATCAAAAGAACTGTCAAATTACAGCAGGAAGGCTGGGGAGGGGTGGCGGGGGAGAGGTAAGAGATCAACCAAAGGACTTGTATGCATGTATATATGCATAACCAATGGAAGCAACATACTGGGGGAGAGAGAGGAGGGTGAAGGCATGTGCCAGGGCACCCCACCCCAGGCACAGACAGAGATGCACCCAAGAGTGATATATGTCCCAGATGCAGACAGAACCTTTGGTCACTGCATGTTCTGCACTCAGCACAGATGGAGCTGTCACCTGGCATGTGACCTACCCCTAGCCCAGATCAGAGTTGCTGTTGGGCCCTGGTCCGCCCAGCCATGGGTCACAGTACCATACTATTTCTAAAACAAAAACATGACCCATACATATGCTGTCCACAAGAAACCTATGTCAGAATAAGGGACTTACACACTGAAACTGAAGAGATGGAAAAAATAGTTCCTAAGCGAATTTAAATGGGGGAAAAATAGCTGTGGTAGTAATACTTACATCTGACAAAATAGACCTCAAAATGAAGGTCATATCAATAGATAAGGAAGGCCACTTCATAATACTGAAGAGATCAATACAACTAGATGATATAAATCTGGTAAACATATAGGCACCAAATGCAGGAACACCCAAATAGATAAAATAACTTCTGGAAGACATCAAGGGAAAGATAGACAGTAATACACTCATAGTAGAAAACTTTAATACCCCATTGAAATAGATAAATCCTCTACACAAAAAAAATAGCAAAGAAACAGCAATCCTAAAGGACTCTCTGGATCAGATATACTTAACCAGCATCTTCTGAAAATTTCACCCCAAAGCTACAGAATATATATTCTCAAGTGCAAATGTGACATTGTCAAAGGTGGACCACATATTGGAACACAGGCAAAGAGTTCACAAATTCAAGAAGATTGAAATTATATAAAGCATCTTCTCAGATCACAATGGCATAATATAAATGAACTACAATAAAACAATAAAAAATTCAAACAATTGGAGGCTAAATAGCATGTTATTAAACAACTAGTGGCCCAGTGTACAGAATTCATATATATTAAAAGGGGATTAATTAGAGGAAATAATTTAATATTGCTATTTGCCCTTTCTATATAATAGAAGTACAAGTAGAACTTAGCTTAGTACTATGTACCTAGTATTGGTAAAAAATATTTGTTAAATTTCCTAATTAATTGATGAATGAATACAATAACTTTGATTTAATGTAAGTGAATTCTAAAAGAATGACTTTCACTTGGGAGAAAAACTGTATAGCAGGATTTAATAAAATACTGTGCAAGAACTGGGAACCAAAAATAACCAAGAGAAAGATGACATTAATTCTTCTCTAAAGGGAAGAAGACAGCATGTGGAAGCTTGATGAATATAATTTGTGTGCTGCCTGCTATAAGTACAATAAATAGTAAAATGTGTATAAGAGGTAAAGTGTTGTAAATGGCATATATTTATGAAGTGGATAATTCTGAAATAAGAATTGCTTATAATAAAGTAAGCAGAAGATTATCATGAAGAAAAAATACTAAGCAGAAATAGTTCCTTGGCAACATTTGTATTAAAAACATGTATTGAATATGTTATAAAATTTTAAAAAAATAAAGCCAAAAATGAATTACCACTATCCTTAGGAAAACTTCAGTATTAACTAGGTGACTTGTCAATCCTAACATTACTTAAGTAATATTTGTCAAGAAAAAGAACAGTGTCAGCTTTGCCCTATGCCACACGTGGGTCGCTGTGCCGGGTGGTAATGGCTGCATGCAACTCAGAGAGAAAGCTGCCGCTGGTCTCCACCCACTGCCAGACAACTCTGCCTCTCCCCAAATGAGTCTGCACAGCCAAAGTCTCACCCAGGGTTATAAAACATAGCAGCCTGGTGATCTCCCGAAGGAGGGAGCAAGTCACGAGTCCTCTCTATGCGGTTGCACAATTCTGTTCCCAAGTTTACATGCAAACTGCTAATTCCAAGTTTTTGCGCACTCTACACAAGCTCGCCTTCTCCACAGGCTCACAGACCTCTTCCACGCCCGGGTTTTAGCGTGCCTTCCTGGACCTCACCTGGAACTGGGGAATCAGTGCAGTGGGATTCCTTTGCCCTCCTTGTTGGAGAAAACCAGCCGAGTTCGCAGCCGCCCGCCCTTTCCCCTCTTGTGCACATGGCTCCGAACCTCTGACTCTACGCATGTCTTCAAGGCTGTGCTCTGCTGCTCCTCTGAGTCACAGTGTCCTATCTTTACTTTTATCTGTGGAATTTTCACTCAGCCAGCTTTCCGGTGATTCTGGATGATGGTTGTTCTGTTGTTAAGTGGTAGTTTTGGAATTGTTGTGTGGGGCAGCAAGATAGGTATTTACCTATGCTGCAATCTTGGTTCCTCTTCTAGGGCAGAGCTGACGCTGCCTGCTCAGCCCAGAGACTCTGCCCATCCAACCTCAACACAGCTTACCCTCACAGTCAATTGGCCTGGAGGTCAAACACTCCTACTCTAACAATAATAATCTGGGTTTAACTTCAATAATACTGTACAACCCATAAAGGATTGCAGTAAGAGTATCCACCTCAGGAAACTGGGGAGGGTGAGCCACTGTCCGTTAGAGGACATCTACCACACAAAGCTAATGGACCAGCTCAGGAAAGCAGCCACAATGCAGAGAAATGGAAAGAAATCAGGTGTGAAAGAAATGGAGGAAAGAAGACAATTAGACATAGAGTTCAAAATGACAGTAATAAGGTTTTTCCGGAGGCTCCTAAAAAGGCTGATGAACTTAATGAGAACTACAAGGAAATGAACAAGACTTACAAGGAAATGAATGAGACCTACGAGGATATGAAAAAGGACCAACTATAAATTAAGCATAAACTGAATGAAATAAAAAAAATATTACACAAAGTCCTAAAAGCAGTCCAGAGGACTGCAAGAACCAAGTCAAAGATTTGGAATACAAAGAAGCAAAATCCAGTCAGCCGGAAAAGCAAGAAGCCAAAAGAATCCAAATAATTGAACATAGTGTAAGGGGGTGTGGGAAGTGCAGCAAGAGACTGGACAAAAATCATGCAAATATGGGAGAGGACAGTGGAGGGGGTGAGGGCGGAGGGTGGGATGGGTACCAGGTGGAGGGGAGCTGTAGGGGGGAAAAGGGGGAACAATGTAATTAATGAAATGAACAATAAAGATATAAAAAAATAAAAATAAATAAAATAAATATTTTATCCATTTTGAGTTTATTCTTGTGTGATATATAAGTTGGTGGTCTAGTTGCAGTTTTTTTTCCATCTATTTGCCCAATTTTTCCAACACCATTTACTGAATAGACTATCTTTACCCCATTGTATGTTCTAGCCTCCTTTGTCAAATATTAATTGACCGTAAGATGTGGGATTATTTCTGGGCTCTCTATTGTGTTCCATTGATTTATATGTTTGTTTTTATGCGAATACCATGCTGCTTATATAACAATGGCCTGATAGTGTAGTTTCATATCAGTACCATGTTTATGATACCTTCAACTTTGTCCATCTCATAATTGTTGTGTCTATTTGAGGTCTTTTGTGGTTACACATACATTTTAGGAATATTTGTTCTAATTCTGTGAGATATGCCATTGGCATTTTAATAGGAATTGCATTGACTCTATAGATTGCTTTGGGTAGTATGAACATTTTAATGATGTGAATTCTTCCAAACCATGAACATGATATATGCTACCACTTATTTATGTTTTCCTAAATTTCATCCTTAAGTATCCTATACTTTTTTGAGTACAGATCTTTTACCCCTTGGTTAAATTTACTCCTAGGAACCTTACTTTTTGTTGCAATTATAAATGAGATTGTTTTATTTATGAATCCCACTTAATCATTATGTGTGATCTTTTTAATGAATTGCTATATCTGGTTTGCCAATATTTTGTTGATGATATTAGAATCAATCTTCCATCAGGGATATTGGCCTATAATTTTCTTTTTTTAGTGTCTTTATCTGGTTTTGAAATTAGGATAATGTTGGCCTTGACTTCACTAAACATCAGAAAGATGCACATAGTTCCACTTTCTGATCATTATTGGTGTATAAAAATGACAGCAATTTCTGAATATTAATTTTGCATCATACTGCTTCACAGAATTAATTTATAAGTTCTAGCAGTTTTGTGGTAGAGTCCTTAGCGTTGTCTACATACAGTATTATGTCATCTGTAAATAATGATAGTTTTATTTCGTCCTTTCCAATTTGGATGCCTTTTATTTCTTCTTCTTGTCTGATTGCTGTGGCTAGGACTTCCAGTACTATGTTGTATAAAAGTGGTGAAATGGACAACCCTGTGGTTCCTGATCTTAAGGGAAACAATTTTATGTTTTTCTTTCTGTTGAGTATGATATTGGCTGTGAATTTTTCATATAAGGCTTTTATTATGTTGATATATGCTGCATCTATTCCCATTTTGCTGAGAGTTTTTTTTTATCACAAATGTGTGCTGGATTTTATTAAATGCTTTTGCTGTACCTGTTAATATGATCATGTGATTTTTGTTATCTTTATTGTTCAGTTTATTAATTACATTGTTCCCCTTTTTAATCCCCCTATATCTCCCTTCCACCCTGTACCTATCCCACCCTCCACCCTCCCCTCCCCCTCCCCAATGTCCTCTCCCATTGTTGCAAGATTTTTGTACAATCTCTTGCTGTACTTCCCACAACCCTTTTCTCCCCAAGAATTGTCAGTCCATTCCCCCTCTATGTCCATGTTTCTGTTATATTCAGCAGTTTATCTTGTTCATCAGCCTATCAAATCACTTGATTTTTATGTCCATTTGTTGATAGATGTGTATTTGTTGTTCATAATTTATATTTTTACCCTTTTCTTCTTCCTCCTCTTAAAGAATATCTTTCAGCATTTCATATAATATTGGTTTGGTGGTGATGAACTCCTTTAGCTTATTCTTATCTGCGAAGCACTTTATCTGATCTTCAATTCTGAATGATAGCATTGCTGGATAGAGTAATCTTGGTTGTAGATTCTTGCTATTCATTATTTTGAATATTTCTTGCCACTCCCATCTGGCCTGCATCGTTTCTGTTGAGAAATCCACTGACAGTCGTATGGGTGCTCCCCTGTAGGTAACCAACTGTTTTTCTCTTGCTGCTTTTAATATTCTCTCTTTGTCTTTTGCTCTTGGCATTTTAATTATGATATGTCTTGGTGAGGTCCTCTTTAGATTCCTATATTTTGGGGTTCTGTGTACTTCTTGGGCTTTTAAGTCAGTTTCTTTCACCAGGTGGGGGAAGTTTTCAGTCACTGTTTCTTCAAGTAGGTTTTCATTAACTTGCTCTCTCTCTTTTTCTGGCACCCCAATAATTCGGATGTTGGCATGCTTGAGGTTGTCCCAGAGGCCCCTTACACTATCTTCAATTTTCTGAATTCTTTTTGCTTCTTGCTTTTCCGGCTGAGTGGATTTTGCTTCTTTGTATTTCAAATCTTTGACTTGGTTCTTGTGGCCCTCTGGACTGCTTTTAGAACTTTGTGTAATATTTTTTATTTCAATCTGTGTATGCTTGATTTCTAGTTGGTCCTTTTTCATATCCGTGAGGGTCTGGTTCATATCCTCAGAGGTCTTGTTCATTTCCTTGAGGGTCTCATTCATTTCCTTGTAAGTCTCATTCATTTCCTGGTTGGTCTTGTTTATTTCCTCGTAATTCTCATTAAGTTCATCGGCCTTTTCTAGGAGCCTCTTGAAAAGCCTTATAACAGTGGTTTTGAACTCTATGTCTTGTCATCTTTTCTCCTCCATTTCTTTCACACCTGATTTCTTTCCATATCTCTGCATGGTGGCTGCTTTATGTGGTAGATATCCTCTAAGGGTCAGTGGCACAGCCTCCCCAGTTACTTGAGGTGGGTACTCTTACTGCAATCCTTTATGGGTTGTACAGTATTTTTTAATTTAAACCCAGCTTGTTGTTGTTAGCCCTAGGAGGGTTTGACCGCCAGGCCAATTGGCTGTGAAGGGAGACTGTGTTCAGGTTGGATGGGTGGAGTCTCTGAGCTGAGCAGGCAGCCTCAGTGTCAGCTACGTCCTATGCGGCACTCGTGCGTGCTCGCAGGTCTCTGTTGGATGGGGATGGCTGCAGACACCTCTAAGAGAAAGCCGCTACTCTCTTCCCCTTGCCAGACAACTCTGCCTCTCCCCAAATGAGTCTGCACACCCAAAGTCTAGCCCAGGGATGTAAAATAGATGGTTTCCAGGACCAGGAGACAAGTTTCCAGGGGGCAAGTCGCAGGTTTGTGTGACACTTGCACGCAAACTTCTTTTGCCAGCCTCCAGGTTTCTCCTCAGACTAGGAAACCTCTGCCACACCCCACTTCCAGGGTGCATCCCCCGGACCTCGGACCTCGCGTGGCACTGGGGAATCTGTGCAGTGGGACGTCTCCACGTACCCAGGATCTTGGACCTCATCTGGCGCTGGGGAATCCGTGTAATGGGACGTCTCTGCCCTCCCCGTTGGCGAAATCCAGCCGAGGTTGCTGCTCCAGCCCTAGCCTGGGCAGGCACAACCAGGACGGCTCCTAACCTGTTTCCGTCTTCAAGGCTGCACTCCTGCTGCTCCTCTGAGTCTCAGTGTCCCACCTTTACTCTTATTTGTGGAGTTTTCATTCAGCCAGCTTTCTGGTGATTCTGGGTGATGTCTGTTCTGCTGTTATGTTGTAGTTCTTAAATCATTGCATGGGGCAGAACAATAGGTGTTTACCTATGCCGCCATCTTGGTTCTCTCCCGATCATGTGATTTTTATCCTTATTTTTTTTCTCATTAAACTTTGTTTTAATGGGCCTCAGAATTCTGTGACAGATTTTTGGTCAAGTTGTTTTCATTAAAAGTACTGATGTTAGACTCTGATTTGGAAATTATTCCTGGAGTTCACTAGTGTTAATAAATGGGGTCCCTCCCTTTCTCTAGGAAGAATGTTTGGTATTTCTTTGGTCTCCTGCAACATTTGTTTCCCTGACCAGGAAGCTAACCCCACTTGGCTCTTGCTTCTGGTGAGTGGACAGGGTTTGGGGCCCCGGAGACACAGGACAAGCCTCCAGAAGGCACACACTGCTGATTTTAGCAGAATTGAATTGGGGGGGGGGGACTCCAGGCGCTCCTGGACTTCAGCCCAGGATCCTGCCGGCATCTGGATAAAGTGGACGGACACCTCTGGACCTGTCAACAGAATCGATAAGCTGTATGCAGGGCCAACATCCAACAGGTCATCTCTCAGATGAATTATGTAACTCTACCTCCAAGGCTGAAAACACCACCTATCCTTGGTGTCCCCTGCAGGAACATTCTATGCGTGTGGGACCACTGCTTACCTCTGCCTGCCTGCAAACTGGATGGAATACCTTTAAAATTCAGATGGTTCTATGGACCAGAAGAACTTCCTACAAACCCCTCTGAGAGGAAGAAGTGTGATGCTAACCCCTTGGTCATTGTCCCTTCCAGCAGGAAGTTGCTAAGTGTGGTCTTCATCCCTGTTAACCATAACATCCCCTGGTTGTTGCTCCACAAGGCTAAAAGAAGCTTGTGGGATGAGGGGTGGGGGTGGGATGAGGAGGAAACTGGTCTTTCAAGGTGTGTCAGGCCATAAAAACTGAACAATGCACTGCTGGGGGGAGTGTCGTTTCCTGTAAGGCCACTAAAGTGGGCGGAACCATATCTGCAAGACAAAGACCCCAGAAGGTTATTAAAAAGTGAAGCCCTCTGCCTATCTCTTCACTCTGATTTAGAAATTATTCCCAGAGTCCACTAGTGTTAATAAACAGGGTCCCTCCTTTTCTCTAGGAACCATGCTTGGTATTTCTTTGGTCTTCTCCAATAATCTCACCAGCTGAGTCTCCTTTGGCAACTCAGGTTGAATGTTATTCATTTAAGCTGCTCATTCTATTTGCTCTGGGACAAGGCTTGGGACATGTCCATCTATTCTGCCACCATTTTGTCTCTGGCACTCTCTAGTTTTTTAAATTGTGGGGTTAAATAGTTTATTGTTACTTTTTCTTTTTCTTTCTTCCCCCTCTTTTTTTTTAACCCAGGCCTGTAAGCTATGAATGACTCTCTCAGGACTGCTTTTGCTGTGTCCCAGAGATTTTGGATTGTTGTGTGTTCATTTTCATTTGTTTCCAGGAAGTATTTGATTTGTTTCTTGAGCTCATTGGTAACCCAGTCATTGTTTAATAACATGCTATTTACCCTCCATGTATTTGAATGTTTTGGGGTATTTTTACTGTAGGTTATTTCTAATTTCATTCCACTGTGATTTGAGAAGATGCTTGATATGATTTCACTCTTCTTGAACTTGTAAAGATTTGTTTTGTGTTCAAACATGTGGTCTATCTTTGTGAATGATCCATGTGCACTTGAGAATTCTGCAGCTTTGGGGTGAAATTTTTCTATAAATGTCAATTAATTCGATCTGATTCAATATGTCCTTTAGAGTCACTGTTTCCTTGTTAATATTTTGCCTGAAAGATCTATCCAGTGAAGTCAATGAGGTGTTAAAGTCAAAAATAAAAATAAAAATAAAAGTACTGATGTTAGAAACTAATAATTGTAAAACTACCACCAACACACAGAGAAACAAATGGTTGACAAAACATTTTCCTTTTCTTCTGAAGGATTTACAATACATTGTGATAATTAGCCTATCCTTCATTTTATTTATGTGTTGTACCATGTTTATTGATTTGTGAATATTACACTAAACTTTCATCCCTGGAATGAATCCCACTTAATCATTATGTGTGATCTTTTTAATGAATTGCTATATCTGGTTTGCCAATATTTTGTTGATGATATTAGAATCTATGTTCCATCAGGGATATTGGCCTATAATTTTCTTTTTTTTTTTTTTAGTGTCTTCATCTGGTTTTGAAATTAGGATAATGCTGGCCTTGACTTCACTAAACATCAGAAAGATGCACGTTAAAACCACAATTAGTTATCACCTCACACCTGTCAGAATGGCTACCATCAATAAATTGACAAACAGCAAGTATTGGACAGGATGTGGAGAAAAGAGAAACCCCATGCACCATTGGTGGAAATGCAGGTTCATGCAGCCTCTGTGGAAATTAGTATAGCATTTCTGGAGACAGCCTATCTAGTAGTTTAAATGGGCTGAAATTGTATACCTGCAGGTCTCCCTGACTGAAATTGCATACCAATGGCTCTACTTATCTGGAGTCATGGGAGCATCCTAGCTCCCATGGTTCCGCTGGGCATTGGTCTAGTGGGAACTCTACAGAAGCCTCATCTTCACTGTAGCCTTCTTTCTGAGTGATGCACCACCACTTCTGAGAGATTCTATTCTTTGATATCTAGGTGGAGGTGGTCATAGTCCCAAGCTACTGCTTGGCAGGGATCAAGCCCCCACAATTTTGGATAGCATTGCCACCATACTTTGAGTAACATTTCCCCTATAACTTTGTGTGGAGTTGTCTGGCCCACTGAAACCCTGGCAATGACTTTCCCTTTTAAGCCCTAGGAGACATCCCTGATGATCTCTGAATTGCCTTGAAGGCCGTTCTTCCTTACATTGAATAATAGTATACATTCACATACAACTAGCTCTTTGATTCACTTCTGTAAAATCAAAGTCCAGAAATTTCCTTCATTCCTTCCTGTCTCCTTCCCCTTAAGTTTGAATAGGCTGTTTTCCTGTCAGAGAGGCTGATTAAGTTCCTAGTTGACAGCCACACTAATCTATTTTTTAAATGTTTTAAATTTATCTTTATTTTTGAAAGAATTACAGATGTCCCCTTTTCTCCCCTAGTGAACCCTTCTAGTTCACCACCACCCCCTGTCCCAGGCCCTCACCATACCATTGTATGTGTCCATGGGTTATGTACATATGCACAAGTTCTTTGGTTTATTTCTTCCTAACTATTGACCCTTCCCAGGCATTCCTTCTGAAATTCTGCAGTCTGCCCCATGCTTCTATATCTATGTATCTATTTTGATCATCAGTTTATTTAGTCCCTTAGATACCACATATGAGTGAGATCATGTGATACTTGTCTTTCTCTGACTGGCTTATTTTGCTTAGCAAAATACTCTCAGGTCTCTCTATGCTTCTCAAAATATAAGGGATTCTTCTTTTTTATAGCTGCATTGTATTCCATTGTGTAAATGTACCACAGCTAGTTTATGCATTCATCTTCTGATGGGCACTTGGGCTGTTTCCAGATCTTAGCTATTGTAAATTGTGCTGCTATGAACATAGGGGTGCACACCTTCTTTCTGACTGGTGTTTTGGGTGTTGACAATGAGGTATCACCTCACACCTGTCAGAATGGCTACCATCAACAAATCAACAAACAAAAAGTGCTGGAGAGGATATGGAGAAAAGGGAACCCTAGTACACGCTAGTGGGAATGAAGACTGTTGCAGCCATTGTGGAAAACAGTATAAAGTTTCCTCAAAAAATAATTATGGAACTGCCATTTGATCCCATGATTCCACTTGTAAGAACATACTAACCTATTTATCAAAGGGTCTTTCATCACACTTTCAATATTCTCTTCCAGACATGCCTTTTCATTTTTTGCAATATGGATAGGCTAACAATTTTTCAAATTGTTAAATTCTGTTTCCCTTTTGATTAACAATTCTGTCTTTAAGTTCTATCTCTCTCCTTGCACTTTACTATGAACATTCAAGAGAAAGTGAGCCACATTTTTTAGGTAATTGTCGCAGTAGCACCCTCATATTTTAGTACCAATTTCTGTCTTATTCCACTGAGGTTTCTATAACAAAATACCAGGAACTGAGTGGCTTATAAGCAGGAGTTTATTGCTCATAATTCTAGAGACTGAATGTCTGATATTTGGGACCCAAAGTGGTCAAGAAAGGGCTTTATTCTGGATTTCAGACTGATGAATTATTGCTGTGTTTTCACATGGTGGAAGGGCCCCACAGGGTTTCTCAGATCTAGTTTATAAGAGCATTGATCTCATTCATGAGGGCTGTGCTCTCATGACCTGATTATTTCCCAAAGGCCTCACCTTCTAATACAATGTCATTGGGCATTAGAATTTCAACATATGAATTTTGGTGCAACACAGACATTCAGACCACAGAGACTACCATACACCACTTCTAATTAGAATAACCAGACACAAGATCCATAAAGAAACTAAAGACTTGAATTTTATAGACTGTTTGTACCTAACAGACATATACAGAGCACTCCATCAAATAAGAGCATAATACACATTTTTATTAAATACACAGACATGAAACATTCTCCAGAATAAACAATCTGCTAGGCCATGGAAAATTCTTGATAAATTTTAAGACTGAAATAATACAAAATATTTTTTCTTGATCATAATAGAAAGAATCTAGAAATCAATAGCAGAAAGAAAACTGGAAAATTGACAAACATGCGGAAATAATACAACACATACTTATACACCCAATTGGTCAAGGGAGAAATTATAAGGGAAACTAGTAGCCCTGTACACAAATCTGTGCACCAGTAGCTCTCTGTGGGGCCTGGCCTCTCCATGCCCACTGCCCAGAGGCTCCCTGCAGCCCAGAGGCCCATCTGCAGCTGGGTGCAGAATGCTTACCTCTTTGCCAGGGTGAGGGCACAAGCATTCACCCTCCCAGACTGCTCCATGGCACGGCCCAGAGGCCTGCCTTGGATGGAGTGGAATGCTTGCCTCATCACCACAGCAACAAAGCAAGCATTCCACCAGGCAGCTCTTGCTGCCCACTCTCAGTGGCTGCTTCCGCCCCCCTGGGACTAGAGGACTCCAATAGGGCTGAGAGGACTGGGTGCCACCATCTTGTGGTTATAGGCAGCACCATCTTTTGTGATGGGGTGATGGTTAATTTGAATATTACCCTTTCATTAGATAGGATTAGAAAATATCTTGAGATAAATAACAATGAAAATACAAAACATAAAAACTGAGGGAAGTAGATAGAGGAAAGAGAGGGAAAAAAATGGCGGCGGAACGGAGGGATTCGATCTGAATCTGCTCACAAGGCAGAGGGAGGGAGCAGCTGAAAGTCGCGCAGAGAGCATTTGTCGGCGACTAGGGGGACAGCTGTGCTCCAGGAGAAGATAGAGGACTGCTGGGCTGGCCTCCCTAGCCTGAGCGGCCCCAGTACTGCTGGGTGCTCTCCCTGAGCCAACTGCGCGAGGAGGCGCGCGGAGGCGGACCACGACATCTTGAAGGAGAGGAGCCGGAAAACATACAGCTGCCTTACGCGGTACCGCTGGGCTGCACCGCTGGGGCTCCCGGAGCACCGGCGCCCAGGTGGCGCGGAGGCGAGCAGAGCCCAGGGAGCGCTAAACTCCAGCTCGGAAAGGTCAGATTTCCCTGGGGGTACTTTGGGCACGAAACTGAGGGGGCTGGCAGTCTGGGAGATCTGCACCTTGGAACTCAAAACCTGGAAATCTGCACCTGAAATAGAATCTGTGGCTGTTGAAGCTGGTGAACTTGGGAGAGGGCCCGTGGAGCGGGTGGGAGAGTTGATCCCTGGAGCGCAATCGGTTTGGACCTGACAGAGGGGGGAAGCCCGGAAGATTTGGGGAGGGTTCTGGCTGCTAAAACAGCAGTCACCATTAGAGAGGCAATATTGTTTAGTTCAGGATAAAGAGGACCAATAGACCCAGAAGTCAATCTAGAAACACTGCCACCCAGGGGCCAAATCACAAATTGACTCTTATGTGACAGGGAATTGATTATATTTTCTCTTCGACCTTGGGAATACAGTCTATTTTCATCTACACTTTAGTATCTTTTACTCTACCTCAACTTCACCTTTATACCACCAATCTCTGGCTAACCTTTCCCTATTTAGTGCCTTGTTTCCCTCACACTTTTCCCGCTTTAGATTTACCTGATTCTTTCCCCTTACCCCCTGTTAAAATTTCACCCCACTGATATATCTAATCTCTAACCACCTAATCCAAGTGCATATATACCTCTAGCTTCTCTGACTTCACTATCTTAAAGTGTCTTTATCCCTGTCCTGTTGTTGTTTACTTGACTGTTGATTATATTGATTTTTTAAGCAGGTTTATGAGATTGATTTGCTTATTCTGTTATTTTGGTTTGTCTTGTAGGAGGGGTTATTTTTATTTTTGGTGTTGTTTCTTGTTTTGTTGTCCTCATCTGCATTGTTTTTGAGATAGATTTTTGCTTCTGTGTTCCCTCACCTCTCTTGATATTAGTAGTTGTATGTAATTTGTATCAATCTCCAAGTACTTGTTGCAGGTTTGGTTCGGATTAAGGGCTGTCCTATAGGAGTTTTCACCCCACATTTATAATTTACTCCTTTTATTTCTTTATTTTCTTCTCCCCCTTTTCCCATTATCATTGTGGCATTCCTGTCTTTCTTTTTGGTGAGTGTATGTGTGTGGGGGAGTCTCTTTCTTTTATGGGTGAGTGTGGGTGTGTGAGTGTCTGTGTGGGTCTGGGGGAGGTTCTCTTTCTTTTTTCCCACCTATCACCGAATTTGCCTTTCTCTGGCGGTCACCTTTATTTGGAATTACAATTACTTTGACTACATTCCGGTTCAGTGCCTGGTGCATTGCACCTGGTTGTGTTGTATTTTGTGCCTTTAAATCAACGCAGGAGAGTGAGAACTACATAACCACACACAGAGAAGAGAGACCATGGGAAGACAAAGAAATAGCCCACATATGAAAGAAAAGCAAGGCTCACCAGAAAAGGAGGTAAACGAAATGGAAGTTAACAACCTGTCAGAGAAAGAATTCAGAGAAATGGTCATAAGGTGGCTGAAAAGAATGGAAGACAAATTTGATAATATGAGTAAGAACCAAGAGGAAATGAGGAAGACCCAGGAAGAAATGATGAAGAGCCATGAAGAAATGAAGAGGAGCCAAGAAGAAATGAAAAGTGACATTGCTGAAGTAAAGAACTCAATAGAAAGTATTAAGAGTAGACTAGAAGAAGCAGAGGATCGCATCAGTGAGCTAGAAGACCAGGTAGGAAAAAATAACCAAGTAGAGCAGCTACTAGAAAAAAAAATTAAAAAGCAGGAGGAGAGCCTAAGAGAACTTTGGGACAACATGAAACAAAACAACATCCGTATAATTGGGCTTCCAGAAGGACAGGAAACTGAGCAAGGAATAGAAAACCTGTTGGAAGAAATAATGACAGAAAACTTTCCTGGTATAGGAAAGGAAAAACCCACACAAATCCAAGAAGCTCACAGAGTCCCAAGCAAAATAAACCCCAAAAGACCTACGCCAAGGCACATTATAATTAAATTGGCAAACACCAATGACAAAGTAAGAATCTTAAAAGCTGCCAGAGAGAGACAAAAAGTCACCTACAAAGGAACACCCATCAGACTAACAAGTGATCTCTCAACAGAAACCTATCAGGCCAGAAGGCAGTGGAATGAAATCTACAAAGTCATGCAAAGGAAGGGTCTGAATCCTAGAATACTGTACCCAGCAAGGCTCTCAATCAAAATTGAAGGTCAAATCAGGAGCTTCACAGATAAAAAAGGACTAAGGGAATTGGTCACCACCAAACCAGCAATGCAAGAAATGCTAAAGGATCTGCTGTAAAAAGAAATAGGAAGCGAAGAAGGATCACAGGGGCAAAGAACAAAAATGGCAACATATAAGCACCTATCAATAATAACTTTAAATGTAAACGGGTTAAATGCTCCAATCAAAAGACATAGGGTAATAGACTGGATAAGAAAACACAACCCATGTATCTGCTGTCTACAAGAAACCCACCTCCGAAAAAAAGACGCACACAGACTGAGGATGAAAGGTTGGAAAAAAGTTATTCAGGCGAATGGAAATGAAAAAAAAGCTGGGGTAGCCATACTTATATCTGACAAATTAGATCTCAAAGTGAAGGACATAACAAGAGATAAAGAAGGCCACTTCATAATACTAAAGGGAGCAATTCAACAAGAAGAAATAACTCTTGTAAACATATACGCACCCAATACAGGAGCACCCAAATATATACAAAAACTCCTAGAGGACATCAAGGGAGAGATAGACAGCAATACAATCATAGTAGGAGACTTTAATACCCCATTATCACCATTGGACAGATCCTCTAAACAAAAAATCAGTAAAGAAACATCAATTCTCAATGACTCACTGGACCAGATGGAATTAATTGACATCTTCAGATCATTTCACCCCAAAGCCACAGAATATACATTCTTTTCAAGTGCCCATGGGTCATTCTCAAAGATAGACCATGTATTAGGTCATAGGCAAAGTCTCTTCAAATTCAAGAAGATAGAAATCATATCAAGTATATTCTCAGATCACAGTGGCATAAAGCTGGAAATCAACTACAATAGAAACAATCCAAAGAAATCGAACACATGGAGACTAAACAGCATGCTATTAAACTATGACTGGGTTACTAGAGAGATTAAGGAAGAGATAGAAAACATCATGGAAACAAATGACAATGATAGCACAACAATCCAAAATCTATGGGACAAAGTGAAAGCAGTACTGAAAGGGAAGTTCATAGCTCTACAATCCTACTGCAAAAAACTAGGAACAACGGCAATAAATTATCTAACCCAACAACTCAAAGAGTTAGAAAGAAAGAAACAAGAAAAGCCCAGTGTAAGCGGAAGGAAGGAAATCGTAAAGATCAGAGCAGAAATAAATGACATAGAGACCAAAGAAACAATACAGAAGATCAACGAAACCAAGAGCTGGTTCTTTGAAAGGATAAACAAGATTGATGAACCTCTAGCCAGACTCACCAGGAAGCAAAGAGAGAGGACCCTAATAAATAAAATCAGAAATGAAAGAGGTGAAATAACAACAGACCCCATTGAAATACAAAGGATTGTTAAAAAATACTATGAACTGCTCTACTCCAACAAACTGGACAACCTGTAGGTAATGGATATGTTTCTAGAAAAATATAACCTCCCAAAACTCAATCAAGAAGAATCTAAACAACTCAATAGACCAATAAATGTGGAAGAAATTGAAGCAGTCATCATAAAGCTTCCAGCAAACAAAAGCCTAGGGCCAGACGGCTTCACAGGGGAGTTTTACCGGACATTCAAGGAAGAACTAAAACCTATACTCCTCAGAGTATTCCAGAAAATTCAAGAGGATGGAACACTTTCAAACTCCTTCTATGAAGCTAGCATCACCCTAATACCAAAACCAGATAAAGACGACACAATGAAAGAGAATTACAGGCCAATATCCCTCATGAATATAGATGCCAAAATCCTCAATAAAATTCTAGCAAATCGGATCCAGCAGTACATCAGAAAGATCATACACCACGACCAAGTAGGATTTATCCCAGGAATGCAAGGATGGTACAATATCCGCAAATCAATAAATGTGATACATCACATAAACTAATTGAGAGATAAAAATCACATAGTCATATCAATTGATGCAGAAAAAGCATTTGACAAAATCCAACATCCTTTCTTAATAAAAACTCTCAATAAGGTAGGAATAAAAGAATCATACCTCAACATAATAAAAGCCATATATGATAAACCCACAGCATACATCATACTCAATGGGCAAAAACTACAACCATTTCCCCTAAGAACAGGAACAAGACAGGGTTGCCCACTTTCACCACTCCTGTTCAACATAGTAGTGGAAGTATTAGCCATTGCAATTGACAAGAAGAAGAAATAAAAGGCATCCAAATTGGAAAAGAAGAAGTTAAGCTATCCTTATTTGCAGATGACATGATATTGTACATAAAAAACCCGAAAGACTCCATAAAAAAGTTAGTAGACTTAATAAATGAGTTCAGCAATGTAGCAGGCTACAAAATTAATGCCAATAAATCTATGGCATTTCTATACACTAATAATGAACTTACAGAAAGAGAGACTAAAAAAGCAATCCCATTTATCATCACACCAAAAAAATTAAGATACCTAGGAATAAACTTAACTAAGGAGGTAAAAGATCTATTTGTGGAAAACTACAGGACACTGAAAAAAGAGATAGAGGAAGATGTAAACAGGTGGAAGAACATTCCATGTTCATGGATTGGGAGAATCAACATAAGTAAAATGTCCATACTACCCAAAGCAATCTATAAATTTAATGCACTCCCCATTAAAATACCAATGGCATATTTCACAGACCTAGAAAGAACTCTCCAAAAAATTCATCTGGAACAAAAAAAGGCCCCGAATAGCCACAGCAATCCTGAGAAAGAAGCACAAAGTCGGTGGGATTTCCATACCAGATTTCAAGCTGTATTACAAGGCTACTGTTCTTAAAACAGCCTGGTACTGGCACAAGAACAGACATATAGATCAATGGAATAGAATAGAGAATCCGGATATCAACCCAATCCACTATGCTCAATTAATATTTGACAAAGGAGGCAGGAACATAAAATGGAGTCAAGACAGTCTCTTCAATAAATGGTGTTGGGAAAATTGGACAGATACATGCAAAAAAATGAAACTAGAGCACCAACTTACACCATACACAAAAATAAACTCAAAATGGATACAGGACTTAAATGTAAGACAGGAAACCATAAAAATATTAGAGGAATCTACAGGAAGAAAAATCTCAGACATATGCCAAAAGAACTTCTTTGATGATACTGCTCCGAGGGCAATGGAAGCTAAAGAGAAAATAAACAAATGGGACTACATCAAAATCAAAAGCTTTTGCACAGCTAAAGAAACCATCAACAAAACAACAAGAAAACCCACTGTATGGGAGAACATATTTGCAAATGTTATTAGTGATAAAGTTTTAATCTCAAGCATCTACAGGCAACTCACCCAACTCAATAAAAGGAGGACAAATGATCCAATAAAAAAATGGGCAACAGACCTAAATAGAATCTTCACGAAAGAAGACAAAAGGAAGGCCCAGAGACACATGAAAACTTGCTCAAAGTCACTAATTATCCGAGAGATGCAAATCAAAACGACTATGCAGTACCATCTCACACCTATCAGAATGGCTTACATCAACAAATCAACAAACGACAAGTGCTGGTGGGGATGCGGAGAAAAAGGAACTCTCGTCACTGCTGGTGGGAGTGTAGACTAGTACGGCCACTGTGGAGAACAGTATGGAGATTCCTCAAAAAACTAAAAATGGAGCTCCCATTCGACCCAGTGATCCCACTTCTAGGAATATACCCCAAGAAATTAGAAAGACGAATTAGAAGAGATATATGTACCCCTATGTTCATAGCAGCACAATTTACCATAGCTACGATTTGGAAACAGCCGAAGAGCCCATCTGCAGATGAGTGGATTACAAAACTATGGCACATTTACACAATGGAATACTACGCCGCAGAAAAAAAGAAGGAGCCCCTACCATTTGCAACAACATGGATGGATTTGGAGAGCATTATGCTAAGTGAAATTAGCCAGGCAGAGAAAGACAAATATCACATGATCTCACTCATTTGAGGAATACAATCAATGACATAGACTGATGAACAAGAATGGATCCAGAGACTGAGAAAAGTCCATCAGAATGTCAAACCTCAGGGTAAGTGGCAGGTGTTGGGAATAAGTGGAAAAGTCAATATACTTGAACTCTTGAACTGAGGTAAGTGATTTGTGTTTTTACATCCCTGACAAAGTTGATATAAAATTATAAAAAAATGGCAGCTAGTCTGACATTGAATTGACATGGCCTAGAGCTTGTCATATCCTATGGAGACCAGTCCTTAGGCTAGGCCCTGCTTAACCTCCCATGACACCATAATACCCTTACATGATATTATTCTACAATGTCATTATAATATTTGATATTTGACAACAGCATATTATACAATTATCCCAAACAAACTTACAAACTAATTCTTTGAATGTTGGGCAGCAACTTAAAAAAGGATAGGAAAGAAATTAATCCCTTTCAGAAGGAATTAAGGCACTGGGAAGGCATCCGAGCATTCTATATTGGCCCTTCTTGCCCTTTCTGACAAGAGGGATCTTCTTGTTACTATCCAAATATACACAGCTGATGCCAGAGTTTTCAGTTCCAGCTGTGGCTGAAGCCTCTGGGCAGCTGGCACCATGGATCTGTATCTCGACCAATGGTGTGAGCTGGGCCCTTTCTGGAGAAGAAACCTGGGTCCCCCGAGATATGTGATCAGTACCGGGGCCCCGACAGCAGGTGAGGGGACCCCAAGGCAGGTACTGGACGTGGAGGCCACAGGAGGGCATAGACTACAAAGGAGACAGAACTAAACCTCACATCACCCTGTTTGGCCCCGGAGGATGGCTGGTTAGCCAGAGACAGGTAAGATTCCTCAGGGAAGGAACAACCTAAGACAGGCACAGTCGCAGAGGGGCCAACAGGAGAGAACTAAAAGGTCTACAGAGGTGGGGCACAGACCCTCATCCACAAACCTTGCAGGGGTTTGAATTCTCAACCCTCCTACGGGAGTTCTCCTACCCCTACGGCTGCTTTGCCTCCCACACACAACTCATACGGGGACCCAGGCAGCAGACAGAAACTCGGCCAGCAATAGCTGCTCTATATCTAAATTCAGTCTATTACCAGGAATGCTCGGGACCTACTCAAAATTGCAAATATTCCTTTCCACTAGTATTCACAGGGTAAACTAAGATTTCTGCTTGAGTATTAAAATTGACAGGAAAATAGTAATCAAGTTTTCAGATTAATTTAAATTGGCCAAGTGAAATACGAGAATACTCAAGAAAATTATAGTGTACTGGACAAAAAGCTTTTCCTAAAACATTAACTAAAAAATCTATTAGTAGTTCATCTCACTGTAAAATTGCCTAACATCCAAAGAACCTAAAGCAGTCACTTTGTGTGCAAAAATTAAAATTAAAATTATCAAGACTGCAATATAAAATTTCCAAAAGTCCCCATTAATCAAAAAAGGGGAGGGGACAGCGGGGTAATATCATGTAAGGGAAAAAAAATATCGAGTAAGTAAAATACATCTTGAAAATTCTTACTCCATTAAAGTAAATTCCATTTGTAAAAACAATTGCAGGACACCCATGAAAAAACACACATGGTGTCAAAATAAGCCAAAGGAAAATCATTTAGGCAAAAATTAAAAAGAATCCAAAGTCTATTTTGCATAGAGGATCCCTTTGTTAACTCTTGGTCGAGAATGTGTTTGTGTGTTTTCAGAGAACAACCTCAAGACCATGTGGGTTCCTGCGACGGTGAGGAACTGATGGATCTGTTCCAGTCACGAGGACAGTCCAGAGATGGGGGACACTGACGACACCTTGCCATGCTAGCAGTCAGCAGCTATGCATGTCTGCAGGCAGCCCAGGACCAAACCAGAGAGGATGGATCATGCATTGACACGATATGTCCACCATCTGGATACCATTGCTGACTTATACACATAAAGAATTATTTGACACTGAAACTGGGACTCAGAAAAGTTGGACATTGAAACCGAGACTGAAACACTTTTTGTTCTTATACATTTATTTCTAGTATGCAGAGGCAACATATTTTTGAAGAAAAGAAATAGGGGAGAGTGATTGATATAGAGGCAGGATGGCCTTGAACAGGCTGTCAAGCTACAGGGGGAAACTTGGGTGGATGGGAGGCAGATGCGGGGGGAGATCAACTGACGGACTTGTATGCATGCATATGAACATAACCAATGAATGAAAGACACTGGGGCGGGGAGGGGGGAAAGCTGGGGATATGTGCTGGGGGGTGGTTGAGGCTGGGGGGAGGATAAGGGGGAGGGGGAAAGGAAAACATGTACTACTATTATACTGCAAAAAATCAATAAAAAATAATTTAAAAAAAAACTGAGGGAAGTAGCCAAAAACAGTGGTTAGAAAGCAATTTATTGGTAGAGACAATATCTTTGCTTGCAGATGGCATAATGTGATTTATAGAAAACCCTAAAGATTCCACAAATAAAATTGTTACAACTAATAAAGGAATTCAGCAAAGATGCAGAATACAGAATCAACATGCTAAGATGAGTTGTGTTCCTATATACTAAACAATGACTATTCTGAAAAGAAAATTAAGAAAACAATGCCATTTACAATAATATAGAAAATTATACCCTAACCAGTTTGTCTCAGTGGATAGAGCATCAGCCTGTGGACTGAAGGGTCCCAGGTTTGATTCCAGTCAATGGGTGTACCTTGGTTGCAGGCACATCCCCAGTGGGGAATGTGCAGGAGGCAGCTGACCAATGTTTCTCTCTCATCGATGTTTCTAACACTCTATCCTTCTCCCTTCCTCTCTGTAAAAAAATCAATAATATATATATATTAAAAATTATGAAATGTATAGGAATAAACTTAAGTAAGGAGGCAGAATATCTGAAAAATAAAAAAAATGTTTCTTAAAATTACAGAAAACAAGTAAATGGAAAGACATTTCATATTTGTAGAATGAAAAACTTACTATTGGCAGCATGTGAATACCACTTACAGTGAGCTGAAGACTCACACAATATCTATCATAATCACCACAATATTTCTAGCAGAAATAGAAAAATCCACCCTAAAGTTTATATGTAATCTCAAATGATCTCCAAAAATCAAATAATCTTTTTAAAAAAGAGCAAAGTTAGAGATCTCATACTTCCTGGTTTCAAAACTTACTGCAAACCTACAGTAATTAAAACATTTCTGGCTTAAATGCAGAAACATAGAGTAATAAAAAAGAATGATGTTTCCAGAAGTGAATGTTCACAAATATTTGAAATAATTTTTAACAAGTGTGCCAAGATTATTAAATGGAAAAAGGACAGTCCTTTGAACATATTTTCTTGGGAAGATCAGTAATAGAACACTTATTTTACATAAAAAATAACTCAAAATAAGAGAAAATACTTAACATTAAGAGCTAGAACTATAAAACTCTTAGAATAAAAATAGTGGGGGGGAACTTCATGACATTGGGTTTGGCAATGATATCTTGGATATAATATCAAAAGCATGTTGATTCCTCAAAAATTTAACATAGTGGTACCATTATGATCCAGCAACTTCACTTTTGGATATATATCCAACATATATGAAAGCAGGACCCCAAAATGTATTTGTATACCAATTTCATAGCAGCTTTATTCACAATAGTAAAAAGGTGGAAGCAAATCAAATGTCCATCCATGGATGAAAGGAGGAACAAAATTTGGCACGGGACCTTTTTAGACTTAAAAATGAATGAAATTTTTACATGTGTTACAGCATGGATAAATTTTGAAGATAATGTGCTAAGTAAAATAAGCCAGACACAAAATGACAAATATCACCTAGTTCCACTTATATGAACTACCTAGAAAACTCTATAATAATAAAAGCATAATATGCAAATTAACCAACCTGCCATCTGGATGAAGCCAGGGCTGCAGCCAGGGGATCCAGGCAGCTGCTGTGGCTGCAAGGGAGGGATCAAGGCAGTCACAATGGCTGCAAAGGCCTACTCTTGCACAAGTTTCATGCATTAGGCATCTAGTCAATTCATAAAGGCATAAAGTGTAATGGTGGTTGCCATGGGCTTGGGGTTGTAAGTACAGAGGTTCAGTTTGGGGTATAGGAAAAGTTCTGGTGATGGTGATAATGTTTGCAAAACAAGATGAATGCACTTCATGCCTCTGAACTGTACACTTAAAAATGGTTAAAATGAAAATGTTTTATCTTGTGTATATTTTAACACAATAAAAGAAATTTAAAAACTGTACTGTGGCTGCAAATATGAAAAAAATGAAGTTAAGGAGGAAAAAATGGATATTAGAAACCAGTTACATTGATGCTCAGTGGTTAGAATGTCGGTCCATGCTCTGAAGGGTTGTGGGTTTGATTGTTGCAGGATATATACCCAGCCCTGGTTGGACTACATGCAGAAGGCAGCCACTTGATGTGTTTTTCTCACATAGATATTTCTCTCTCTCTCTCTCTCTCTCTCTCTCTCTCTCTCTCTCTCTCTTTCTCCTCCTTGGGTCCCTCCCTTCCACTCTTTCTAAAACCCAGTGGAAAAAAATATCCTCTGGTGAGTATTAACAAGAACAACAAAAGAAACCAGTTATAAGTCTTTTAATTGTAGTCTCTACTCTCATGAACTTTTAATGTGTCCTAGGGGCTACTACAATGTCTTTTTAAAAAGTAAAATTTGCCAAAATATTGGCATCTTGGACCAGTATAAACAATAGGCCTGGTACCAAGGAAGTGAAACAAAGGGTTTACCTTTATTGACAAATACATAAATGTTCATAAGGAATGTAAATCAATGATTATTTAAGAGAAATAAAACTGGATTTGTAACTGAAGGCAAAGACCCCATAGAATGAATGTCTGTGTATCCCCCTAGAAAGGAGAAATATTTTAATTATGGAGGAGCAGAACCTAATGAAATATTGCCTCCCTAAAAGACACATACACTTGTGACATGTACTAGGCATGTTTTATTCAGTGTGTAGTACATTCTGTCAACATTTTGTAAGGAAGACAGGGAGAAAGGGGGACTAATTATTAGTTTTTACCCATTCTGGTAAAGGAATCATTTACCAGTGTATTTTTGTTATGATATCTTTATTACCTAAAGGATTTCTTCATATATCACAATAGGTAGAAGTGTTCTTTAATACCTAGGAGCCTCTCACTCATATAATAAGAACAATTGTTTATGTGAGCTGCTATAAATACTTATATACAATATGCTATCCAGAATAAAAAATATGTAGCACATTCTATTATATGAACCCCTGTGGCAATAGCCCTTACTAGTGTAAGTAGAAAGAGAGTATTGGTATGTCTCTAGTCTGGTTAAAATCATTTTCTGTGAGTCCTCAATGTTCTTGGTTCCTTGTAGCTTTTTGTTGCATTGAGATTTCCCACATATCACTACACCACAGACACCCTTATTATTAAGTCTTAGTCTCACTTTATACACTTCCTTGAAGAGCATTCTTAAGGATTTAGTCCTCAGGTGACCTCTGAAACCGAGTCTGTAATGCCATAGCTCCTTCTAACCAACACTCTGTCTCTGCTCTCTGCAGAGAATGACTTTATACTGCTCTGGCAGATGCAGTCACTCTTCATGCTATGAATACAACTACAGTTTTATTTAACTCCCCCACCTCTTTATGAGAAGAGTATTTTTCTGCTAGAAATTCAAACTGATATACAACATCTCCCACCCCACCAAGAAAACCTCTGAGGCATGCACACATGTTTGCTCACTGCCTTGACATTTTTCTATTTAATGCCATTTGTCAGACATAGAAACTGCATATTTTAACATTTAATAACTTTATGACCAATAACATATAGTTTAACCTTTCTGATAGAATTACAATGTTAGAGCATATGTAGCTATGTCTACCTCGCTTTAGTTTTATTTTTAAAGGCAGGAGAAAAATGGAGACCATTTTTCCATGGAGACCATTTTTCCATAGGTAATAGGGCCAGGGAGAGCCACCATCTCAAATTAGTAAATATTCAATATCTGGTTAGCCTGGATTCTAATAGTCAAAGAAGTGAAAGAATGTGTACATAAAAAGATAAAATACTCTAGTCAAAGTAAATAGCATTTAATCCCTCTGAATATCAGAGACTGGCCAAAAATTGGTAGCTTTTAGTAGAGTTCATTGAACATATTTGTTGATTGATTTCAGAGTGGAAGGAATAGGGAAAGAGAGATAGAAACATCAATGATGAGAGAGAACTATTGATTGGCTACTTCCTGCATGCCCCCAACTGGGGATGAAGCCTGCAACCTGGACATGAGCTCGGACCTGAAATTGAACCTTGACCTTTTTGTTCATAGGTTGTCACTCAATCACTGAACAACACTGGCCACAGGCAGTAGAGTTTACTTCAATCAATAAGTGCATTTACATTGCTGCCCCTATGAACCATGGAAATAAGTTTATCTGGAAGCATTCGTAGCCAGGAAATTTCAAGGACCATCAATATAAAGCAAAAGTTATAAAGGTAGATTGCTGGTGTTTGAATCTGCTTTATCAATAACTAGCCTTGTGCTCTTTGCTATGTCAGTTATTCTCTTTCTGACTATATTTCTTTATCTGTGAGAGAAAAATAGTACCTACTTCATTATGCTATTTTAAGAAGATGTATTATATTAATACATGAAAGGTACTTATAGAAGTACAAGCAAGACTTATAATTAATTTACTTATAAGTAAATTAATATTTACTTATAAGTAAATATTAATACATGAAAGGTACTTATAGAAGTACAAGCAAGACTTACAAGTAAGACTTATAAGTAAATATTAAAAGTTAAAATTGACATAATAATCATTGACATCAGCACCATGAATATATGCCAAAAACAGTAATAGGGGTGGTCTTTTCTACCAAAAAATTACATATTATAAAGTAAAATCAAGTAAAATAATATGACATCAGCACAAAGGTAGATCAATTGAATGGATTAAAAGTATACATATTATTGCATGTGGTAATTGAAGCATTTCATATTAGTGAGTAAATAATAAATTAGTCAATTCATTGGGCTGGCAAACTGATTAAGTATATGTAAACAAAATAAATTTAAAGCTCTACTTCATGAAATGTACCAAAATAAATAACAAATGACTTAAAGTGCCAAATATAATTAATGAAGACATAAAGCCCACACAGTTATATGTGAATTTGTACTTGTCTCAGAGAAGTTGTTTCTCTAGTTCAAAATCCAGGTGTCTCCAAGACCACTCTTACTTCTGATATCAACTTTGCAACTTTGCATGTTTTTGGTTTTACAAGACTACCTTCAGGTTCAAAATTTTACTAGAAAAATTCATAGAACTTGTAGAAGCTGTTATATTAGCAGTTATAGTTTATTATCATAAAAAGTTACTTATGAAAATCAACAATTAAAAAAGCACATAAGGCCAAAACCGGTTTGGCTTAGTGGATAGAGCATCAGCCTGCGGACTGAAAGGTCCCAGGTTCGATTCTGGTCAAGGGCATGTACCGTGGCTGCGGGCACATCCCCAGCAGGGAGTGTGCAAGAGGCAGCTGATCAATGTTTCTCTCTCATCGATGATTTTCTATCCCTCTCTCTTCCTCTCTGTGAAAAATCAATAAAATATGTATTTTTTAAAAGCACATAAGGCCCAGCCAGCATGGCTCAGTAGTTGAGCATGGGCCTATGAACCAGGAGGTCACCATTCAATTCCCCATCAGAACACATGCCCAGGTTGCTAGCTCGATCCCCAGTAGTGCAGGAGGCAATTGATCAATGATTCTCTCTCATTATTGATGTTTCTGTCTCTCTCTCCTTCTCCCCTCCTCTCTGAAATTAATAATAAAAATATATTATTTAAAAAGGCACATAAAGTAAGCTTCAGGAAAGTTCTAGACATGAGCTTCTCATTGTCCTTTCCCAGAGTCCAGTGGACATTGGAAATTTTTCTAAGCAAAGATGTGTGACAATATGTATGGGCCAGTGCCAATCAGAGAAGCTAACCTAAGCCTTGGCACTCAGAGATTTTGGTAGGGCCCCAGTCACAAAGACATACTTTACTGTCTTTAAGAATGACCTTAGTCTTTAGGCCTTCCAGAGGTTGAATTGATACCACATAGTCTGAGCACCTTTCCCCACCATAAATCACATTATTTGCATAGACTATTTGGTGTTGCCCAAGGCTCTCACATAAGCAAAAACATCCTTATCAGACAAAACATTCCAAGGTTTCAGAGGGCACCTCTCAAGAGCAAAGATCAAACCTCAAAGCAAATCTATTTTTGTGTAAGGTTAATCTTTCATGGCTCATCTATATGAAAGAGTAATAGATTTGGTTACAAAGAAATTTACAAGTTCTAGATATTTAATAGCATGGGGAAATAAAGACAAAGTAAACAAATTGAAAAATATAGTCAGGCAACATAAAACAACATTTTGGTCAATGACATATCACATATGCAATGATGGTCCCATAGGGTTATAATAGAGCTGAATTTCCTGATAAAAATGAAAGGATATGTGGTTCAAAATATTTTTTCTATGACAAGAACAATATTTGTGGTGCTCGGCAGTTGATTCCCTATTAGAACACCTCAATTTTATATGCATATCTTAAATCCTTGTAAATCAACCACTAACCTGCTTTGGAACAGAGGAGCTGTACCCCAGTGCTACCTACACAAAGGATGCTACAACCCTCCCAAATCTAGCCTAATGGTCTTCAGAATACATTGTTGTAAATTCTTTGTTGAGGACCTAAGATCCTGTATGAACACAGGTTCATAGGAGCTGCCTTAGCAAATATTGAGTGTCACTGGCACTTTAGTAAAAGCTGTCTGTGGTAGGATGCAGCTAGCCTGATCCTGTACTTTGGAAATATTTTCAGGTTCTAATGATGTAAAATATAGATAAGTTTCATGTCTTCCATCATTTCAATGCTAGAAAGAGCTCTTTGTCCCACATGGGGTGAATGGAGGAGAAAAAAAAAGCACACCCAAAAAACAAAACCCCCATGAATTTCCAAAGTCAAAATACTGGTATTGAGTCCTCAGTTCTACACCCTCTCCATGTTAAACACCCTATTTTTAAACGAATACCCAAAATTTTCTTAATATGATCATTGCTTCAACATGCAATAGCCAAAAACACATTGCCACAATAACCCCTATGTTTCTTTATCTCTCTATCTTGGTGTCTAATTCCTATAGCTCCACAGACCCCCTTTCACTCCCTAGTGACAGTCCCTGTTATGGTGATCTATGCCTCACCCACTCAGTCTCCTTAATATTTCTAATCAATTCAGCTGACACCCTGTCAAAGGAGTAGCACTGACAGCATGGACAGCTTCAGTTTCAATATCTAATGCTGCCAGAAGGAAGCAGAGCAGGGTGTAGGGGGTTGTGGGACACTATTTATAAATCTACAATATTGTATAATAATGACCTTCAATTTTTTTCAGTAATTATTCACTTATTCATTCAGAAAACTTCCAATACTACAAACTCCATTCATGGTAAGTGCCCTATACAGGTGCGGCATTTTTTTTTATATCATATTTTTACTGTACCTTTTCTAAGTTTGGATGAACCGATACTAAAGTTACAATTGACCACAGTACTCATATAGTAACATGTTGTACAGGCTTGCAGCATAGGAGCAATAAGATGTACCATACAGTCTAGGTATGTAGTAGGTTATACCATATAGGTTTGTGTAAGTGCATCCTATGATGTTTTCAAAGTGATGAAATTGTCTGATGATGCATTTCTTGCAACATACCTCCATTATTGAGTGAGTCATAACTGTACTTCAAATATGGTGGATGAAATGTAAGCATTCTTAACATATAAAAACTTCTTACAAATAACAAACATGAATGACTTAATGATGATAATAAAATAGCTGACATTCAACAAACTATAGAATTTTGCATAGAATTATTGATTTAATCTTCACAAAATATTATGTACTAGGTACTATAATTATTTCTTATATATGAGGAATGGGAAGGAAAAAAGAAGTGTTATAAAATAATTTTCTGAACGAAACACAAAATTAATAGAAGAAGGAAAGCCTATTATACATGGCTAAGTGTTCACAAAAATGTAAACTTAAATTATAATTAAAATATTTTTTCATTTAAATACACGATGATGAAAATATTGGTAATGCTTAATTTTTATAAGTTTAGATGAACCAGTATTTGCCATTGTTACAATTATTTTCATTTTCATTATATTTAATCAAAATTTGAATTTTACTGAGTGTACTTTGGTAGCCTAACTTTTACCATATGATGTTATTATTTCCATTAAACTGAAATATTTGGAAAATGATTGATTTAACATAACTGCATAACATTTACATCATTAGATCTAAATATTTGGATGGTTTGATTAATTGTATCTTGAAATCTAAATGGCCTTTTTTTCCTAAACTGCATTTTATATATATATATTTTTTAGATTATAGCTTAGAGAGGCAAATGTGCATTTTGGGTATGGTAGAAATGAAAGAGCAAAGAATAATGTCAAAACTCTTTTTCATCAACAGATACACACTTTCTCATGTTGTGGAACATAAAAGAAAACCTAGCCTTGGATATCTCTCCCATTAGATTTCATCTTCTAAAGGTACTTTTTAAAGATACTAATATCCTTATGTAGGCAAAAATGAGGTGCCATGCCACTAATTTTTCAAACTAAATAATTTTAGCACATGCTTTTCTCCAAGAAAAGTTAGCCTGGAATACCTTCTGAACTTGAGCAAGAAAAGTGAGAAAATAAAAGGGAATGAGTCAGAGAGGGTGTCAGCAAACTACTTCCTTCATACATTTTACTAATATTTGTCTATGCATCAACATTATACACTTATCTTAGTGCCCTTTAAAGTAAAAAAGAGCCATATAATAGAGCCATAGGGAGGAGAGGAATACTAGGTGAGACCTGATACTTTTTAAAGATACTAATATCCTTATGTAGGCAAAAATGAGGTGCCATGTCACTAATTTTTCAAACTAAATAATTTTAGCACATGCTTTTCTCCAAGAAAAGTTAGCCTGGAATACCTTCTGAACTTGAGCAAGAAAAGTGAGAAAATAAAAGGGAATGAGTCAGAGAGGATGTCAGCAAACTACTTCCTTCATACATTTTACTAATATTTGTCTATGCATCAACATTATACACTTATCTTAGTGCCCTTTAAAGTAAAAAAAGAGCCATATAATAGAGCCATAGGGAGGAGAGGAATACTAGGTGAGACCTGACATTTTCATCTTTCTTTTCCTACAATATTGTTAGTCCCATTCCTTCTTGTTTTCTAGATTTATAAGGACTAAATAAGACTTAAGAAATTATCTTCTATACTCCATTCCCTACTTTTCAAAACAGCAAGAACATATAATGTAAATACTTTCTAATGAAATGATTCCATAGTCTGCTTAAAAACTACTTAGTGTAGTTTTAACAGACATCATTGCTGGTAAATCCTTTTTATGTCCATCCTTATTGCTTTCTTATAATACTAGTTGGAAATATTATAAAACATAGCCATTATTGATTCATCTCACATAACATAAAAGTTGAACCCTCTCCCTTTTATCAGAAAGTCATGTCTGCATTCTTGCAAATTAGCACTGTTAACAATGATCTTTAGGTGCTCAGCATAATGACTATAGTTGTTGCTACCATATTGTATGCCTGCATGTTTAAGGCATTTCAGAAATAAACTTGCAGCATCATTTTCTAATATAAAAGTCAAATAATAACAGTCTTATTTAACATGGTTTGACTTTGGAAATAAATCTATTTTGTTTGTGGCTTAACAACGTTAAATCCAGTAGGTGTCTATACATTGAGTTTATTTTATTTTATTTTTTATTGTTTAAAGTATTACAAATAGTAGTATATATGTTTCTTGTTTTTTTCTCCCATTGACCTCCCCGCCTGCCTTTCCAATCTCCCAGCTCATGACCTCTCCTGCTCCCCACCCAGTGTCTTCTGTCCCATGGTTATGCTTTTATGCATGCATACAAGTCCTTCCGTTGATCTCTTGCAATACCCTCCCCCAATCTCCCCTACCTTCCCGCTGTAGTTCGATAATCTGTTCCATGGTTCCTTGCCTCTGTATCTATTTTTATTTCCCCCAATTTCTTTCTTTAAAAAAATCTTGCCTCTGCAGACTGGAAATCAACATACAAGCGCAAGAAGTGTTTGAGAACCAACTTCAATGACCAACAGTTCTGAGACCCAGCTTCAATGTCAAACTGTTTTTTATGTGTGCATGCCAGCAATGGTATCTGGATGGTGGACAGATGTTGGCAATGCAGGTCTGACCCTCTGTTATTTGGTCCTGGGTAACCTGCAGCATCACACAGCTGCTGACTGGTACCGTGGCAATGCATCATCAGCATCTTCCATCTCTGGACTGTCTCTCCTCTTGTTTTCTTGGTTGGAGCAGACCTGTCAACTCCTCTCTGTTGCAAAAATCCACATGGTCTTGGTGTTGCTTTCTGAAAATATACAAACATATTCTCGACCAAAAGTTAATGAAGGAATCTTTTCTATAAATTTGAATTGGGATCCGTTTCATTTTTGCCCAGTCGATTTTCCTTTAGTTTATTTTGACACCATGCTGTTAGTATTTGGCTATTTTGACACCATACTGTTAGTATTACAAATAAAAATTAATTTTCTGAAGTAAACATTTCCTGGGTGTACTTTACTTACAAGATTTTTTCCTTACATGATATTATCCTACCATCCTCCTCTTTTTCTTTTTTTTTCTTTTTTGATTAAAGGGGGCTTTGGGAAATTTTATAATGCAGTCTTCAGAACTTTAAGTTTTAATTTTTTGCACAGGAATATGACTGCTTTAGGTTCATTGCATGTTAAGCCATTTTACCATTATATAAACTACCAATAGAAATTTTAGCTAATAGTTTAGGAACAGCTTTTTGTCCAGTACAATTAAATTTTCTTGAATATTCACTTATTTCAATTAGTGGATTTAAATTAATCTGAAATGCATACATATGAGCATAACCAATGAATGAAAGACTCTGGGGTGGGGAAGGAGGCAGGTGGGGACATGTGCTGGGGGGTAGGGGAGGCTGGGGGGAGGATTTTGGGGGGGAGGAAAACATATGTACTACTATTAAATATAAGTTATATTGTAAATAAAATTTTTAAAAAAGATAAAAAAGATTTAAAATAAAATAAAATAAATAAATTAATCTGAAAACTTTATTACTATTCTACTGTCAAATTTAATATTCTAACCACCATCTTAGTTTACCCTGTAAATATCAATGGAAAGGATTGCTTGCATTCTTGAGTAGGCCCTGAGCATTCCTGGTGCTAGGCTGGTTTTGGATATAAGGCAACTGTTGTCAGCTAAGTCTCTGTTACCTGGGTCTCGATCTGAGCTGGGCTAAGTCTCTGTTACCTGGGTCCTGGTCTGTGGTGGGTGTGGGAAATGAGGCAGCCATAGGGGTAATAGACCTCCCTCAGAAGGAGTGAAGGATTAGGTTCCTGCAAGGTTGGGGGGAGAGGTTCTATGCTCCTCATCTGTGGACCCCCAAGTTCACTCCTGATGGCCACTCTGCAACTGTGCCTGTATTAGGTTGTTCCTTCTCTGAGGAATCTTACCCGTCTCTGGCTAAGCAGCCATCTTCCGGGGCCAAGCAGGGTGGTATGAGGTTCAGTTCTGTCTCCTTGGTAGCCTATGCCCCCATGACCTCCATGCCCAGCATCTGCAGTGGGTTCCCCTCACCTGCTGGCGGGGCCACGGCACTGGTCACTTAGCTTGCGCATTTTATTTAGATGCTGCAAAGCAGGTTTTTTTGTAGTAATAAATGATCATTTTCTTGAATGTCTATTCATTCTTGAAGTATTAACATAATTGTTTTCCTCTTTGATTCTGGTGTTTTTCAGGTGCTCCTTCTACCTTCATTGCCACAGAGAAGGGGATTGCACAGCAGAAATAAAGAAAAAAAAGAGGAAATACTTAGGTTTTTTTTTCAAGTGATAGACTTTAATAGGTCTCAATCAAAGAAGATTAAGATTGCCAATTCACTATTTTTTCTTTCCATATCATAAAATAAAGATTTCTGAAAATAGGAAGATGTGGTTCAAGTTAGAGGGAAAGACACAGGTGGTTCTTTGGATGGAAGCTGGTTCCTTGTTATTCCCTAGGTTAACTGTGGCTCAGGATGGGGGGGGGGGGAAATAATCAAAACTTCACCTAGGTTAGTGGAATGCAAGAATAGAGGATATATATGCAACTATTCTTTTTTTAAATTATTTTTTATTGATTTTTTGCAGTATAATAGTAGTACATGTTTTCCTTTCCCCCTCCCCCTTATCCTCCCCCCAGCCTCCCCCACCCACCAGCACATATCCCCAGCTTCCCCCCTCCCCGCCCCAGTGTCTTTCATTCATTGGTTATGTTCATATGCATGCATACAAGTCCGTCAGTTGATCTCCCCCCGCATCTGCCTCCCATCCACCCAAGCCTCCCCCTGTAGCTTGACAGCCTGTTCAAGGCCATCCTGCCTCTATATCAATCACTCTCCCCTGTTTCTTTTCTTCAAAAATATGTTGCCTCTGCATACTAGAAATAAATGTATAAGAACAAAAAGTGTTTCAGTCTCGGTTTCAATGTCCAACTTTTCTGAGTCCCAGTTTCAGTGTCAAATAATTCATTATGTGTATAAGTCAGCAATGGTATCCAGATGGTGGACATATCGTGTCAATGCATGATCCATCCTCTCTGGTTTGGTCCTGGGCTGCCTGCAGACATGCACAGCTGCTGACTGCTAGTATGGCAAGGTGTCGTCAGTGTCCCCCATCTCTGGACCATCCTCGTGACTGGAACAGATCCATCAGTTCCTCACCATCGCAGGAACCCACATGGTCTTGGAGTTGTTCTCCAATGTGTTTGTGTGTACAAACACATTCTCGACCAAAAGTAAACAAAGGGATCCTCTATGCAAAATAGACTTGGGATTCTTTTTAATTTTTGCCTAAATGATTTTCCTTTGGCTTATTTTGACACCATGTGTGTTTTTTCATGGGTGTCCTGCTATTGTTTTTACAAATGGAATTTACTTTACTGGAGTAAGAATTTTCTAGATGTATTTTACTTACTCGATATTTGTTTTTTGTCCCTTACATGATATTACCCCGCTGTCCCCTCCCCTTTTTTGATTAATGGGGACTTTTGGAAATTTTCTATTGCAGTCTTGATAATTTTAAATTTTAATTTTTGCACACAAAGTGACTGATTTAGGTTCTTTGGATGTTAGGCAATTTTACAGAGACATGAACTACTAATAGATTTTTTAGTTAATGTTTTAGGAAAAGCTTTTTGTCCAGTACACTATAATTTTCTTGAGTATTCTCGTATTTCACTTGGCCAATTTAAATTAATCTGAAAACTTGATTACTATTTTCCTGTCAATTTTAATACTCAAGCAGAAATCTTAGTTTACCCTGTGAATACTAGTGGAAAGGAATATTTGCAATTTTGAGTAGGTCCCGAGCATTCCTGGTAATAGACTGAATTTAGATATAGAGCAGCTATTGCTGGCCGAGTCTCTGTCTGCCACCTGGGTCCCCGTATGAGTTGTGTGTGGGAGGCGAAGCAGCCGTGGGGGTAGGAGACCTCCCTTAGGAGGGTTGAGAATTCAAACCCCTGCAAGGTTTGTGGATGAGGGTCTGTGCCCCACCTCTGTTGACCTTTTAGTTCTCTCCTGTTGGCCCCTCTGCGACTGTGCCTGTCTTAGGTTGTTCCTTCCCTGAGGAATCTTACCCGTCTCTGGCTAACCAGCCATCCTCCGGGGCCAAACAGGGTGATGTGAGGTTCAGTTCTGTCTCCTTTGTCGTCTATGCCCCCCTGTGGCCTCCTCGTCCAGTACCTGCCTTGGGGTCCCCTCGCCTGCTGGCGGGGTCCTGGTACTGATCACATATCTCGGGGGACCCAGGTTTCTTCTCCAGAGAGGGCCCAGCTCACACCATTGGTCGAGATACAGATCCATGGTGCCAGCTGCCCAAAGGCTTCAGCCACAGCTCGAACTGAAAACTCTGGCATCAGCTGTGTGTATTTGGATAGTAACAAGAAGGTCCCTCTTGTCAGAAAGGGCAAGAAGGGCCAATATAGAATGCTCGGATGCCTTCCCAGTGCCTTAATTCCTTCTGAAAGGGGTTAATTTCTTTCCTATTCTTTTTTAAGTTGCTTCCCAACATTCAAAGAATTAGTTTGTAAGTTTATTTGGGATAATTGTATAATATGCTGTTGTCAAATATCAAATATTATAATGACATTGTAGAATAATATCATGTAAGGGTATTATGGTGTCATGGGAGGTTAAGCAGGGCCTAGCCTAAGGACTGGTCTCCATAGGATATGACAAGCTCTAGGCCATGTCAATTCAATGTCAGACTAGCTGCCATTTTTTTATAATTTTATATAAACTTTGTCAGGGATGTAAAAACACAAATCACTTACCTCAGTTCAAGAGTTCAAGTATATTGACTTTTCCACTTACTCTCACCACCTGCCACTTACCCTGAGGTTTGACATTCTGATGGACTTTTCTCAGTCTCTGGATCTATTCTTGTTCATCAGTCTATGTCATTGATTGTATTCCTCAAATGAGTGAGATCATGTGATATTTGTCTTTCTCTGCCTGGCTAATTTCACTTAGCATAATGCTCTCCAAATCCATCCATGTTGTTACAAATGGTAGGAGCTCCTTCTTTTTTTCCGCGGCGTAGTATTCCATTGTGTAAATGTACCATAGTTTTTTGATCCACTCATCTGCTGATGGGCACTTCAGCTGTTTCCAAATCTTAGCTATGGTAAATTGTGCTGCTATGAACATAGGGGTACATATATCCTTTCTAATTCGCCTTTCTAATTTCTTGGGGTATATTCCTAGAAGTGGGATCACTGGGTCGAATGGGAGCTCCATTTTTAGTTTTTTGAGGAATCTCCATACTGTTCTCCACAGTGGCTGTACTAGTCTACAATCCCACCAGCAGTGCACAAGAGTTCCTTTTTCTCCGCATCCTCGCCAGTACTTCTCGTTTGTCGATTTGTTGATGTAAGCCATTCTGATAGGTGTGAGATGGTACCACATAGTCGTTTTGATTTGCATCTCTCAGATAATTAGTTACTTTGAGCAAGTTTTCATGTGTCTCTGGGCCTTCCTTTTGTCTTCTTTCGTGAAGATTCTATTTAGGTCTGTTGCCCATTTTTTTTATTGGATCATTTGTCCTCCTTTTATTGAGTTGGGTGAGTTGCCTGTAGATGCTTGAGATTAAACCTTTATCACTAATAACATTTGCAAATATGTTCTCCCATACAGTGGGTTTTCTTGTTGTTTTGTTGATGGTTTCTTTAGCTGTGCAAAAGCTTTTGATTTTGATGTAGTCCCATTTGTTTATTTTCTCTTTAGCTTCCATTGCCCTCGGAGCTGTATCATCAAAGAAGTTCTTTTGGCATATGTCTGAGATTTTTCTTCCTGTAGATTCCTCTAATATTTTTATGGTTTCCTGTCTTACGTTTAAGTCCTGTATCCATTTTGAGTTTATTTTTGTGTATGGTGTAAGTTGGTGCTCTAGTTTCATTTTTTTGCATGTATCTGTCCAATTTTCCCAACACCATTTATTGAAGAGACTGTCTTGACTCCATTTTATGTTCCTGCCTCCTTTGTCAAATATTAATTGAGCATAGTGGATTGGGTTGATATCCGGATTCTCTATTCTATTCCATTGATCTATATGTCTGTTCTTGTGCCAGTACCACGCTGTTTTAAGAACAGTAGCCTTGTAATACAGCTTGAAATCTGGTATGGAAATCCCACCGACTTTGTGCTTCTTTCTAAGGATTGCTGTGGCTATTCGGGGCCTTTTTTTGTTCCAGATGAATTTTTGGAGAGTTCTTTCTAGGTCTGTGAAATATGCCATTGGTATTTTAATGGGGAGTGCATTAAATTTATAGATTGCTTTGGGTAGTATGGACATTTTACTTATGTTGATTCTCCCAATCCATGAACATGGAATGTTCTTCCACCTGTTTACATCTTCCTCTATCTCTTTTTTCAGTGTCCTGTAGATTTCCACAAATAGATCTTTTACCTCCTTAGTTAAGTTTATTCCTAGGTATCTTAATTTTTTTGGTGTGATGGTAAATGGGATTGCTTTTTTAGTCTCTCTTTCTGTAAGTTCACTATTAGTGTATAGAAATGCCATAGATTTCTTGGCATTAATTTTGTAGCCTGCTACATTGCTGAACTCATTTATTAAGTCTACTAACTTTTTTATGGAGTCTTTCGGGTTTTTTATGTACAATATCATGTCATCTGCAAATAAGGATAGCTTAACTTCTTCTTTTCCAATTTGGATGCCTTTTATTTCTTCTTCTTGTCTAATTGCAATGGCTAATACTTCCAGTACTATGTTGAACAGGAGTGGTGAAAGTGGGCAACCCTGTCTTGTTCCTGTTCTTAGGGGAAATGGTTGTAGTTTTTGCCCATTGAGTATGATATATGCTGTGGGTTTATCGTATATGGCTTTTATTATGTTGAGGTATGATCCTTCTATTCCTACCTTATTGAGAGTTTTTATTAAGAAAGGATGTTGGATTTTGTCAAATGCTTTTTCTGCATCAATTGATATGACTATGTGATTTTTATCTCTCAATTCGTTTATGTGATGTATCACATTTATTGATTTGCGGATATTGTACCATCCTTGCATTCCTGGGATAAATCCTACTTGGTCGTGGTGTATGATCTTTCTGATGTACTGCTGGATCCGATTTGCTAGAATTTTATTGAGGATTTTGGCATCTATATTCATGAGGGATATTGGCCTGTAATTCTCTTTCATTGTGTCGTCTTTATCTGGTTTTGGTATTAGGGTGATGCTAGCTTCATAGAAGGAGTTTGGAAGTTTTCCATCCTCTTGAATTTTCTGGAATAGTCTGAGGAGTATAGGTTTTAGTTCTTCCTTGAATGTTCGGTAAAACTCCCCTGTGAAGCCGTCTGGCCCTGGGCTTTTGTTTGCTGGAAGCTTTATGATGACTGCTTCAATTTCTTCTACATTTATTGGTCTATTGAGTTGTTTAGATTCTTCCTGATTGAGTTCTGAGAGATTATATTTTTCTAGAAATATATCCATTTCCTCCAGGTTGTCCAGTTTGTTGGAGTAGAGTTGTTCATAGTTTTTTAAACAATCCTTTGTATTTCAATGGGGTCTGTTGTTATTTCACCTCTTTCATTTCTGATTTTATTTATTAGGGTCCTCTCTCTTTGCTTCTTGGTGAGTCTGGCTAGGGGTTCATCAATCTTGTTTATCCTTTCAAAGAACCAGCTCTTGGTTTCGTTGATTTTCTGTATTGTTTCTTTGGTCTCTTTGTCATTTATTTCTGCTCTGATCTTTACTATTTCCTTCCTTCTGCTTACACTGGGCTTTTCTTGTTTCTTTCTTTCTAACTCTTTGAGTTGTTGGGTTAGATAATTTATTGCCGTTGTTCCTAGTTTTTTGCAGTAGGATTGTAGAGCTATGAACTTCCCTTTCAGAACTGCTTTCACTGTGTCCCATAGATTTTGTATTGTTGTTCTATCATTGTCATTTGTTTCCATGATGTTTTCTATCTCTTCCTTAATCTCTCTAGTAACCCAGTCATAGTTTAATAGCATGCTGTTTAGTCTCCATGTGTTCGATTTCTTTGGATTGTTTCTATTGTAGTTGATTTCCAGCTTTATGCCACTGTGATCTGAGAATATACTTGATATGATTTCTATCTTCTTGAATTTGAAGAGACTTTGCCTATGACCTAATACATGGTCTATCTTTGAGAATGACCCATGGGCACTTGAAAAGAATGTATATTCTGTGGCTTTGGGGTGAAATGATCTGAAGATGTCAATTAATTCCATCTGGTCCAGTGAGTCATTGAGAATTGATGTTTCTTTACTGATTTTTTGTTTAGAGGATCTGTCCAATGGTGATAATGGGGTATTAAAGTCTCCTACTATGATTGTATCGCTGTCTATCTCTCCCTTGATGTCCTCTAGGAGTTTTTGTATATATTTGGGTGCTCCTGTATTGGGTGCGTATATGTTTACAAGAGTTATTTCTTCTTGTTGAATTGCTCCCTTTAGTATTATGAAGTGGCCTTCTTTATCTCTTGTTATGTCCTTCACTTTGAGATCTAATTTGTCAGATATAAGTATGGCTACCCCAGCTTTTTTTTCATTTCCATTCGCCTGAATAACTTTTTTCCAACCTTTCATCCTCAGTCTGTGTGCGTCTTTTTTTCGGAGGTGGGTTTCTTGTAGACAGCAGATACATGGGTTGTGTTTTCTTATCCAGTCTATTACCCTATGTCTTTTGATTGGAGCATTTAACCCGTTTACATTTAAAGTTATTATTGATAGGTGCTTATATGTTGCCATTTTTGTTCTTTGCCCCTGTGATCCTTCTTCGCTTCCTATTTCTTTTTACAGCAGATCCTTTAGCATTTCTTGCATTGCTGGTTTGGTGGTGACCAATTCCCTTAGTCCTTTTTTATCTGTGAAGCTCCTGATTTGACCTTCAATTTTGATTGAGAGCCTTGCTGGGTACAGTATTCTAGGATTCAGACCCTTCCTTTGCCTGACTTTGTAGATTTCATTCCACTGCCTTCTGGCCTGATAGGTTTCTGTTGAGAGATCACTTGTTAGTCTGATGGGTGTTCCTTTGTAGGTGACTTTTTGTCTCTCTCTGGCAGCTTTTAAGATTCTTACTTTGTCATTGGTTTTTGCCAATTTAATTATAATGTGCCTTGGCGTAGGTCTTTTGGGGTTTATTTTGCTTGGGACTCTGTGAGCTTCTTGGATTTGTGTGGGTTTTTTCTTTCCTATACCAGGGAAGTTTTCTGTCATTATTTCTTCCAACAGGTTTTCTATTCCTTGCTCAGTTTCCTGTCCTTCTGGAAGCCCAATTATACGGATGTTGTTTTGTTTCATGTTGTCCCAAAGTTCTCTTAGGCTCTCCTCCTGCTTTTTAATTTTTTTTTCTAGTAGCTGCTCTACTTGGTTATTTTTTCCTACCTGGTCTTCTAGCTCACTGATGCGATCCTCTGCTTCTTCTAGTCTACTCTTAATACTTTCTATTGAGTTCTTTACTTCAGCAATGTCACTTTTCATTTCTTCTTGGCTCCTCTTCATTTCTTCATGGCTCTTCATCATTTCTTCCTGGGTCTTCCTCATTTCCTCTTGGTTCTTACTCATATTATCAAATTTGTCTTCCATTCTTTTCAGCCACCTTATGACCATTTCTCTGAATTCTTTCTCTGACAGGTTGTTAACTTCCATTTCGTTTACCTCCTTTTCTGGTGAGCCTTGCTTTTCTTTCATATGTGGGCTATTTCTTTGTCTTCCCATGGTCTCTCTTCTCTGTGTGTGGTTATGTAGTTCTCACTCTCCTGCGTTGATTTAAAGGCACAAAATACAACACAACCAGGTGCAATGCACCAGGCACTGAACCGGAATGTAGTCAAAGTAATTGTAATTCCAAATAAAGGTGACCGCCAGAGAAAGGCAAATTCGGTGATAGGTGGGAAAAAAGAAAGAGAACCTCCCCCAGACCCACACAGACACTCACACACCCACACTCACACAAAAAAGAAAGAGACCCCCACACACACATACACTCACAAAAAAGAAAGACAGGAATGCCAAAATGATAATGGGAAAAGGGGGAGAAGAAAAAAAAAGAAATAAAAGGAGTAAATTATAAATGTGGGGTGAAAACTCCTATAGGACAGCCCTTAATCCGAACCAAACCTGCAACAAGTACTTGGAGATTGATACAAATTACATACAACTACTAATATCAAGAGAGGTGAGGGAACACAGAAGCAAAAATCTATCTCAAAAACAATGCAGGTGAGGACAACAAAACAAGAAACAACACCAAAAATAAAAATAACCCCCCCTACAAGACAAACCAAAATAACAGAATAAGCAAATCAATCTCATAAACCTGCTTAAAAAATCAATATAATCAACAGTCAAGTAAACAACAACAACAGGACAGGGCTAAAAACACTTTAAGATAGTGAAGTCAGAGCAGTTAGAGGTATATATGCACTTGGATTAGGTGGTTAGAGATTAGATATATCAGTGGGGTGAAATTTTAACAGGGGGTAAGGCTAAAGAATTAGGTAAATCTAAAGCGGGAAAAGTGTAAGGGAAACAAGGCACTAAATAGGGAAAGGTTAGCCAGAGAGTGGTGGTATAAAGGTGAAGTTGAGGTAGAGTAAAAGATACTAAAGTGTAGATGAAAATAGACTGTATTCCCAAGGTCGAAGAGAAAATATAATCAATTCCCTGTCACATAAGAGTCAATTTGTGATTTGGCCCCTGGGTGGCAGTGTTTCTAGATTGACTTCTGGGTCTATTGGTCCTCTTTATCCTGAACTAAACAATACTGCCTCTCTAATGGTGACTGCTGTTTTAGCAGCCAGAATCCTCCCAAAATCTTTCGGGCTTCCCCCCTCTGTCAGGTCCAAACCGATTGCGCTCCAGGGATCAACTCTGCCACCAGCTCCAAGGGCCCTCTCCCAAGTTCACCAGCTTCAACAGCCACAGATTCTATTTCAGGTGCAGATTTCCAGGTTTTGAGTTCCAAGGTCCAGATCTCCCAGACTGCCAGCCCCCTCAGTTTCGCGCCCAAAGTACCCCCAGGGAAATCTGACCTTTCCGAGCTGGAGTTTAGCGCTCCCTGGGCTCTGCGCGCCTCCGCGCCACCTGGGCGCCGGTGCTCCGGGAGCCCCAGCGGTGCAGCCCAGCGGTACTGCGTACGGCAGCTGTATGTTTTCCGGCTCCTCTCGTTCAAGATGTCGTGGTCCGCCTCCGCGCGCCTCCTCGCGCAGTTGGCTCAGGGAGAGAACCCAGCAGTACTGGGGCCGCTCAGGCTAGGGAGGCCAGCCCAGCAGTCCTCTATCTTCTCCTGGTGCACAGCTGTCCCCCTAGTCGTGGACAAATGCTCCCTGCACGACTTTTAGCTGCTCCCTCCCTCTGCCCTGTGAGCAGATTCAGATCGAATCCCTCCGTTCCGCCGCCATTTTTTTTCCTATATGCAACTATTCTTGGTTAAATTTGAAAAGGTAACAAGACACCAAGGTTTTGTTATTATTTACATTGTATAAGACTAATGTACATTAGCACTGTGAATCTGGATCAGTGTGCGCAAAATCAAATTCATACAGGGACATGTTGGATAATAAAAATGTGTGAGATAACTTTTCCAAAGACACTAAAGTTTGGTGATACTAGGTTAAATTCAAAGTATATGTTCCATTGAAACTACAGGTAGCTACTCACTTTCAGTCAGTTTTTATCAGACGTTGCCTGCTCTTGCAATTTTGTAAAAGACGCCGAAATCAGATTTCTTATGTTAAATGTCTCATTTTTTAAAACAAATGTAAGCCAAACAAATAGGTCCATGGGTTAGATGTGACCCATGGTTCATCAGTGAGTGATCTCTGTTTCAAGAACAATAGTTTAAGATAATCTTAGAATATCTCTTGCTAAGATGTGACAAGAAATAAACCTGGAAAAGTCATTAGGCATGGTAGAGAGAGTTACAGATCTGAATAAGTCTATGGTAAAGAACTTCAGAGAATACAGCTTGATCTATATGTTCTGATAGGGATATGAAAATATGCCAACATGGAGAGATAATACCAAAGACTTTCCCCTCTATATTTTGTGAAAACATGAACTCCATAGAATTTATACAAAACTGAAAAAAGTGGAGAGAATTTTCAAAAATAGACTGAGATTACATTATGAACATCTAGGAAACTGAATCATTAAGAATGATTATGTTCAATTGTAGAAAAATAAGGTATGTGTCTTGCCTATCTGAATTTTAAGGTAGTGATTAACATTGTCTATAAAAACAAAAAAAAATCTCACATTGAGTATGAGATTCTATGAAAAAAGTGAATGGAGACTTGGAGACATCCAGTTTCAAGATGGTAGACTAGTAAATGATAAAATCTGTCATCCCTCACCACATATAAACCAAATAAATAATTTAATATCATTTAAAAATCAAAAAATATTTTCACAATTGAAAACGAAAAATAAAATTTCTGTGGAGCAGACACTGTGAGTCATCTCTAACAGAAGGAAGAATAGAGGGTTTTATATAGGCAACATCACTCCAAATACTATGAAAATCAAGCATAGCTACTAATACACCAACATAGCCTACACTATATATAAAAGAATTATGTGACAGAAAAGTGACTCAGATCTAACAATCTAACAACAAATATCTAAGGAAAACTTAACCCTATGGAATAGTGTCTCTAAATTCAACAAATGGCAAACTTCAACCTAAGGATAGATAGATGAGATAGATAGGTAGATAGATAAATAAATATATAATAGATGGTTAATAGCTAGATACCAAAATTAGTGAAATTATCTGAATCAAAAAGAAGGAGCAAGTGATTGAGACAAAAGCAAATGTTTATTAAAACAAACAGTTACAGATCTTGAACAAGCTCAATAAAAGGCAAAATATATCTAAAGGGGAAAAGATAAATTAACAAAATCAGCTGCCATACCATACTGAGAAGTTCTGTAATCTGGCAGAAATAATAGAAAGATTAAAAATATATAATAAAAATTAAGAGGGGTCCCTGTCTGTGCAATGCAGCAGGTCAGTAGGCAGGAAATGATGACTGGCTGAAGGAGCTGGTTCTGTTGCTGTTGCAGGCTAAGTGGGGAAGACACTACACGTTGCACAGTTGGGACCATTGCCGGAGCCTGAAGACACTTTTCTGCCATCACAGTTAAAACTCATTTAACACTTAAAAATATTGAGGGAGAGACAAAATGGTGGTGACACAGACAGAAGTGTCCTGAGCCCTGTCGCGGAGCAGATAGAAAGAACAGCTGAAATGAATAACATCCAACCTGAATTGGCAAAAGAAGCTCAGTGGCTCAGGGCACTGCAACCACATGAGCAGCAGACATGTGAGCAGCCCACTCCTGTCCAAAGAGCCGCAGCCTGTGAGCAGCCCGCCCCAGGCCTAAGAACAGTAGTCTCATGTGGCCTGCCCCTGTCCAAGGAGCAGCAGTTGTATAAGAGGCCCAGTCCCCTGTCGGAGGAGCAGCAACAACATGAGCAGCCCTCCCCATGTGAGGAGCAGCAGCCACAAGGGCAACTGTACACAGCCCGCACCCTGCACCTGTCCGAGGAGCAGCAGCTGCGCGAGCAACCTGCCCCTGTCCACGGAGCAGCAGCCACACAAGCAGCCTGCTCCCATCTGAGGACCAGCAGTGGTGTGAGCAGCCCGCACCCAATCAAGAAGCAGCAGCTGCCTGAGCAACCCGCCCATGTCCAAGGAGCAGCAGCCCTGCAACCCCGCACTGGTCCAAGGAGCAACCTCCACACACAGCCTGCACTGATCCAACAAGCAGCAACTGGCTGAGAAGCTCACCCTCAGCCGACAAGCAGCAGCTGCACATGCAGCTCACTCCTGCCCAAGGAACAGCAGCCATGCAAGCAGCCCATCCCCTGTCCAAGGAGCAGAAGCTAAGAGAGCAACCCGCCCCTGTATGGGTAACAGCAGGTGCCCAAGAAGCCCACCCCCATTTGAGGAGCAGAAGCCAAATGAACAGACAGCCCACGTCCATGGAGTAGCAATCCTGAGTAGCCCGATCTGGTCTGAGGAGCAGCAGCCACATGCAGCCTGCACCTAACTGACGAGTAACAGCTGGGTAAGCGGACTGTCCCCGTCCAAGGAGCAGCAGCTACACAACCAGGTCACTCATGCCTGAGGAGCAGCAGTCGCTCAAGCAGCCTGTCCTGGACTGAGGAGCAGTAGACACATGAGCAGACCACCCATGTCCGAGGAGCAGCAGTCCTGTGCTGCCTGCACTAGTCCAAGGAGCAGAAGCCACACACAACCTGATGAGCAGCAACCGGGTGAATGGTCTGCCCCTATCCAAGTAGCAGCAGTCACACAAACAACTCACTCCCACCCGAGGAGCAACAACCAAATAAGCAGACCATGCCCCATCTTAGGAACAGCAGCTATGCGAGGAGCCTGCATCCATATGAGGAGCACCAGCCTGGCAAGAAACCTTCCCGTCCAAGAAACGGCAGCCTCATGAGCAGCCCACCCCATCTGAGGAATAGGATCAGCTTGGAGCCAGCCCTGATCCATCGAGCAGCAGCTGTGTGAGAAGCCTTGCCCACCAGCCAGAGGAGACACCACTGCTGCGAACAGCACCCACCAGAGAAGCTGCTGCCAACTGAGGAGCAGCCATTTCAGGGACCACCCAAAGACCAAAAGCAACTCGAGAAACCACTGCCACCAAAAGAGCAGTGGCTGCACTACTCCACATCCATATCAGTCGATGAGACCAAAAGTGGGTAGACAAACAAACCCCCAAAGGAAAGAAAAGGAGGAATTGCTAGAAAAGCAGCCAAGTGAAACAGAGGCAAGCAATATGTCAAATAATAATTCAGAATTAGGGTGATACAGTTCAGAAACCAGATGGAGGAAAAAATCAACAACTTAAGTAAGAATCAAGAAGAAATGGATGAAAAAATCAATAATTTATGTAAGAATCAAGAATAAATGAAGAGTGATATAGCTGCAATAAAAAACACCATGGAAAGTTTCAACAGTAGACTAGGAGAAGCAGAGTAACGAATTAGCGAATTAGAAGACAGGGAAGCAAAACACACCCAAACTGAACTCTAATTGGAGAAAAATAAGTAAAAGACAAGAGGAGAGCCTAAGGGAGCTATTGGACAACATGAAACGAAGCAATGTGTGAATAATAAGAAGAGGAACAAGGGCTAGAAAACCTATTTGAAAAAATAATGTCAGAAAACTTCCCTGATGTGGGGAAGAAAAAAGTAACACAAGCTTAGAGAGTCCCAAACAAGATGAACCTGAAAAGACCCACATGAAGACACATCATAATTACAATGGCAAATGTTCAGGACAAAGACAAAATCCTAAGGGCTGCAAGAGGGGGACAAAATGTTACATACAAGGGAGCTCCAATTAGATTATCAAATGATTTCTTGACATAAATACATCAGGCCAGAAAAGAGTGGAAGGAAATTTACAAAGTGATGCAAATCAAGGGAGTGAATCCAAGAATACTATATCCAGCAAGGCTAACTTTCAAAATTGAAGGTGAAATAAGAAGCTTCACTGACAGTAAAAGTCTAAGAGAATTTATCACTACCAAGCCAGCAATGCAAGAAATGCTAAAGGAACTGGTATAAAACGAAGAAATAAACAAAGTAAGAAAGAACACAGGCAAAAATGAAAATGGCTGCAAACAATTACCTTTCAATACTAACTTTAAATGTAAGTGGACTAAATGTCCCAAATAAAATATATCAAGTGAGTGAATGGATGAAAAAGCATAACGCATACCTATGCTGTCTCCAAGAGACCCACCTTAGAACAAGGGAATCACACAGACAGAAAGTTAAAAGATAAAAAAATACCTTTCAGGCAAATGGAAATGAAAAAACAAAGCTGCAGTAGCAATACATATATCTGAAAATTATACCTTAAAGTGAAGGCCATAACAAGAGATACAGAAGGTCATTTTATAATACTAAAGGGATTGATACAACGAGAGGATATAACCCTGATAATCATATATGAACCCAATGCAGGAGCACCCAAATACATAAAAAAAACCTCCTGGAAGATATCAAGGGAGAGATAAACAACAATGCAATCATAGTAGGGGAATTTAATACCCCATTGACACAACTAGATAAATCCTCCAGACAAAAAATCAGCAAACAAACAGCAATCCTAAATGACTCACTAAATAAAATGGACTTAATCAACATATTTAGAACGTTTCACCCCAAAGTCATGGAATATATGTTCTTCTCAAGTGTACATGGGACATTTTCAAAAATAGACCATATATTGGGTCACAAGCAAAGTCTCTTCAAATTCAAGAAAATTGAAATCATATCAAGCATTTTGTCAGACCACAGTGGCATAATATAAGAAATAAAATACAGCCCAAACTGGTTTGGCTCAGTGGATAGAGCATCAGCCTGCGGACTGAAGGGTCGCAGGTTCGATTCTGGTCAAGGGCACATCCCCAGTAGGGGGCGTGCAAGAGGCAGCTCATCGATGTTTCTCTCTCATTGATGTTTCTAACTGTCTATCCCTCTCCCTTTCTCTTTGTAAAAAATCAATAAAATACATTTTTTTCAAAAAGAAATAAAATACAATAAAAACAGCCCCCAAAATTCAAACACTTGGAAGCTAAATAACATGCTATTAAACAGTGAAAGGGTTACCAAAGAGATCAAAGAAGAAATTAAAAACATCCTGGCAACTAATAGCAATAAAATCACAACATCAAAAATTTATGGGACACAATGAAAGCAGTCCTGAGAGGGAAGTTTATAGCACTACAGGCCTATTTCAAAAAACAAAAAATGGTAATAAATCATCTAACCCTACAACTCAAAGAATTAGAAAGAGAGAATAAGGAAAGCCTAGAGTAAGTAGAAGAAAGGAGATAAATAAGCTAAAACCATTTTCCATAAGAACAGGAACAAGACAGGGATGCCCACTCTCACCACTCCTGTTCAACATAGTACTATAAGTACTAGCCATTGCAATAAGACAAGAAGAAATAAAAGGGAACATCAGTGAGTGGAGAAACCAAGATGGTGGCGTAGGTAAACACCTAAACTGCTGCCTCGCAAAAACAATTTCAAAACTACAACTAAAACCAAAATGGTCAGCATCCAGAACCACAGGAAAGCTGGCTGAGTGGAAATGCTACAATAGAAGTAAAGAGAAAAGCACATTGAGACTCTGAGGAGCTGCAAAAGGCTGAGGTATGGATACATGCACGCATGGACAGGACTGGTGGCTGAGTGTGCAGATGGCTTTCTCAAGCATGAGGGAGACAGAAACTCTGACTTTGCTGAACTCTAGTTCTGGGTGAGACTCTGGGAACCCAAGCTCATTCGGGGGGTCAGGGAGGGAATCTGGATAGTTAGGAAAAGAGGAAATCGCACTGAGACTCAGAGGAACAGCAGAAGGCAGAGACCCAGAGGCACATGCATGAAGAGAAGATTAACTGCTGAGTGTGTGGATGACTTTCTCAAGCAGGAGGGAGACAGAAGTTTCCCACTGTGCTGAACTCCAGTTCCGGATGAGAATCTGGGAACCCAGACTCATTCGGTGAGAAACTATACTGTCAGGCAGCAAATGAAACTCGAGGGTGGCATTCTCTCAGGGGTGCTTGCAGCGATTACCACAAGACAATGAGACATAGGGGCCTATTAGGGTATGGCTGATGGGAAGCCAAGACTACCTACTCTGCCCCAAGACTCTGACCTATCCAAGCTGAGCACAGGGGCTTTCTTAATTTTGCAAGTCTTATCTAATAAGGGTGTTTCCAGCACAGAAGTTCTCCCAGCATAGACACAGCTTATCCTCACAGCCAATTGGCCTGGAGGTAAATTCCTCCCAGTGATACTAACAACAATCAAGACTTAACTACAGCTGACACCAGTTTGGTTCAGTGGATAGAGCTTTGGCCTGCAGACTGAGAGGTCCTGTGTTCAATTCCAGTCAAGGGCATGTACTTTGATTGTGGGCACATCCCCAGTAGGAGGTGTACAGGAGGCAGCTGACCAATGTTTCTCTGTTTCTTTCTCATTGATGTTTCTAACTTTCTCTCTCCCTTCCTTGCTGTAAAAAATCAATTAAATATATTTTTAAAAAAAGATTTACATACAACAAGGCTGTCACACAGTTCGCAAAGGGGTGCATCAAGAGTGTCCACCTCTGCCAAAACCGATTTGGCTCAGTGGATAGAGCGTCAGCTTGTGGACCAAAAGGTCCCAGGTTCGATTCCGGTCAAGGGCATGTATCTGGGCAGCTGATCGATGTTTCTGACTTTCTATCCCTCTCTCCCTTCCTCTCTGTGAAAAATCAATAAAATATATATTGGAAAAAAGAGAGTGTCCACCTCAGGTAACTGGGGAGGCTGAACCACTGGGCCCTATAGGACACCTTGCACCCAAAGCTATTCTAACAACTCAGGGAAGCAGCAAAAATGTGGAGACAAAGAAATAGATCACAAATGAAAGAAATGGAGGATAGCCCACAACTAGATATAGAGTTCAAAACCCCAGTTATAAAGTTTTTCAATAATTTTATAGAAAAGGCCAATAAATTTAGCAAGACTATCGAGGATATGAAAAAGGACCAACTAGAAATTAAAATATATTGACTGATATAAAAATATTATACAAAGACCTAACAGCAAACTAGAGGACCACAAGAATCAACTCAAAGATTTGAAGTACAAAGAAGCAAAAACTCTATAAACTGGAAAAGAAAAAAGAAAAAAGAACCCAAAAATATGAAGATAGTATAAGGAACCTCTGGGACAACTTCAAGCATACCAACATCAGAATTATGAGGGTGCCAGAAGAAGAGAGAGAGCAAGATAGTGAAAACCTATTTGAAGAAAACTTCTCCCACCTGGTAAAAGAAATAGACTTAGAAGTCCAGGAAGTGCACAGAACCCCAATCAATAGGAATCCAAAGAGGACCACACCAAGACACATCATAATTAAAATGCCAAGAACAAAGGTAAAAGAGAGAATATTAGAAGCAGCAAGAGAAAAACAGGGAGCACCTATACAATGGTCAGCTGATTTCTCAACAGAAACTATGCAGGCCAGATGGGAGTGACAAGAAATATTCAAAGTGATGAATAGTAAGAACCTACAAACAAGATTACTCTACCCAGCAAAGCTATCATTCAGAATTGAAGGTCAGATAAAGAGCTTCACAGATAAGAAAAAGCTAAAGGAGTTCATCACCGCCAAACCAGTATTATATGAAATGCTGAAAGGTGTCCTTTAAGAAGAGGAAGATGGACACCCATGAAAAAACACACATGGTGTCAAAATAAGCCAAAGGAAAATCATTTAGGCAAAAATTAAAAAGAATCCCAAGTCTATTTTGCAGAGAGGATCCCTTTCTTAACTTTTGGTCGAGAATGTGTTTGTGTGTTTGCAGAGAACAACTCCAAGACCATGTGGGTTCCTGCGACAGTGAGGGACTGGCGGGTCTGTTCCACCCACAAGGATGGTCCAGAGATAGGGTACACTGACGACACCTTGCCATGCTAGCAGTTGGCAGCTGTGCATGTCTGCAGGCAGCCCAGGACCAAACCAGAGAGGATGGATCTTGCATTGCCACGATGTGTCCACCATCTGGATACCATTGCTGACATGTACACATAAAGAATTATTTGACACTGAAACTGGGACTCATAACAGTTTGACATTGAAACTGAGACTCAAACATTTTTTGTTCTGATACATTTATTTCTTGTATGCAGAGGCAAGATATTTGTGAAGAAAAGAAACAGGGGAGAGTAATTGATATAGAGGCAGGGTGGCCTTGAACAGGCTGTCAAGCTACAGGGGGAAGGCTTGGGTGGATGGGAGGTGGATGCTGGGGGAGATCAGCTGAAGGACTTGTATGCATGCATATGAGCATAACCAATGAATGAAAGACACTGGGGCGGGGAGGGGGAGCGTGGAGATATGTGCTGGGTGGGTAGGGGAGGCTGGGGGGAGGATAAGGGGGAGGGGGAAAGGAAAACCTGTACTACTATTAATTATAAGTTATACTGCAAAAAATCAATAAAATATATTAAAAAAGAAGAGGAAGACAAAAAGGTAAAGATAAAAATTATAAACAACAAATATATATCTATCAACAAGTGAATCTAAAAATTAAGTGAATAAATAATCTGTTGAACAGAATAAACTGGTGAATATAATAGAATCAGGGGTATAGAAAGGGAGTGGACAAACAATTCCCAGGGGGAAGGAGGTTAAGGGTGCAGGAAGAGACTTGACAAAAATCTTACACCTGTGGATGAGGATGGTGGGGGAGAGGTAAGGGCAGAGGGTGGGGTGGGAACCAGGTTGAGGGGAGCTATGGGGATAAAAAAGAGGAACAATTGTAATAATCTGAACAATAAAGATTTATTAAATTAAAAACCAACAAAAAGAAAGAAAAAAGAAGAGGCACCCAAATTGGGGAAAAACAAGAAGTAAAACTGTCCTTATTAGCAGATGACATGATACTGTACATAGAAAACCCTAAAGACTCCATCAAAAATTATTAGAACTAATAAATAAATTCAGCAATGTAGCAGGATACAAAATTAACACCAAGAAATATATGGCATATCTATACACCAATAATGAATTTACAGAAAGACTAAAAAAATCCCATTTACCATCATACCAAAAAAAATTAAGATACCCAGGAATAAAATTAACCTAGGAGGTAAAATACCTATACACTGATAACTATAGGACACTGAAAAAGAGATAGAGGAAGACATAAACAGATGGAAGAACATACCATGTTTATGGATTGATAGAATCAACATCATTAAAATGTCCATACTACCCAAAGGAATCTATAGAATCAATGCACTCCCCATTGAAACACCAATGGCATATTTCACAGACCTAGAACGACATTTCCAAAAATTCATCTGGAAAAGAGACCCTGGATTACAGCAGCAATCGTGAGAAAGAAGAACAAAGTAGGTGGAATCTCAATAGCAGAATTCTAGCTGTATTACAAAGCCACTGTTCTTAAAACATCCTGGTACTGGCCCAAGAACAGACATATAGATCAATGGAACAGAAAGGAGAACTCAGAAATCAACCCAAGCCACTATGCTCAATTAATATTCCACAAAGGAGGCATGAACATACAATTGAGTCAAGGCAGTCACTTCAATAAATTGTGTTGGGAAAATTGGACAGATACTTACAAAAAAAATGAAACTAGACCACCCACTAGAGGATTCCATAGGCAGCAAAATCTCAGACATATGCCAACGCAATTTCTTCCCTGATACTGCTCCTAGGGCAATGGAAGCTAAAGAGAAAATAAATGGCACTGCATCAAAATAAAAAAGCTTTTTCACAGCAAAAGAAACCATAAATAAAACAACAAGAAAATCCAGTGCATGGGAGAACACATTTAGCAATGTTATCACCTATAAGGACTTAATCTCCAACATCTACAGGAAATTCATGCAACTTAACAAAAGGAAGATAAACAACTCAATAAAAAAATGGGGAACGGACCTAAATTGAAACTTTTTGGAAAAAAAAGACAGAATGAAGGCCAAGAGGCATATGACAACCTGCTCAAATTCACTAATAATCTTAGAGATGCAAATCAAAACAACAATGAGGTACCATCTCACACCTGTCAGAATGGCTACCATCAACAAATCAACAAATTACAAATGCAGGCAAGGAACTGGAGAAAACAGAACCCTTGTGCACTGCTGGTGGGAATGCAGACTGGTTCAGTCACTGTGGAGAACAGCATTGAGTTTCCTCAAAAAACTAAAAACTGAATTCCCATTTCACCCAGCAATCCCACTCCTAGGAATATATCCCAATAAACTAGAATTGCCAATCAGAATGGATATATGCACCCCTATGTTCATAGCAGCACAATTTATCATAGCTAAGATTTGGAAACAGCCTAAGTACCCATCAGCAGATGAGTGAATTAGAAAACCGTGGTACATCTACACAACGGAATACTATGCTGTAGTAAAAAGAAGGAGTTCTTACCATTTGAAACAGCATTGATGGAACTGGAGAGCATTATGTTAAGTGAAATAAGCCAGGCAGAGGAAGATAAGTATCACATGATCTCACTCATTTATGGAATATAATGAACAACATAAATTGATGAACAAAAATACATCCAGAGACAGAGAAACATCAGTCAGACCATTAAACCTCAGAGGGAAGGTTGCAGATGGTGGGGGCAAAGGGTAGGTATCAACCAAAAGACTTATATGTATGAATATAAGCCTAACCAATGGACACAGACAACAGGGTGGTGAGAGCATACAGGGAGGAAGATAGGAAGGTAATTTTGAAATATGGACACATATGTAACACTGTAATCAATAAAGTAATTTTGAAAAACATTTAAAAATAAAAAAATTTAAAAATTAAGAGAAATGAAGATCGGTTTGGTAAGTTGTAGTATATATTTAAAAGGAAATATGGTAGAGTAGAATTTAAAAAGTGGATGTGGCACACCAATTTGAAGAAATAATGCCCAAGAATTTTCTAGAACTAAAAAAATAAACTGAGTTCAAAGCATAATAACATTTTAAAATCTCACACTTATAAACACTTTATAATTGAATATGATATTAAAATAATTATAGTACTATTCATCATAAAATAATTCTTGATATTACTAGCAAAGATGGTAAAAAATAAGCTATGCATCCTTAAACATACTGTATACACACAAATGTACATACATACACAAACACACACACACATATCTAAATCATTCAAGAGTCAAATAGTAAATCCTGATGTAACTTTGAAAATAAAAAATGTATTTAAAATTAAGGATTACAGTTTAAATTTTATTTTCTTATGCTTTATTAAGAATTCCTTTTTAATATGTTTTTAACATTTTTCTAGTTTCTTGTGTGGAAACAGTCCATTTTCCCAATTTTCCTTCTTTTTTCTCTGAAATTAAGGCTGTAGATTTAAAAATAAAGGTAGGTATAAAAATAGAAAACAACTAAATTGTCACTATATGTGGATAAAATGATCATTTACTTATAATTTTTAAGAGACTTAAGTAACAGTTATTATCCTATCTAATAAAAGAGAAACATGCAAATTGACCATACCTACGGTATGCTAACAGCCAATAGGAGCAATATGCAAATTAACCTCCAAGCAGGATGGCGGTCTGACCCAAAGCCCAGCCCTGGCAAGTCTGGGGCAACAGCTGTGGTCCCCATCGCCACAGCCCCAGGCCCAGCAGGGGGTCCGGACCCCCACAGAAACCCGGCCTTGGCAAGCCTGGGGAGGCAGCGGTCCCAATCACCACTGCTCCAGGCCCAGCAAGGGGTCTGGACCCCCGCCGCTGACCTGAAGCCCGGCCCTGGCAAGCCTGGGGCAGCGGCTGTTGTCCCCATCTCTGCAGCTCCAGGCTCAGCAGGAGGTCCAGACCTGCATGGAAGCCCAGCCCTGGCAAGCCTGGGGCAGAGACTGTGGTTCTGATTGCCTCAGCCCCGGGCCCAGCAGGGGGCCCAAACCTTAATTTTCACATTTGTAAAAAAACAAAAAACAAATAATGAAACAACTATTTGATTATCCACCAGTTCCAGTCAATATTGATGTTCATGTGGTTTTTTGAATCAGAATTTCATAACACAACCTCAATACTATACAGTGTTCATCCCTTTCTATTAAAGAGATGCACATTACTGTAAAAGATCAAAGAAACAGTTATTAAGCTAAACAATTAAGGCAATAAAAAGTACCGTGCTCCAAGGCATAAGTCCAAGAGGAGAGATGACACCAGGTGAAGAGATGACTCATTTAGCACAGCTACTTTTTTTCTTTTTTCTTTTTTCCTACATGCAGGCTGGCTTACTGGCTACTTGATCTTTGTTGTTGTTTATTTGCTTTAAATAACAGTAGCAACGACATATAGACAAACAATTAAAGACACACACAGTCTTAAATTATTTACCTGACAATGTTACAAAACAGAAGTAGGTCATAACACCTAGGAGAGTAAAGTGCTTATTCCAAGATAAATTGATTTCTGAAATAGGCCAAGTTACAGGGGAAGCGATGTTGCACAGGAGCAAAAACAATGGTTCAGGAATAAGACAAAAACTGAGTTTCAATCCTGAGTAGACTACTTTCTTTGCCAAGTTACTGAAGCCCCTCTAAACCTCTCATTTCAAATTGATAAACAGGCAACATGCCACTGCTACTGGAGAGATACTGCAAAGATGAAATAAGGTGACGTGTGTAACATCATCAGGACAGCCCCGGTGATTACAAATCAGTGCTTAGTAACTGGATCTTACATATCCAAGCTTACCTGTCTCTCAAATTATCTACATTAAATGAAGACCTGGCATCAAGTTGTGTTTATTTGGGTGCCAGAAAGAATAGAGGAGTGACATGGCAGGCAGGTATTAATAGAAATCTATACTAATAAAAGAGTAATATGCTAATTAGATTGGGACATCTTCCCATTAAAGCCATGGTGGCAGGGCTGAGGCAGAGGCTGTTAGGGGCAATCAGGCTGGCAGGGGAGGACTGTTGGGGGCAAGCAGGCAAGCAAGAGGGGTAGTTGAGGGATGATCAGGTCAGCAATGGGGGGCAGTTAGAGGTGATCAGACTAAAAGGGGAGGCAGTTTGGGGCAGTCAGGCTGGCAGGCAGAGTGGCTAGGGGCAATTAGGCTGTCAGGCAAGTGGTTAGGAGCCAGCAGTTCTGGATTGCGAGAGGGATGTCCAACTGCCAGTTTAGACCTGATCCCTGTGGGCTTAAACCAGCAGTTGGACATCCCCTAAGAGGTCGCAGATTGGAGAGGGTGCAGGTTTGGGTGAGGGACACCACTTTCTCCCCGTGCATCAATTTCATGCACCAGGCCACTAGTAATTAATCAGAGAGCTAAATATTTTGGCAAGATACAAGATCACTGCACAAAAAAACACGAACTCTCTATTTTCTATTCAAAAGCAATTAAAGAAACATATATGCATAATCCATAGACAGACAACAGTGTGGTGATGATCACAGGGAAAGTGTGGCAAGGGCTGGAATGAGATGGGCAAATGGTGTTAAAATGGAGACATCTGTAACAGTGTCAGCAATAAGAATAAAGAAAAAATAAATAAGGGGTCTTTATTATTTTATCATGGGTTCAGAAAGATGTAACATTCATACTTTTCTACAATGTTTTTAAAGCCAAATAAAGCTATTAGTTATATATATATAAATAAACTAAGGGCCTGTTGCACGAAATTTGTGAACTGGACAGGGGGGTCCCTCTCACATACTGGGAGCCCTCAGGGAATGTCCTACTGATGGCTCCCTTTGTGGGAGGTGACCATGATGATCAGGGGAAGGCACCAGCCCCATCACTCCCCTGCTGCAGCCACTGCCAGGCACCACAGCCACCAAGGTGTTTTCATAAACACAGACTCCAGTCCCTTAACCATGAAAAAATGACAACTTTCTTTAGGCATTTTCAAGATGTGTCTTTCATACGATATGACATTTCTTTCTTTCTTTCTTTTTTATCCGCACCTGAGGATATCTTTCCATTAATTTTTAGAGAATGTGGAAGAGAAAGGGAAAGACAGAGAGAAACATCAAAGTTAGAGGAACACTTTGATTGGTTGCCTCCTGTATGAGCCCTGACCTGGGCCCCAGCCAGGGAGGAGTCTGAAACCTAGGTACATGCCCTTGATCAGAATCAAATCGGGACCCTCTCGCCGGCAGGCCTAGGCATTATCCACTGAGCCAAACCAGCTAGGGAAGGATATGACATTTCTTAGCCCTCCACAATGGACCTTCATTTTTCTTCTCCAGAAGTGTGGTGGAAAAACCCTAGAGCACCTTTTTGGATTCTTATACCCAAGCTACTAAGAATATTACCAGTGGCATACAGGGAGTTTAGCCAATGATCGGTTAGAAAAGGTGTTTCTTCTGTAGTTCACACCAATCGCCTCTGATCACCGGCTTCGAACCTGTCTAAGCTAAAGCTTGGATCCTGGACAGGACACTCCCACCTCCCTCCAATCACTGGCTTCACCCCTGCCCAGGCACAAATCCTCTGGCTGAGTCTTGGGGCCTGGGAATGGGACCCCTCAGCTCTGATCACCCCTTCCCAGGAATGCCCTGGCTCAGGCCCTCAGGTTGCTCAAGACCCGTGTGGGGCCTACCTTGGAGTGACCTGGATGCTAAGAAAGTTTCCTGGACCCAAGTCATTGGGTGCCTCTGTATGCAAATTAACTGCCATCTTTGTTGGGTTAATTTGCATACTCTGATTGGCTGAGGGTGTAGCGGAGGTATGGTCAATTTACATGTTTTTCTATTATTAGATACTAGAGGCCTGGTACACAAAATTCGTGCACAGGGAGGGGGTGTCCCTCAGCCCAATCTGCACCCTTTCCAACCTGGGACCTCTCGAGGGATATCCAACTGCCTTATTAGGCCTGGGCAGTCAGATATCCCTCTCACAATCCAGGACTGCTGACTCCGAACTGCTCACGTGCCTGCCTTCCTGATTGCCCTTAACTGCTTAAGCCTACCAACCTGATCACCCTCAAATCACTCCCCTGCCAACCTGATTGATGTGTAACTGCTCCCCTGCCAGCCTGTTTGTCCCCAACTTTCCTCCTCTGCTGGCCTGGTCACCCCTAACTGCCCTCCCCTGAAGGCTTGATTGCTCCCAAATACCCTCCCTTGCAGACCTGGTTCCTCCCAACTTCCCTCCCATGCTGGCCATCTTGTGGTGGCCATCGTGTGTTCATATGGGGGCAGGATCTTTGACCACCTGGTGGCAGCTGTCTTGTGTGTTGGAATGATAGTCAATCTGCATATTGCTCTTTTATTAGATAGGATAGAGGCCTGGTGCATGGATGGGGGCCAGCAGGTTTGCCCTGAAGGGTGTCTTGGATCAGGGTGGGGATCCTTTTAGGGCATGGGCAGACCTGGGCAAGGAACCTGTGGTGGTTTTTAGGCTGCCCACAGCTCCCAGTGACACAAGTGGAGGCCCTGGTATCTGGGATTTATTTATGTTCTACAATTGAGACTTTGTAGCCTGGAGCAGAGTCAAGCCTTCTGCTCACTCAGTGGTGGCAGCCATTTCTGTTGTAATTTATTTACCTTCTATATTTGAAACTTTGTAGCCCTAAGTGGAGGCCTGGTCCAGCCAGGGCTGCAGAAGCTTGGCTTCCTCCATTGCCTGGGGCAACCCTAGCCTCTACTCTCTCCAGCTTCCTGGCTGTCACCATTTTTGTTGGGATTTATGTATTTTATATAATTGAAACTTTGTAACATTGAATAGAGGCTTAGGAAATCAATTGCAGGTGGAAACCTTGGCTTCCTCCATTGCTCCGGAAACCCAAGCCTCTCTTCTGCTTTCAGTGGCCGCAGCCATTTTGGTTGCGGGTTTATTTGCATATTTGCTCCTGTTTGGCTGGTGGGTGTGGCTTGTGGTATAGTGGAGGTATGGTCAGTCTGCATATTCTCTTTTATTATATAGAATAATTGTAACTTTGTAGCATTGATTGGAGGCCTAGGCCAGCAAGGGCAGGCAGAAAGCTTGGCTTCCTCCATTGCCGGAGAAACCAAAGCCTCCCTTCTCCTCTCAGTGGCCGCAGCCATCTTGGTTGGGTTTATTTGCATATCTGTTCTTGATTGGCTCATTGGTGTGGCTTGTGGATGTAGCAGAGGTGTGGTCAATTTGCTTATTACTCTTTTATTAGATAGGGTGATTATGTTTGATTAACCAAAACAAGGTCATTTATATGCATTGGTTTTTTTTCCTTTTCCTTTATTTTGGTTTTGTTACCCCCTATATAAACTTGAAAAAAGTTATTTTGTTTTGATATCCTCTAAATTTATTGCTATGTTTAAAGCCCCTATACTGGACTGAGGTAGAAACCAATTTTGTTAATAATGCAAATCCTTTTAGTGCTATTCTCCTCTAAACCATAGATTTAATAAATGACTCTTTAGCTTTCATTGCTTTCTTCCATATGATTTCTGTGCACATCAAGAGGACATTAGATACTCTGAAACAACCTCTAAGAGCATTATACTATGACTAGATGCCCGGTGCATAAAATTCATTTATGGGGGCTGGGGGGTGGATGTCCCTTACCCAGCCTGCATCCTCTCCAATCTGGGACCCCTCGAGGGATTTCCAACTTCCTATTTAGGCCTGATCCGTGTAGGATCTGTCCTAAATGGGCAGTTGGACATCTTTCTCACAATCCAGGACTGCTGGCTCCAAACTGCTTGCCTGCCTGCCTGCCTCCCTGATTGCCCTTAACTGCTTCTGCCTGCCAGCCGGATCATCCCCTAACCACTATCCTGCCAGCCTAATTGATGTCTAACTGCTCCCCTGCCAGCCTGTTTGCCCCCAACTTCCCTCCTCTGCTGGCCTGTTCATCCCTAACTGCCTCCCCTGCATACTTGATCACCCCCAATTGCCCTCCCTTGCAGGCCTGGTCCCTCCCAACTGCCCTCCCCTGCTGGCCTGATGGCCCACAACTGCCCGCCCTTGCAGGCCTGGATCCTCTCAACTGTCCTTTCCTGCTCGCCATCTTGTGGTGGCCATCTTGTGTCCACATGAGGGTAGAATATTTGACCACAAGGGGGAAGGAAGCCTTCTTGTGTGTTGGAGTGATGGCCAATCTGCATACTACTCATTTATTAGATAGGATAGAGGCATAGTACATGGGTAGGGGCCAGCTGGTTGCCCCGAATGGTATCCTGGATCAGGGTGGGGCTCCCTTGGAATGTGAAGCAGCCTGGGAGAGAGGCCTGTGGGTGGTTTGCAGGCTGGTCATGCTGCCCAGAGACCCAAGCAGAGGCCCTGGAATCTGGGATTAATTTATGTTCTACAACGAAACTTTGTAGCCTGGAGTGGAGCCAAGTCTTCTGCTTGCTCGGTGGAGACAGCCATTGCTGTTTGAAACATTGTAGCCTAGAGTGGAAGCATGGCACTAGGACTGTAGAATCTTGGCTTACTCCATTGCCCTGGCAACCGTAGCCTCTGTTATCTTCAGGTCTATGGCTTTCTGTTGGGATATATCTTCTATAATTGAAACTTTGTAGCATTGAGTGGAGGCCTAGGCTGGCAATGGCAGGCAGAAAGCTTGGCTTCCTCCATTACCGGGGAAACCCAAGCCTCCCTCCGGCTCTTAGTGGCTGCATCCATCTTGGTTGGAGTTTATTTGCATAATTTGTTCTTCATTGGCTGGTGGGCATGGCTGTGGGCATAGCTTGATTGGAGATATGGTCAATTTGCATATTACTCTTTTATTAGATAGGATATCCTATGATGTACACCTGAATCCTAAAGTGATATTCTCTTCAGTTCATATTACAAGTCCCATATGGTTTAAATTAATTTAATTTTACAAATATCATCTTAAGAGTGAATATTAAAGCAAAAAAGATTACTTCAATAGAAGCAGAAAGCAATGAAATTTGTAAACAGAATCCATCACTTTAGTTGTTAATTATATTTCCTCATGAATGAGGTTTTGAGGTGCAGCCAAATTTAAAATTAAAAAGATCTGGGCCCACATAGCCTTTATAAGAAGTCTAAGACTTCCTAATTTCTTTAAGAAGCACACAATATTGATTATATTTATGTACTAAATAAGGCCTTTAGCTAAGATTACAACCTGGAATGTTTTTAGTAAATTTTGTCAGCTCTAATTTATTTATTTTTAAATGTCATTATCCTTTTCTTCTTAAAATAGCCTTTGGAGCCCAGAGCTGAACATCTTCTCTGCAGAGTTACTGCAGGATAATCCTTGCAGGGTTGCTGGTATTCCTGTTTTTGATTAAAATTCATCTTTTCTTTAAATAGAATAAAATATACTTTTTCAGGTCATTTTGGCTTTGGTTGGGAATGCATAAAAATTGACAAATTTTCAGGCAGAAGACTGGTAATTTGGCACAGCTTGAAAGGCCAATCAAACTCAGTCTACATATGTTCCTAGGGAGAGACTTGTGATGGCCATCACAGTGAAGAAATCTTAGATCCAGAGCTGGCCTAGCACTCATTATAATCAAACAGCAAAAATAATTATTATAAAGAGCTCATAAATTTAATTCACAAAATCTTTGATAAGGAGACATGTTCTCAACTAAATACCGAGAAAGGTAGTTTAGTGATAGTTAGTAGCCTGAAATTCTATTATGACAAATACAATATATCATTTAGAATTTTTCCTAATACTAAATAGAGGGTTTTATGTTTTACTTTTCTTTTTGGGGGGGAGGGGTATCTTTTTAAAAATATATATTTTATTGATTTTTTACAGAGAGGAAGGGAGAGGGATATAAATCCAGAAACATCGTCGAGACCAGTTTGGCTCACTGGATAGAGCATCGGACCGCGGACTGAAGGGTCCCAGGGTTCAATTCCAGTCAAGAGCATGCACCTTGGCTGCAGGCACATCCCCAGTAGGGGGCGTGCAAGGGGCAGTTGATCGATGTCGCTCTCTCTCATCGATGTTTCTGACTTTCTATCCCTCTCCCTTCTGCTCTGTAAAAAATCAATAAAATATATTTTAAAAATAAATAAATAAATAAAGTCAGAAACGTCGATGAGAGAAAAACATCAATCAGCTGCCTCTTGCACACTCCCCCACTGGAGATGTGCCCACAGCCAAGGTACATGCCCTTGATCAGAATCGAACCTGGGACCTTTCAGTCTGTAGGCCGATGCTCTATCCACTGAGCCAAACCAATTTTGGCTCTTTTTTAAATATATATTTTATTGATTTTTTACAGAGAGGAAGAGAGAGGGATAGAGAGTTAGAAACATTGATGAAAGAGAAACATCTATCAGCTGCCTCCTGCACACTCCCTAAGTGGGTATGTGCCTGCAAGCAAGGTACATACCCTTGACCAAAATCAAACCTGGGACCCTTGAGTCCACAGACCACTGCCCTATCCACTGAACAAAACCGGTTAGGGTGAGGGTATCTCTTTTTGTATTCTACTTTTTTTCACCCCAGAGCACCCCATAATAAAGTGAATTGTATTGCATACATTTTAGTTACCATTCTTTCACATTTTTTAAACAAACTTGTACATTTTTTAATTGAGGGAAATGCTTTAGTAAATACTTTGATAAAACATACATTAAAAATGTACTAAGCTCTAAATCAGATGACATTGGTTGGAATTTCTTGATGTATATTAATTAATATGCAGTATGTTATATGTATACTTATCTATGCTAATAAAATAGAAAGATGCAAATTGACTGTACCTCCTCTATGCCCATCAGCCAATCAAGAGTGAGTATGTAAATTAAACCCAAAGGGAGGGTTAATTTGCAAATGCAGGCATCTAGTGGCCTGGATTCTGGGAAGATCCTCTTGACCCAGGCTGTTCTGAACCTGTAGGCCCATGCATAGGCCCTGAGCTGCCAGGGTCCCAGAACACCCCAGGCCACAACTAGCCTACCAGCTTTGATGCAGATTAGCTGGGGGCAGGATGTCAGAGGCTTGAGCAGGGCCTGAGTGGAGGGGCTGCACAACCAGAGATGGAAGCTTGATCAAGGCCTGAGCAGAATGGGGGAGGCCTCTCCAATCTGCAGCAGAGGCTTGATTGGAACCGGGGTCCCTGTCCTAGCCATGGTGGAAGCTTGAGCAGGGCCGAGTGGAACAGGGGGTGGGAGCTGCCCAATCCTATGCAGAGGCTTGTTGGGAGCCAGAGGACCCTGCCCAGTCAGTGACCTGTGACAGAGGCTTGATGGAAGCCGAGGGTACCCTGCCAAACTGCAGCAGAGGCTTGAGCAGAGGTGGAGGGGGCTCCCTTTCCAAGCCAGGGGGAGGCTTGAACAGGGCAGAGGGAGGCAGGGTGCCAGCCTCGGCTTGCCAGCAGTGTTTGAGCTGTATGAGTGCCTCTGTGTATGAGCTGCAGAGGAAACACCTTTTTTGACCTCTCATTGGTTAAGCTCCCTGTACGCCACTGGTAATGTTCTTGGTAACTTGGGTAATAAGAATCCAAAAAGGTAATCTAGGGTTTTTCTACCACACTCCTGGAGGAAAAAAAGAAGGTCTGCTGCTGGAGGGCTAAGAAATGTCATATCCTTCCCTAGCCAGTTTGGCTCAGTGAGTAATGCCTCAGCCTGCCAACTGCAGGGTCTGGGTTCAATTCTGATCAAGGGCATGTAGGTAGATTGCAGGCTCTTTCCTGGCTGGGCCCAGGTCAGGGCTCATGCAGGAGGCAACCAAAGTGTCCCTCTCACATTAATGTTCACGTCTGTCTTTCCCTCTTCCATACTCTTTAAAAATCACTAAGGAGCAGCGAGCCAAGTTTCTGTTTGAGCTGCACTTAGCCAGAATCCTGACTCACTGCTGGCAAGCACAGCAGCAGTGGCAGGAGCCTCTCCCACCACCACATCAGGTGGGTGGTAAGGAGTGAGTGGTCCTGGACTGCAAGAGGGATGTCTGAGTGCTGGCTTAACACATCCCCTGAGGGGTCCTGGACTGTGAGAGGGTGCAGGCCCGGCTGAGGGACAACCTCCCCCAGTGCATGAATTTCATGCATCAGGCCTCTAGTCAGATAAATAGTGTTACTAAATTGTCTCTGCATAATTTGAACAAGTTACTGTTTGTAAGAACTTGGTCATCTTTGCCTAATGTTTGAGACTTAGTAAACTCATCAATATTTTCAGAGCAATTTGTGAAAGAAATGTAAAGATAAAAATAATGATTACAAAGTATAACAAGTACGATAAACTCTATATATACAATGAATGAGCTATTAATATTCAGAAACTAGATAAATTATGTCCAGTTAGGGAAATGGAAAAATTTCATGCTCCAACTTACATTTTAGATACATTTTGAAAGATACTTTGGTAATTGACATGCAGAAATAGAAAAGGATATTTCCCACAAAAGAAAAAGTTTAGAAGAGTGAAACCATGGTAAATGGTCAGCAACATTATGTAGTAAATTTTTTGTAGGAAGAGATTATTAAAAGTACATTGGGACCATTTTATACTAGATTTTTAATTCAAGAGTTAGAAGTTTGTCATGATTGGGATGAGTATGGGAAGCCATGGAAAATTTGTTGTTGGAGAAAATGGCGGCGGAATGGCAGGATTCGATCTGAATCTGCTCACAGGGCAGAGGGAGGGAGTGGCTGAAAGTCACGCAGGGAGCGTTTGTTGGCGACTATGGGGACAGCTGTGCTCCAGGAGAAGATAGAGGACTGCTGGGCTGGCCTCCCCAGCCTGAGCGGCCCCAGTACTGCTGGGTTCTCTCCCTGAGCCAACTGCAAGAAGAGGCGCGGAGGCAGACCACGACATCTTGAAGGGGAAGAGCCTGAAAATATACAGCTACAGTATCGGTACCGGCTGGACGGCTGAGACTCCCGGAGAACAGGCGCCCAGTTAGCACGGAAGTGCGCAGAGCCCAGGGAGCTCTAAACTCCAGCTCGAAAAGGTCAGATTTCCCTGGGGGTACTTTGGGCGCGAAACTGAGGGGGCTGGCAATCTGGGAGATCTGCACCTTGGAACTCAAAACCTGGAGATCTGCACCTGAAATAAAATCTGTGGCTGTTGGAGCTGGTAAACGTGGGAGAGGGCCCATGGAGCTGGTGGCAGAGTTAATCCCTGGAGCGCAATCAATTTGGACCTGACAAAGGAGGGAAACCCGGCAGATTTTGGGAGGGTTCTGGCTGCTAAAACAGCAGTCACCATTAGAGAGGCAGTATTGTTTAGTTCAGGATAGAGAGGACCCATAGACCCAGAAGTCAATCTAGAAACACTGCCACCCAGGGGCCAAATCACAAATTGACTCTTGTGTGACAGGGAATTGATTATATTTTCTCTTCGACCTTGGGAATACAGTCTATTTTCATATACTCTTTAGTATCTTTTACTCTACCTCAACTTCACCTTTATACCACCACTCCCTTGCTAACCTTTCCCTATTTAGAGCCTTGTCTCCCTTACACTTTTCCCGCTATAGATTTACCTAATTCTTTCCCTTTACCCCCTGTTAAAATTTCACCCCACTGATATAGCTAATCTCCAACCACCTACTCCAAGTGCATATATACCTCTAGCTCCTCTGAATTCACTATCTTAAAGTGTTTTTATCCCTGTCTTGTTGTTGTTGTTTACCTGACTGTTGATTATATTGACTTTTTAAGCAGGTTTATGAGATTGATTTGCTTATTCTGTTATTTTGGTTTGTCTTGTAGGGGGGGTTATTTTTATTTTTGGTGTTGTTTCTTGTTTTGTTGTCCTCATCTGCATTGTTTTTGAGATAGATTTTTGCTTCTGTGTTCCCTCACCTCTCTTGATATTAGTAGTTGTATGTAATTTGTATCAATCTCCAAGTACTTGTTGCAGGTTTGGTTCGGATTAAGGGCTGTCCTATAGGAGTTTTCACCCCACATTTATAATTTACTCCTTTTATTTCTTTATTTTCTTCTCCCCCTTTTCCCATTATCATTTTGGCATTCCTGTCTTTCTTTTTGGTGAGTGTATGTGTGTGGGGGAGTCTCTTTCTTTTATGGGTGAGTGTGGGTGTGTGAGTGTCTGTGTGGGTCTGGGGGAGGTTCTCTTTCTTTTTTCCCACCTATCACCGAATTTGCCTTTCTCTGGCGGTCACCTTTATTTGGAATTACAATTACTTTGACTACATTCCGGTTCAGTGCCTGGTGCATTGCACCTGGTTGTGTTGTATTTTGTGCCTTTAAATCAACGCAGGAGAGTGAGAACTACATAACCACACACAGAGAAGAGAGACCATGGGAAGACAAAGAAATAGCCCACATATGAAAGAAAAGCAAGGCTCACCAGAAAAGGAGGTAAACGAAATGGAAGTTAACAACCTGTCAGAGAAAGAATTCAGAGAAATGGTCATAAGGTGGCTGAAAAGAATGGAAGACAAATTTGATAATATGAGTAAGAACCAAGAGGAAATGAGGAAGACCCAGGAAGAAATGATGAAGAGCCATGAAGAAATGAAGAGGAGCCAAGAAGAAATGAAAAGTGACATTGCTGAAGTAAAGAACTCAATAGAAAGTATTAAGAGTAGACTAGAAGAAGCAGAGGATCGCATCAGTGAGCTAGAAGACCAGGTAGGAAAAAATAACCAAGTAGAGCAGCTACTAGAAAAAAAAATTAAAAAGCAGGAGGAGAGCCTAAGAGAACTTTGGGACAACATGAAACAAAACAACATCCGTATAATTGGGCTTCCAGAAGGACAGGAAACTGAGCAAGGAATAGAAAACCTGTTGGAAGAAATAATGACAGAAAACTTTCCTGGTATAGGAAAGGAAAAACCCACACAAATCCAAGAAGCTCACAGAGTCCCAAGCAAAATAAACCCCAAAAGACCTACGCCAAGGCACATTATAATTAAATTGGCAAACACCAATGACAAAGTAAGAATCTTAAAAGCTGCCAGAGAGAGACAAAAAGTCACCTACAAAGGAACACCCATCAGACTAACAAGTGATCTCTCAACAGAAACCTATCAGGCCAGAAGGAAGTGGAATGAAATCTACAAAGTCATGCAAAGGAAGGGTCTGAATCCTAGAATACTGTACCCAGCAAGGCTCTCAATCAAAATTGAAGGTCAAATCAGGAGCTTCACAGATAAAAAAGGACTAAGGGAATTGGTCACCACCAAACCAGCAATGCAAGAAATGCTAAAGGATCTGCTGTAAAAAGAAATAGGAAGCGAAGAAGGATCACAGGGGCAAAGAACAAAAATGGCAACATATAAGCACCTATCAATAATAACTTTAAATGTAAACGGGTTAAATGCTCCAATCAAAAGACATAGGGTAATAGACTGGATAAGAAAACACAACCCATGTATCTGCTGTCTACAAGAAACCCACCTCCGAAAAAAAGACACACACAGAGTGAGGATGAAAGGTTGGAAAAAAGTTATTCAGGCGACTGGAAATGAAAAAAAAGCTGAGGTAGCCATACTTATATCTGACAAATTAGATCTCAAAGTGAAGGACATAACAAGAGATAAAGAAGGCCACTTCATAATACTAAAGGGAGCAATCCAACAAGAAGAAATAACTCTGGTAAACATATACGCACCCAATACAGGAGCACCCAAATATATACAAAAACTCCTAGAGGACATCAAGGGAGAGATAGACAGCAATACAATCATAATAGGAGACTTTAATACCATACTATCACCAGTGGACAGATCCTCTAAACAAAAAATCAGTAAAGAAACATCAATCCTCAGTGACTCACTGGACCAGATGGAATTAATTGAGGTCTTCAGATCATTTCAACCCAAAGCCACAGAATATACATTCTTTTCAATTGCCCATGGGTCATTCTCAAAGATATACCATGTGTTGGGTCATAGGCAAAGTCTCTCCAAATTCAAGAAGATAGAAATCATATCAAGTATATTCTCAGATCACAGTGGCATAAAGCTGGAAATCAACTACAATAGAAACAATCCAAAGAAATCGAACACATGGAGACTAAACAGCATGCTATTAAACAAGGACTGGGTTACTAGAGAGATTAAAGAAGAGATAGAAAACATCATGGAAACAAATGACAATGATAGCACATCAATCCAAAATCTGTGGGACACAGTGAAAGCAGTTCTGAGAGGGAAGTTCATAGCTCTACAATCCTACTGCAAACAACTAGGAACAGCGGCAATAAATTACCTAACGCAACAACTCAAAGAGTTAGAAAGAAAGCAACAAGAAAAGCCCAGTGTAAGCAGAAGGAAGGAAATCGTAAAGATCAGAGCAGAAATAAATGGCATAGAGACCAAAGAAACAATACAGAAGATCAACAAAACCAAGAGCTGGTTCTTTGAAAGGATAAACAAGATTGATGAACCTCTAGCCAGACTCACGAAGAAGCAAAGAGAGAGGACCCTAATAAATAAAATCAGAAATGAAAGAGGTGAAATAACAACAGACCCCATTGCAATACAAAGGATTGTTAAAAAATACTATGAACAACTCCACACCAACAAACTGGATAACCTGGAGGAAATGGATATGTTTCTAGAAAAATATAACCTCCCAAAACTCAATCAAGAAGAATCTAAACAACTCAATAGACCAATAAATGTGGAAGAAATTGAAGCAGTCATCATAAAGCTTCTAGCAAACAAAAGCCCAGGGCCAGACGGCTTCACAGGGGAGTTTTACCAAACATTCAAAGAAGACCTAAAACCTATACTCCTCAGGCTATTCCACAAAATTCAAGAGGATGAAACACTTCCAAACTCCTTCTATGAAGCTAGCATCACCCTAATACCAAAACCAGATAAAGACGACACAATGAAAGAGAATTACAGGCCAATATCCCTCATGAATATAGATGCCAAAATCCTCAATAAAATTCTAGCAAATCGGATCCAGCAGTACATCAGAAAGATCATACACCACGACCAAGTAGGATTTATCCCAGGAATGCAAGGATGGTACAATATCCGCAAATCAATAAATGTGATACATCACATAAACAAATTGAGAGATAAAAATCACATAGTCATATCAATTGATGCAGAAAAAGCATTTGACAAAATCCAACATCCTTTCTTAATAAAAACTCTCAATAAGGTAAGAATATAAGGATCATACCTCAACATAATAAAAGCCATATATGATAAACCCACAGCATACATCATACTTAATGGGCAAAAACTATAACCATTTCCCCTAAGAACAGGAACAAGACAGGGTTGCCCACTTTCACCACTCCTGTTCAACTAGTACTGGAAGTATTAGCCTTTGCAATTAGACAAGAAGAAGAAATAAAAGGCATCCAAATTGAAAAAGAAGAAGTTAAGCTATCCTTATTTGCAGATGACATGATATTGTACATAAAAAACCCGAAAGACTCCATAAAAAAGTTAGTAGACTTAATAAATGAGTTCAGCAAAGTAGCAGGCTACAAAATTAATGCCAAGAAATCTATGGCACTTCTATACACTAATAGTGAACTTACAGAAAGAAAGACTAAAAAAGCAATCCCATTTACCATCACACCAAAAAAATTAAGATACCTAGGAATAAACTTAACTAAGGAGGTAAAAGATCTATTCGTGGAAAACTACAGGACACTGAAAAAAGAGATAGAGGAAGATATAAACAGTGGAAGAACATTCCATGTTCATGGATTGGGAGAATCAACATAATTAAAATGTCCATACTACCCAAAGCAATCTATAAATTGAATGCACTCCCCATTAAAACACCAATGGCATATTTCACAGACCTAGAAAGAACTCTCCAAAAATTCATCTGGAACAAAAAAAGGCCCCGAATAGCCATAGCAATCCTTAGAAAGATGCACAAAGTCGGTGGGATTTCCATACCAGATTTCAAGCTGTATTACAAAGCTACTGTTCTCAAAACAGCCTGGTACTGGCACAAGAACAGACATATAGATCAATGGAATAGAATAGAGAATTCGGATATCAACCCAATTCACTATGCTCAATCAATATTTGACAAAGGAGGCATGAACATAAAATGGAATCAAGACAGTCTCTTCAATAAATGGTGTTGGGAAAATTGGACATATACATGCAAAAAATGAAACTAGAGCACCAACTTACACCATACACAAAAATAAACTCAAAATGGATACAGGACTTAAACGTAAGACAGGAAACCATAAAAATATTAGAGGAATCTACAGGAAGAAAAATCTCAGACATATGCCAAAAGAACTTTTTTGATGATACTGCTCTGAGGGCAATGGAAGCTAAAGAGAAAATAAACAAATGGTACTACATCAAAATCAAAAGCTTTTGCACAGCTAAAGAAACTATCAAAAAAACAAAACCAAAACCCACTGTATGGGAGAACATATTTGCAAATGTTATTAGTGATAAAGGTTTAATCTCAAGCATCTACAGGCAACTCACCCAACTCAATAAAAGGAGGACAAATGATCCAATAAAAAAATGGGCAACAGACCTAAATAGAATCTTCACGAAAGAAGACAAAAGGAAGGCCCAGAGACATATGAAAACTTGCTCAAAGTTACTAATTATCCGAGAGATGCAAATCAAAACGACTATGCGGTACCATCTCACACCTCTCAGAATGTCTTACATCAACAAATCAACAAATGACAAGTGCTAGCGAGGATGCGGAGAAAAAGGAACTCTCGTGCACTGCTGGTGGGATTGTAGACTAGTACAGCCACTGTGGAGAACAGTATGGAGTTTTCTCAAAAAACTAAAAATGGAGCTCCCATTCGACCCAGTGATCCCTCTTCTAGGAATATACCCGAAGAAATTAGAAAGGCGAATTAGAAAGGATATATGTACCCCTATGTTCATAGCAGCACAATTTACCATAGCTAAGATTTGGAAACAGCCTAAGTGCCCATCAGCAGATGAGTGGATTACTAAACTATGGTACATTTACACAATGGAATACTACGCCGCGGAAAAAAAGAAGGAGCTCCTACCATTTGTAACAACATGGATGGATTTGGAGAGCATTATGCTAAGTGAAATTAGCCAGGCAGAGAAAGACAAATATCACATGATCTCACTCATTTGAGGGATATAATGAATGACATAGACTGATGAACAAGAATGGATCCAGAGATTGAGAAAAGTCCATCAGAATGTCAAACCTCAGGGTAAGTGGCAGGTGGTGGGAGTAAGTGGAAAAGTCAATATATTTGAACTCTTGAACTGAGGTAAGTGATTTGTGTTTTTACATCCCTGACAAAGTTTATATAAAGTTATAAAAAATGGCAGCTAGTTTGACATTGAATTGACATGGCCTAGAGCTTGTCATATCCTATGGAGACCAGTCCTTAGGCTAGGCCCTGCTTAACCTCCCGTGACACTATAATACCCTTACATGATATTATTCTACAATGTCATTATATTATTTGATATTTGACAACAGCATATTATACAATTATCCCAAACAAACTTACAAACTAATTCTTTGAATGGTGGGCAGCAACTTAAAAAAGGATGGGAAAGAAATTAATCCCTTTCAGAAGGAATTAAGGCATTGGGAAGGCATCAGAGCATTGTATATTGGCCCTTCTTTCCATTTCTGCCAAAAGGGACCTTCTTGTTACTATCCAAAGACACACAGCTGAGGCCTGAGTTTTCAGTTCCAGCTGTGGCTGATGCCTCTGGGCAGCTGGCACCATGGATCTGTATCTCGACCAATGGTGTGAGCTGGGCCCTCTCTGGAGAAGAAACCTGGGTCCCCCGAGATATGTGATCAGTACCAGGACCCCGCCAGCAGGCGAGAGGACCCCAAGGCAGGTATTGGACATGGAGGCCACAGGGGCATAGACTACAAAGGAGACAGAACTGAACCTCACATCACCCTGTTTGGCCCTGGAGGATGGCTCTTTAGGCAGAGACGGATAAGATTCCTCAGGGAAGGAACAACCTAAGATAGGCACAGTTGCAGAGGGGCCAACAGGAGAGAACTAAAAGATCAACAAGAGGTGGGGCACAGACCCTCATCCACAAACCTTGCAGGGGTTTGCATTCTCACCCCTCCTGAGAGAGGTCTCCTAGCCCCACAGCTGCTTCGCCTCCCACGCACAACTCATACCTGGACCCAGGTGGCAGACAGAGACTCGGCCAGCAATAGCTGCTCTATATCTAAATTCAGCCTATTACCAGGAATGCTCAGGTCCTACTCAAAATTGAAAATATTCCTTTCCACTAGTATTCACAGGGTAAACTAACATTTCTGCTTGAGTATTAAAATTGACAGGAAAATAGTAATCAAGTTTTCAGATTAATTTAAATTGGCCAAGTGAAATAAGTGAATACTCAAGTTAATTATAGTGTACTGGACAAAAGCTTTTCCTAAAACATTAATTAAAAAATATATTAGTAGTTCATCTTACTGTAAAATTGCCTAACATCCAAAGAACCTAAAGCAGTCATATTTGTGTGCAAAAATTAAAATTTAAAATTACCAAGACTGCAATATAAAATTTCCAAAAGTCCCCTTAATCAAAAAAGGGGAGGGGACAGTGGGGTAATATCATGTAAGGAAAAAAAAATATCGAGTAAGTAAAATACATCTAGAAAATTCTTACTCCAGTAAAGTAAATTCCATTTGTAAAACCAACTGCAGGACACCCATGAAAAAACACACATGGTGTCAAAATAAGCCAAAGGAAAATCATTTAGGCAAAAATTAAAAAGAATCCCAAGTCTATTTTGCATAGAGGATCCTTTTGTTAACTTTTGGTCGAGAATACGTTTGTGTGTTTTCAGAGAACAACTCCAAGACCATGTGGGTTCCTGCGACTGTGAGGAACTGATGGATCTGTTCCAGTCACGAGGATGGTCCAGAGATGGGGGACACTGACGACACCTTGCCATGCTAGCAGTCGGCAGCTGTGCATGTCTGCAGGCAGCCTAGGACCAAACCAGAGAGGACGGATCTTGCATTGTCATGATGTGTCCACCATCTGGATACCATTGCTGACATGTACACATAAAGAATTATTTGACACTGATACTGGGACTCATAACAGTTTGACATTGAAACTGAGACTGAAACATTTTTTGTTCTTATACATTTATTTCTAGTATGCAGAGGCAAGATATTTGTGAAGAAAAGAAACAGGGGAGAGTGATTGATATAGAGGCAGGGTGGCCTTGAACAGGCTGTCATGCTACAGGGGAAGGCTTGGGTGGATGGGAGGCAGATGCGGGGGGAGATCAACGGAAGGACTTGTATGCATGCATATGAGCATAACCAATGAATGAAAAACACTGGGGCGGGGAGGGGGGAGGGTGGGGATATGTGCTGGGGGGTAGGGGAGGCTGGGGGGAGGATAAGGGGGAGGGGGGAAAGAAAACATGTACTACTATTAATTATAAGTTATACTGCAAAAAATATATTTAAAAAAAAGAAAATTTGTTGTTGTTGCTGTTGTTTATTTATAAAAATCGAGAATTATTTACAAAGTATATTTTGGGTAAATTAATCTACAGGTAATGGTAAAGTTGATTAATAGAAAGAGACTCCAAATGAAATGGCTGGTAAGAAAACTAAAGTGATATTTCAGTGAGGAGGTAACGAGCAAATGAAATAGAGTGATTGTGGTAGGATTTTGAAGAGGAATTTTAAGAGTAGAAACTATAAGATCTGACAACTAGTTTGCTGTAGGATATGATTTTTAATAGGAGAAATGAAATGGTTCTGATGTTAAGGTTACCAAGAAAATGATAGATCTATGAAGAAAGAGAGAAAGAAAGAAAGAAAGAAAGAAAGAAAGAAAGAAAGAAAGAAAGGAAGGAAGGAAGGAAGGAAGGAAGGAAGGAAGGAAGGAGAGAGAGAGAGAGAGGGGGGAAGGAAGGAAGGAAGGAAGGAAGGAAGGAAGGAAAGAAGGAAGGAAGGAAGGAAGGAAAGAAGGAAGAAAGAAGGAAGTAAGGAAGGAAGGAAGGAAGGAAGGAAGGAAGGAAGGAAAGAAGGAAGAAAGAAAGTAAGAAAGAAGGAAAGGAAGAAGGAAGGAAGGAAGGAAGGAAGGAAGGAAGGAAGGAAGGAAGGAAGGAAGGAAGGAAGTAAAAGGTAGGTAAAGAAAAAAAAAGCTAGAGGGGCGGATGTATGGAGGTATATTAAAGGAGTAATTCTAACAAGTACTATGCCTGCATATACACTGTAGAACTACTAGCAAATCTATTTCAAGCAACTAATCATCCCCAAGACAAGACACTTGGAACAAGAAATGGTACAAAAGAGGAAAAAGAAGTGGAAGAGGAAGAGAAGTTATAGTTAAATATTTCTGTGATTGAATACTTTATTGAAAACTTGGAGTTTTTATTGACAATTCTGGCAATAAAAATGCATTGGATTAGGGGAGTGATGGGCAACCTTTTGAGCTTGGTGTGTCAAAATTTGCCAAAACAACAAGCACAACTTGGGTGGTGTGTCACTTTCCAGAAAAAAAACACAACATAATTTTGCCATATTTATAATTTAAAAAAGAAAAATATATAATTGTAATAAATTACTGTATTTAATAAATCAAAAACTAATTATTTAACTTACCTGCTTAGTGACTTCTTTGTTCATCAGTCAGTCGGTTTCTTTTCTTGATCTTGATATTATTTAACTTGTGTGGGTTGCCTTGAACTAAGATAGGTGAAAGGAAGGGGGAATTCTTTAATTAACTTGCCTATTAGTGACTTTTTTGTTGCTGAATTTCATTGCCTAAACCTTTAATTGAAAGGTGGTATTATGTACACTTCAAGCCCAAACAAGCGCTACTAACTTCATCTGTCAATCTGCGGGGTTTTTTTGTTTTTTTGTTTGTTTGTTTGTTGTTGTTGTTGTTGTTGTTGTTGTTTGGTGGTTTCGATATTACTTAATGCTGAGAATAAGGTCTCACAAAAGTATATACAGGGAAAAATTGTGAGTAAAGCCATTGCTATATATTTTCAGGGTGCTAAAAGTGTCTGGTAATCGGTTCCAGGCACTCCAAATTTCCTGTTCCTAGTGGCATTCTTCTTGATTCTCCAAGCTGCACCTTTCCAGATTCTCAAGCTTTGACCTCAAGTCGACAAACACCTGAGCCCAGATGCTGTCATGAAATTCTGCAAGTTGCATCTCCAAATCATCAATTTGCATCTATTGGAAACCATTGAATTCCAAACTACTGTAGACTACTACATTAGGATACTTAATTATTTTATGGTCTGTTCTAGGTTTCTAAATTGATTAAATCTATCACTGAACTGGTCAAGTAATGAGTCTAAAATATGCTAGTACTTTATATGCAAGGGTTCCATTTCATTTTGTACAGCTGTACTGGCCTTCTCAAAATACTTTGTTACTCGAGGAAAATACTTATAAGTTTTAGTTTTTACAGCTCCCTTGAAATTTTTAAGTTTACTTTCAAAAGCTTTTATGTATCCAAACATAATGTCAATACTTTTGCCAAAACCTTGTAACTTTAAGTTCAGCTCATTAGTATGAACAGAGAGATCTGTGAAAAATATCAGGGTGTTGACCCACTTATCATCACTGAGCTGAGAAAAGTTTCCCAAATCCTCAACCTCAAGAAGTACCTTAATTTCTTCAAAGCACTCCATAAAGCACTCAAGAACTTTGCCTCAGCTCAGCTATCTTACATTATTGTACATCAGCAGTCCACTGTAGGTGGAATCAACCTCCAGTGAAAGTGCAGAAAATTCTCCCTTGAGAAGGGGGCAAGCAGCTATTAAATTTACTATTTTTGTAACAATTGACATTAAGTTGTTTAAGTCGGTGAATCCTGCCTTGGCACATAAAACCTCCTGATGGATAATACAATGAAAAGGCACAATAGGATGTCCAATAGCTTCCATAAACAATTTGACAAATGCGACTCCCCCCACCACCACCACCATGTTTGGTGCCCCATCTATCGTCACTGACACAACTTTAGAGATATCAATGCTTAGGTCATGGAATGTTTGTATAACAACCTTACATATTTCACTTCCAGATGTACTTGTTGGCACTGATACTAACTTTATCAACTCTTCTCTCAGTGTGAGACCATCAGAATATCGACCAATAATGGTCAACTGAGCATGTGATGTGATACCAGTAGTTTCATCAAGAGAGATAAAAAATATTTACAATTACTTGTGTCTCCCTTTAATTGATGCTGTACGTTTGTGTTCAGTCTCATTAATCCGTCTTTTATGATATTTCTCCTGACTGGTAACTCAGATACTCTCTTAATAATTGCATCTTTATTCTGCATATCTTGAAATAGAACTGGTGCACATCTTAGGAGAGTTTCTTTAATAAATTCTCCCTCACTGTTTTTGCATGCTGAGCTATGGAGTGAGCAATGCTCAAACTTGCAGATGTTAAATTTGTAGAGCCTTTTATAAATTTAGGATGGAATTAGTTTGGCTCTTATAAAGGTGTAGCTGCCTGGAAATGTATTCCTTCCTTTCATCCTCACTTTTTTAAGAGCTGGGAATGATTAGTTTAAAAATGCCTATTTATATTCCACATTCTGCTTACTCCCGTTTCAGTACATAGAAGGCAAAATCATCTGCCATTTTTTTCTATAATGCCATACATCTTGGTCCATGTCTCTTGAAAGGGTCAGCTACTGCTACTACCACTGCCTTTACTTAACCTTAGTTTTTTATTTTTTGGGTTCTCCATGGGGGAGGGCAGTTATAGAAGATAGAATTATAGCCTGTTAGCCCTGCAGGCAATTAGGGGTTAACTAGCCTAAATGACCACAAGATGGCACATATAACTGTCTTTTAGGAAAGGGCAGGGTTAATAAGCAAAATAGGGGTTAATAAGGATGCACAACAGTAATAGTGGTGAAATGGAGTCTACACTATGCTGCAAAATGGCTTTCTTTATATAAATTAAGATGGCTGCTGCTCTTTCTAATGGTGGGAAACAGCACCCATAACACAGGCCCTCGCCTCTCCCTGCCTCCCCCTCACTTATCTCTGTAATTATGGTTAATTAGAAATCCATGACACTCCAGAACAATAGATTGGATGATGGTTGCTGTGGTTATGTGGTTGTTGATAATGGCGATCTCGGGGCCCCCAGAGATGCATCCCCCATGACATTCTGCGGCTCCCTGCTCCACTGGCTGGAAGTGAGGTCAAAGATCCCCTAAGGGCCTAACCGGATGTCCCAGAACTAGAGGCTCTGTGCTGGAGTTCTGTTGTTTTGGCCTACAGAACTCTGTCACAGAGTGTCTACACTACACTACAGCAAATGTTCCATCCTCAGCTATTGCACCTGGTCGTACAATAGCCAAAGGTGAAACGTCTTTCTCGGCATGCAGCCCCATACTTCTCTGTATGCGACTGCATGCGGCCATGTGTCATTGAAAATGGCTACTTGTGTCAGTGCTGACAAGCGAGTCATAGGTTTGCCATCACGGGATTAGAGAGTTAAAGTTCTTAACTAAATCTCAGTACTGACTCCCAGGAAATGTACTGTATTTTCCAGCGTATAAGAGGACTGGAAGTGATGGTGATAGGAGGAAGATAACAAACACTAGAGAGAGAACAAGTTCTGGGCAAGTCCCTGGTGAGTTAGCAACACCCATCATAATTGCAAGCTAAGGTATTTTTACACCTGGCATATAAGACAACCCCAGATTTTTGAGAAGATTTTCCTGGGTTAAAAAGTCATCTTATATGCCGGAAAATACGGTACCATATCCTTTGACAGAGCCTATTTAATAAAATGTCTATGTAGATTTGTATTTTAACAGTATGTACTGAAATTGCTTAAGCCTTCATTATCTGAATAAGAGTGTAATTCATGTTGGTAAGTCACTAAGAGTTAGAAGGCAGAGAAATAGTAACCAGGACAATGGCTATTTAATGTTTCAGTTCATATATGAGGACATACTGATAATAATGATAGCTGCTTTTAAAATGGAGTGGTTAATAGGGCAGACTCTAGTGTCATTTGTCTGGGTTTAAATATCTATCTCTGTCATTTATTACACATGACCTCAGGCAATTTTTAATTAACTTCCTTGAACCTCAGTTTCTTTACCTATACAATGTGAATAATAGTAGTAAGTACCTCATACAGTGTACTGTTGCATTTAAATGAGACAATACATGCAATGCAAGCATCAGTAATGCTCCAGAAACATTTGGATCCAGATGTGAATGTGGGTTTTACTACTATGCATGTGTTTCTCTGTGCAGAGATTATGACCTGAGAAAGAATGAATTAATTTTCTTCAAATCCATAGTATGCAGAAAAACCTAGTTGACATGGAGTTCATGTTACACTTCTTGTAATAATCTTAAGCTCTCACTTGGGTTGCAGTGGATATTTGATGTGGTACATAAATTTATAATAACCAGTAACATTTATTGAACACTCACTGTATGCCATGGACTATTTTAAGAAATTTAAATTTGGAGAACCAAGATGGTGGCATAAAAAAACAACAGAACTTTCTCCTTCTCACAACTACATCATAATTATATCTAAAGTACAGAACAACCTTCATTCAGAACTGTCTAAAATCTGGATGAATGGAAGTCCTACAACTAGAGAAACAAGATATACATTGAAACTGATACAAAGGGCAGAGGCGTGGAACAGGCTGGACTGACATCCCCATGTGTAATTTTTTTAATCAGGAGAGATATCTAAGCTGAGGAATAAAGTGTTCCAGCTCCACACCAGACACCTCAGCACAAGGTTCCATTGCTCAGAAGCGAAGTTCCCATAACTTCAGACTATAAAAACCAGTGAGGATTGTGACTGAGTGACACGAAGGCTACTGAGATCCAGACAGTTCCTCTTAAAGGGCTCACACACAAGCTTACTCAGACTTGCTCACACTGAGCTCCAGTGTTGTGGCAGCAGCTTAGGTGACCCAAGGCATACAGGCAGTAGCTGGATTTTCTGGCACTATGAAAAGAACTCCAGGGTGGCTTTCTCCCAGACAGGGGCACTTTCAGGGGTCATTGTTCCTATGCTGAGAACACTACCATCATAAAGATGACTGGAAAGTGCCAGATTGGCGTTTCCATCAGCCTGGCTCACACTATTTTCTATTTCCTGATGATTCCCTGAGATCCTGTCCCTCCTGAGCTGTTTGCAGAGATATTTTCATATGAATGGCCCATCTTGGCTCAGGATTCAGACTTTCCTAAAATCTCTCAAACTAGCAGCAGCTGGTATCAGCATGGCCCATTGCTCTCAATAACAGGCCCCAGGCCTGGTATTGTTAGCTGCTTGATTTGCTTCACAGGTTGGCCTCTCCTGGGCACTTCTAAGCCCAACACAAGTTCTAGTCATCTGCAGATCATTCTGTAGCTCCTGAAAGGTGACCTCAGAAAGGGGATAGGCAGTGGCTGACTTTGTACTTCCAGGGGAGACCCAGATCCACTGCACCTGGTAGACAGCTTCAGACCACCCTAGATTACAACTGTGTAATGGGAAACCAGTTGATAGTCATATGGACACTACGCACATATATGCACATTCACAAGTGACACACTACAGGGGCAGATTCAGTGAGCACCAAAGCCCCACTGAAGTAAGCCCTGCTCCATAGGGTGTCTCCTGCACAGTAGCACAATAGCACTTCCACTGTAGTTGCAGCTGGTACTCACAGCCAATTGGCCTTGGGGTTAATTCCTCCCAGTGCCAACCAAACACCACATATTGGTGTCAGACCAGCCCATTCTACCTCTTCACCCTTCCTACCAGTTTCATGGTGCTATCTTCTGTATTTCTCTAGTCATATGACTTATGTTCATCTGGATTTCAGCAATCAAGCCTTAACTACAAGACAGTGCACACAGCCCATGCAGGGGCACACATAAAGTGCCCAGTTCAGATGACTGGGGAAGCTGAGCCACTGGGTCTTATAGGACACCTGCCACACAAGGCCACTCTACCAATAGCTGCCGCGATCCAGCACGGCAATGGGTTACCTGAGAGTAGGGTTGAGAGGTTTGAAGAAAAGAAAGACAAAGAATAGCGGGGTTCAGGAGGACCATTGCTCAGGAGGCAAATGGCAATTTTATTTTTGCCGCACCCTCATTTATTCCACAGCTTCTAGGCATCCGCTCAAGTTCTTATGGCCTTCAGCCATCCTGGGTGCACAGCCAATCATTAATACAAACAACATATTTAAGACTCTTTCTTCCCAAGCAGGACATCTAATCTTAGGCTGGAACAGATAAACTTCCTTCTCCCTGCCTACATGGCAAACTGCAGCTGCAGTATGACCCTTCTTAAGGACAGGCTTTTCCCCTTCCTTAGGAGGAGAGGGCAGGGGGAGTCCCTACCCTTGCTCTATCCTTTTAGGAGAACAGGCAGAGAAACCCTATTGCCCTCATCCAACCCTTCAGAGGACCGTCCCTGAGTCTATGCAACAGCCACTGTTCCCCACAAAAAGCAGCTCTACTTAATAGATAGAAACAGACACAGGGAAAAAGACAAATTGTGGAGGCAAAGAAACATGTCACAAATTAAAGAAGATAAGAAATCTCCTGAAAAAAAAAAGAACTAAATGAAATAGAAGTAAGCAAACTACTAGACACAGGGTTAAAAACAATGGTTATAAGGATGGTCAAGCATATTGAAGAGGGCTTCAAGGGACTTAGTAAGAATTTTAAGGAAATCAGTATTTCAAGGAAATTAGTGAGAACATCAAAGGCATGAAAAAGGATCAGTCATAAATGAAGAATACACTAACTGAAATCCTATTATATAAAAAGTCAGGGGCCATCACAACCAAAACAACCAGACAGATGACTGAATAGCAGGCTGTGTGGGGCAACAAGGCTGGTGGGGGGGTAGTGAGGGACAACCAAACAATTGAACAACAGGCTGTGTGGGACAACCATCTTGGCAGGGGGGGCAGTAAGGGGTGACCAGGCCGGTGGGGGTGCAGTTGGGGGCAACGAGGCTGGCAAGAGGGGCAGTTGGGGGTGACCAGGCCAGTGGAGGGCAGAGAAGTTAGGCATGACCAGGCTGGTGGGGGGCAGTTAGGGGAGATCAGGCAGGCAGGCAGGTGAGCAGTTAGGAGCCAGCAGTCCTGGATTGTTAGAGGTATGTCTGACTGCTGTTTTAGGCTCTATCCTGGCAGTCAGACATCCCCCAAGGGGTCCCAGATTGGAGAAGGTGCAGGCTGGACTAAGGGGACCCCCCATGCATGAATTTCATGCACATGACTTCTAGTGAAGAACAATTTACAGAGTCAACAGTAGAGTAGAGGATGTCAAGAATCAAATCAGCGATTTGGAATATAAGGAAACAAAATATACCTAATCAGTAGAGAAAAAAGAATAAAAAAATATGAAGACAGTGAAAGTATCCTCTGGGATAGCTTCAAGTGTACCAACATTCATCTCATGAGGGTGCCAGAAGAAGAAGAGAGAGCAAGATACCAAAACCCTATTTGAAGAAATGACAGAAAACTTCCCATAACTCATGAAATAAATAGACTTAAAAGTCCAGAAAGTCCCATACAAGATGAACCCAAGAGGCCCACACTCAGACACATCATAATTAAAATACTAAAAGTTAAAGACAGAGAGAAAATCTTAAAAGCTGCAAGAGAAAAGCAGTTAGTTACCTATAAGGGTGTGCCCATATAACTATCAACTGATTTCTCAACAGAAACTTTGCAGGCCAGAAGGGAATGACAAGAAATATTCAGTGTTGAGCAGCAAGGACCTACAACCAAGATTATTCTACCAACCAAAGTTATCATTTAGATTTGAAGTTCAATTAAAGAGCTTCACAGAGAAGGAAAAGCTAAGGAGTTCATCATCACCAAACCAGTGTTAAATGAAATGTTGAAGGGTATTAAGAAGAAGAATAAAAAGAAGAAAAAAGATGAAAGATATGAACAATAGCCCTAGTCAGTTTCATTCAGTGGATAGAGCATCAGTCTGAACAATTTGGGGCCCCGGGTTTAATTCCAGTCAAGGGCACATACCCTGGGTTGCTGGTTCAGTCTCCCCCAGTAGGGGTTGTGCAGGAGGCAGTCAATCAATGATTCTCTCTCATAGTTGATTTTTTTTTATCTCTTCTCCCTTCCTCATTGAAATCAGTAAAAATATATTTTTAAAATATTAACAATAAAATGGTATAAATACATAGCTGTTAACAATTTAATCTAAAAATCAAAATAAATGAACAAGGAATCAAACTGATGAACGAAATAGAACTGGAGGCATGGAAACATGGAACAGACTGACGAATCTCAGAGGGAAATGGTGGTGGGTGGAAAGATATTAACCAAAAACTTAAATGCATATATGCATTACCCATGGACACAGACAATAGAGGGTGAAGGCCTGGTGTGGGGTGGGAACCAAGTGGAGGGGCGTAATGTGAGAAGAAAGGGGATATCTATAATACTCTTAACAATGAAGATTAAAACACAAAAAATAAATTTTACAATTTCTCAGTGATATTATGAGGTAAGGTTCATATATAAAATAAACAGAAGCACCAAGAAGTTAACTAATTTTTTTCTAATATTCCTTAGTAAAAAAAAATAGAGCCACAAATTTAAGCTGGCAGTGTGTCTCATTCCAGAGCCCATACTTTTTAAAAATTTTATTTATTTATATATTAACTATTTTTCGATTACATTCAATATCATTTTGTATTAGGTTCAGGTATACAGCATAGTAACTAGATAATCATATATTTTATCAATTATTTCCCTGATATTTCCTGTACCCACCTGTACTTTATATCCCCATGACTGTTTTGTAACTGCCAATCTTTACTTCCCAATCCTTACCCTTTTCTATGTAATCCCCCACTTCCCTCCCCTCTGGCAACCATCAGTTTATGCAAGGCCTGAATTTGTAAAAACTATAAAGAGTTAACTTATTATTATCTGATCTTGAAAAACAACTAGAGGTCTGGTGCACAAAATTTTGCACTGGGTGGGGGGGTTTGTCAGCCCAGCCTACACCCTGAGGGGATGTCCTAAACCAGCAATCAAACATACCTCTCATAATCCAGGACCACTAGCTCCCAACTGCTCGCCTGCCTGCCTGCCTGCGTGCCTGATTGCCCCTAATCATTTTGGCCTGCCAGTCTGACCACCACTAACCACTGCCCTGCCAGCATGATTGATGCTTAAGTGCTCCTTAAAGGCCCGGTTGCCCCCAACTGCCTTCCCAACCAGCCATCTGTGGCAGCTGTCTTATGACAACATGGGCAAAGCCATCTTGTGACCACATGGGGGTGGCCATCTTGTGTAAGGGCATGATGATCAATTTGGATACTACCTCTTTATTATATAAGATGACTGATTATCTGAAACTCTGGTTTAACTAGCCTGTTTTATAAGCCTTATAATTCAAAAATTCATTTTAAATGCAAAATGTATTTACTTTAAAGCAGACCTAAAGAGATATTTTTTTCCTTTATTGTTCAGTTTATTAATTACATTTTCCCCCAATAGCTCCCCTCCACCCAGTACCCATCCCACTCTACGCCCTTACCTCCCCCCAGTCCTCTCCCATAGTTGCATGATTTTTGTCCAGTCTCTTGCTGTACTTCCCACACCCTTTTTCTCACCAAGCATTATCAGTCCATGCCCTTTCTATGTCCATGATTTTGTTCTATTCCTCATTTTATCCTGATCATCAGGTTGTTAATTCACTTGATTTTTAGATTCATTTGTTGATAGATGTGTACTTGTTGTTCATAATGTACATTTTTACCTTTTTCTTCTTCCTCTTCTTAAACAATACCTTTCAGCATTTCATATAGTGTTGGTTTGGCGGTGATGAACTCCTTTAGCTTTTTCTTATCTGTGAAGCACTTTATCTGACCTTCAATTCTGAATGATAGCTTTGCTGGATAGAGCAATCTTGGTTGTAGATTCTTGCTATTCATTACTTTGAATATTTCTTGCCACTCCCGTCTGGCCTGCATCGTTTCTGTTGAGAAATCTGCTGACAATCGGATGGGTGCTCCCTTATAGGTAACTAACTGTTTTTCTCTTGCTGCTTTTAATATTCTCTCTTTGTCTTTTGCTCTTGGCATTTTAATTATGATGTGCCTTGGTGTGGTCCTCTTTAGATTCCTATATTTTGGGGCTCTGCACTTCTTGGGTTTTCAAGTCAATTTCTTTTGCCAGGTGGGGGAAGTTTTCAGTCACTATTTCTTCAAGTAGGTTTTCATTATCTTGCTCTCTCTCTTTTTCTGGCACCCCAATAATTCTGATGTTGGTATGCTTGAGGTTGTCCCAGAGGCCCCTTATACTATCTTCAATTCTTTGGACTCTTTTGGCTTCTTGTTTTTCCAGCTGAGTGGATTTTGTTTTTTTGTTTTTTAAATCTTTGACTTGGTTTTTGTGGTCGTCTGGACTGCTTTTAGGTCTTTGTATAATATTTTTTGTTTCAGTCAGTGTATGCTTAATTTCTAGTTGGTCTTTTTTCATATCCTTGTAGGTGTTGTTCATTTCTTTGTAGGTGTTATTTATTTCGGCATAGTTCTCATTAATTTTATCGGCTTTTTCTAGTAGCTTCTTCATAAACCTAATTACTGTGGTTTTGAACTCTATGTCTAGTCGTTTTTTTTCCTCCATTTCTTTCACAGCTGAGTTCTTTCCTTTTCTCTGCATTGTGGTTGCTTTCCTGAGTTGGTCCCTTAGTGGTGTGTAATAGGTATCCTCTAAGGAACAGTGGCTCAGCTTCCTTATGCAGCGCCCGGCGTTAGCCTTAGGTCCGCCCTACTTGGCACACAGCTTCAGCATTTAATGGGCGCGAGGCGTCAGGCTTAGGTCCGCCCTTCCTGGCGCACTGCTTCAGGTCTATGGGGCTCGCAGCATCAGCTTATCTGTGCGGCTCACGGGTCTCGGTGTTGGGTGGCAAGGTAAATCCACCGCTGGTCTCCCCGTTTCCAGACAACTCTGCTTCTCCCAAATGAGTCTGCACAGCCAAAGTCTCACTCAGGGGTGTAAAACAAAGCAGTATGTTGGTCCCCGAGCAAGTGAGTCACGCGTTCTCTGCCCGGTTGCGCACTCCAATTTACTCATGCACTCTCCCCAAACACACAGACCTCAGGCGCGCCCGGGATCCTCCTTTCCCTGACCTGGGAGCTCGCCTGGAACTGGGGGGTCGGTGCTGTGGGAGGCCTCCGCCCTCCCCACTAGAGAAAACCAGCCGGGCTTGCTGTCTGCCACCCGTCCCTCACCGCTTGCTCGCGCTCCGAACCTCAAAGCTGTGTACCACTGCTCCCGAGTCACCGCTGCATCTCACCTCTACTTTTATGTGTGGAATTTTCACTCAGCCAGCTCTCCGGTGATTCTGGACGTTGTTTGTTCTGTTGTTAAGTTGTAGTTTCAGAATTGTTGCATGGACAGCTAAATAGGTGCTCACCTATGCCGCCATCTTAGTTCTTCTTTCTAAAGAGATATTTTTAAATGTCATTCTACAAAGATAAGTTCTTTAGGCAAATTCAGGATATGCTGCTTCCTCCAAGTATTCTAAATTTCTTTGCATGCACTTTACTTTTTAAATATATTTTTATTGATTTTAGAGAGGAAGGTAGAGAGAGAAAACAATAGAAACATCAATGATGAGAAAGAATCATTGATTTGTTGCCTCTTGCACTCCCTCAATTGGGGATTGAGCCAGCAAACCACAAACCTGGCACATGCCCTGACCAGGAATTGAACAGTGACTTCATGGTTCATAGGTCCATGCTCAACCATTGAACCACACAAGCTGGGTCTTGCAAGCACTTTAAATCTCAGGCAAAATCCAGTTCCCCTGTGCATTGGTAATATCCACATTACTTTAAAAATTCTAAGTGGTTTAACCCAGCAATTGCTCACATATACAAAGGTTTTATTGTAATGCTAAATCTTTGAATCTGTTGCTTATCTACATCAAAGATGCTCAAGTTTATAAAGAAGTGCTAACATTTGGCTTCTAATTGCCAAGAAAAAAAACACACTTCCTTTGGTTTATATCTTAAGTCTTATAATAACTTGCCTGTGAGTTTTTTGGAACTGTGAAATTGTAATGAAACATAATTTTCCCAAGTGTGCCCAAGTATTAGTTTACATACACCACTGTATTTGCATTGCCTTTGCCTTAGTCTTCTTTTTAGCTCTGTTTGGCTTGTAACATGTAGAGGCAAAATAGCACTATTATGGACTTTTGAAAACTGTATTTTAGACTTTGATTTCTCTCATTGTCATAAATTCCATCTCCTAACATCGCCTTGGTGTTAACTATGTTAAAAACAATGTCCAGTATTTGGTGTTAACTATCTTTGAATCTGGAAATGCTAGTTGCTAATAATCAAGTTGAACACTGGATGGCAGCCTTCACTAATGATATAAATAAAGGCTATTGATAGAATAGAAAGGACTGATTCAAAATAACACACAAGGCAGCCTAAGTGTTGCCAATTTTAACAGCTAAAAAGTCAGCAAAGAATAACTTTGAACAAAGATGGTGACAGAATCAGAATGTTAAAAATAGTGAGCTTGCTTGCTATTATTATGAATATGTGAAACTTATGACTCAGTTGATATGACAATATTTTACACATCAGTTTCAGAAGTTTTATTCCAATTTCTAAACACTCAGTCTTAGACCACAAATTAGTTTCACCTTTATTGTCATCTGAAAACCAGTCTCGGTGAAGATATAACTGGTATGATTATAGATTGAGGTACATTTGCCTCAAGGAGAGATTTTAATTTTGTTTCATTTCATCAATTACAAGTAAACCTGGTAATTTATTAATCATCTTCCAACAATATAACCAAAGTCTCTCAAATGGAAAAAAGTACATTGGTATGTTTGATTATTATGTCTGGAAGGAATTCTTACATTGGATTATCTCATAAATTTCTATGCTTGCTCATTGCATAGTGCTAGTGCATGGAATAAAATTTATCTTAATTTGAACTATAAATAAGCTGGGCATACATGAACAAATTACTTAATTTCTCTGGCTCTCAGTTTCCTAAATTATAAAGTGGATGAATCTATGAAATGATAGTCTTTCTAGATTTGATGTAAGTTTCAAGTGAAATTATCCACTCAGGTGATATTGAACACATCATATGCACTCAATGTGATACCATTGTAATTAGCCTACTTTTTAATGACAGGAAAGGCACAAAAGGAAAATAGACACATGCCCAGTAAAGTTGGGATGTCAGTCACGCCTGGGGACAGGTCATTGGCCAGAATGGATGTAGTTATTGCAAGGGCATGAAATTTCCCAAACAAAGAAACTCACCCTGTTGATCTCTCTTAGTGTCCTTTTGCTCCTCTGCTATTGATTCTCTTGTGCTCTCTTGGTTGACTCCTGGCTTGCAGAGCTCTTGCTCCTGCTTCCTGGCATTTTCCCATGTGGCCCATACCATATGGATATCACACACAATGGACAAATGAACTGCAATTAGCCTGATGCTGAACTGGACCAGGCTGAAACATGAAATAGAAACTCTGGACACTGGCTTTGCTTTTAGCTCTACTGAAACCCGAAGTGTACTTCTAATGACTGGAATGGGATTTCAGAAACACAGAGATGTAATTCCAAGCAAATGAAAATCTTATCCTCGCATGCAAGTCTCAGAAAATTATTTTTCTCAAGACATCATAAGGACTTCACCCCCAGAACTCAGTGGGGAAGATAATAACTCAATTTCCTAGATAACAATGAATTATCATTATTACCAATGTCAGCTTAACTAACATTATGATTTCCTCCTTCTGAAATATTTTGTTAAGCACTATTTTAAATAAATAGCATACCAAAGGTATTATTATTGTCATAAATTCATAATACTATCTAATGAAAGAGTAATATTCAAATTAACCGTCACTCCACTACACCCACAAGCCATGCCAACCAGCCAATCAAATAAACCCAACTAAGATGGCTGCAGCCACTGAGTGAACAGGAGGTTTGGGTTTCTCCAGCAATGGAGGAAGCCAAGCTTACCACACACCCTGGAAGGCCCAGGCCTCCATTCAAGACTACAAAGTTTCAATTATAGAAGATAAATAAATCCCAACAAAAATGGATGCGGCCACAGAGTGAGCAAGAGAATTGGCTCTGCTCAAGGCTACAAAGTTTCATATAGAAGATAAATAAATCCCAGATACCAGGGCCTCCGCTTGGGTTGTCAGGGGGCATGGGCGTCTTGTAAAGCACCACAGGCCCCTTACCCAAGCCACCCCACACCCCAAGGGAACCCCCACCCTGATCTAAGACACCCTTCAGGGCAAACCAACTAGCCCTCACCCATGCACCAGGCCTCTATCCTATCTAATAATCCTACCTAATAAAAGAGTAATAAGCAAATTTATCGTCACTCCAACATACAGGATGGCTGCCCCAATGTGGACACATGATGGCCACCACAAGGTAGCCAGTAGGGGAGGGAAGTTAAGAGGAACCAGACCTGCAAGGGCGGGAAGTTAGGGGTGACCAGGCCTGCAGAGAAGAGCAGTTGCTGGGGACCAGGCCTGAAGGAGAGGCCAGTTAGGGGTGACCAGACCTGTATCAGAGAGCAGTTAGAGGTGAGCAGGCCTGCAGGGGAGTGCAGTTCGGGGCAAATAGGCTGGCAGGGGAGCAATTAGGCGTCAATCAGACTGGTAGGGGAGTGGTTAAGGGGTTATCAGGCTGGCAGGCAGAAGCAGTTAGGGCCATTCAGGAAAGCAGGCAGACAAGCAATTGGAAGCCAGCAGTCCTGGATTGTGAGAGGGATGTCCCACTGCCCATTTAGGACCATCCCACCAGGCAGTCGGACATCCCTCTAGGGGTCCAGATTGGAAAGGGTGTAGGCTGGGCTGAGGGACACACTCCTGTGCACGAATTTTGTGCACTGGGCCTCTAGTTAGCCTATATTAGAACAAATGGAAGAATCTATAAAATTTAGAGATAATAACTAGGAAAATAAAGCATAGATAATAAGGAAGAAATCATATATATTTCTCTCTACCTTCATATATTGCTTACTGAACTCCCTGAGTCTGCCTATCTGTTGTGGAATGATGAAATACTGTCATATTTCTGAAGAGCACATTCTTTCCTTAAGTGAGCTTGATTTCATCTACTTTTGCTATAATTCTTGTTATTTGGGAAGGCAGTTAGATGAAATGCATTTTTTCTATTGCTTACCATTGGGGCCTTCTGGCTTGCTGAAAAGAAGTATGGTAATTTCTCAGTTACAAATTCACTTAATATCTAATTCAACTTATATAGAAGAAAAAATGCTTTAAGGTTTCTATTATGCATGCTACACAATGTTAGTAACAGCCCAAAGAATATTTTTTCTGCTTTGAGGAAAAAATTAAGGCTACCAGATTTATATAAAGGCATAAAAATGCTCCTCTTTTGTGACTCAATATTCTTTTTGCCTCTCTAAAGAAATAAAATATGGCCCATCAATTCCATTTCTGAGTATATAACCTAAATAATTGTAAACAGATATTTAAAATTTTCTATATTGAAATGTTTGTAATAGCCTTATTGATAGAAGTTAAAAGGTGGAAACAATCTAAATGTCCATCCACTGTTGAATGGACTATTATCTTATACTAGAGACCCAGTGCACAAAATTCGTGCATGGGGGGATGTCCTTCACCCCAGCCAGCACCTTCTCTAATCTGGAACCCCTCGAAGGATGTCTGACTGCCCATTTAGGCCCAATCCCCATAGGATCGGGCAGTCAGACATCCTTCTCACAATCCAGGACTGCTGGCTCCAAACTGCTCACCTGCCTGCCTTCCTGATTGCCCCTAACTGCTTCTGCCTGTCAGCCTGATCACCCCTGAACCACTACCCTGCCATCCTAATTGATGTCTAACTACTCCCCTGACAGCCTGTTTGTCCTCAACTTCCCTCCTCTAACAGCCTGCTCACCCCTAACTGCTCTCCCCTACAGGCTTAATCTCCCTCAACTGCACTCCTTTGCGGGCCTGGTCCCTCCCAACTTCCCCACTTCCCCGCTGGCCATCTTGTGGTGGCCATCTTGTGTCCACATGGGGAAGGATCTTTTACCACATGGGGGCAGCCCTCTTGTGTGTTGGAGTGATGGTCAATCTGCAAATTACTATTTTATTAGATAGGATAGAGGCCTGGTGCATGGGTGAGGGCCAGCTGGTTTGCCCTGAAGAGTGTCCCGGATCAGGATGGGGGTTCTCTTGAGGCATGGAGTGGCCTGAGCAAGGGGCCTGTTGTGCTTTTCAGGCTGACCTCACCCCGCTCCCCAGCAACCCAAGTGGAGGCTCTGGGATCTGGGATTAATTTATGTTCTCTAATTGAAACTTTGTAGCCTCTTAATCTGCTCTCTTACCTGATGACTATTTCACGTCTCTTCTTTTCTTTTTTATTTTCTCTAATGTAATTTATTGAAATTTCTCTAGGAAAATTGAAGCAACTAGAAAATAATACAATTTTACATTCCTCCACCAGCCTTCCTACATTGATGCACACCCTGCCTTTTTGCTGTTGTATAGATGAATCCTTGATGCTCCTTACCTACATTAAAACCACTTTTATTCTTTATATTGCAACCCCATTAGTTACACAGAACATGGCACCTGCATTTGTCTCTTCCTGCAGATTCATTTATTTTTTCATCTCTATTGAATCGTTTCCATCAATGTACAAAAAAGATATAATTTATTTCATTATTAAAAATATATATTCCCTTGACTTCATCTCTTTTTCTAGATAGCAGCCACCACATCTTTCTGCTTCCCTCATAGCAAAACTCCTAGAAAGAGTTATCAAAATGTGATGTCTTTATTTTTCTTGATTAGTGTCACTTTACATCATTCTAATCATATTTTTATGCTTACTTTTTGTCCTGAAACTACTGCTGTCACAGTCATTAATGACTTCCATTGTTGCCTCCTTCAAGAGTCATTTTTAAAATCTTCGTCTTATGTACAATTTCAGCGGCATTTAATCAGGTTGGACCCTCTCTTCTTGAAATGCTTGTCTCCTGTGGCTTCATGAATAATTTTAGGTTGCTTCCCGACTCACTGAATGGTCATTCTTCCTCATCTTTCTGACCCATAAATATTGAAATGCTTTAGGGTTGAGACACTGGGCCATCTTCCTTCTTTGTCTACAGTCACTTCTTATGTTTTCATCCAGCATATGACTTGAAATACCATCTACATGGTAATAACACATACCTTTTTATTTTTACTCCTACATATCCTCTTTTATTTAACTCTTTGTTTTAATAATTCCATTGATATATACAATAGACATCTTAAAATTGACACACACTCAAATGAATTCTTGAGTTTTTTTCCTCAAAAATGGCAGTCTTAGCCTTGTCCCCTTCTCAGTAAGTGGCAATTCTGTGCTATCAATTTTCCAGGCTGAAAGTTTTACAGCTCTCTATTACCATCAAACCAGCACTGCAAGAAATGCTGAAGGGACTGTGTAATGAGAAGAAGAAATATATAGAGAGAGAAACACAAGCATACAGCATTAAAGTGACAATAAATTAAGAACCTATAAATAATAACCTTAAATATAAATGAATTAAATGCTCCAATCAAAAGACATAGGGTAGCTGAATAGATACAAAAGCATGACCTAATTATATGCTGTCTACAAGAACAAAAGACTCACACAGGATGAGACTGAAGAGATTGAAAAATTTTCCCATGAAAAAGGAAACTAAAAATAAAAGCTGATATAACAATACTCTGACAAAATAGACTTCAAAATGAAGGCCATTACCAGAGACAACAAAGGTGACTACATAATACTAAAGGGATAATTCCAACAAGAGGTTATAAACCTGGTAAACATATATTCAACAAATATAGGAGCATCTAAATATATTTTTTAAAAATACAAACAACTTCTAGATTTTCAGGGAGAGATCAACCACAAAAACAGTCATAGTAGGGGATTTTAACACTGCGCTGACTTCACTGTGTAAATCTTACAGACAAAAACTTAAGGAAACAGTGACTTTAAATGACACACTGAATCAGATGAATTTAATTGACATTTTTAGAACATTTCATCTCAAAGCTGCAGAATATACATTCTTCTCAATGCATATGGGTCATTCTCTAAGATCGACCACATGTTAGGACACAAAATAAGTCTCTACAAGTTCAAGAAGATTGAGTCATAACAAACATCTTACCAGATGACATGAATGAAATTGGAAATCAACTACAGTAAAATATTCAAACACATAGAGGCTAAATAGCATGTTATTAACAATTAATGGGTTTATATCAAGAAATAAATTAAAACCTTCCTGAAAGCAAATGAAAATGAACACACAATGAATTGAAATATATATGTCTCCTAAAACGGAATCAGGAAGAATCAGAAAACCTAAATAGGCCACTAACCAAACACACAGAAGCCCGGGTCCAGAAGGCTTCCTGGGGGATTTTTAACAAATATTCAGAGAAAAACTAACACCTATCCTCCTCAAAGTATTTTTTTTAAAGCCAGGAGGAAGGAACACTTCCATGCTCTTTCTATGAGGCCAGCATTATTCCAAATCCAAAACCAGATAAAGACACACACACACACACACACACACACACACACAAAGTGAGAATATCAGGCAATATCCTTGATGAATATAGATCCTAAAGTCCTCAACAAAATATTAACAAATCACATCCAGCAATATCTTAAAAATATCAGACACCATGACCAAGTGGGATTTATTCCAGGGATGCAAGGCTGGTACACTATTCACAAATCAATAAACATGATACATCACATAAACAAAATGAAAGACAAAAATTGCATAATCATATCAATAGTCACAGAAAAAGCATACTGCAAAATCCAACACCCTTTTTTTATAGCAAAGGTGGAAATTTTACTAAAGAACAAGTGCAGACTCCCATGTGGAGAAGGGGAAATAATCTCATAGCACAGACTCCCATGCTAACCTAATTTTTATAAATGCTCTCAGCAAATGGGAATAGAGGGATCATATCTCAACATAATAAAGGCCATATGTGACAAACCTACATTGAGCATCATACTCACTGGACAACAACTAAAACCATTTATCCTAAGAACAGGAACAAGACAAGGATGTCCACTTTCACTACTCTTATTCAATATAGTACTTATACAACATAGACAGTGATCAGTCAGGAAGAGATATAAAAGCATCCAAATTGGAAAGGAGGACATAAAGTTCTCATTATTTGCAGATGACATGATATTGTACATAGGAAAGCTGAAAGACTCTCCGAAAACACTACTAGATTTAATAAATAAATTTGGCAATGTAGTAGGGCACAAAATTAATACCAAAATATTTATGGCTTTTTTATACACAAATAATGCATTCTCAGAAAGAGAAACTAAACAATCACATTTACCAGTGCAACAAAAACTTAAGATACATAGGAATAAATGTAATCAAGGAAGTAAAAGACTTGTACTTGGAAAACTACAGGACATTGAAAAAAGAGGTCGAGGAAGATATAAACAATTGCAAGAATATACCATGTTCATGGATTTGTAGAATTAACCTAATTAAATTGTCCTTACTATCCAAAGCAATCCACAGATTCAATGAAATCCCTATTAATATACCAACAGCATATTTCACAGATCTAAAAATAATATTCCAGGCCGAAACCGGTGTTGCTCAGTGGATAGAGCATTGGCCTGCGGACTGAAGGGTCCCGGGTTCGATTCCAGTCAAGGGCATGTACCTTGGTTGTGGGCACATCCCCAGTAGGGGGTGTGCAAGAGGCAGCTGATTGATGTTTCCCTCTCATCGATGTTTCTGACTTTCTAACCCTCTCCCTTCTTCTCTGTGAAAAATCAATAAAATGTATTTAGAAAAAGGAAGGAAGGAAGGAAAGAAGGAAACAGACCACCAACTTACACCATACACAAAAATAAACTCAAAGTGGAAGAAAGACTTAAATGTAAGTAATAAAAGCATAAAAATTCCAGAAGAAACCATAGGCATCAAAATTTCAGACATCTCTCATAACAATATGTTTACTGATACATCTCCTAGGACAAAGGAAACTAAGGAGAAAATAAACAAATGTGGCTACATCAATATAAAAAGCTTATGTACAGCAAAAGAAACCAGAAAAAAAAATGGGGAAGCTGAGGATTGAATGAGTGAATTAGAAGACAGGATAGAAAAAAAAAGTACTCAATTAGAGAACCAAAAAGAAGAAAATAACAATTAAAAAGAGGAAGACAGCGTAAAGGAGTTATGGAATAAGAAACAACAATTTTTATATAATCAGTGTGGTAAATGGAGAAAAAATTAGCAAGATTTAGAGAACATGTTTTAAGAAATAATGGCAGGTAACTTCTTTAACCTGGTGAAGGAAAAAATCACACAAGTACAGAAGCCACATAAATTCCTAAGCAAAAAGAATACAAAGAAGCCCCTGCTCAGGTACATCATAAAAAAATGAAAAAATTTAGACACAAAAAGAATTTTAAAGGCAATAAGAAAAAAGCAATTTTCTACCTACAAAAAGGTTTCCATAAAGCTTTCAGCTGATTTCCCATCTGAAATTCTACAGGCCAGAAGGAAATAGCAAGAAGTATTCAAGTAAATGGAAAGCAAAGATCTGAAACAATGATTAATATACCCAGCAAGGCTATTATTCAAAATATATGGTGAAATAAAGAGCGTCCCAGGCAAAAATAAAAAAAGAAATACAAAAAAATCAGAGCCCACTGCATTGGAGAACAAATTTGGCAAAAAATACATCAGATAAAGGGTTAATATCCAAAATGTATAAGGAACTCATACAACTTAACAAAAGACAAACAATCCAATTAAAAAAATGGGCAAAGTACCTGAATAGACACTTCTCCAAAGTGGACATACAGAAGGTCTAGAGACATATGATAAATTGCTCCAAGTCACTAATCATAAGACAGACGCAAATTAAAACAACAATGAGGTATCACCTCACACCTGTCATAATGAGTATCATCAATAAATCAACAAATGAGATGTGCTGGCAAGGAAAACCCTAGAACACTGCTTGTGGGAATGTAGACTGGTGCAGCCACTATAGAAAGCAGTATGGAGTTTCCTCAAAAAACTAAAAATGGAACTCCCATTTGACTCACTAATCCCATTTGTAGGAATATGTCTCAAGAAATCAGAAACACCAATCAGAAAGGATATAAGCACCCCTATATTCATAGCAGCACAATTTACAATATCTAAGATCTGTAAATACCCTAAATGTCCATTGTTAGATGAGTGGATTTAAAAAGCAGTGGTATATTAATATCATGGAATGCTATGCAGCAGTAAAAAAAGAAGGATCTTTTACACTTTGAAGCAGCATGGAGGGACATGGAGAGTATTATGCTAACTGAATTATTTCAGCCAGATAAAAACAAGTATCATATGATATAATTCATATGTGGAACCTAATGAACAAAATAAATTAATGAACAAAATAGATCTGGAGACATAGAAGCATCTTAGAACAGACTGCATAATCTCAGAGGGAAGGTGGGTGATAGTGGTTCGATGGGAAGAGATCAACCAAAGACCTTTTATGCATATATTTATAAGCCATGGACACAGAGAATAGGGTGGTAAAGGCCTGAAGTGGAGGGTGGAGTGGGCCCATGGGGGTGGGTAACTATTGTATATATCTCTGGTTGGTAAATTCCACATGGATTTCAGTCTTAGGACTGATGAGTTTCATACCGGCTCCCTACTAGTATATTATGCTTTTCTAGGTATTAACTAGTCTGTTTCTTGATTCTTGAAAAGTACCTACTGCCCAAGTCTGGCTACTGATTGGGAATATTAACTCTTCAGCTACATATTGCCTAAGTACCCTGAAGAGAAGACAAGCACCCATATGAGATGAGAAAGATAGGGGTGGAGAGAGAGAGAGAGAGAGAGAGAGAGAGAGAGAGAGAGAGAGAGAGAGAGAGAGAGAGATTTTACTAGTAATTATCAAGAAAATTTTAAGGGGAGAACCAAGATGGCGGCATAGGTAAAATACCTATCTTGCCATACACAGCAAGTTTAAAACTACAACTTAACAAAAGAACAAACACCATCCAGAATCACTGGAAAGCTGGCTGAGTGAAAATTCCACAAATAAAAGTGAAGATAAGACACTGTGACTTGGAGGAGCGGCTGAGGACAGCATTGAAGATACATATGGAGAGAGGCTGGCAGCTGAAAACCGGCCAGTTTTCTCGAACGGGGGAGACAAAGATGTCCCACTGGACTGATTCTCCAGCTCTGGGCGAAGTCGAGGGAACCCACTATCATACGGGGCAAAAACTGGACAGTGGGAGGGCACGCCGAAGCTCGGGTGCTGCAGGGGTCTGCCAGCTTGTGGAGAAGGTGAGCTTGTGCGGAGTGCACATGACCTTGGGAACAGCGCAGCTGCCTGACCACGCAGAGAGCACTCGTGACTTGCTCTTTCATTTGGGAAATTGTCAGACTGCATTGTTTTGCGACTCTGGGTGAGACTTTGGGTGTGCAGACTCATTTGGGGAGAGTCTGAATTCTCCAGCAGCAGGTGGAGCTTGGGAGTGGCTCTCTCTCAAAGGGGCTGGCGGCCATTGTCCCCGGCACAGACTCCCTGGGGCCGCATAGGGTGGAGCTGACGCTGCTTGGCCTGGAGACTCCACCTATCCAACCTGAGCACAGCTGAACATCACAGACAATTGGCCTGGAGGTCAACCCCTCCAAGTGCTAACAACGATTAACCTGAACTTAACTTCAGCAAGACTGTACAACCCATATCCACCTCAGGTAACTGGGGAGGCTGAGCCACTGTCCCTTGTAAGACGTCTACCACACAAAGCTAATTGACCAACTCAGGGAAGCAGCCACGATGCAGATACATGGAAATAAATCAGATGTGAAAGAAATGGAGGGGAAAAAAAACGACTGGACGTGGAATTCAAAACCATGGTTATAGGGCTTTTCAAGAGGCTCCTAGAAAAAGTCAAGACCTATAAGGAAATAAACCAGATCAACGAGGAAATAAACAAGACCAACCAGGAAATGAATGAGACCTACAAGGAAATGAATGAGACTTACAAGGAAATGAATGAGACCCTCAAGGAAATGAACAAGACCTCTGAGGATATGAAGGAGACTCTCAAAGATATGAAAAAGGACCAACCAGAAATTAAGCATACACTGACTGAAATAAAAAATATTATACAAAGACCTAAAAGTACTCTAGAGCACCCCAAGAACCAAGTTAAAGATTTGAAATACAAAGAGGTAAAATCCACGCAGCTGAAAAAGCAAGAAACCAAAAGAATCCAAAAAATTGAAGATAGTGTAAGGGGTCTCTTGGGACAACCTCAAGCATACCAACATCCAAATTATAGGGGTGCCAGAAAAAGAGAGAGAGCAAGACAATGAAAATCTATTTGAAGAAATAGTGACTGAAAACTTTCCACACCTGGTGAAAGAAATTGACTTAGGAGTCCAAGAAGCACACCAAACCCCAATTTATAGGAACTCTAAGAGAACCACACCAAGGCACATCATAATTAAAATGCCAAGAGCAAAAGATAAAGAGAGAATATTAAAAGCAGCAAGAGAAAAACTGTTAGTTACCTATAAGGGAGCACCCATACAATTGTCAGCGGATTTCTCAACAGAAACGATGCAGGCCAGACGGGAGTGGCAAGAAATATTCAAAGTGATGTCTAGCAAGAATCTACAACCAAGATTAGTCTATGCAGCAAAGCTATCATTCAGAATTGAATGTCAGATAAAGTGCTTTGCTGATAAGAAAAAGCTAAAGGAGTTCATCACCACCAAACCAATATTATATGAAATGCTGAAAGATATTCTTTAAGAAGAGGAAGAAGAAAAAGATAAAAGTGTAAATTATGACCAACAAATACACATCTATCAAAAATGAATCTAAAAATCAAGTGAATTAATAAGCTGATGAACAGGATAAACTGGTGAATGTAACAGAATCACGGACATAGAAAGGGAATGGACTGACCATTCTTGGGGAGAAAAGGGGTGTGGGAAGTGCAGCAAGAGACTGGACAAAAATCATGCAACTATGGGGGAGGAGGGAGGGGGGGTGAGGGTGGAGGGTGGGATGGGTACAGGGTGGAAAGGAGCTATAGGGGGATAAAAAAGGGGGACAATGTAATTAATAAACTGAACAATAAAGATTTAAAAAATCTTTTTAAAAATCAAGTAACACACACAAAAAAAGAAACCCCAACTAACTATAGATAGCCTTTATCTTAAGTAAACTGAAGAGCAGTCTAAACTTACCAAACAAAGTTAAATTACAGCATCAACTTTTACTTTACAACAGGATTTGCCCACATTAGTTTTTATCATGAACTTTTCATTGGGCACCTCAGAATTTAAATATGAAGTTTTTATGTATGTGTTCCAAAAACATATTGCACTAGGTCATATATATTAAAAAAAACATTTCAAAACTACTTCCTGTAGTTGGATCACAAGGTTCATTTTCAGAGTATTGAGGAGGAAGAGACAAGAATCACAAATGGAAAATCAGAGACTTGTATACCTGGCACATAATGAAACATGAAAAAAATATAATTATCATTTTAAGTGATCAAAAATAAGGTTAGAAATAAAAAAAATCATCTGTGTGTAAATAAGACACTTTATTTGCTTTTGAATTCATGTAAAGAATCTCTCTAGAAGAGAAAAACATGGCAGCGGAACAGAAGGACGTGTAATGATTTGTATACCGGGTTAGATGGAGAAAGCAGCTGAGGGTCGCGCGGGGAGTGTTTGTTGGTGAGTTGGGAGAGAGCGGGGCTTTGGGAGAAGGAGAGGGACTGGTTAGATTAGCCTCCCTTAACGGAGCGGCTCCGTGCAGCTGGGTTTTCTCGCTGAGCCTGGCTCAGAGGCGGCTGCGCCATCTTAAAGGAGAAGATCCTGAAGATTTTACAGTTGTGGTACCCACTGGGTGGCTGAGACCCGCGCCCGCCGCCCCCAACATCGGTTCCTAGTTGGTGCAGAAGCGGATTCTGAGGAACCCTGTGCTCCGCCACAGTAAGGTCAGATTTCTCTGTGGCTTAGGGGAGCTGGTAACACAGGGAGATTTGCGCCTGGGGGAGGGGGGAGGAAAAGTCCGTGGCTGTTGGAGCTGGCAAACGTGGAAGAGGGCCCTCGGAGCTGGTGGCAGGGGGGATACATAGAGGGCAACCCATTTGGACCTGACAGAGAAGGCCAGCCTGGCAGTTTTGGGAGGGAGCGGGCTGCCAAACCCAAGGGGGAAGGGGTTTTCGGCAAACATATGAGCAGGACGTGAGTTCGTGCGCCTGCTTTTGTCCTCTCCAAATCCGAATTTCACAGCGCTGAGCCAGGAATGGGGGATCCCCTCGTGGGGGATAACCTGGGAGACCACAGGGGCGAGCTGTTTTGCTGAGGCGGGGAATCGGAACAGGTGTTCACCATGAGGGAGGCAGCTCTGGGGTAGCCTATTTCCACAAATCAGTAGTAAATACCAAAGACATAGCAGGATTTTAGATCAGGCTAGAGAGGACCAATAGACCCGGAGGTCAATTCAGAAACACTGCCACCTAGGGGTTGAATCAAATTGACTCCTGTGAAACACAAATTAAGGAATTAATTTTATTTCTGCTACTATTTAAACTTTTTTTAAGTGCCATTTTATTTCATCTTTATTCTACTTAGAGATTAGTGTTATATACTCTTTTTTGATCTACCCTTTAGTGTCTTTTTACTCTACTTCAACTTGACCCTTATGCCAGCACTCCCTTGCTAACCTTTCCCTAGTTAGTGTCTTATTCCCCTTACACTTTTTCTGGTTTAGATTTCCCTTATTCTCTCTTTTTTACCCCCTGTTAAAATTTCACCCCACTTTTATATCCAATCTGCAACCACCTGCTCCAAGTCGATACACAAATAACGCTTCTCCGACTTCACTTTCCTAAACGGTTTTTCTCTTGGTCCTGCTGATGTCCTTTATATTTTATACATGTTTGTGAGATTGGTTTGGTTATTCTTTTCTTTTAATTTGTTTTGTTGGGGCGGGGGTTGGCACTGTTTTGTGTTTTGGTGACGTTTACATTGTTGTTTGATAGATTTAAGCTTCTGTGTTCCATAACCTCCCTTGATATTAGTTGTTGTAAGAAGTTTGTATCAATCTCCAGGTACTCGGGGCTGGCTTTTGCTGGGATTACTGGCGGTCCTTTGGGACTTTCCAAACCATATTTATAGTTTACTCCCCTTTCCTTTCTTTTTACTCCTTCCCCTTATCCCAATTTTATTTTGGCATTCCCTTCTTCCTTCCTTCCTTCCTTCCTTCCTTCCTTCCTTCCTTCCTTCCTTTCTTTCTTTCTTTCTTTCTTCTTTTGTGTGTGTGAGGGTGTTTTTTCTTACTCTCTTTTTTCCCACCTATCACCTAATTTACCTTCCTCTGGTAATCACCTTTAATTTGGCGTTACCATACTGTGTATACATTCTTCATAGGTGCCTGGTGTGCTACACCTGGTTGTGTTGTACTTTAAGCCTTTAAATCAACACAGGAGAGTGAGAACTACATAACAAGACACACAGAGAAGAGAGACCACGGGGAGACAAAGAAATAGCCCACCAATGAAAGAAAAACAAGCCTCACCAGAAAAAGAGGTAAAGGAAATGGAAGCAAGCAACCTGTCAGAGAGTTCAGAGAAATGGTCATAGGGTGGATGAAGAGAACAGAAGCCAATATTAGTAAGAAGCATGAGGAATTGAAGAGGAACCTAGAGGAAATGAAGAAGAGCCATGAAGAAATGAAGAAGAACTATGAAGAAATGAAGAATACCCAAGAGGAAATGAAGAAGACCCAAGAAGAAATGAAAAGTGACATTGCTGAGGTAAAGAACTCCATAGAAAGTATCAGGAGTAGACTAGATGAAGCATAGGACCGCATCAGTGAGCTGGAAAACAAGGGAGGAAAAAATACCCAAGTAGAGCAGCTTCTAGAAAAAAAAATTAAAAAGTAGGAGGAGAGCCTAAGGGAACTTTGGGACAACATGAAACAAAACAAAATCTGCATAATAGGGCTTCCAGAGGGACAGGAAACAGAGCAAGGAATAGAAAACCTTTTGGAAGAAATAATGACAAAAAACTTCCCTGGTATAGGAAAGAAAAAACCCACACAAATCCAAGAAGCTCACAGAGTTCCAAGCAAATTAAACCACAAAAGACATACGCCAAGGCACATTATAATTAAATTGGCAAACATCAACGACAAAGTGAGACTCTTAAAAGCTGCAAGAGAGAGACAGATAGCCACATATAAAGGAACCCTCATCAGATTAGCAAGTGATTTCTCAACAGAACCTTATCAGGCCAGAAGGGATTGGAATGAAATATACAAAGTCATGCAAAGAAAGGGTCTGAATCCTAGAATACTATACCCAGCAAGGCTATCAGTCAAAATTGAAGATCAAATCAGGAGCTTCACAGACAAAAAGGGACTAAGGGAATACATAACCAGCAAACCAGCGATGCAAGAAATGCTAAAGGGTCTGCTGTAAAAAGCAATAGGAAGCCAAGAATGAACACAGGGGCAAAGAACAAAAATGGCTACAAATAACTACCTATCAATAATAACTTTAAATGTAAACTGTTTAAATGCTCCAATCAAAAGACATAGGATAATAGACTGGATAAGAAAACATGACCCATATATCTGCTGTCTACAAGAAACCCACCTACAAAAAAAAGACGCACACAGATTGAGGGTGAAAGGATGGAAAAAAGTTCGTCAGGCGAATGGAAATGGAAAAAAAGATGGCATAGCAATACTTCTATCCAACAAATTAGATTGCAAAGTGAAGGATATAACAAGAGATAAAGAAGGCCACGAAATAATACTACAGGGAGCAATCCAACAAAAAGAAATAACTCTGGTAAACATATATGCACCCAATACAGGAGCACCCAAATACATACTAAAACTCCTACAGGATATCAAGGGAGAGATAGGCAGCAATACAATCATAGTAGGAGACTTTAATACCCCACTATCACCATTGGACAAATCCTCTAAACAAAAAATCAGTAAAGAAACATCAATCCTCAATGAATTACTAGACCAGAAGGAATTAATTGACATCTTCAAATAATTTCAGCCCAAGACCACAGAATATACATTCTTTTCAAGTGCCCATGGGTCATTCTCAAAGATAGACCATGTATTGGGTCATAGGCAGTCTCTCCAAATTCAAGAAGATAGAAATCATATCAAGTATATTCTCAGATCACAGTGGCATAAAGCTGGAAATCAACTGCAACAGAAACAATCCAAAGAAATCAAACACATGGAGATTCAACAGCATGCTATTAAACTATGACTGGGTTACTAGAGAGATCAAGGAAGAGATAGAAAACATCATGGAAACAGGGGGAGACACCAAGATGGCGGCATAGGTAAACACCTATTGTTCTGCCCCGCGCAACGATTTAAGAACTACTACATAACAGCACAACAGACATCACCCAGAATCGCCAGAAAGCTGGCTGAGTGAAAACTCCACTAATAAGAGTAAAGGTGAGACACTGAGACTCAGAGGAGCAGCGGGAGCGCCTCCTTGAAGATTGAAACAGGTTAGGAGCCGTCCTGGTCGTGCCCGCCTGGGCTGGGGCTGGAGCAGCAACCCTGGCTGGATTTCGCCAACTGGAGGGCGGAGACGTCCAACTGCACGGATTCCCCAGCACCCGACAAGGTCCGTGATCCAGGGTACGTGGAGACGTCCCACTGCACAGGTTCCCCAGTGCCAGGCGAGGTCCAAGGTCCGGGGGATGCACCCTGGAAGTAGGGCGCGGCAGAGGCTCCTAGTCTGAGGAGAAACCTGGAGGCGGGGGAAAGAAGTTTGCACGCAAGGGTTGCACAAACCTGACACTTGCCCCCTGGAAACTTGTCTCCTGGTCCCGGGAACCATCTATTTTACAAGCCTGGGCTAGACTTTGGGTGTGCAGACACATTTGGGGAGAGGCAGAGTTGTCTGGCAAGGGGAAGAGACTAGCGGCTTTCTCTTAGAGGTGCCTGCAGCCATCCCCATACAACAGAGAACCGTGCACGCGAGTGCCGCACAGGATGCAGCTGACACTGAGGCTGCCTGCACAGCTCAGAGACTCCGCCCATCCTACATGAACACAGACTCCCTTCACAGCCAATCGGCCTGGAGGTCAAGCCCTCATAGAGCTAACAACAACAAGCTGGGTTTAAATTAAAAAATACTTAACAACCAATAAAGGATTGCAGTAAGAGTACCCACCTCAGGTTACTGGGGAGGCTGAGTCACTGTGCCTTTGAGGACATCTACCACATAAAGCAGCCACCATGCAGAGATATGGAAAGAAATCAGGTGTGAAAGAAATGGAGGAGAAAAGACGACAAGACATAGAGTTTAAACCACGGTTATAAGGCTTTTCAAGAGGCTCCTAGAAAAGGCCAATGAACTTAATGAGAACTACGAGGAAATAAATAAGACCAACCAGGAAATGAATGAGACTTACAAGGAAATGAATGAGACCCTCAAGGAAATGAACAAGACCTCTGAGGATATGAACCAGACCCTCACGGATATGAAAAAGGACCAACTAGAAATCAAGCATACACAGACCTAAATAAAAAATAATACACAAAGTCCTAAAAGCAGTCTAGAGGGCCACAAGAACCAAGTCAAAGATTTGAAATACAAAGAAGCAAAATCCACTCAGCTGGAAAAGCAAGAAACAAAAAGAATTCAGAAAATTGAAGATAGCGTAAGGGGCCTCTGGGACAACCTTAAGCATGCCAACATCCGAATTATTGGGGTGCCAGAAAAAGAGAGAGAGCAAGTTAATGAAAACCTACTTGAAGAAATAGTGACTGAAAACTTGCCCCACCTGGTGAAATAAACTGACTGAAAAGCCCAAGAAGTACACAGAACCCCATAAATAGAGGAATCTAAAGAGGACCACACCAAGACATATCATAATTAAAATGCCAAGAGCAAAAGATAAAGAGAGAATATTAAAAGCAGCAAGAGAAAAACAGTTGTTTACCTACATGGGAGCACCCATACGATTGTCAGCGGATTTCTCAACAGAAATGATGGAGGCCAGATGGGAGTGGCAAGAAATATTCAAAATAATGAATAGCAAGAATCTACAACCAAGATTACTCTATCCAACAAAGCTATCATTCAGAATTGAAGATCAGATAAAGTGCTTTGCAGATAAGAAAAAGCTAAAGGAGTTCATCACCACCAAACCAATATTATATGAAATGCTGAAAGATATTCTTTAAGAAGAGGAAGAAGAAAAAGGAAAAAATATAAATTTTGAACAACAAATACACATCTATCATTAAATGAACATAAAAATCAAGTGAATTGATAGGCTGATGAACAAGATAAACTGGTTAATATAACAGAAACATGGACATAGAGAGGGAATGGACTGACAATTCTTGGGGAGAAAAGGGTTTTGGGAAGTACAGCAAGCGATTGGACAAAAATCTTGCAACAATGGGAGAGGACATTGGGGAGGGGGAGGTGAGGGTGGAGGGTGGGATAGGTACACGGGGGAGGGGAGGTATAGGGGGATAAAAAAGCGGATACAATGTATTTAATAAACTGAAAAATAAAGATAAAAAAAGAAAACATCATGGAAACAAATGACAACAATAGCACAACAATCCAAAATCTATGGGACACAGTGAAAGCAGTTCTGAGAGGGAAGTTCATAGCTCTACAGTCCTACTGCAAAAAAGTAGAAACAGCGACAATAAATTAACCCAACAACCCAAAGAGTTAGAAAGAAAGCAACAAGAAAAGCCCAGTGTAAGCAGAAGGAAGGACATGGTAAAGATCAGAGGAGAAATAAATCACATAGAGACAAAAGAAACAATACAGAAGATCAACAAAACTAAAAGCTGGTTCTTTGAAAGATTAAACATGATTGATGAACCTCTAGCCAGACTCACCAAGAAGCAAAGAGAGAGGACCATAACAAATAAAATAAGAAATGAAAAAGGTGAAATAACCACAGACCCCATTGAAATACAAAGGATTGTTTAAAAAATAATATGAACAACTCTACTCCAACAAACTGGCCAACCTGGAGAAAATGGATATATTTCTAGAAAAATATAACCTGCCAAAACTCAAATCAGGAAGAATCTAAACAACTCAATAGACCAATAACTGTGGAAGAAATTGAAGCAGTCATCATAGAGCTTCCAGCAAACAAAAGCCCAGGGCCAGACGGCTTCACAGGGGAGTTTTACCAAACATTCAAGGAAGAACTAAAACCTATACTCCTCATACTATTCCATAAAATTCAAGAGGATGGAACACTTCCAAACTCCTTCTATGAAGCTAACATCACCCTAATACCAAAACCATATAAAGATGACACAATAAAAGAGAATTACAGGCCAATATCCCTCATGAATATAGATGCCAAAATCCTCAATAAAATTCCAGCAAATGTGATCCAGCAGTACATCAGAAAGATCAAACTCGATGACCAAGTAGGATTTATCCCAGGAATGCAAGGATGGTACAATATCTGCAAATCAATAAATATGATACATCATATAAACAAATTGAGAGATAATAATCACATAGTCATATCAATTGATGCAAAAATAGCATTTCACAAAATCCAACACCCTTTCATGATAAAACCTCTCAACAAGGTAGGAATAGAAAGATCATGCCACAAAATAATAAAAGCCATATATGATAAACCCACAGCAAACATCATACTCAATGTGCAAAGCTACAACCATTTCCCCTAAGAACAGGAACAAGACAGGGTTGCCCACACTCACCACTCCTGTTCCACATATTACTGGAATTATTAGCCATTGCAATTGACAAGAAGAAGAAATAAAAGGCATCCAAATTGGAAAAGAAGAATTTAAGCTATCTTTATTTGCAGATGACATGATATTGTACGTAAAAAAAACCGAAAGACTCCATAAAAAAGTTAGCAGACTTAATAAATGAGTTCAGCAACGTAGCAGGCTACAAAATTAATGCCAAGAAATCTATGGCGATTCCATACACTAATAGTGAACTTACAGAAAGAGAGACTAAAAAAGCAATCCCATTTACCATCACACCAAAAAAATTAAGATACCTAGGAATAAACTTAACTAACGTGGTAAAAGACCTATTCACAGAAAACTACAGGACACTAAAAAAAGAGATAGAGGAAGATGTAAACAGGTGGAAGAATATACCATGTTCATGGATTGGGAGAATCAACATAATTAAAATGTTCATACTACCCAAAGCAATCTATAAATTTAATGCACTCCCCATTCAAATACCAATGGCATACGTCACAGACCTAGAAAGATCACTCCAAAAATTCATCTGGAATAAAAAAAGGCCCCAGATAGCCACAGCAATCCTGAGAAAGATGCACAAAGTCGGTGGTATTTCAATACCAGATTTCAAGCTGTATTACAAAGCTACTGTTCGCAAAACAGCCTGGAACTGGCACAAGAACAGACATATAGATCAATGGAGTAGAATAGAGAATCCAGATATCAACCCAAACCACTATGCCCAATTAATATTTGACAAAGGAGGCATGAACGTAAAATGGAGTCAAGATACTTTCTTCAATAAGTGGTGTTGCGGAAATTGGACAGTTAGATGCAAAAAATGAAACTAGAGCACCAACTTACACCTTACACAAAAATAAACTCAAAATGGATACAGGACTTAAACGTAAGAGGGGAAACCATAAAAACTTTAGAGGAATCTACAGCAAAAAAATCTCAGATATATGCCAAAAGAACTTCTTCAATGATACTGCTCCTAGGGCAATGGAAGCTAAAGACAAAATAAACAAATGGGACTACATCAAAATAAAAAGCTTTTGCACAGCTAAAGAAACCATCAACAAAACAACAAGAAAACCCACTGTATGGGAAACATATTTGCAAATGTTATTAGTGATAAAGGTTTAATCTCAAGCATCTACAGGCAACTCACCCAACTCAATAAAAGGAGGACAAATGATCCAATAAAAAAATTGGCAACAGACCTAAATAGAATCTTTTCTAAAGAATACAAAATGACGGCCCAGAGACATATGAAAACTTGCTCAAAGTCACTAATTATCCCAGAGATGCAAATCAAATCGACTATGCGGTACTATCTCACACCAGTGAGAATGGCTTACATCAACAAATCAACAAATAACAAGTGCTGCTGAGGATGCGGAGAAAAAGGAACTCTCGTGCACTGCTGGTGGGATTGTAGACTAGTGCAGCCACTGTGAACAACAGTATCGAGTTTCCTCAAAAAACTAAAAATGGAGCTCCCATTGGACCTAGTCAACCCACTTCTAGGAATATACACCAAGAAACTAGAAATGCGAATTAGAAAGGATATATGTACCCCTATGTTCATAGCAGCACAATTTACCATAGCTAAGATTGGAAACAGCTAAGTGCCCATCAGCAGATGAGTGGATTACAAAACTATGGTACATTTACACAATGGAATACTATGCTGCTTAATGCATTTTTTAATAAAAGAAGGAGCTCCTACCATTTGTAATAACATGGATAGAATTGGAGAACATTATGCTAAGTGAAATTAGCCAGGCTGAGAAAGACAAATATCACATGATCTCACTCATTTGAGGAATATAATGAATGACATAGACTGATGAACAAGAATGGATCCAGAGACTGAGAAAAGTCCATCAAAATGTCAAACCTCAGGGTAAGTGGCAGGTGGTGGGAGTAAGGGGAAAAGTCAATATATTTGAACTCTTGAACTAAGGTAAGTGATTTGTGTTTTTACATCCCTGACAAAGTTTATATAAAGTTATAAAGAAATTGGCAGCTAGTTTGAGATTGAATTAACATGGCCTAGAGCTTGTCATATCCTATGAACACCAGTCCTTAGGCTAGGCCCTCCTTAACCTCCCATGACACCGTAATACCCTTACATGATATTATTCTACAATGTCATTATAATATTTGATATTTGACAACAGCATATTATACAATTATCCCAAATAAACTTACAAACTAATTCTTTGAATGTTGGGCAGCAATTTAAAAAAGGATAGGAAAGGAATTAATCCCTTTCAGAAGGAATTAAGGCACTGGGAAGGCATCTGAACATTCTCTATTGGCCCCTCTTGCCCTTTTGTCAAGGGGGACCTTCTTGTTATTATCCAAATACACAGCTGATGGTTGAGGTTTCAGTTCAAGCTGTGGCTGAAGCCTCTGGGCAGCTGGCACCATGGATCTGTCTCTCGACCAATGGTGTGACCTGGGCCCTCTCTGGAGAAGAAGCCTGGGTCACCCGAGATATGTGATCAGTACTGGGACCCTGCCAGCAGGCGAGGTTACCCCAAGGCAGGTGCTGGACGTGGAGGCCATGGGGGCACAGACTACAAAGGAGACAGGACTGAACCTGACATCACCCTGTTTGGCCCCAGAGGATTGCTCTTTAGCCAGAGATGGGTAAGATTCCTCAGGGAAGGAACAATCTAAGACAGGCACAGTCGCAGAGGGGCCAACAGGAGAGAACTAAAAGGTCAACAGAAGTGGAGACAGACCCTCATCCACAAACCTTGCAGGGGCTTGAATTCTCACCCCGCCTGAGGAAGGTCTCTTACCCCCACGGCTGCTTCGCCTCCCACGCACAACTCATACCAGGACCCAGGTAGCAGACAGAGTCTCAGCCAGCAATATCTGCTCTATATCTAAATGCAGTCTATTACCAGGAATGCTCATTACCTACTCAAAATTACAAATATTCCTTTCCACTGGTATTTACAGGGTAAACTAACATTTCTGCTTGAGTATTAAAATTGACAGGAAAATAATAATCAAGTTTTCAGATTAATTTAAATTGGCCAAGTGAAATAAGTGAATACTCAAGAAAATGTTAGTGTACTGGACAAAAAGCTTTTCCTAAAACATTAACTAAAAAATCTATTAGTAGTTCACCTCACTGTAAAATTGCCTAACATCCAAAGAACCTAAAGCAGTCATATTTGTGTGCAAAACTTAAAATTTAAAATTATCAAGACTGCAATATAAAATTTCCAAAAGCACCCATTAATCAAAAAAAGGGAGGGGGCAGTGGGGTAATATCATGTAAGGAAAAACATATCGAGTAAGTAAAACACATCTAGAAAATTCTTACTCCAGTAAAGTAAATTCCATTTGTAAAACCAACTTCAGGACACCCATGAAAAATCACACATGGTGTCAAAATATGCCAAAGGAAAATGATTTAGGCAAAAATAAAAAGAATCCCAAGTCTATTTTGCAGAGAGGATCCTTGTGTTAACTTTTGGTCGAGACTGTGTTTGTGTGTTTTCAGAGAACAACTCCAAGACCATGTGGGTTCCTGCGACAGTGAGGAACTGACAGGTCTGTTCCAGCCTCGAGGACGGTCCAGAGATGGGGGACGCTGACAAAACCTTGCCATGCTAGCAGTTGACAGCTGTGTGTGGCTGCAGGCAGCCCAGGACCATACCAGGGAGGATGGATCTTGCATTGCCACGATGTGTCCACCATCTGGATACCATTGCTGACATGTACACATGAAGAACTATTTGACATTGAAACTGGGACTCTGAACAGTTGGACATTGAAACTGACACTCAAACATTTTTTTGCTCTTATACGTTTGTTTCTAGTATGCAGAGGCAAGATATTTTTGAAGAAAAGAAACAGGAGGGAGTGATTGATATAGAGGCAGGGTGGCCTTGAACATGCTGTCAAGCTACAGGGGGAAGGCTGGAGTGGATGGGAGGCGGATGCTGGGGGAGATCAACCAAAGGACTTGTATGCATGCATATGAGCATCACCAATGAATGAAAGACACTGGGGCGGGGAGGGTGGCTGGTGGGGACATGTGCTGGGGGGTAAGGGAGGCTGGGCCGAGGATATTGGGAGGGAAAAAGGAAAACATATGTACTACTATTAAATATAAGTTATATTGTAAAAAAAAAGAATTAGGGAAGATTGTAAAAATAAAAATAAATTTCTTTGTGAAAAAAAAAGAATCTATCTATCCTATTTAATAAAAGGGTAATATGTAAATTGACCATACCTCTGATCAAGACACACGTACAGTCACACCCACCAGCCAATCGGGATCAAATTATGTAAATAAACCCCAAAAAAGATTGCTGCCACCACTGAGAGCAGGAAGGAGGCTTGGGTTTCCCCAACAATGAAGGAAGCCAAGATTTTTGCCTACCCTTGCTGGCCTTTGCCTCCACTCAATGCTACATAGTTTTGATTATAGAAGATACATAATCCCAACAGAAATGGCAGCAGCCATAGAGCTGGAGAGAGAAAAGGCTAGGGTTGCTAGGGAGATGGAGGAAGCCAAACTTCTGCAGCCCTAGGCTAGGCCTCCATTCTAGACTACAAAGTTTCAAACAGAAATGGCTGTCACCAGAGAGCTACCAGAAGGCTTAGCTCCTCTGTAGGCTACAAAGTTTCAATTATAGAACATCAATTAATCCCAGATCCCGGGGCCTCTGCTTGGATTGCTGGGGGGCGTGGCCAGCCTGCAAACCACAATAGGCCCCTCGCTCAGGCTGCCTGACATCCCAAGGGAACCCCTACCCTGATCCAGGAGACCCTTCAGGGCAAACTAGCTTGTCACCATCCATGCACCAGGCCTCTATTCTATCTCATAAAAGAGTAATATGCAGATTTACCATCACTCCAACACACAAGAGAGCTGCCCTCATGTGGTCAAAAACCCTGCCTCCATGTGGACACAAGATGGTGAGCAGGGGAGGGCACTTAGGAGTGACCAGGCTGGCAGAGGAGGGAAGTTGGGGGCAAACAGGCTGGCAGGGGAGAAGTTAAATATTAATTAGACTGGCAGGGTAGTGGTTAGGGGGTGATCAGGCTGGTAGGCAGAAGAGGTTAGGAGCAATCAGGGAGGCAGGCAGGCGAGCAGTTTAGAGCCAGCAGTCCTGGATTGTGATAAGGATGTCCAACTGCCCGTTTAGGCCTGATCCTAATGGGATTGGGCCTAAACGGGAAGTCAGACATCCCTCGAGGGGTTCCAGTTTGGAGAGGGTGCAGGCTGGGCTGAGGGACACTCCCCATGCACAAATGTTATGCACCGGGCCTCTAGTATATGTATCCTATCTAATAAAAGAGTAATATGCAAATTTACCATCACTCCAACACACAAGATGGCTGCCCCCATGTGGACACAGATGGCCCTCACCAAGATGGCCAGCAGGGGAGGGTAACTGGGAATAACCAGGCCTGAAGCGGAGGGCAGTTGGGGGAGATCACGCCTGCAGGGGAGGTTAGTTAGGGGTGACCAGGCTGGCAGAGGAGGGAAATTCTGGGTGACTGGGCTTTCAGTGAAGGGCAGTTTGGGGCGACCAGGACTACAAGGGATAGCAGTTGGGGGGTTACCAGGCTCTTAGGGGAGGGCAGCTAGGGGTGACCAGGGGAAGGCAGTTAGGGTCAAACAGGCTGGCAGGGGAACAGTTAGGCATCAATGAGGCTGGCAAGGGAGTGGTTAGGAGTGATCAGGCTGGCAGGTAGGTGAGCAGTTGGGAGCCAGCAGTCCTGGGTTGTGAAAGGGATGTCTGACTGCCTGTTTCCCAATCCCTACTGGGAATTGGGCCTGAACAGGCAGTCAGACATCCCTTGAGGTGTCCCAGATTGGAAAGGGTACAGGCTGGGCTGAGGGACACATACCCCCGTGCATGAATTTCATGAATCAGGCCTCTAGGATATACATAAAAGTCTAAGTGACCATTCAACCATTTGACAAGTAGTTATGATGTGCACTGACGAGCAGGGAGCAGATGTTCCAACTGGCAGGTTACCTCGTTTTTGGGGTCCTGCCAATTGGGACTGGACAAGAAGGACAAGACACCCCTTGGAGCCCTCCTGCAGTCCTCCCCTGGCCCTAATCATGCACTGGTGTGGTCCCTCTGCCTGACCTGTGCCTCTCTCAATCTGGGATCCCTTGGGGGATGTCGAAGATCTAAAGGCCAGGCTGAGGCAGCCCCCTGGTGCACAAATCCATGCACTGGGCCTCTAGTTACATATAAAACCATTGTGGATTAAAGCCAGCCAAAGATGAGAGTGGTCAGGGGAGAGTGAATATAGTGGTATTGGAAAGAGTGGTCAGGGGAGAATGAATATAGTGGTATTGGAAAGAAAACACGTACTTTGTTGCCCTGGAACCAGCCTTTTATCAGATTTTAGCCATCTACCTATGGAAAGTCACATGACTAGAGTTATTTTTAATACAATTACTTATTATGTAGGATTACAAAGCTTTTAGTTCTCTTTTGTCAGGAGAATAGTGAAGATATTCACAGGATCGGTATAATCTACCATTTCATTATGTTATCTAGATTATCTCACACAGATTAATATTGGATTTATTTCACTGAAATGAAGATATAGCATAGATTTCATTGATTGTAAGAAACAGAAACAGAAATGCCAAAAGTAAATGGGGGTGAATAATTATTTTATAACATATGAAGATAGTTCAGAGCCTTTTCAAGGAAAATCAGGCCTTGAAAAGAACAAAAAACAGCACAGCTTTGAAGATCTAGGTAGCAGTAACTTATTTTTCCTTTTCCTTTTTCTAACATGGTATGAGTTTAAACTGTTAGGACACTTATATTTTACAGAGTAAATGCAGTCACATATAACTCTGCTTTAACAAATGCCCTTAATTACTGAAACATTTGTTTACATAACTCTGACAAATTCTGTACAGTTTATTGCTCACTTCATAAGCATCTTTATCACTTAATTATCATGTAAAATATATTTGATCTGAAGTGTTCTTGCCATGAACACTAGATAATGAGACTGAGTGACAGCTCAGTAAGGTGCCAGTAAAAGACCTAAAACAGAATGCCACAGAATGATGCTAATTCAAGGTGATGAAACGAAACAGTGTTTGCAATGCCTTGAGGAGAATGTGTCAGGGGGTTTGAGTTGCTGGTTATTTCTGTAATTTCTGAGTCTACATTGCTAAAAAGCATAACTGTCTAAAATATGCATAACTAGTTGCTTTACCATCTAATCACTCTGACAATTTTGAAATGGTACAAAAATCATTACCGGGAATACTTTTTCTCAAGCAGAGGAACAAGTAGCCACATTATATTGCATTCTGTTTTCATAACCAATCCTTTTTCCATGTTACTCAATGCAATCACAAATCTGATTGGCCTATACTCTATTTATAGTGTTGCATTTTCTCTCAGCACATACTCCAGGCTTTGGGCAAAATGTTGCATATTCTGTCACAGGGCTGGTTTATTGAACTGAGTCATTAACTGTATTCTCAGTTACACCATTCTCAAACTCAAGTTTCTTCATTTCAATTATGAATGTTTATATAAACCTCTATGTTGTTTTCTTTTCATGGTTGGTCTTAAAGGAAAGATTTATGGGTGATTAATTTAATATTTCCCTTAAGGTAGTCTGTTGATTTCTACTTAAAGGTTGAATGTACACAGAAAGCTACTTAAGAATAACAGCATTTTGGAAACCTTATCTGTCAGCACTAACTCCTGAGCAGCAGACACAGGATACAGTCACTGCCTATTCAGTGTACATCTGATGGATTTTATCTGCATGATCACAGTGTAATGAAAATTTGCTTTGATTCAATAAGTATCTAAAAAGATATCTCCTTGATCCCTTGAATGGTTTTTGATTGGACAAGAAGTTGGATATTAGAATAACCTAATTGCTTTTAAGAAGTAATTTCATTGTGTTGTAGAGTGGGAATTTTTGAACACTACTGAGGCCATGGACTATGCCCCAGATAGAGTAGTCAGTGCTGATACCAGGTCAGGCCTTGAGATATGGTCTCATGGCCCCTTCCCAGCACATAGGCCTTGCAAGATAAAACACTGTCAGCTTTCTGAAAAACAGGATGACCCTGTGGGTGGCATGGTTGTCAATGGCATGACTCTGACGTTGCTTGGAGAAAACTGTTTTATTTTGGGTTTTATCTTGGGTTGCTTGTTGTGCAAAAACAGGATGTGGTTAATGTGCTTAAAAGTGATCTGGCACAAAGGGTTGGGGCTGCTCTCTGGTCTCCCTGCATGGAAGATGGCAGAGCAGTCCCCAGGCTGGCTAATAAAGGCTCCCTAAATTTTAATTTGGTCTAGGCTCCAGTGGTCTTTCACTTGCCAAAGCTCCACAACATTTGGAGATGCACCAGCCTTTGACTGGTCCTGTGACCAGAGCCCATCAGGGTCTCCAGACTCTCCAACCCAGGGGGAGATCTCTGAGAGATGTTCCTCAGCCCCAGAACTGGTAGAGGTTGGAGACCCCGCCTGCTAAATTTCCTGATTGGCTCTGATCAGAGCCACCTGGATCTGGTTCTTACTGAAATTTTGTGAGCAGGAATGGCCAACTTTCCCATATCCCAGTGAATGGAAGGGGGAGCTTGATCACCTCCCCAGAAGTCAAAAACTCATAAATGTAAGTGTGAGAGTTTATGTGAAGTGAAAGCTACTTTGTGCTGTCTGGCTGTACACATGAGAGTATTTGTTATTTCTTTGTTGTTTAGTTTGTTTAAAGATAGTGCAAACCCTGCTTTAGAGGGAAAACAGTAGAGAACTTTTAATTTCTTTTCCTTAATTTATAATTTTGCTGTTTTAGTTTAAAATGTTCGAATTCTAAGGTTAATTTGTAAAGGTTGCCAATCCAGAAAAGTTTAAACAAAGGTTTGTTGGGTTAAGATTAGTTATAACTAACTGCTTTGTAGACTGCCTTTTCCAGCCCTCCTAGCAAACAGAGAATCATGTGGTCCCAAGAACTGCAACCTGCCTGCCCTTCCTGATAGATTTACAGTGAGTCATCTGGAGCCGAAAACTACTCCAGAGCAGGTGTGAGAAAGGGTGGAAGCGGCAGAATTCACTTTCAGCCTGCTGAGATAGAGGAGCCCTAGACTGGAGGACAAGGGGATGGTTGTTGCAGATGGGTGTATTATACATCTTTCAAATCTTTGTTATAGTGATTTTCAGTGTTCTATTTTTTTCCTCCAAACCATATGATAAAATATGTAGTATTGATGTTGGGATTGTTAGCATCAGCAAAGTTTGTTGATCACACTTGCGATAAATGTACTGTGGCTTTACTGACAAATTGATGACATTTATTTTTATTCATTGCTTCATCTAACAACATTGTTCATTAAAGCACCATTGGGCATTTTCTCATAGAAGAAGAATTACCACTGATTAGTGTTTCATGGTGGAAGTGAGTAATGTCCTCAAGAAACTACTAGAAAAAAATTTTGAGAGAGACTTAGGTACTTGTGAGTCTGGATTTCTAGAAATATCTAAAGTAATCAATTAAAATGGCTCTTTAAACTTTTACATTATAAAAATGTAGAGTAAAATGTGTCTGTGATCTGAAATAAAGGTTTTCTGTAATCCCTGCCCTCTCTCTAAATAATACCCACATAAAAGGTGTTTAATAATAATAAAAGTAACCTGATCATTTAACCAATATAATTATATAATAAAATGGTTTTCTTTTATTTCAAATTGATTGCCTAATGTAGTTAACCATATTAGCAAGTCCAAATGTGTTAAATGACTTGCCAGAATGTCTAGATATAGCTTTATTTATATTTTCCTTTTTTATCATGTTAGACATACTCTATTTTCCATTTATTACCAGGAATAACAAACTTCTCTTTTGAGGAAAATATGCCCATGGTTCCTTTATTTGCATATTTTTTACTGAATAATAACTTATGTTAACATGAGGCAGAGCTTATACATTGCTGCCAGATGTCCTCCACCCTAAACATGAAATATTTCTGATTTTTTTGCCCAAAAACATACCACGATCCTGCAAGAAAATATTTTTTTAAATTGCCTACCCCCTTTTTATTGAGTAATAAGAAACATGCAGTAAAATACACAAATATTAAGTGTACAATTTGGTAGTTTTGAAACAATGACCTCTAGACCAAGAGAAACAGTATTTTCAACACCCCAGATGGTTCCTTTATGCCCCTTATTAGTCAAATTCTCAGTTAACCACTATTCTGACATCCATCACTACAGATTAGTTTATTAGTTTATTCTGTTCTTGAACACCACACAAAGGAAATCAAGTAGCATGTACAACTTTGTGTCTGACTTCTTTCACAGCATATTAATATCTGAGATTCATTCATGTGGTTGCATTTACTAGTAGTTCATTTCTCTTCATTACTGAATAGTATTCCATTGTATGGATATGCCACAATATGTTTACTCATTTCCCTGTAAGTGAACATTTCATTCATTTCTAGTTTTTGCTATATAAATAAACTATGGACACATTTCTAAACATCTTTTGGTAGAATTATGTATTCATTGTTATTTGGTACATGTGTACATACGGAAGGCATATAGTTAATTTTAGTAGACACTGTCAAATAATTTTTCAAAGTAGTTGTATCATTTTACACACCCAACAATGACATATGAAAATTATAGTCTCCACATCTTTACCCAATCTTGGTCTTGTTTTTAATGTTTGCCACTCTACATGGTGTGAAATGTATGGTTTCAATTTGAAGTTTCCTGATGAAGAATGATGTTATCTTTGCATATGAATATTGACCATGTGGGTATCCTTGAAATTCATATTGGCCATGTGGATACCCTGGATGTACTTGGTCACCTGTTCCAGTCACTTGTCCATTACTAAATAGATTGTTTCATCTTTTTTTCCTTATTGCTATACATGAATTAAAAATATATATATGGATAAAGTTCTTAGCTACATGACTCTATGTGTGGAAAGTGCATATATAATGAGTGGTGAGATTATTATGACCACCCCATCTATACTTCGTTGGGCCACCTTTTGCCTTTAATACCGTGGCAATTCTTCTTGGCATTGACTCCACAAGATGTTGAAAGGTGATGCGAGGAATCTGACACCATGCCTGATGAATAGCACTGTCTAGTTCTGTGAGATTTGATGGTTGTGGAACCAGCTGTCTGATGGCTCTTTTAACTTCGTCTCACAAATGCACAATTGGATTGAGATCTGGTGATTGTGGGGGCCACCTAAGCAAGGTAAAGTCTCCATTATGTTCTTGAAACCACTCCTGCATAATACGAGCACCATGGCATGGCACATTGTCTTGTTGGAAGAAGCCATCCTATCATGTTGATGGGATACACCATCAACATGATAGGATGAACTTGATCAGCAATGATACTTAGGTACATTGTGCTATTCAGATGTTGTTCCACATGAATTAAAGGACCCAAATCATGCCAGGAAAACATGCCCCAAACCATAATACTGCCCCCACCAGCTTGAAGGGTTGTACTCATGTATGTGGGATGTATGCTTTCATGCTGTTCCCACAAAATTCTCACTGTCATCTGCATGATGCAACTGGAAGTGTGATTCATTGGACCACATGACTTTTTTCCAATGCTTGACTGTCCAATCCTTGTGTTCCTGTGCAGATTGGAGACATTTTATCTTGGTAATTGGAGACAGCAAAGGTGTTTGAACAGGCCTTTGGCTTCCATATTCCATATGATGCAGTGTACAACTAATTTGCCTGCAAACATCAGGTGGTCATAATAATCTGGCCATTCAGTATATAACAAAAGGCTAATATGCAAATTGTCTCCTTGACCAGGAATTCGGGCAGTAAGCAGGCAGGTAAACTGCCCATATCCCCTCCCCTAGGCCAGGCTGGCTGGACCCCACCTATGCACAAATTTATGCATCTGGCCTCTATATACAAACTGAGTGGCCAGATTATTATATACTCAGAGATCATAATATACTCAGAGATCATAATAATATGGCCACTCAGTGAGCCAGGGTACAATGACCAATCACGACCAAAGGCTGACCATGCGGAAGTCAGGGCTGGGCTGCTATGGGGACCCAGCTCCGACTACTATGGCTGCAGGCCTGGTGATATAGCAGTGACTGCTTGGGGACTTTTAATCACTCCCAGAAAGAGACCTGCAGAAAGAATCAGGAGCTGATCTGTAGCATCTAACCAGCGCTTGCCTCTCTCTTTTCCTCAGAGCCTGGCCAGCAGCTCTGCCTCCATTTCTCTTCAAGCTTCTACCAGGGCTGCTGATCAGCCCTGCCTTTCTGATAAGGCCCTGTTGATAGGCCCAGAGATGCTGACTGGCATAGAATCTGGCCAATCAGAACCAAATCTGGGTCAACTGTGAAGAGGCAGTGGCTGCCTAGGAGACAGAACTTTCTATGCTGACTGGCATAGAAATTGACCAATTAGATCCAAATATGGGTCAACTGTGAGAATCCAATAGCTGCCTAGAAGATGGAGCTTTTGACACTTACTGGCATAGAAACTGACCAATTAGAAACAAATTGGCCAATAGAGGAGTGCAGTTGGGGGTGAGATCAAGCTGGCAGGGGAGGGCAGTTGGGGCCAACCAGGCTGGCAAGGGGAAGGCAGTTGGGGGCAAGATTAGGTAGGCAGGGGAGGGCCTTTGGTTGTGAGATCAAGCCAGCAGGGGAGGGCAGTTGGGGGCAACCAGGCTGGCAGGAGAGAGCAGTTGGGGATGAGATCAGGCCAGCAGGAGAGGGCACTTGAAGGTAAGATCAGGCCAACAAGGGAGAAAAGTTAGGGGTGATCAGGCAGGCAGGTGAGTGGTTAGGAGCCAGTGGTCCCAGATTGTGAGAGGGATGTCCAACTGCTGATTGGGCCTAAACCACCAGTCAGACATCCCCCAAGGGGTCCCCAATTGGAGAGGTGCAGGCTGGGCTAAGGGATCTGCCCCATCCATGCATGAATTTCATGCACTGGGCCACTAGTGTATGTGTGCGTATATATATCCTATCCAATAAAAGAGTAATATGCAAATTTGACCTTACCTTCACCATACCCACAAGCCATGCCCACAGCCACCCCTAAAAGCCAATCAGGAGCAAATTATACAAATAAACCCCAACCAAGATGGCTGCCACCACTGAGAGCAGGAGGAAGGCTTGGGTTTCCCAGGCAACAGAGGAAGCCAAGCTTTCTGTCTCCGCAGGTCTCCACTCAATGTTACAAAGTTTCAATTATAAAATATACCGAAATTGCGGCAGCCACTGAGTTGGAGAGAACAGAGGCTTGGGTTTCCCTGGCAATGCAGGAAGCCAACTTTTCAGTCTGCCCTTGCCAGGCTAAGCCTCCACTCTAGGCTACAATGTTTCAAATAGAAATGGCTGCCACTTCAGAGCAAGCAGAAGGTTTAGCTCTGCTCCAGGCTACAAAGTTTCAATTGTAGACATAGATTAATCCCAGATCCAAGGGCCTCTGCTTGGGTCGCTGGGGGGGGGGGGTGGCCTGCCTGCAAATCTCCACAGGCCCCTTGCCCAGGCTGCCCCTCATCCCAAATGAACCCCCACCCTGATCTGGGACACTCTTCAGGGCAAACCAGCTGGCCCTCACCCGTGCACCAGGCCTCTATCCTATCTAATAAAAGAGTAATTTACAGATCGACCATCACTCCAACACACAAAAGGGTTGCCTCCAAGTGGTCGAAAATCCTGCCCCCATGTGGACACAAGATGGCCACCACAAGATGACCAGCAGGGGAGGGCCATTGGAGGTTCCAGGCCCTGCAAGGGGGGGCAGTTGTGGGCGATCAGGCCAGCAGGGGAGAACAGTTAGGGGTGACCAGGCTGGCAGAGGAGGGAAGTGGGGGCAAACAGGCCGGCAGGGGAGCAGTTAAACATCAATTAGGCTTCCAGGGTAGTGGTTAGTGGGTGATCAGGCTGGCAGGCAAAAGCAGTTAGTGGAAATCAGGAGGGCAGGAAGGTGAGCAGTTTGGAGCCAGCAGTCCTGGATTGTGAGAAGGATGTCCGATTGCCCGTTTAGGCCTAATCCTACCAGGATCTGGCCTAGACTGGCAGTCAGACATCCCTCGAGGGGTCCCAGATTGGAGAGGTTACAGGCTGGGCTAAGGACATCCCCCACCCCCCTGCACAAATTTCATGCACCGGGCCTCTAGTGTATATGTATGTATGCGTGTGTGTGTGTGTGTGTGTAGTTTCAGAGAGGAAGGGGAGAAGACAGAGATAGCAACATCAATAATGAGAGAGAATCATTGATCAGGTGCCTCCTGCACATCCTCTATTGGGGTAAATCAAATCTGGGACCCTTCAGTCCTCAGGCTGACACTCTATCCACTGAGCCAAACCAGCTAGGATGGTCTATTCATCTTTTAACTTTTTCTTTAGATAAATGGGAGTTTTTCATTTAGTGAAATTTAACTCTTAATTTATTTCTTTTACAGTTGGTATTTTTTGCTTATTTTAGAAAAATTTGCTTACCCTCAAATTATGAAGATATTATCATGTTTTCATTAGAAAGTTTATCTTTCAATCTCACATTTAAGTTTATAAATAATTTCAAATTAATTTTTGCCCATGCTGTGAGGGGGATTTAAGTCGTGACATTTTTTTTAATGTTAATTGTAGAATGGAGATTAGTTCATTTGCTTTTTACATTGCTTTAGGATTAGATCTGCAGCCATTTTGTTTTCATAATAGTGGTGCTAATAGCTTTTAACCAAAAGCTAATAAATATTCTCTTATCTCCCCATGAGCTAAATGGTTACATTCCTAGATAGGCACCCAAATTTAAAAAAAGGGGGGGGATGATTTCATAAACCAAATACTACCAAAAAGAATGGGAATACTATATTCCTAAGATTTTACATTTTAAGAACCGAATGCCTAGAGAGGTATATTTAAGTAACAAATGTTTAAAGAACCCAGGATTTTCCCTATCCCTTTTCCCAGGTGACTCTCTCAGAAAGAGAGAAGAGATAGCTGTCTCTATCATCTTTCCTATGTGGGAAAATGTAACATTTTTAGTCCATTCCCAGCAGAATAGTACCACCATCTATATGAACTAAAACTTCCTTGATAGATATGTGCACTATTTAAATGGGTATACTTTGGACTCACTTAAGGTTTTGGGTCTCAAATACCAGGACCTCAACCTTATCAGTGCTGATGGGCCTGATTCTATATATCTTTATAAAATTTTACAAATGAGCCTGATTTGCCATCACAATTGGAAACCACTAAAAACAATTGTGGCGGTATATGAACCAAAGGAAATAGCTAGTATATTCTAACAAAATACATTTCTTATTGGAAAACAAGATAAATCCTTAGAGAATATAACCTCATAAATAGATTTGTGGATGTTGCTAGTTTTTTTGTCCTTAAAGAAATTAAAAATTTGAACATTATTAGTACCTATTATCCTTGGAATGTAGTCTGAGAACATGGGTGTGAAATCAAAATGCCTGGTTATATCTTAGCTCTGCCACTTATTAACTGTGAGAGCAATTTGAGAAAGTCACTTAACCATTCTGGGTCTCATGTACTCATTTGTTTGTCATTTGTAATATTAGAATATAGTATGAGGTTGTTCTACAAATTAGTTAATACCTGTAGATTCTTGGTACAACATTTGACTCTTAAGTGTGTAATAAATTATCTTCCCTCTTGGAACAGCAGATCTTATTAATTTCACATTGAGTTGTAGATACTTAGTGTTAAATCATTTGTAGTGTAGAAAATATATATTCATTACAAATAATTTTTCAAATTTTCTAGGTACAGTTGAGTTATCTTTTTGATAATTGTAGACTGAATCCATATAATTTTTTCATATGTCGAGAGTATTGGCTTTTACTAAGGATGCTGTAGGAAAAAATCTATAATAATAAAAGCATAATATGCTAATTAGATCAGACAGCTGAGTGACCTTCCTGACATCATTCTGGATGTCCTTCCTGAGGAAGCTGTGGTGGCGGGGGCTTAGGCAGAAGCAGTTAGAGGTGATCAGGCAGGCAGGTGAGCAGTTAAGGGCAATGAGGCAAGCAGGCAGAGATGGTTAGAGGTGATCAGACAGGCAGGTGAGTGGCTAGGGGCAATCAGGCAGACAGGCAGAAGAGTGGTTAGAAGCCAGCAGTCACAGGTTGTGAGAGGAATATCCCCAAAGTGGTCCTGGATTGTGAGAGGGTGCAGACCAGGCTGAAGGACCCCCACTCCTGTGCACAAATTTCATGCACTGGGCCTCTAGTATTACACTAGTTTGTGAAATATTCAAGAACCTTAAAATAATACTTATTTTGATTGTTTAAATATTGAAAATACTGTAAACATTCAATCCTGTTTTAAATATATTAAGCTTGTTTCTGTAGCAAATAACTGGTTCATTTCAAGGACTCACAATCCAACATACATTTTTAGGTCAAAAGTGCTATAACCTCTCTCTTGTGTTAGCAAAATACATCCTAGGAAAATGGAAAAGTATTGATTTTCATTTGTACAGAGAACAGTGTTATCTATTTAAGATATTCCTAGAAAATGTAACGAAGTATTTGGGTCTCTATTCTTACTTCCCACAATTTGCAGTCTTAACAAAACTTAATTGACAAAACCATTCTGAGTCTTATCAATTACTTTCATTTCCATATGTGCTGTGTCCCTATCAAACTTAAGAAATATGGTGATATTGACTTTCCTTGATATAATATACAAAATGTAGAGAAAAAGAATGAATAAATACAAATTGAAATTAAATTTATGATACAGGATAATGCTGAGATAAATATCACAAATTCAGAGGAACAAAAAGAGATATTGAAATATTTATAGAGGAAAATATTTAAAGAAAATAGACAAGCATCCAATATATGGATAATTGTTGCACAAAAATAAGAACACAAAAAGTAGAAAAGAAAAGTATTTAAAGATGTAATAAAAATACTCCTTAAATAAAAGATAGAATTGATACTTAAGTCAGAAAAAATATACTGTATAGTAGAAATATATATGTAAAGCTACATGATGAAGAATGAATTATAGAATTATTTGTAAATTCAAGTAAAAGATCATCTAAAAAGAGGAATAAAATCAGAATGAACTTCTTTTTTATTAATTAAGGTATTACATATGCATTCATATATTTTAATGTGCTTCTGATCATTCATGTATCTTGTTTTATAAGGTGTCTCTTCAATTTTTTTTGCCCATTAGTTTTGTTCTGTCTTTGACCTGTCAGAATTGTTTCTATACTCTGGATAACTATTGCTATTTGTAAGTTATTAAAAAAGGGGAAATATTTTCCTATCACTCTACATATTGTTTTCATTTTTATAATAGTGCTATTTTTTGTTTGTTTTGTTTTTTATCTTTATTGTTCAGTTTATTAATTACATTGTTTCCCCCTTTTTATCCCCCTATAGCTCCCCTCCACCCTGTACCTATCCCACCCTCCACCCTCACCTCCCCATCCCCAATGTCCTCTCCCATTGTTGCAAGATTTTTGTCCAGTCTCTTGCTGTACTTCCCACAACCCTTTTCTCCCCAAGAACTGTCAGTCAATTCCCTCTCTATGTCCATGTTTCTGTTATATTCACCAGTTTATCCTGTTCATCAGCCAATCAATTCACTTGATTTTTATGTTCATTTGTTGATAGATGTGTATTTGTTGTTCATAATTTATATTTTTACCTTTTTCTTCTTCCTCTTCTTAAAGAATATCTTTCAGCATTTCATATAATATTGGTTTGGTGGTGATGAACTCCTTTAGCTTTTTCTTATCTGCGAAGCACTTTACCTGATCTTCAATTCTGAATGATAGCTTTGCTGGATAGAGTAATCTTGGTTGTAGATTCTTGCTATTCATTATTTTGAATATTTCTTGCCACTCCAGTCTGGCCTGCATCATTTCTGTTGAGAAATCCGCTGACAATCATATGGGTGCTCCCCTGTAGGTAACCAACTGTTTTTCTCTTGCTGCTTTTAATATTCTCTCTTTATCTTTTGCTCTTGGCATTTTAATTATGATATGTCTTGGTGTGGTCCTCTTTAGATTCCTATATTTTGGGGTTCTGTGTACTTCTTGGGCTTTTAAGTCAGTTTCTTTCACCAGGTGAGGGAAGTTTTCAGTCACTATTTCTTCAAGTAGGTTTTCATTAACTTGCTCACTCTCTTTTTCTAGCACCCCAAAAATTCGGATGTTGGCATGCTTAAGGTTGTCCCAGAGGCCCCTTACACTATCTTCAATTTTCTGAATTCTTTTTGTTTCTTGCTTTTCCAGCCGAGTGGATTTTGCTGCTTTGAATTTCAAATCTTTGACTTGGTTCTTGTGGCCCTCTGGACTGCTTTTAGGACTTTGTGTAATATTTTTTTATTTCAGTCTGTGAATGCTTGATTTCTAGTTGGTCCTTTTTCATATCCGTGAGGGTCTCATTCATAGCCTCGTAGGTCTTGTTCATTTCCTTGAGGGTCTCATTCATTTCCTTGTTGGTCTTGTTTATTTCCTCGTAGTTCTCATTGAGTTCATCGGTCTTTTCTAGGAGCCTCTTGAAAAGCCTTATAACCGTGGTTTTGAACTCTATGTCTAGTCGTCTTTTTTCCTCCATTTCTTTCACACCTGATTTTTTTCCATATCTCTGCATGGTGGCTGCTTTATATGGTAGATGTCCTCTAAGGGTCAGTGGCACAGCCTCCCCAGTTACTTGAGGTGGGTACTCTTACTGCGATTCTTTATGGGTTGTAGAGTATTTTTGAATTTAAGCCCAGCTTGTTATTGTTAGCCCTAGGAGGGTTTGACCTCCAGGCCAATTGGCTGTGAAGAGAGATTGTGTTCAGGTTGGATGGGCAGAGTCTCTGAGCTGAGCAGGAAGCCTCAGTGTCAGCTATGTCCTATGCGGTGCTCACGCGGGTCTCTCTTGGATGGGGATGGCTGCAGGCAGCTCCAAGAGAAAGCCGCTAGTCTCTTCCCCTTGCCAGACAACTCTGCCTCTCCCCAAATGAGTCTGCACACCCAAAGTCTCACCCAGGATTGTAAAACATGTGGTTTTCGGGACCAGGAGACAAGTTTCCAGGGAGCAAGTTGCGCGTCTTTACTGTGTCACAGTTTACTTGCGCGTAAACTTTTTTTCAAGCAACCTGGTTTCTCTGCAGACTAGGAGACCTCTGCTGCACCCGGCTTCCAGGGTGTGTTCCCCGGACCTCGGACCTCACCTGGCACTAGGGAATCTGTGCAGTGGGACGTCTCCACATACCCCGGATCTCGGACCTCGCCTGGCACTAGGGAATCCGTGTAGTGGGACGTCTCCGCCCTCCCCGTTGGAGAAATCCAGCCGGGGTTGCTGCTCCAGCCCTACAGCCTGTGCACGAGATGGCTCCTAACCTGTTTCCGTCTGCAAGGCTGTGCTTTCGCCGCTCTTCTGAGTCTCAGTGTCCCACCTTTACTTTTATTTGTGGAGTTTTCACTCAGCCAACTTTCTGGTGATTCTGGGTGATGTTTGTTTTGTTGTTATGTTGTAGTTTTTGAATTGTTGAGCGGAGATGAACAATAGGTGTTTACCTATGCCGCCATCTTGGTTCTCCTCCAATAGTGCTATTTTTAAAAAATATATATGTCTATTGATTTTTTATTGCTTAAAATGTTTTAAATAGTAGTACATATGTTTTCTTTTTTTTCTGAATTGACCTTCCCCCAGCCTCCCTTACCCACCGGCACATGCCCTCACCCTCCTCCAAGTGTCTTGTGTCCATTGGTTTTGCTTATATACATGCATATAAGTCCTTCAGTTGGTCACTTACCTCCTCTTCCTGACCCTCCCCAGCCTTCCTGCTGTCCTTTGACAGACTGTTTGATGCTTCTGTATCTATTTTTTGTTAATCAGTTTATAATGTTCTTTATTATCCATGAATGAGTGAGATCATGTGGTATTTTTCTTTCACTGACCGGCTTATGTCACTTAGCATAATGCTCTCCAGTTTCATCCATGCTGTTGCAAATGGTAAGAATGCCTTCTTTTTTATAGCAACATAGTATTCCATTGTGGAGATGTACCATTGTTTTGTAATCCACTCATTTGCTCATGGGAATTTAGACTGTTTTCTCCAAATCTTTGCTATTGTAAATTGCAATGCTATGAACATTGGGTTGCATATATCCTTTGTGATTGGTGTTTATGTTTTTTTGGGGGTATATATTTCTAGAAATGGTATTACTGGGTCAAACGGGAGTTTCATTTTTAATTTTTTGGGGGAAACACCATACTGTTCACCACAATGGCTGCACCAGTCTGCATTTCCACCAGCAGTGCATGAGGGTTCCTTTTTCTCTGCATCCTCTTCAACACTTGTCATTTGTTGATCTGTTGATGATAGCCATTCTGATAGGTGTGAGGTGGTACCTCATTGTTGTTTTGATTTGCATATCTCAGATGATTAGTGACTTTGAGAAAGTTTTCATTTGTCTCTTGGCCTTCCTCATGTCCTCCTCTGAAAATTGTCTATTTAGGTCCTTTGCCCATTTTTTGATTGGGTTGTTTATCTTCCTTTAGTTAAGTTGTATGAGTTCCCTATAAATGTTGGAGTTAAAACCCTTATTGGAGATAACATGGGCAAATATGTTCTCATATGCAGTGGGCTTTCTTGTTGTTTTGTTAATGGTTTCTTTTTATGTGCAGAAGCTTTTTATTTTGATGTAGTTCCATTTGTTTATTTTTCTCTTAGTCTCCAGTGCCCTAGGAGCTGTGTCGTTAAATATATTGCTACAACAAGTGCATGCTATTTTGCTGCCTATGGCTTCTAAGATTTTTATGTTTAAGTCCTTTATCCTTTTTGTGTACGGTGTAAGTTGGTGGTCCAGTTTCAACTTTTTGCAAGTATCTGCCCAATTTTCCCAATACCACTTATTGAAGAAACTGTCTTGCTTCCTTTGTCAAATATTAATTGAGCATAATGGCTTGTGTCGATTTCTGGGTTATCTGTTCTGTTACACTGGTCTGTTCTTGTGCCAATACCAGACAGATTTAAGAACAATGGCTTTGTAGTATAGATTTATATCTGGTATTGTGATCCCTCCAACTTTTTTCTTCTTTCTCAGGATTGCTACAGCTATGCGGGATCTTTTTCTATTCCAGATGAATTTTTGGAGAATTTGTTCTAGGTTTTTTAAGTATACCATTAGTATTTTAATGAGGATTGCATCGAAATTATAGATTGCTTTGGGTAGTATGGACATTCTACTAATGTTGATTCTACCAATCCATAAACATGGTATATTCTTCTATTTGTTCATGTCTTCCTCTATCACTTTTTTCAGTGTTCTGAAATTTTCTGAGTACAAGTCCTTTAACTACTAGGTTAAGTTTATTCCTAGGTATCTTATTTTTTGTTACAATGGTAAATGGGATTGCTTCTGTAATTTCTATTTCTGTGAGTTCATTATTGGTGGATATAAAAGCCATAGACTTCTAGGTATTACTGTTGTATCCTGCTACATTGCTGAATTCATTTATTAAGTCTAGTAGTTTTTTTGATGGAGTCATTGGGGTTTTCTATGTACAATATCACGTCATTTGTGAATAAGGACAGTTTTACTTCTTCTTTTCCAATTTGGATGCCTTTTATTTCTTCTTTTTGTCTGATCGCAATGGCTAGTATTTCCAGTACTATGTTGAACAGGAGTGGTGAGAGTGGGCATCCCTGTCAGGTTCTTGTTCTTAGTGGAAATGCTTATACTTTTTGCCCATTGGGTATGATGTTGGCTGTTGATTTGTCATATATGGCTTTTATTATGTTTAGGTTTGATCTTTCTATTCCCACATTGATGAGTTTTTATCAAGAAAGGATATTGGATTTTGTCAAATGTTTTTTTCTGCATCAATGGATATGATTATATGGCTTTTATCTCTCAGTTTATTTATATAGTGTACCACATTTATTGATTTGCAGATATTGTACCATCCTTGCATCCCCAAATAATTTCCACTTGGTCATGGTGTATGATCTTTCTAATTGTATTGCTGGATTCAACTTACTATAGTTTTGTTGAGGATTTTGGTATCTATGTTTATGAGGGGTATTGGTCAGTAATTCTCTTTCGTTGTATTTTCTTTATCTGGTTTTGGGATTAGGGTAACACAGATGTTTTCTCTCCTCTTGAAATTTTTGGAATAGTCTGAGGAACATAGGTTTTATTTCTTCCTTGAATGTTCTATAAAACTCTTCTGTGAAGCCATCTGGTCCAGGGCTTTTGTTTGTTGAAAGCTTTTTTATTACTGCTTCAATTTCCACCATAGTTAACAGCCTATTTTAGATTTTTTTTATTCCTCCTAGTTGAGGTTTGGAAGGCCATATTTTTTTAGGAATATGTCCATTTTTTTCTAGATTGACCAGTTTGTTGGAATAGAGTTGCTCATAGCATTTTTTATGATTCTTCGTATTTCTGTGGGGTGTGTTGTTATTTCACCTCTTTCATTTCTGATTTTGTTATTTTGGTCCAATCTCTTTGTTTCTTGGTGAATCTGGCTAGAGGTTCATCAATCTTGTTGATACTTTCAAAGAACCAGCTCTTGGTTTTGTTGATCTTTTATATTGTTTTTCAGTCTTTATGTCATTTATTTACACTTGGATCTTTATTAATTCCTTCCTTATGCTCGCTATGGGCTTTTCTTGTTGCTCTCTACTTATTCAAGTTGCAGAGTTAGGTGGGTTTTTACCAATTTTTCTTGTTTTTTTTTGTTTGTTTGTTTGTTTGTTTGTTTTTGAGTAGCCCTGTAATGCTATGAACTTACTTCTCAGTACTGCTTTCACTGTGTCCCAAAGATTTTGGATTGTTTCATTGTCATTTGTTTCCAGGATGCGTTTTATTTCTTCTTTGATCTCTTTTGTAACTCACTCATTGTTTAATAGTATTCTATTCATTCTCAAATGAATGAATAGAATACTATTCATATTTTGTTTGTTTTGTCTATGAACTTTTGTGATTGTTTTTGCTGTAGTTAATTTCTAATTTTATGACATTGTGATCGGAGAGGATGCTTGATATTATTTCAGTCCTTTTGAATTTAGAGAGACTTTGCCTGTGTTCCAATATGTACCCTATCATTGGAAATTACTCATATGCACTTGAGAAGAATGTACATTCCATAGTTTTTGGTTAGAATGTTCTAAAGATGTCGATTAAGTCGATCTGATCTAATGAGTCATTTAGTATTGAAGTTTCTTTGCTAATTGTTTGTCTAAAGGATTTATCCAGTGATGTTAATGGGGTATTAAAGTCTCCTACTATGATTGTGCTGCTGCCATCACCCCTGATATCTTCCAGAAGTTGGGTTTTTATGTATTTGGGTGCTCCTGCATTGGGTGCTTAAATTTTTACCAAATTTATATCCTCTTGTTGTATTGATCCTTTTAAAATTATGAAGTGGTCTTTATTGTCTCTTGAGGTCTGTTTTGTTAGATAAAAGTATTGCTATCCCAGCTTTCTTTCTTTTTTTTCATTTCCATTTGCCTGGTAGATATTTTTCCATCTCTTCACTTTCAGTCTGTATGAGTCCTTTGTTTTGAGATGGATCTCTTGTAGACACCAGATGTATTGGTCATGTTTTTTTAACCATTCATTCACTCAATGCCTTTTGATTAGGGCATTTAATCCATTTACATTTAATGTTATTATGGATAGGTACTTGTTTGTAGCCATTTCTCTATTTTATGCCTGTGTTCTTTCCTCCCTTTCTATTTCTTCTTTTTACAGCATTCCTTTTAGCATTTCTTGCATTGCTAGCTTGGTAGTGATAAACTTCCTTAGCCTTTTTTGTTTGTTTTGTCTATGAAGCTGCTGATTTCCCCTTCAATTTTGATTGATAGTCTTGCTGGATAGAGTATTCTTGGATTCAGTCTTTTGCTTTGCATCAATTTGTATACCTCCTTCAATTTCTTTGTAGCTTAATGTGTTTCTGTTGAGATAATTTGATAATCTGATGGGGGATCCTTTGTAGGTAACTCTCTGTCTCTGACTTGCAGCTTTAAGATTCTCTCTTTGTTGTTAACATTTGCCATAATAATTATGACATGTCTTGGTGTGGGTCTTTTGGGATTCATCTTGCTTGGTACTTACTGTACTTATGTAACTTTTCCTTCCCCATATCAGGGAAGTTTTCTGCCATTATGTCTTTAAATATATTTTCTAATCCTTGCTGCTCTTCTTGTCTTTCTGGCAGCTCTATTATCCATATGCTATTTCGTTTTGCATTGTCCCAAAGTTACCTTAAGCTCTCCTCCTGATTTCTAATTTTTTTCTCTAGTTGCTGTTCAGATAAGATTGTTTTTGTACCTGATCTTCTAACTCGCTGATTCAATCCTCTGCTTCTTCTAGTCTAGTGTTGAAGCCTTCCATGATGGTTTTGATTGTAGCTATATCATTTTTCATTTCTTCCAGATTTTTGCATAGGTTATTGATTTTATCATCCATTGGGTGTATGAACTTTATGATCATTACTCTGAATTATTTTTCTGTCATGTTGAATTCTTCCATTTCACTTATTTCCTTACTTGACAATTCCTCCTTTTCTTTCCTCTGGGAATTGCTTTGTTATCTCCCCATTCTGACTATCACCAGAAGGTACAGATGTTGAGTTGCTGTGGCCTGGGCCATGTGCAGTGGAAGTTTTACACCCCCCAAGTGCAACTGAAGAACTCTGATACCAAGACGTGTGGTTGCTGTGGGTTGATGAGAACCATGCTCACCCTGGGTCAGAGTCACAGGCACTTATTGTGGCCTCGTGTGTCCATCTAGAATCAGGGCTCCTGCCTGCGCCACATTGAAACAAAGAATCCATTGGCATGTGACAAAAATCAAAGTCCCCTATTGTGTGTCAGGAGTCAGAGGCTTCCTGTGTCTATGCCAAGAATTGAGTATCAGAGTCTCTGTTTCTTGGTGCTACCTCACACAGAATCAGGTCCCTGTGTGCACATGTGCCAAGAATTGGAGTCACTGGCTCTTAGTATATATGTACTGAGCATCAGGGATCTCAGGTGCACATAATGAGGAACAGAGTCTACTCACTCGTGGTCAATGCTGCCTCTTGATCTGCCCAGGAGACTGGGTGGCTCAGTCACACTGTGTTGGAAGGAGGTCCACTTCTGCGCTGCAGTAAACAGCCTTCTGTGTGTGGTTGCCCTGAATCAAAGTCAGGTGGCACTGCCCCTTAGTGTGAGTGTGGGGCTGGTCATGTACATGTGCACTGTGGAAAACAAACTCCCTGTGTTCATGTACCCAGGCTCAAATTCAGCGCTGCCTTCTTGTGTGGGCACAGAGTCTAGTCATGGGGATCAAACTCCCTGAGACCACACATCCAGGTTCAAATTCACCACAGCCTCTCTGCTAAGGTACAGAGTCTGGTCATGGGAAACAAACTCCCTGGGTTTGCACCCCCAGGCTCCAATTCAATGCTGTCTCCATGCATGAGCATAGGATCTGGTCGCAGAAAACAATCTCTCCAAGGCTGTGCACCTATGCTCAAATTCAGGATTGCCTCCCTGCCTGGGCATGGAGAAGAGTTGCGGGAAACAAATTCCCAGAATTCGCAAGTCGGGGGTTGAGTTCAGCACTGTCACCCTGCCCTGTGTGGGCACAGGATCTGGTTGCAGAAGACCACTTCCCTAGGGATGAGCAGCTAGGCTTAAATTCCGCTCAGTCTCCCTGCCTGGGCGTGGAGACTAGTCGTGGGAAACAAACATCTTGGATCTGACACCAAGGCTCAAAGTCAGGCAGAGCTGCCACTGCTGTGTGTGTGCAGAAAGCCTTATTGTACATCTGGGGTCTGATAGTTTCTATTTCCCTGCCATGGAGGTGGCGGAGGAAGGGGATTGGCATTGTGACTCACAGAAATCTGTGGCCGGGTGTCTGGAGTCCCGGTGTCCCTGGGTCTTCAGCTGTGATAGCAAGTCTTCTACCAGAGTGGCTGTAGGGTCCTGGTTTGCTTCTGAGACCAGACTGGGTGGTGGTGAGGCTAGGATCCTCATCTCAAGCAGTTCTGTTCTTCAAGATGGTGTGGTCTCTGAGATGCTTGTGTCCTCCCCAGCGTGTTTCAGTGGCCATGGGGTTTTGCAGTTTAAGACTGCCTGGATTGGGAGACAACTAAGATGGCGGCATAGGTGAGCACCTATCTTGCTGTCCACGCAACAATTCTGAAACTACAACTTAACAACGGAACAAACAACGTCCAAAATCACCGGAGAGCTGGCTGAGTGAAAATTCCACACATAAAAGTAGAAGTGGGACGCAGCGGTGACTCAGGAGCAGCGGTGTGCAGCTTTGAGGTTTGGAGCGCAAGCAAGTGGTGAGGGACGGGCGGCAGACAGCAAGCCTGACTGGTTTTCTCTAGCGCGGAGGGCGGAGGCCTCCCACAGCACCGACCCCCCAGTTCCAGGCGAGCTCTCAGGTCGGGGAAAGGAGGATCCTGGGCGTGCCTGAGGTCTGTGTGTTTAGGGAGAGTGCACCAGTAAATTGGAGTCAGCGACCAGGCAGAGAACGGGCGACTCACGCACTTGCTCGGAGACCACCATACTGCTTTGTTTTACAACCCTGAGTGAGACTTTGGCTGTGCAGACTCATTTGGGGAGAGGCAGAGTTGTCTGGCAATGGGGAGACCAGAGGTGGATTTAGGTTGCCACCCAACACTGAGACCCGTGAGCCGCATAGATAAGCTGACGCCACGAGCCCCATAAACCTGAAGCAGTGTGCCATGAAGGGCAGACCTAAGGCTGACGCTGCGCACCCCATAGACCTGAAGCGGTGCACCACGAAGGGCGGACCTAAGGCTGACGCCGGGCACTGCATAAGGAAGCTGAGCCACTGTTCCTTAGAGGATACCTACCACACACCGCTAAGGGACCAACTCAGGAAAGCAACCACAATGCAGAGAAAAGGAAAGAACTCAGCTGTGAAAGAAATGGAGGAAAAAAGACGACTAGACATAGAGTTCAAAACCACAGTAATTAGGTTTATGAAGAGGCTACTAGAAAAAGTCAAGAAACTTAATGAGAACTACGCCGAAATAAATAACACCTACAAAGAAATGAACAATGCCTACAAGGATATGAAAAAAAGACCAACTAGAAATTAAGCATACACTGACTGAAACAAAAAATATTATACAAAGACCTAAAAGTAGTCCAGACGACCGCAAAAACCAAGTCAAAGATTTGAAATACAAAAAAGCAAAATCTAACTCAGCTGGAAAAGCAAGAAGCCAAAAGAGTCCAAAAAATTGAAGATAGTATAAGGGGCCTCTGGGACAATCTCAGGCATACCAACATCAGAATAATTGGGGTGCCAGAAAAAGAGAGAGAGCAAGATAATGAAAACCTACTAGAAGAAATAGTGACTGAAAACTTCCCCCACCTGGCAAAAGAAATTGACTTGAAAACCCAAGAAGTGCAGAGCCCCAAAATATAGGAATCTAAAGAGGACCACACCAAGGCACATCATAATTAAAATGCCAAGAGCAAAAGACAAAGAGAGAATATTAAAAGCAGCAAGAGAAAAACAATTAGTTACCTATAAGGGAGCACCCATATGATTGTCAGCAGATTTCTCAACAGAAACGATGCAGGCCAGACGGTAGTGTCAAGAAATATTCAAACTGATGAATAGCAAGAATCTACAACCAAGATTGCTCTATCCAGCAAAGCTGACATTCAGAATTGAAGGTCAGATAAAGTGCTTCACAGATAAGAAAAAGCTAAAGGAGTTCATCACTGCCAAACCAACACTATATGAAATGCTGAAAGGTATTGTTTAAGAAGAGGAAGAAGAAGAAGGTAAAAATATACATTATGAACAACAAGTACACATCTATCAACAAATAAATCTAAAAATCAAGTAAATTGACAACCTGATGATCAGGGTAAAATGAGGAATGGAACAGAATCATGGACATAGAGAGGGCATGTACTGATAATGCTTGGTGAGAAAAAGGGTGTGGGAAGTACAGCAAGAGACTGGACAAAAATCATGCAACTATGAGAGAGGACGGGGGGGAGGTAAGGGCGGAGAGTGGATGGGTATTGGGTGGAGGGGAGCTATTGGGGGGAAATGTAAGTAATAAACTGAACAATAAAGATAAAAATACTACATTAACCTAAAAAAATAATAAAGCAGGTGTTATGGAAGAAATAATGAAAAAAAAAAGACTGCCTGGATTGGTAGCCCCCTGGAAGAACTGCAGGGTCTAACTGTCCCTATTTTACCCACACACGTCCACACACAACTCTATCATTCCCTCACTCTCTCACACATTCTCCCTCCCTACCTTCCTGCCGGTTGCCATCTTGCCTCTCCTCCCATGAAGATATTCTGACTTTGTCGTTCTTTATTATTTTTCATTTTTAATATATTTTTATTGTTGATAATATTACAGAAATCTCATATTTCTACACCTCCCATATCCACCTCCTGCAAGCCTCTACCCACCCCTCCAGGATTTCACTACCCTATTGCCCATGTCCATGGGCTATGCATATAAGTATATACATTCTTTGATTTGTTTCTTCTTATCCCCCTGACCCCACATTGAGGCATGTCAGTCTGTTCCATACCTCCATGATTTGGGTTTTATTTTGTTGTCCAATTCATTTTGTTCATTATATTCCACAAATAAATGAGATCATGTGATATTTGGCTTTCTCAGATTGGCTTATTTCAATTAGCATAATATTTTCCAGCATGCTGTCCAAAAGGGTAAGATATCTCTCTTCTTTGCAGCTGTGTAATATTCCATACTGTAAATGTAACACAGTTATTTTACCCATGCATCTACTGATGGGCCCTTGGACTGTTTCCAAATCTTAGCTATGGTAAATAATGCTGCTATGAACATAGGGGTGCATATATTCTTTCTGATTAGTGTTTTGGGTTTTTTAGGATATATTTCAAGAAGTGGAATCACTGGGGCAAATAGAAGTTCTATTTTTAATTACTTGAGGAAACTCTATACTATTTTCCTTAGTGGCTGTACCAATCTGTATTCCCACCAGCAGTGAATTAGTGTTCCCCCTTTCTCTACATCATCATCAGCACTTTTTGTTCATTTTTAAAATATATTTTATTGATTTTTGACAGAGAGGAATGGAGAGGGAGAGAGAGCTAGAGGGAGAGAAACATCAATCAGTTACCTCCTGCATATCCCCGACTGAGGATGTGCCTACAACCATGGTACATGCCCTTGACTGGAATCAAACCCAGGATCCCTGAATCTGCAGGCCAACGCTCTATCCACTGAGCCAAAAAAGTTAGGACATTTTGCTGATTTTTGGTGATAGCCATTCTAACAAGTGTGAGGTGATAATTTCACTGTGGTTATAATTTGCACTTCTCTGATGATTAGTGACTTTGACATTTTTTTCATATCTCTTGGCCATTTGCATTTTCTCTTTGGAGAAATGTCCATTCAGGTCTTCTGCCCATTTTTAAATTGGATTGTTTGTCTTCCTTTTGCTGAGTTGCATAAGAAAATATAGGTACCAAATTTATAGAACCCAAAGGCAAGGGACCTAAAGGCAAAAATAAATTAATGGACTATATCAAACTGAAGAGCTTTTTTTTCTGAACAGAAAAAGAAAAGTACCACACAAATAGGCAGCCAACCAGATGGGAAATGATGTTTGCAAACAGTAGCTTCAACTAATGTTTAATTTCCAAAATATAGAAAGAAGTCATAAAACTTAACACCAAACCAATAAATAATCCAATCAAAAGGTGGGCAGAGGACCTAGAAATACACTTCTCCCAAGAATACATACAAAGAGTCAATAGGTAGGCAATTAGAGAAATACGAATTAAAACTGCAACGAGATACCACCTTATACCTGTTGGATTGGCCATTATCAATCAGACAAGCAATAAAAAATGCTGGAAAGGTTGGGACTCTTATTCACTGCTGATGGGAATATAAACTGGTATGGAAAGCAGTCTGGTGATTCCTCAAAAAATTAAGACTAGAGCTACCATATGACTCAGCAATTCTTTTCTTGGGTATATACCAAAAAAATACCCTCAAAGTCATTTATATTAGTACACACAGATATATGAAACCCTATGTTTATTGCAGCATTATTCAGAGTGGCCAAGACATGGTAACAGGCAAAGTGCCCTGCGATATAAGACTGGATAAAGTTGTGGCATATATACACAATGGAATACTACTCAGCCATAGTATTGATACTCTTCTCAAGGAAGTATATTAAGAAGACCTGTTTCTCTTACCTTCTACCTAGCAACCTGTTCTAAAAGATATCTACTTTTTTTTTCAATGAGCTCCTATATGTATAGTGTAATTATACATAACAAAGGATGAAATAATGTTATTTACAACGTGGATGGACCTTGAGAACATTATCTAAATGAAATAAGTCATACGGAAAAAGCTAAGAACCATATGATTTCACTCATATGTGGAATATAAAACTGAAACTTATTAACACAAACAGCAGTGTGCTGGTTGCCAGAGGGAGGAGGGTCGGGGACAAAGGGGGTCCTCATATGAGATGACAGGAGATTTGACTTTGGGTGGTGGGCACATGGTTTTATATACATATTTTGTAAATTAGTAATCCACACATGGAACCTATATGTTCATATTACTCAATGTCACCCCTTAAAACAAAATAAGGGAATAATATAGTATGTTAGAAGGTGACAGAAAAAAGTAGAATAAGACAAGCAGTTTATAAATACCAGGAGTGTGGTATCTTTAAAATAAAGAGTGTTGCAATATTAAATATGATGGTAATGTTATAGAGCTCACTGGGAAAAAAAGTAGATATCTTGTAGAACAGGTTGCTAGGTAGAAGGCAGGAGAAACAGGTCCTCTCAATATACTTCCTTGAGAAGAGTATCAATTGGTAAAGCTTTATAGGAAGCAATTTGTCAGCATTTAATAAAACAAAGAGTGTATATGACTTTTGACCCAATTTACTGCACTGATTTTTAATTTTTCTTTCAAAAAAAATGAAAGCAATACAAATGTTCAATAGGTTTGAGTACATAAATTATGATATATCTATAAAATGGACAAATATGCAGTTATGAGAAAGAATATGAAAAACCTCAATGTTCTCATTGAGACAGAAGCATCATCAAAATATATTATTTATTGAATGTAAAAGCAAAATCAAAAATTCATATATAAAAGAATCCTATTTGTGTAAAACACAAAGGCTGGATGTATGATGACATATCATATTTTATTGCAATAATAAGCAAGAAAATGTTTATTTTTCTGGTAAGAAGTAGGGATTGGTATGGGGAGCACAGGTAGTACTTTGCCTTTAATTTGTTGTTACACTTGTTTTATTCTGCTTCAATTATTTATTTTGAAGACACACTGTTTATATTTTAAAAATAAGTATCTAAAGCCTCATGCCTATTATTCTATTATGAACATGTACCTTATTAAAGAGTTGTTTTTTTTATAAAATTGCTTTGTGTTTAATTACACTATACATAAAAAACTAACTTGCACTACAGGTTGTAAGAGCACTAAAACAGCTTTACATTTTTTAAAACATTAAGGTAAATTTTATATTTGAAAATGTCATTTTGTGTGCATATACCTAATAATAGAGTGATTTGCTTTGGACTTGTACACTGCTTGAGTTAGCCAATGATCTTGCTACAACATCAAAAATAAGTATTTATACCATTGTTTAAAAATATTTCTTCAAACAAAGCCTAAATTGGTATCCTAATATTAAAATTGAAAAAAATTGCTCTAGTTGAAGTGAATTTGAGGGACTAGAATTCCTGCACAATTAGCCTTTCTTACCTTCCCATGGTCCAGTTATAAAAATGACTAAAAAGATGTTCAAATATTGTCTGGCTCTACTCTTCATTATTTAACTTGACTGGAAAGGGAAAAAAACATTTCTGCCCAGCCAGCATGGTTCAGAGATTGAGCATTGACCTATGAACCAGGAGGTAACAATTACATTTCCAGCCAAGGCACACATCTGTGTTGTGGGTTTGATCTCCAGTGGGGTGTGTAGGAGGCAGCCAGTCAACAATTCCCTCTCATGATTGATGTTTCTACCTTTCATTCCCTCTCCCTTCCTCTCTGAAATCAATAAAAATATATTTTAAAAATTAAATGAAAACATTTCTTTGTTTCCTAGACCACTGGGCAAAGGGACCTATAGGGACAGAGATCTAAATAATAAAGTATAATTGCTATAAGAAATATATATATATATATATATATATATATATATATATATGTGTGTGTGTGTGTGTGTGTGTGTGTGTGTGTGTGTGTGTGTTTGTGTGTGTGTGTGTGTGTGTGTGTGTGTGTGTGTGTGTGTGTGTAGAGATAGAGAAAGAGAGAGAGAGAGAGAGAGAGAGAGAGAGAGAGAGAGAGAGAGAGAATGGCAATGGAATAGATAGATGTGTCCTGAGCCTTGTCCTGGAGCAAATAGAGGGAGCAGCTGAAACGAGTGGAATCCAGCCCAAATTGGCAAAGAAGACACAGCTAGTGAGATAGTTTGCAGCTGTGAAGGATAGAGATCCCCTGGGAAAAGGTAAAATAAAAAATCTAGACAGTAGAATTTGCCAGACCTCTGTACTCAGAAGGTAAGGGAGAAACTATAGGGCACCAAGCCATGTCCCTGAGGACAGGCAAAGCATCTGTCTGTGAACAAAGGGTCCACAGAACTGTGGGAGGTAGAGGATTTGGGGATCTGAACTCAGAGGCAGCCCTGAGGACTGCCTGAATATGCAGTGTTAGCAAGATGCAGTGCCAGCAAGAGAGGAGCTTGCAGAGACACAGTCCCTCCTCATGCTGGGGCCAGTGTCTTTCTCCACTGAACCTAGTTCATAGGACCTTTCAGAAACAGACACTTACCCATGGCTAAGGTGCAGGAGAAGGGGTGGAGTTGTGGAATCTGGGGAGAGTAGGTGGCAGGTGGTCAAAGAGAGGTGGTATAGAGAGTCTGGTGCTGAGTCATATCTAAGCCCCCTCACCATTTTCTCCTGTGAGATAGCCCCTCCCACTAGTCTCCAGGCAACAAATATAGCCACACCCAGATTCCACCCTGAATTACACCAGGGAATCTGAATACCCCCTGAGGCCATAGGAAAAGTGTGCCTTGGATTTGTCAATGTGGAGGGTGCTACACTTGAAAGAACCATCAGAATTCTCTTTTGCCTCTTGGCATTTTTAAAGAATGAGTTTCTTCCCATAAGAATACAGCAAAATTGGGACACTTCCCTCCAGGGCTGCTGACTTCTAGACACCACAGTTGTGCCTCTCAAGCTTGCAGGTCTACATCAAGAGAACCCAAATATCTCAATTAGGGAGTTACACTAGATTACCAAGCCCAGGAGGACTCAGAGATTACACCAGTAGCACCATCACCAAAAGAAACTGGGTAGCAAAGCAATTGGATCTACAATTGAAACATTACAGGAAAACATGGAGAGACAAAAAAGCAATTCCCAAAGGAAAGTAAAAGAAGAATCACCAGAAAGGGAGTTAAATGAAATTGAGGCTAGCAGCTTATCAAAGAATTCAGAGTAATTGTTATAAGGATGTTTAAATGGATGGATGACAAATACATACAACTCAATGAGAACTATAAGGAGCTGAATGAGAATGTCACCAACATGAAAAGAAACCAAGGAGATGAAGAATGATATAGCTGCAATGAAGAAAACATTGGAAGGCTTAAACAGTAGACTAAAAGTGGCTGAAGACCGCATCAGCGAATTTGAAGGCAAGCTAGGGAAAATCACACAAAAACAGCAGCAACTGGAAAGAAGACTTAAAAAGCAAGAGGAGAAACTAATGGAGCTTTGGGGCAACACAAAAGGGAAAAAAAACATTCACTTAATGGAGATACCAGAAGGAGAAGAAGAGAATCAAGGAATAGAAAACGTGTTTGAAGAAATAATGACAGAAAACTTCCCTGATATTGGCAGGAAAAAAAACTACACAAGTCCAAGAAGTACATAGAGTCCCAAACAAGTTAAACCCCAAAAGGCCAACACCAATACACATCATAATTAAATTGGCAAACACCAGCAACAAAGTAAAAATCTTAAAGGCTGCCAGAGAGAGACAGAAAGTTATGTACAAGGAATCTCCTATGAGAATATCAACTGATTTCTCAACAGAAATACAATAGGACAGAAGTGAATGGAATGAAATATAAAAAGTTATTCAAAGCAAAGGACTGAATCCAAAAATACTATACTCAGCAAGGCTATCATTCAAAATTGAAGGTGGAATCAGAAAAAGAAGGACTTCACAAACAAAGGACTAAGAGAGTTTATCACTATCAAGCCAGCAATGCAAGAAATGCTAAAAGGGCTGCTGTAAAAAGAAGAAAGAGAAAGGCAAAAAGAAACACGAACACTAAGGAAACATATGACAGCAAATGTGTACTTGTCAATAACATTACATGTAAATGGCTTACATGCACCAATCAAAAGACATAGGGTATATGAATGGATAAGAAAATATGATCCATATATTTTCTGTCTACAAGAGATCCATCTCAGAGCAAAGGATTCACACAGATTGAAAGTGAAGGGATGGAAAAACATTTTCCAGGCAAATGAAAATAATAAAAAAGCTGGGTTGTGATACTTATATATGATAAAATAGACCTCAAAGTAAAGGCCATAACAAGAGATAAGGAAGGCCACTACATAATACTAAAGGGAGCAATTCAACAAGAAGATATAACTCCGGTAAACATATATGCACCCAATGCAAGAGCACCCAAATACATTTAAAATCTCCTGGAAGATATCAAGGGAGAGAGCGACAACAATACAATCATAGTATGGGACTGTAATACACCACTGACATCACTGGGTAAATCATCTAGACAAAAAGTCAGCAAAGAAACCAATTCTAAATGACTCACTAGATCAGATGGACCTAATTGACATCTTCAGAACATTTCACTCCAAAGCCACGGAATATACGTTCTTCTCAAGTGCACATCGAACATTTTCAAAAATAGACCACATATTGGGTCACAAGCAAAGTGTCCCCAAATTCAAAAATATTCAAATCATATCAAGCATTTTCACAGACCACAATGGCATAATATTAGAAATAAACTACAATAAAAGCATTCCAAAAAATTCAAACACTTGGAAGCTGAATAGCATGCTATTAAAAAATGACTGGGTTATCAATGAGAACAAAGAAGAAATTAAAAACATCCTAGAGACTAATGACAAAAACACAACAATGCAATCGCTGTGGAACACAATGAAAGTAGTCCTGAGAGGGAAGTTTATAGCTTTAGAGACTTATCTCAAAACACACACACAAAACAAAAACAAAAACAAACAAACAAAAAAAAAAAAAACAAGAACAAATGGTAGTAAATCATCTAACTGAACAACTCAAACAATTAGAAAAAGAAAAACAAGAAAATCCCATAGTGAGCAGAAGGAAGGGCATAATAAAGATCAGAGCAGAAAAGAATGACATAGAGACAAAAAAAAAAAAAAAAAAAACATTACAAACCATAAATAAACCAAGGGCTGGTTCTTTGAAAGGATAAACAAGATTGATGAACCTCTAGTCAGACTCACCAAGAAGCAAAGAGAGAGGACTTAAATAAACAAAATCAGAAATGAAAGAGGGAAAATAACAACGGACCCCACAGAAATACAAAGTATTGTTAAAAATACCATGAACAACTCTATTCTAACAAATTATACAATCTGGAGGAAATGGACACATTCCTAGAAAAATAACACCTTCCAAAACTCACTCAGGAAAATTCTAAAAATATCAAAAGGCTGATAACTATGGAAGAAATTGAAGCAACCATCAGAAAGCTTCCAGCAAACAAAAGCCCGGGCCAGAAAGATTCACAGGGGAGTTTCACCGAACATTCAAGGAAAAACTAAAACCTATCCTCCTCAGACTATTCCAGAAAATTCAAGAGGAAGAAACACTTCCAAGCTCCTTCTATGAAGTTAGTATCACCCTAATACCAAAACCAAATAAAGATAACAAAATGAAAGAGAATTACAGGCCAATATCCCTCATGAACATAGATACCAAAATCCTCAACAAAATTCTAGCAAACTGAATCCATCAGTACATCAGAAAAATCATGCACCATGTCCAAGTAGGATTTATCCCAGGGATGCAAGGATAGTACAATATTGGAAAATCAATACACGTGATACATCAAATAAACAAATTGAGAGACAAAAATAGATAGATCAATTGATGCAGAAAAAGCATTTGACAAAATCCAACACCCTTTCTTGATAAAAACTCTCAGCAAGGTGGAAATAGAGGGATCATACCTGAACATAATAAAAGCCATATATGACAAACCCACAGCCAACATCATATTCAATGGGCAAAAACTACAACCATTTCCCCTAAGAACAGGAACAAGACAGGGATACCCACTTTCACCACTCCTATTCAATATAGTGCTGGAAGAACTAGCCATTGAGATCAAACAAGAAGAAGAAATAAAAAGCACCCAAATTGAAAAAGAAGAAGTAAAACTGTCCTTATTCGCAGATGACATGATACTGTACATAGAAAACCCTAAAGACTCCATCAAAAATTACTAGACTTAATAAATGAATTTGGCAATGTATCATGATACAAAATTAATGCCAAGAAATCTATGGGATTTCTATACACCAATAATGAACTCACAGAAAGAGAGACTAAAAAAAACAATCCCATTTACCATCGCATTAAAAAAATTAAGATATCTAGGAATAAACTTAAGTAAGAAGTTAAAAGATTTTATGTGGAAAACTACATGACACTGAAAAAAGAGAGGAAAACATAAACAAATGGAAGAACATACAATGTTCATGGATTGGGACAATCAACATCATTAAAATATCCATATTACCTAAAGCAATCTATAAATTCAATGCACTTCCCATTAAAATATCAATGGCATATTTCACAGACTTAGAACGAACTTTCTAAAAATTCATCTGGAATAAAAAAAAGATCTTGAATAGCTGCAGCAATCCTGAAAAAGAACGAAGTAGGTGGGATCTCAATACCAGATATCTATCTGTTATTACAAAGTTACTGTTCTCAAAACAGCCTAGTATTGTCATAAAAACAGATATATAGATCAATGGAATAGAACAGAGAACCCAGAAATTGACCCAAACCACTATGCCCAATTAATATTCGAAAAAGGAGGCATGAACATACAATGGAATGAAGACAGTCTCTGCAACAAATTGTATTGGGAAAATTGGACAGATACATGCAAAAAAATCAATCTAGATAACCAACTTACATCATTCACAAAAATAAACTCAAAATGGATAAAGGACTTAAACCTAAGGCGTGAAACCATAATAATACTAGAGAAAGCCACAGGCAGCAAAATCTCGGACATATGTTGAAGGAACGTCTTCACTGATACTGCTCCTAGGGCAGTGGAAACTAAAGAGAAAACAAACAAATGGAACTACATCAAAATAAAAAGGTTTCGCACAGGAAAGGAAACTATTAATAAAACAATAAGAAACCCCACTGCATGGGAGAACATATTTGCCAATGACATCAACAATAAGGGATTAATCTCCAACTTTTACAGGGAACTCATACAACTTAACAAAAAGAAGATAAACCACCCAAACAAAAAATGGGCAAGGATCTAAACAGACACTTTTCAAAAGAAGACAGAAGGAAGGCCAAACACATATGAAAACCTGCTCAAAGTCACTAATCATCAGAAAGATGCAAATCAAAACAACAGTGTGGTATCATCTCACACCTGTCAAACTGGATAACATCAACAAATCATTGAACGACAAGTGTTGGTGAGGATGTAGAGAAAAAGGAACTCTTTTGCACTGCTGGTGGGAATACAGACTGGTGCAGCCACTGTAGAGAACAGTATAGAGCTTCCTTAAAAAACTAAAAATGGAACTCTCATTTGACCCAGTGATCCCACTTCTAGGAATATATCCCAAGAAACTAGAAAGATGAATTAGAAAGGATATATGCACCCCTGTGTTCATGGCAGCACAATTTACCGTGGCTAAGATTTGGAAGCAGCCTAAGTTTTTGCTCATCAGCAGATGAGTGGATTAAAAAACTATGGTACATCTACACAATGGAAGACTACGCTGTGGTAAAAAGAAGGAACTCCTACCATTTGCAACAACATGGATGGAGCTGGAGAGCATTATGCTAAGCGAAATTAGCCAGGCAGAGAAAGATAAATATCACATGACCTCACTCATTTGTGGAATATAATGAATGGCATAAACAGATGAATAAGAACAGATCTAGAGACTGAGAAACATCCATCAGAATGTCAAACCTCAGGGTAAGTGAAGGGTGGTGGGAGTAAGGGGATAATTCAATATATTTGACCTCTTGAACTAAGGTAAGTGATTTGTGTTTTTACCTCCCTGACAAAGTTTATAAATGTTATTAAAAATTTGGCAGACTGTTTGAAATTGAATTGACATGGCCTAGAGCAAAGAATATCCTTACATGATATTATTCTACAATGTCATTATAATTTTTGATATTTTACAACAGCATATTGTGAAATTATCCCAAAGAAACTTACAAACTAATTCTTTGAATGTTTGGCAGCAATTTAAAAAAAGGACAGGGAAGGAGTTAATCCTTTTCAGAAGGAATTAAGGCACTGGGGAGGCACTGGAGCATTCCATATGGCCCCTCTTGCACTTTTTGCCAAGAGGGACCTTCTTCTTACAATCCAAGTGCACATAGCTGTTGCCTGAGCTTTCAGTTCAAGCTGAGATTGAAGCCTCTGGGTGGCTTCCACCATTAATCTGTCTCTTGCTCAATGGTGTGAGCTGGGCCCTCCCTGGAGAAGAAACCTGAGTCCTCTGAGATATGTCATCAGTACCGGGAACCCGCCAGCAGTAGAGGGGATCCCAAGGCAGGTATTGGTCATGGAGGCCATGGGGGCATACACTACCATGGACACAGAACTGAACCTCACATCACCCTGCTTGGCCCCAGAGGTTGGCTGGTTAGCCAGAGACAGGTAAGATTCCTTAGGGAAGGAACAACCTAAGACAGGCACCATTGCAGAGGGGCCATCAGGAGAGAACTTGAAGGTCAACAGAGGTGGGGCACAGACCCTCAGCCCCCTAACCTTGCAGGGGCCTGAACTCTCACCCCTTCTGAGAGAGGTCTCTTGCCCCCATGGCTGCTTTGACTCCCATGCCCAGTTCAGATCAGGACCCAAGTTCCAGACAAAGACTTGTCCTGCAACAGCCTAATCCAGTCTAGCACTAGGAATGCTCAGGGCTTACTCAAGAATGCAAATAATCCTTTCCACTAATATTTACAGGGTACACTAAGATTATTGTTTGAGTATTAAATTTGAAAGTAAAAATAGTAATCAAGTTTTCAGATTAATATAAATTGGCCAAGTAAAATAAGTGAATACTCAAGAAAATTTAAGTGTACTTGACAAAAAGCTGTTCTAAAATATTAACTAAAATTTCTATTAGTAGTTCATCTCATTGTAAAATTGCCTAGCATGCAAAGAACCTAAAGCAGTCATATTTTTCTCAAAAATTAAAATTTAAAGTTACCAAGACTGAAACATAAAATTCCCAAATCCTCCATTAATTTAGAAAAATGGGGGGAGGGTATAGTGCGGTAATATCATGTAAGGGAAAATATCCTACAAGTAAATTACATCTAGAAAATTCTTACTTCAAGAAAATCAATTTCCATTTGTAATGCTAACAGCAGTACACCCATGAAAAACACACATGGTGTCGAAATAAGTCAAAGAAAAATCATTTGGGCAAAAATAGAAAGAATCCCAAGTCTAATTTACAGAAAAGATCCTTCTATTAACTTTTGGTCGAGAATATGTTTGTATATTTTCAGAAAACAACTCCAATACCATATGGATTCCTGCAACAGGGAGAAACTGACAGGTCTGTTCCAACCACGAAGACAGTCCAGAGATGGAAGATGCTGACCACACCTTGCCATGCTAGCAGTCAGCAGCTGTGTGGCGCTGCAGGTTGCTCAGGACCAAACCAGAGAGGGTGGGACCTGTGTTGCCACCATTTGTCCACCATCCAGACACCATTGCTGACATGTACACATAAGGAACTATTTGACATGGAAACTGGGACTCAGAATTGTTGGACATTGAAATTGAGACTCAAAACATTGTTTGTGCTTATATGTTTATTTCTAGTGTGCAGATGCAAGAATTTTTAAAGAAATGAAACTTGGGGAAAACAGATACAGAGGCAAGGAAGCACTGAACAGACTTTCAAACTACAGTGGGAAGGCAGGGGAGGGTGGGAGGGGTGTGGGAGATAAACTGAAGGACTTGTATGCATGCATATGGGCGTTGCCAATGGATACAAGACACTGGGTTGGGGGGGGACAGGTGGGGGCATGTACTGGGTGGTAGCTCAGGCCAGGGGGAGGTCAATGGGGGGGGGGAAGGGAAACAAATGTATTGCTATTTGTAATACTTTAAACAATAAAAAATATATATTTTTTAAAAAGAATCGTATATAAAATGTACTATGAGAACTTAGTAGAAGTTGCAATTGTCTTCACTGGTAGAACCTATTTTCTCCTGTGAGTAAATACATCTACTTGTTTCCTATGTAAAATTTACTTTATTCAATAGGATTTACACAGAAGGATAACAGGTTAAGCAAATTCTAAATTGTATATTTTTTCTTGTTCTTACAGTTTACATTCTTTCCACCATCAGCTTATTTATCATAAGTAAAAATGTGTGCACATCATGTCTCTTGATTTGCATTTTATCAAGTTGCACATTGCAGAGACAACAGATGGAATTATAGTGGCCTTTATTTCATACTCTGCGTGTATTTTCAGTAATTATCCTTTTTTAGCTATTCAGGGTATAATGGAACAAGCATTCAAACCCAGATGTAGCTGAATTCTCTGTTTTAAGACAATACAGCTGTCTGACAGTAGTTTTAAATTTCTGGAACAAATACTCATAAAATGGACCTAACAAAGCCCTGAAATTATGGGACATACATAGAGCAAAGTCTACCTACCATTTTTCCACTACCCACATATCTATATTATACCTGTGTTTGCACCTTAAGCTAGAAAACATCACTGAAATCAGTAGGAATATGGATGCTTCCAATGCAGCAAAACTTGGAAAATGTCAAGCTATCCTGCCCTCCAAACTTCCCGTGGACTCTTCCCCATGATGTCATATACCTTTCAAGTTTCTATTCTTCCCTACCTGCTCCTCCTATTCCTCCTGTTCATCATCTTCTTTCTTTACTTTTTTCTTCCTCTTTCTCCTCTTCCTCCTCCTTTTTCTTTTCTATCTTCTCATTATCTCCCTGGAAGATGGAATGTTTACAATTAGTGGCCCAGTGCATGAATTTATGCACCTTGAAAGGAAATTAATTAGAAGAAATATTTTAATATTACTATTTGCCCTTTCTCTATAATAGAGAAATTGACAATGACAGAATAAAACACATGTGTGCAATTGGCACCAGTGAGAGCTTTATATGTGTCAGGCATGCACAAGTCAACTTAGCCATTTATAGATATAGAATAAACTTGTTTAATTAGACCTGCTTCCTGATTTAGCTAAACTTTTTCCAGCCCAATGAAGCACCCCAACTTCTTTTTCAGATAATTCTCAGCAACACAGTGGTAAATATCGACAAAAAGCAGATTATTATTGTAGTTCATGCAGGGAGAACAAAGGGTAAAATATTTAAACACAGCAGTGTTTGATTATCTTCTGTGCAGTGAGAAAACCTGAAGTCATTTTCAAGGTCCACCATTTCTTACTTCTTTTCAGTCAGATCAAGATTCTAAGCTTTCTAAATCTTGTTTTCCAACTAATAAAAAAGAAAATAGGATTCCACTGAGTCTCCTATCTATCTACTCTGGGACTTTTGTGAGGATCAGAATAAGAAGAGGCATGGGAAAACGTTTCACAGACATTTTATTAAAGTGTAAAATGTTTTCACCTGGCTATAAAGCAAGTAGTGTTCCTAGGCTGAAGAAACTGCAAAGAGGCTAGTTGCTAGGAAGAGGAAGGCAGGCATTGCTACATGATGTCATTACCTGGAAAAACACTTACCACATTAGCCAATATATATATATGTAATTGACTTAATTATGCCTTAAATTAGTATATTATTGCTTAAACAAGGAAATATAAACAACCCTAAGATCAATAACTCCGCTATCTTCTGCATACATTTTCTAAGTAATTTTAAAAGTGCTTGAAATTTTTTGAAAATTACATCCTAACAGAATCTATCTGTGGCTCAAATGTCACTTTGCAACATTATAATTATGGCATAACCTTTTAAATAGCTTTATTATATAGAACTAAAGTGCTTATCATTAAAAGAGCTTTTGTAATATTATTTAGAATTTGATATTTTATATAGATAAACACATTTATGTGGCGTGAAAGAATATTTCAAGAAATATATGTTTTATAATTGTCTTCATATATGCAGCAGCAGTCATTATGACTCTATCTTCACTCTGCAATATATAGGAAGGCACTTTATACATCCACCTTAGTGCTTTACAAGGTTTTCTCTTGAGCTTTCAGAAAAAAGGAATGTTATCACAGTAATTGGATTCTCTGTGACAACATGTTATAATTTATTTATTAATTATGATTTTTAATGTAGATAAAATAAAATCTCAGTGTGTTTAATCCAGTTGCCCTGCCAAAGTTAATTGCTCCTCAAGAGATCCCAAACTTGGGATGTGCTGGGAGTGTGAAAAAGAATAACTGCTGACTTTACTATCTTATTATCCAGCAAGTTAACATTTTTCATGTAATTAGCCACAGTGTTCTTTTTAGATTAACAGATCAACTAAAAATATGCTTTAAAAGAAGCAAACAGGAAAGTGCAATATAATTGGAGCACTTTTAAAGGGCATAGACTCACAATAAACACATTTCAAAATAATGCCAGCTTAACCTTTACAAGAATACATTTTCATTTTTCTGTATAATTCAGAATAAGTGGAGCATCAAACTCAATGTACAGATGTTTGTATTTAAATAACTTGGGTGGCTTATTAATATGGAGTAATTTTATATTACTTTTCAGAATATATTTTATGTGTAATGTATCCTTTACTAAAAATAATTTTAGTAACAATAACTGCCAGCAATTGATATCTAGCTTCAGATAAAAGTTTGCTTGAGACAACTGATATTCTAGGTGTTGTATAAGACTGTCAACATATTTCTTCCAGCCCAATATATAATATCTAACCCTGTTATCAATTAACTCACTGGAAACCCACATACTTGAACTCTAATGCTACAATCCCCCATAGGACTTACAATTTAATACTATTATCAGTATTTTTTAGTTATGAAAGATCATAACTTTCTACAATTTTTGAAAAACGGAATTGATGACAGGTTCATCATATTATTTGATGCTCTTATAATATTCTTATGTAATAAATATATTTTAAAGTCACTGTAAGAAGCAAAAAAGTTAGAACATACATGCATGCCCAATGGACACAGACAATAGTGTGGTAAAGGTCAGGGGAACGGGAGGAGGGAGTGGGTGGAGGTGGGCAAAGGGGGGCAGAGAAATGGAGGACATCTGCAATAATTACAACATTAAAATTTTTAATATAAAAAGTTCTCTTAGCTTATTGTTATGCTTCATTTACCTGGCTAATAAGTATTATGCAACCTGACACATTTCAAATTTTATCAATGAGTAGAACGTGAATAATAGTAATAAAAATATACATTGAGAGGAAAATGGCGGCGGAAAGGAGGGATTCGATCTGAATCTGCTCACAGGGCAGAGGGAGGGAGCAGCTGAAAGTCGCGCAGGGAGCATTTGTCCGCGACTAGGGGGACAGCTGTGCTCCAGGAGAAGATAGAGGACTGCTGGGCTGGCCTCCCTAGCCTGAGCGGCCCCAGTACTGCTGGGTTCTCTCCCTGAGCCAACTGCGCGAGAAGGCGCGCTGAGGCGGACCACGACATCTTGAACGAGAGGAGCCGGAAAACATACAGCTGCCATATGCAGTACCAGCTGCAACTCTGGGGCTCCTGGAGCACCGGTGCCCAGGTGGCGCGGAGGCACGCAGAGCCCAGGGAGCGCTAAACTCCAGCTAGGAAAGGTCAGATTTCCCTGGGGGTACTTTGGGTGCGAAACTGAGGGGGCTGGCAGTCTGGGAGATCTGCACCTTGGAACTCAAAACCTGGAGATTTGCACCTGAAATAGAATCTGTGGCTGTTGAAGCTGGTGAACGTGGGAGAGGGCTCTTGGAGCTGGTGGCAGAATTGATCCCTGGAGCGCAATCGGTTTGGACCTGACAGAGGGGGGAAGCCCGGAAGATTTTTGGAGGGTTCTGGCTGCTAAAACAGCTGTCACCATTAGAGAGGCAGTATTGTTTAGTTCAGGATAAAGAGGACCAATAGACCCAGAAGTCAATCTAGAAACACTGCCACCCAGGGGCCAAATCACAAATTGACTCTTATGTGACAGGGAATTGATTATATTTTCTCTTCGACCTTGGGAATACAGTCTATTTTCATCTACACTTTAGTATCTTTTACTCTACCTCAACTTCACCTTTATACCACCACTCTCTGGCTAACCTTTCCCTATTTAGTGCCTTGTTTCCCTTACACTTTTCCCGCTTTAGATTTACCTAATTCTTTAGCCTTACCCCCTGTTAAAATTTCACCCCACTGATATATCTAATCTCTAACCACCTAATCCAAGTGCATATATACCTCTAGCTTCTCTGACTTCACTATCTTAAAGTGTTTTTAGCCGTGTCCTGTTGTTGTTGTTTACTTGATTGTTGATTATATTGATTTTTTAAGCAGGTTTATGAGATTGATTTGCTTATTCTGTTATTTTGGTTTGTCTTGTAGGGGGGGGTATTTTTATTTTTGGTGTTGTTTCTTGTTTTGTTGTCCTCATCTGCATTGTTTTTGAGATAGATTTTTGCTTCTGTGTTCCCTCACCTCTCTTGATATTAGTAGTTGTGTGTAATTTGTATCAATCTCCAAGTACTTGTTGCAGGTTTGGTTCGGATTAAGGGCTGTCCTATAGGAGTTTTCACCCCACATTTATAATTTACTCCTTTTATTTCTTTTTTTTCTTCTCCCCCTTTTCCCATTATCATTTTGGCATTCCTGTCTTTCTTTTTTGTGAGTGTATGTGTGTGTGTGGGGGGTCTCTTTCTTTTTTGTCTGAGTATGGGTGTGTGAGTGTCTGTGTGGGTCTGGGGGAGGTTCTCTTTCTTTTTTCCCACCTATCACCGAATTTGCCTTTCTCTGGCGGTCACCTTTATTTGGAATTACAATTACTTTGACTACATTCCGGTTCAGTGCCTGGTGAGTTGCACCTGGTTGTGTTGTATTTTGTGCCTTTAAATCAACGCAGGAGAGTGAGAACTACATAACCACATACACAGAGAAGAGAGACCATGGGAAGACAAAGAAATAGCCCACATATGAAAGAAAAGCAAGGCTCACCAGAAAATGAGGTAAACGAAATGGAAGTTAACAACCTGTCAGAGAAAGAATTCAGAGAAATGGTCATAAGGTGGCTGAAAAGAATGGAAGACAAATTTGATAATATGAGTAAGAACCAAGAGGAAATGAGGAAGACCCAGGAAGAAATGATGAAGAGCCATGAAGAAATGAAAAGTGACATTGCTGAAGTAAAGAACTCAATAGAAAGTATTAAGAGTAGACTAGAAGAAGCAAAGGATCGCATCAGTGAGCTAGAAGACCAGGTAGGAAAAAATAACCAAGTAGAGCAGCTACTAGAAAAAAAATTAAAAAGCAGGAGGAGAGCCAAAGAGAACGTTGGGACAACATGAAACAAAACAACATCCGTATAATTGGGCTACCAGAAGGACAGGAAACTGAGCAAGGAATAGAAAACCTGTTGGAAGAAATAATGACAGAAAACTTTCCTAGTATAGGAAAGGAAGAACCCACACAAATCCAAGAAGCTCACAGAGTCCCAAGCAAAATAAACCCCAAAAGACCTACGCCAAGGCACATTATAATTAAATTGGCAAACACCAATGACAAAGTAAGAATCTTAAAAGCTGCCAGAGAGAGACAAAAAGTCACCTACAAAGGAACACCCATCAGACTAACAAGTGATCTCTCAACAGAAACCTATCAGGCCAGAAGGCAGTGGAATGAAATCTACAAAGTCATGCAAAGGAAGGGTCTGAATCCTAGAATACTATACCCAGCAAGGCTCTCAATCAAAATTGAAGGTCAAATCAGGAGCTTCACAGATAAAAAAGGACTAAGGGAATTGGTCACCACCAAACCAGCAATGCAAGAAATGCTAAAGGATCTGCTGTAAAAAGAAATAGGAAGCGAAGAAGGATCACAGGGGCAAAGAACAAAAATGGCAACATATAAGCACCTATCAATAATAACTTTAAATGTAAACGGGTTAAATGCTCCAATCAAAAGACATAGGGTAATAGACTGGATAAGAAAACACAACCCATGTATCTGCTGTCTACAGGAAACCCACCTCCGAAAAAAAGACACACACAGACTGAGGATGAAAGGTTGGAAAAAAGTTATTCAGACGAATGGAAATGAAAAAAAAGCTGGGGTAGCCATACTTATATCTGACAAATTAGATCTCAAAGTGAAGGACATAACAAGAGATAAAGAAGGCCACTTCATAATACTAAAGGGAGCAATTCAACAAGAAGAAATAACTCTTGTAAACATATACGCACCCAATACAGGAGCACCCTAATATATACAAAAACTCCTAGAGGACATCAAGGGAGAGATAGACAGCAATACAATCATAGTAGGAGACTTTAATACCCCATTATCACCATTGGACAGATCCTCTAAACAAAAAATCAGTAAAGAAACATCAATTCTCAATGACTCACTGGACCAGATGGAATTAATTGACATCTTCAGATCATTTCACCCCAAAGCCACAGAATATACATTCTTTTCAAGTGCCCATGGGTCATTCTCAAAGATAGACCATGTATTAGGTCATAGGCAAAGTCTCTTCAAATTCAAGAAGATAGAAATCATATCAAGTATATTCTCAGATCACAGTGGCATAAAGCTGGAAATCAACTACAATAGAAACAATCCAAAGAAATCGAACACATGGAGACTAAACAGCATGCTATTAAACTATGACTGGGTTACTAGAGAGATTAAGGAAGAGATAGAAAACATCATGGAAACAAATGACAATGATAGAACAACAATACAAAATCTATGGGACACAGTGAAAGCAGTTCTGAGAGGGAAGTTCATAGCTCTACAATCCTACTGCAAAAAACTAGGAACAGCGGCAATAAATTATCTAACCCAACAACTCAAAGAGTTAGAAAGAAAGCAACAAGAAAAGCCCAGTGTAAGCAGAAGGAAGGAAATCGTAAAGATCAGAGCAGAAATAAATGACATAGAGACCAAAGAAACAATACAGAAGATCAACAAAACCAAGAGCTGGTTCTTTGAAAGGATAAACAAGATTGATGAACCTCTAGCCAGACTCACCAAGAAGCAAAGAGAGAGGACCCTAATAAATAAAATCAGAAATGAAAGAGGTGAAATAACAACAGACCCCATTGAAATACAAAGAATTGTTAAAAAATACTATGAACAACTCTACTCCAACAAACTGGACAACCTGGAGGAAATGGATATGTTTCTAGAAAAATATAACCTCCCAAAACTCAATCAAGAAGAATCTAAACAACTCAATAGACCAATAACTGTGGAAGAAGTTGAAGCAGTCATCATAAAGCTTCCAGCAAACAAAAGCCCAGGGCCAGACGGCTTCACAGGGGAGGTTTACCAAACATTCAAGGAAGAACTAAAACCTATACTCCTCAGACTATTCCAGAAAATTCAAGAGGATGGAAAACTTCCAAACTCCTTCATCACCCTAATACCAAAACCAGATAAAGATGACACAATGAACGAGAATTACGGGCCAATATCCCTCATGAATATAGATGCCAAAATCCTCAATAAAATTCTAGCAAATCGGATCCAGCAGTACATCAGAAAGATCATACACCACGACCAAGTAGGATTTATCCCAGGAATGCAAGGATGGTACAATATCCGCAAATCAATAAATGTGATACATCACATAAACAAATTGAGAGGTAAAAATCACATGGTCATATCAATTGATGCAGAAAAAGCATTTGACAAAATCCAACATCCTGTCTTAATAAAAACTCTCATTAAGGTAGGAATAGAAGGATCATACCTCAACATAATAAAAGCCATATATGATAAACCCACAGCATACATCATACTCAATGGGCAAAAACTACAACCATTTCCCCTAAGAACAGGAACAAGACAGGGTTGCCCACTTTCACCACTCCTGTTCAACATAGTACTGGAAGTATTAGCCATTGCAATTAGACAAGAAGAAGAAATAAAAGGCATCCAAATTGGAAAAGAAGAAGTTAAGCTATCCTTATTTGCAGATGACATGATATTGTACATAAAACCCCAAAAGACTCCATAAAAAAGTTAGTAGACTTAATAAATGAGTTCAGCAATGTAGCAGGCTACAAAATTAATGCCAAGAAGTCTATGGCATTTCTATACACTAATAGTGAACTTACAGAAAGAGAGACTAAAAAAGCAATACCATTTACCATCACACCAAAAAAATTAAGATACCTAGGAATAAACTTAACTAAGGAGGTAAAAGATCTATTTGTGGAAAACTACAGGACACTGAAAAAAGATATAGAGGAAGATGTAAACAGGTGGAAGAACATTCCATGTTCATGGATTGGGAGAATCAACATAATTAAAATGTCCATACTACCCAAAGCAATCTATAAATTTAATTCACTCCCCATTAAAATACCAATGGCATATTTCACAGACCTAGAAAGAACTCTCCAAAAATTCATCTGGAACAAAAAAAGGCCCCGAATAGCCACAGCAATCCTGAGAAAGAAGCACAAAGTCGGTGGGATTTCCATACCAGATTTCAAGCTGTATTACAAGGCTACTGTTCTTAAAACAGCCTGGTACTGGCACAAGAACAGACATATAGATCAATGGAATAGAATAGAGAATCCGGATATCAACCCAATCCACTATGCTCAATTAATATTTGACAAAGGAGGCAGGAACATAAAATAGAGTCAAGACAGTCTCTTCAATAAATGGTGTTGGGAAAATTGGACAGATACATGCAAAAAAATGAAACTAGAACACCAACTTACACCATACACAAAAATAAACTCAAAATGGATACAGGACTTAAATGTAAGACAGGAAACCATAAAAATATTAGAGGAATCTACAGGAAGAAAAATCTCAGACATATGCCAAAAGAACTTCTTTGATGATACAGCTCCGAGGGCAATGGAAGCTAAAGAGAAAATAAACAAATGGGACTACATCAAAATCAAAAGCTTTTGCACAGCTAAAGAAACCATCAACAAAACAACAAGAAAACCCACTGTATGGGAGAACATATTTGCAAATGTTATTCGTGATAAAGGTTTAATCTCAAGCATCTACAGGCAACTCACCCAACTCAATAAAAGGAGGACAAATGATCCAATAAAAAAATGGGCAACAGACCTAAATAGAATCTTCACGAAAGAAGACAAAAGGAAGGCCCAGAGACACATGAAAACTTGCTCAAAGTAACTAATTATCTGAGAGATGCAAATCAAAACGACTATGTGGTACCATCTCACACCTATCAGAATGGCTTACATCAACAAATCAACAAACGACAAGTGCTGGCGAGGATGCGGAGAAAAAGGAACTCTCCTGCACTGCTGGTGGGATTGTAGACTAGTACAGCCACTGTGGAGAACAGTATGGAGATTCCTCAAAAAACTAAAAATGGAGCTCCCATTCCACCCAGTGATCCCACTTCTAGGAATATACCCGAAGAAATTAGAAAGGCGAATTAGAAAGGATATATGTACCCCTATGTTCATAGCAGCACAATTTACCATAGCTAAGATTTGGAAACAGCCGAAGTGCCCATCAGCAGATGAGTGGATTACAAAACTATGGTACATTTACACAATGGAATACTACGCCGCGGAAAAAAAGAAGGAGCTCCTACCATTTGTAACAACATGGATGGATTTGGAGAGCATTATGCTAAGTGAAATTAGCCAGGCAGAGAAAGACAAATATCACATGATCTCACTCATTAGAGGAATACAATCAATGACATAGACTGATGAACAAGAATGGATCCAGAGACTGAGAAAAGTCCATCAGAATGTCAAACCTCAGGGTAAGTGGTAGGTGGTGAGAGTAAGTGGAAAAGTCAATATACTTGAACTCTTGAACTGAGGTAAGTGATTTGTGTTTTTACATCCCTGACAAAGTTGATATAAAATTATAAAAAAATGGCAGCTAGTCTGACATTGAATTGACATGGCCTAGAGCTTGTCATATCCTATGGAGACCAGTCCTTAGGCTAGGCCCTGCTTAACCTCCCATGACACCATAATACCCTTACATGATATTATTCTACAATGTCATTATAATATTTGATATTTGACAACAGCATATTATACAATTATCCCAAATAAACTTACAAACTAATTCTTTGAATGTTGGGCAGCAACTTAAAAAAAGGATAGGAAAGAAATTAATCCCTTTCAGAAGGAATTAAGGCACTGGGAAGGCATCCGAGCATTCTATATTGGCCCTTCTTGCCCTTTCTGCCAAGAGGGACCTTCTTGTTACTATCCAAATACACACAGCTGATGCCAGAGTTTTCAGTTCAAGCTGTGGCTGAAGCCTTTGGGCAGCTGGCACCATGGATCTGTATCTCGACCAATGGTGTGAGCTGGGCCCTCTCTGGAGAAGAAACCTGGGTCCCCCGAGATATGTGATCAGTACCGGGACCCCGCCAGCAGGCGAGGGGAACCCAAGGCAGGTACTGGACGTGGAGGCTACAGGGGGCATAGACTACAAAGGAGACAGAACTGAACCTCACATCACCCTGTTTGGCCCCGGAGGATGGCTGGTTAGCCAGAGACGGGTAAGATTCCTCAGGGAAGGAACAACCTAAGACAGGCACAGTCGCAGAGGGGCCAACAGGCGAGAACTAAAAGGTCAACAGAGGTGGGGCACAGACCCTCATCCACAAACCTTGCAGGGGTTTGAATTCTCAATCCTCCTAAGGGAGGTCTCCTACCCCCACGCCTGCTTCGCCTCCCACACACAACTCATATGGGGAACCAGGCGGCAGACAGAGACTCGGCCAGCAATAGCTGCTGTATATCTAAATTCAGTCTATTACCAGGAATGCTCGGGACCTACTCAAAATTGCAAATATTCCTTTCCACTAGTATTCACAGCGTAAACTAAGATTTCTGCTTGAGTATTAAAATTGACAGGAAAATAGTAATCAAGTTTTCAGAGTAATTTAAATTGGCCAAGTGAAATACGAGAATACTCAAGAAAATTATAGAGTACTGGACAAAAAGCTTTTCCTAAAACATTAACTGAAAAATCTATTAGTATTTCATCTCACTGTAAATTTGCCTAACATCCCAAGAACCTAAAGCAGTCACTCTGTGTGCAAAAATTAAAATTTAAAATTATCAAGACTGCAATAGAAAATTTCCAAAAGTCCCCATTAATCAAAAAAGGGGAGGGGACAGCGGGGTAATATCATGTAAGGGACAAAAAACAAATATCGAGTAAGTAAAATACATCTAGAAAATTCTTACTCCAGTAAAGTAAATTCCATGTGTAAAAACAATAGCAGGACACCCATGAAAAAACACACATGGTGTCAAAATAAGCCAAAGGAAAATCATTTAGGCAAAAATTAAAAAGAATCCCAAGTCTATTTTGCATAGAGGATCCCTTTGTTAACTTTTGGTCGAGAATGTGTTTGTGTGTTTTCAGAGAACAACTCCAAGACCATGTGGGTTCCTGCGATGGTGAGGAACTGATGGATCTGTTCCAGTCACGAGGACGGTCCAGAGATGGGGGACACTGACGACACCTTGCCATGCTAGCAGTCAGCAGCTGTGCATGTCTGCAGGCAGCCCAGGACCAAACCAGAGAGGATGGATCATGCATTGACACGATATGTCCACCATCTGGATACCATTGCTGACTTATACACATAATGAATTATTTGACACTGAAACTGGGACTCAGAAAAGTTGGACATTGAAACCGAGACTGAAACACTTTTTGTTCTTATACATTTATTTCTAGTATGCAGAGGCAAGATATTTTTGAAGAAAAGAAACAGGGGAGAGTGATTGATATAGAGGCAGGATGGCCTTGAACAGGCTGTCAAGCTACAAGGGGAGGCTTGGGTGGATGGGAGGCAGATGCGGGGGGGAGATCAACGGAAGGACTTGTATGCATGCATATGAACATAACCAATGAATGAAAGACACTGGGGCGGGGAGGGGGGAAGCTGGGGATATGTGATGGGGGGTGGGGGAGGCTGGGGGGAGGATAAGGTGGAGGGGGAAAGGAAAACATGTACTACTATTATACTGCAAAAAATCAATAAAAAATAATTTAAAAAATAAAAAATAAAAATATACATTGAAGATACTAAGTATTATATATTAAATATTGGGTGTTAAATCAAATTTATATGTGGTAAATTTAGTTGAGACTTGGATTTGAAGAAACAGATGTGAAGTTTGGGGTAAAAGTTAAATTAATAAACCATTCTTAAGTTGTTAAATCAATGGTTGAAATAACCAAATCAAGCTAATCATTTTCTGTCTTCTGAGTTATTTCAGTATTTTTAATAGACTTCAATCTATCAGCTGTGTAGTTAGATCTGTGCTAACTGACCTCTATTATATACAGTATCCATCCATTCTACCATGACAATTCTTCTCTACTCCTTAAAATTATTTCACAAAACAGAACTGCCAGCATATATTTTTTTGTTGAGAACCTACAGATATACTCAGAGAATTATGTAACTGAGAGATAGTTACAAAGTTGATTCAACCCAAAGCAGTGGTGTGCTGGAAATATTAAACTAAAATGACTTTTCTAAAAATATACTTCCTGTTTGTAGTGTTTTGTGTTTTTTTTTTATTTCCATGATTCAAATATTTTCTTCATGGTTAATCCCAAGCCACAAGTATGACACTAGTCATTGGATACAGAATTGGAAAGAGATTATTGCAGTATTCTGGCTAGAACACACCACTGTATCAAAATGATCATTGTTTAATCTATATAGTTGTAGAAAGTGGCAGCCAGCAGATAGTAGTCACTTGGCAGCTTGTTAAACTTTTGATCATCTTTGCAATTGTGTTCTTTCCATCTAACTGAGTTAATTTCATTTTATGTTATTTGGAGATGGTCCATAGTATCTTGCTTAATAATAGACAAAAATGTAAAATGACCATACCTCTGCGATGCCAATCAGGAGTGGATATGTAAATTAACTCACCAAAGATGACAGGTTAATTTGCATAAGCAGGTGGTAAGTGGCGGTTGCAGGGCAGCTGCTTGCATGAGTGCTGGCCACCAAGCAGCTGGCAGCAGGGCAGAAATCTGAGCAGGCACCTTCTGCTGGGGATGGGGTGGGATGCCTGGCTTCCTGGCCAAGTGACCTGGTCACTCTGGCCCAGAGGTCTGGCTGGGGGCATGCCCCAGCTGTGCTGTGACAAATGGGAGCAAGCTGCCAGCCCTGCGGACATAATTCTGGGCTACTGGGCATGCCCCCAATGGTGGCTGCAAGCCCATATTCAAGCTCCCAGCCTGGCTGGACCTTCTGGATGTCAAAGTTGACCCCATGAAGACACTGCAGGGCATTGCCCACAAGCACACAGCCTGCACACCTTCCCCAGTGGCCGTGTCCAATCCCTCCATCCTCCCACATCCCCTGTTCTTGGGCCAAGCCCTAACAAAGAATGGAACCTGCAGCCTCACCTCCCATTGTGCCCTTACAGAATCCCCTCCACGTGGCCAGCCCACCAGTTTCCAAGCTGCCTCACCTGCCCCTCCAAGTGTGCCCAGCCTCAGTCCTGCTGGGACATTGTCCTTCACATCCACTCTCCACCAGTGCCTTGAGCATCAGAGCTGGCCTCGGACACCCACCCTCCTCCTGCACCCCAGACTGAGGCCCCAGGAGTCTGAGCTATGGGTCCCTGCCCTGCCTCTTTGACTGCTGGGAGGCCTCTAATTCTCCCCTAGGGGCGCCGGCTCTCAGGGCTTCCTGTGCATCCCAAGTCAGATGTGCAAAGGAACCCGATGTGCAAAGCTGGATTGTGAGTGGTCCCCACTGTGCTGGTCCTGGAGATTTGAAAAGTGGACCACAGGTGGCTCAGGAGCTTTGGAGTTCAGTTCTAGACCTGAGAGGATGTTCTCTCCATGTCCAGCATGCTGCCCTCCAAGCGCTGTACTGCACTCCCCAAGGGCCTGAGGGCCCACAGGTGGGCGGGGGGTGCTGCCTAAGGGCCCTGAGTGGCCCTGGCACGTTTTCTCCAAAAAGGAAAGCTGGCCATATGTGAGTCCGTGTTCATCAAGGGAGCCATGAGTCTCTAAACGTGACCACCTAATATTTGTAGACTTTGTGTGTAAGCACACTAGGAAATCCAGCAGCCACCAGGGTCTGATTTTCACTTTAGAAACAGAGACCCCATAATAAAAATCACTTCTAAAAATGGGCCTCTGTAGCAGATGCCCATGCCAGGCACATAGTTGACCCTGTCAGAGTGTATTTGTGTACATGTAACTCTCATACCATGTGCATTTGTAAGCTTTGAGACTTATGAACTTTAGAAACTAAAAAGATTCAAATACAAATCGGCCAGGGGTTCACTGGGTCCCGAGGACTACACCCCCTAAAGGTTGGCTGGGAGGGCCCCAAGTCCACGTCTCCCACTTGAGGCCAAAGGAAGAAAGTGCTCCTGCAGGAAGCTGCCTGGGTCTGAGGTGGGGCGGGGATGGAGGCTGCTGCCGGCCTCTGCCTGGGAAGCAGGGCCTGGCTCTGTGGGAACCTGTGGGTGTCACGCAGGAAGAAGAAAGAGACCTTTACGGAAAGTGTCAGTGTGACCCCACTGACACAGCCACAGTGGGGAGAGGACACACTGGGCTCATCAAATTGAAAACTGTCTGTGCATCAGAGGACACTGTCCACGGCGTGCAAATGCCCTGGAAGTGCCTGCAGGTCCCCTGTCTGTGAAGGGACGGACACCTGGGACATGGGAGCGCTCTCCTCACTCAACCCCAGCACCATCCCGAGGGAACGTGGGCAAGGGCATTGGATGGACATTTCTGTAAAGATGCAAATGGCTGATGCGCAGCTGAACAGATGCTCAACACTCATTTGCAAGGAAATGCAGTCAAATGAGAGATGAGATGCCATTCCCACCCACTCCCTGGCTGTGATGAAGCTCCTCCCCTGAAACAACAGTGCTGGTGGGATGCAGAAAAACCGGTGTCTGCACCGCTGGTGGGAAGTTAAAGTGGGGCAGCGACTGTGCAAACACTCTGGTGATTATTTAAAAAGTTAAACATAACCCAGATGGTGTGCTCAGTGGTTATCATCCTATGCACCCAGAGGTCACGGTTTGAGGCCCAGTCAGGACACATGCCTGAGGTGCAGGCTCAATTCCCAGTGAGGGGGGGGGGCTTCAGGAGGCAGCTGATCAATGATGTTTCTCTCACTACTGATGTTTCTACCTCTCCCCCTCCCTCTCTGAAATCAAGAAAAAAAAATCCTATCTAATAATTCCTTCCCCTGGTCGCTGGGTCACCTCCCATCCCTGAGGGTTCCCAGATTGTGAGAGGGGGCAGACCTGGCTGAGGGATGTCCCCTCCAGTGCATGAATTTTCATGCACTGGGCCTCTAGTATTTTAATATTTCCACTTCCAGCCATTGAAGGTCATTAAGTAATCTTTTAGCATTCCCTTTTAAAATACTCTCCTGGCCCTAGCCGGTTTGGGTTTGTCTTAGTGGAGAGAGTACTGGCCTGCAGACTAAAGGGTCCCAGGTTCAATTCCAGCCAAGTGCACACGCCCTGGTTAGGGGGTGAATCCCTCCCCTCCCCCCAGTAGGGATTGTGAAAAAGGCAGCCAATCAATGATTCTCTCTCATCTTTGATGCTTCTATCTCTCTACCTCTCTCCTTTCCTCTCTGAAGTCAATGAAAAAATATATGTAATAAAGTACTTGCCCAAACCCACTTTTGTTTTTCTTTAAAAGCCTGTATAGTACTTTCTATCTGATAACATAAGTCATATTCAACTACATAGTTTGGATTGATTTCAGAAGTTTGTTCAAATGGTGATGCTTCTCACATCATTCACTAGCATATGGATTTTATCAACGATATAAGCAGAAAACAAGCATTTCAGTTTATTTAAATGTTCTTATTAATACTTGGCCACATTTTGGTACATCCTATTAATTTGGTCATTATCATTGAACTCTCCAGTTTTCTTCTTTTCATTTCTTTTTACCTTCCTTTCCTTTACATGTATATGTCTCTATCAGTGACTCTCTCTCAAAACACTAATTACAATTTTTCTAGTAATAAATATCTCAATTTCACATACTAAGATGCTACTACTGATCACTATAATAGCGGTGGTGAAGATGATAGAATTCAAGGTAAGAGAAACCTACATTCAAATATCCCGGTAGCAGTAGGGCCTTGGGTAAGTTGTTCAAACTCTTTGAGCCCCATTTCTGTTATCTGTAAAATGCAAATAATATCTACTTTATGAGGTTGTTGTAAGAATGAAAGAGTGCATGTATTGTTCCTGGCATATTATAATAGCGGAATAAATGATAACCAGTAGAAGCAGTGGTAGTATTGTAGTAAGGATCATATTATACTATATTTAAATAGTAGAAATAAATGTATATTACATTACCTTTCAAAATGTGTTGCATTTCTCTTTCTTAGTCACTTAAGTGAACTTTAGGAACTTGTCTGCTAGGATACTAACAAGATTTCAGGGTATATTTTCTCTGTGACCCCACTATAAAAGATGTTGCAAATTAATAATTTTTTAAAGAACTTAGCAGTTCTAGGTGAGGCAAAAAGAACATTTCAAAATCCTTTAACGTGGTACGTATCTTCCCCCAGCAAGTTGGAGTCTCTCAACTCACTGAACTATCCCTCCAGCTATAATTACACAAAACATTACTGACTCTAGCACTATGTTCCCTTAAAATAAGAAAATAGCTATCAATTATTGTGTGCAGAGTTGTAGTTTCCCCAATATATACTTCTGTAGTTTGACTTTAGTATGCATGTGTGCCATTTTGCAGGTACCACAATGATACTATACAAAAATTAAGCAGCAGTAACGTTATCACAATTAACACAGTTCTTATAAAGTAACCGGTAAATGCAATGTAATTTGTGACAGGTGAGGAATGTCACAGAATAGACACATTTATTCAAAAAGTATTTATCTTTTCTTTTTAAAATATTTTTCCATTGAAATTTCAAGTCCAATCAATATTTGGTATATTAAGTTTGTCTGCATTTTAACAAACTTCCTTGAAAGTTCTGATTAATAGATAAAATCTCTTTATAAAACACAGCGGTACTAGTGTATGCTGATCAATTCCTTACTGATTTAGATTATAGGGGGCACTTGGAAAAGTTCACAGAAAATGCAGAGAAATTAGCCATTCTTCAAGCTTGGTTGGTTTAGAAAGCAATCCACCTCTTTCATTTCTTTTCCTGTGATGAGAAAACATTTTATAACATTTACAGAAGTTTAGCTATTCAGTGGTCCCTATAAGATTTGGGTCTCCAAATCTTATGCCAACATAGATGAGTTATTCATGTTACACAATTAAAGGATAGTCAGGAACAGCTGTAGTTTGGAACTGGTAAGAAGATTCAACAGGTTTTACTTCCCAAGCACTAAGCATTATTATTGCCATTATTATGGCCTCACACATCTCTCTCTAGAAACCTAACTACATTATGATTATTCTAACACCTATAACCACAATGACTTTCAGTTTTGCAAAATGGTTAGCTTAACTCTTTAGCATCTAATATATCTGGTAAAACGTGACAAGTTCTTATATTAACCATATCCCATATTGACTAATGACACATTTAAAACTATACATTTGTATAATGTGATTATCTTTCAAAATGCTTTTATAATGACATCTGACTTCTTTTATTAGAATTCTGCAAATTTGACTGAATGAATTATATTATTACCATTTTATTATTGAAAGTGTTACATGAAATGGAACAAATAAAATAGTGCCTGATTTTGAGAACTTTAAAATAAAATTGAGAGGGTAGAATAGAATTCTAAAAGGTAGAATTTAAAAATTCAATCTATTACAGGCAATTTATATTATCTCATAGGATCCAGTCTCTCATAGAGTTATTCTCAAGTGTACATAACAAGGAAGCAAACAAGTACTAAAAAATTGTGACTTTTCATGAGCATATAAGAAAACTAAATATTAGTAATGATGTTGTTAAATAGAAGATTGATTGTGTACATGGTGGTGGATCATTACAATGTAGTCCTACACATTCATTAAGAATGATTAGGAAAAACAAGATGGTGGCATAAGGTATACACCTATACGTCCTGTCTCTCACAACCACACCAAAACTATAACTAAAAGACAAAACAACTATCACCCAGAATCACAGGAAAGCTGGCTAAGTATAAGTTCTATAACTAGAAGGAAAGAAAGAGCTCATTGAGATTGTGTAGGAGTTTCAGAGCTGTGGGAAAGGAGAGGTATGGAGGCACGTGAATTGGGCTGGTGACTGGGTGCACTGTTGTTGTTTTTTTTTTCAATTGGAAGGTAGATACAAGCCTGAAACTGCTCTGAACTCCAGTTTCTGGTGAGACTCTGGGGACCCAGACTCTTATGGGGAGAAACTGGACTGTCTGGCATTGGGTCAGAAAGTGAGGGTGGCTTTCTTACAGAGGTGCATGCAGGAATCAGTGTTTACTACACTGGGGCACAGGACACATGGATGTGGAAATGTGGAGACGCATAAATGCAGTGATGGGAAAACGCAGAAACCAGGACACAGGGAGATGCAGAGATGGCTGACTGGCAGCCATTGCTGGCTGCCATGCTCTAGTAATTCCCTCAGACCACACCCCACCCAATTTACAAACCCACCTGAGCTATGTGCAGTGGCTTTTGCATAGGAATGGCCTGACCTTTTGCAGTTTAACCTAACAAACTGCAGCTGACTCAGACAGCTTCAAAACTTCCAAACCTCAAACAAAGAGGAAAAATCTGCATATCTAGTGTAGTTCCTGCTAGGTGGCCTCAGACAGCAGCTGACTTGCATCTCCTTGAAGTTTCAGGAGCCAGTATACCTAGTGGTCAGTGTGAGACGACAACAGATTTAAACTCTTCACATCCACACTCAAGAGGCAGACTTATTGAACACCAAAACCACACTGAAGCAAGTCCTGCCCCATAAAGGTGTCTCCAGAACAAACTACTGGATATAAAGTTCAATACAGCTATTATAAGGTTACTCAAGAATTTTCTAGAAATTGCTTAAAAACTTAGTGAGACCTTCAAGGATCTTAATGAGAATGCCAAAAAAATGGAAAAGGACTAGTCAGAAATTAAGCATATACTGAATGAAATAAATAATAATATACAGAAACCCAGCAGTAGACTATAAGACACCAATAATCAAACCAAAGATTTGAAATATGAAGAAGCAAAAAACACCCAACCAGAAAAACAAACAAAAAAAGTAGGAAGATAGTATAAGGAGCCTCTGAGACAACTTTAAGTGTACCAACATCCAAATTATGAGGGTGCCAGAAGAAGAAAGAGAGCAAGATATTGAAAACTTATTTGAAGAAATAATGACAGAAAATGGTTCCTACCTGGTGAAAGAAATAGACTTACAAGTCCAAGAAATGCAGAGAACCCCAAACAAAAGGAATCCAAAGAGGACCACACCAATACACATCATAATTAAAATGCCAAGGGCAAAAGGCAAAAAGAAAATATTGAAAGCAGCAAGAGAAAAAATTGTTAGTTACCTACAAGAGAGTACCCATACGACTGTCAGCGGATTCCTCAACAGAAACTATGCAGGCCAGAAGAGAGTGGCAAGAAACATTCAAAGTGATGAACAACAAGAACCTACAACCAAGATTACTCTACCCAGCAAAACTATCATTTAGAATTGAAGGTTATATAAATAGCTTCACAGACAAGAAAAAGCTAAAGGAGTTCATCACTGCCAAACCAGGATTATATGAAATGCTGAAGGGTATTCTTTAAGAAGAGGAAGAAGAAGAAAAAAGTAAAGATAAAAATTATGAAAAACAAAGTGACAACAAATATATATCTATCAACAAGTGACTCTAAAAATCAAGTCAATAAAAAAATCTAATGAACAGAATAAACTGGTGAGTGTAATAGAATCAGGGACATAGAAAGGAAGTGGACTGAGAATTCTCATGGGGAAGGGAGTGTGAGGGGAGTGGGAAGAGATTGGACAAAAATCTTACACCTATGGATGAGGACAGTGGCAGGGGGTAAAGTCATGGGGTAGAGGGGGGGGATCAGTTGCAGGGGAGCTATGGGGGGAAGAGGAACATCTGTAATAATCTGAACAATAAATATTTATTTTAAAAAAATAATAAAATATAACTTCTTTGACCAAAGGATGGTGATCAATGCATGGGAGTTCACTAAGTTTGTCTTGTTTAACCGCAATTGAAAAGTGCTCAGAAGCAACACATTGAACCAAAAAATAAAAGATAAATAAATGACAACAACAACAAAAATAGATTTGGAAACAGCCTAAGTGCCCATCAGCAGATGAGTGGATTAAAAAACTGTGGTACTTCTACACAATGGAATACTATACTGTGGTAAAAAGGGAGTTCTTACCATTTGCGACAACATGAATGGAGTTGGAGAACATTATGCTAAGTGAAATAAGCCAGGAAGAAAAATACAAATATCACATGATCTCACTCATTTGTGGAATATAATAAACAACATAAACTGATAAACAGAAATAGATCCAGAGACAGAGAAACATCAATCAGAACGTCAGACCTCAGGGAAGGTAAGGGGGTAAGAGGAAGACATTAACCAAAGGACTTATATGCATCAATATAAGCATAAGCAATGGAAACAGACAAGAGGGGGTTGGGGGTATGAATGGGAGGTAAGAGGTAATGGGGGAATAAGGAGATATATATTACCTTAATCAATAAAGAAAAAAATAAAAATAAAAGAATGTTTGGGGATACTTGATGTAAGTAAATGCTAATGGTAAGATGTTGAAAGATATGAGAATAATATGATCAGAATAGGACAGAAAACATGGCAAAGTAATTTTGCTTCATGATAATGCACCATCACACACTTCAAAACCAGTTAAAGATACATTAAAAGATCTTGCCTAGGAAGTATTAACCCATCCGCTATATTTACCAGATCTTGCTCCTTCAGATTATCACTTACTCCAATCGATGGCACAAGCACTTTCTGAGCAGTACTTCAAAACATTCAAAGAAATGGAAAATTTAGTCTCTGAATGTTTTGCCTCAAAATAAATTGGGACAGTATCCAAAAAGTACCTGAAAGATGAGAACAATGTGAACAATGTGTAGCTAGTGATGGACATTACTTTGAATAAAGTTTCTCTTTAAATTTACATGTTTTCTTGAATTACAAAATACGCATTATTAACTTATTAACTGGTATAACTGATACACACACACACACACACACACACACACAGACATACACTCAGTGTCCAGATTATTATGATCTCTTAATGCATAATAATCTGGCATATATATATATATATATATATATATATATATATATATATATATGCCACAGCAGATGAATAGATTAAAAAATATTTTTGCATGGGGGCAGGGGGTGTCCCTCAGCCCAGCCTGCACCCTCTCCAATCTGGAACCCCTCAAGGGATATTCTGCTGCCCATTTAGGCCCGATAACAGTAGGATTGGGAATGGGGGTGTCCCTCAGTCCAGGCTGCACCCTCTCCAATCTGGGACCCCTTGAGGGATGTTCAGCTGCCCGTTTAGGCCCGATAACAGTAGGATTGGCCTAAACAGGCAGTCAAACATCCTCACAATCCAGGACTGCTGGCTCTAAACTGCTCAATAGTCTGCCTCCCTGATTACCCCTAACCACTTCTTCCTGCCAGCCTGATCACCCCCTAACCACTACCCTTCCAGCCTAATTGATGTTTAGACTGCCAGCCTGTTTGCCCCCAACTTCCCTCCTCTGCCAGCCTGGTCACCCCTAACTGCCATCCCCTACAGGCTTGATCACCCCCAACTGCCCACCCTTGCAGGCCTCATCCCTTCCAACTGCCCTCTCCTGCTGACCTGATGGCCCAAAACTGCCCTCCCTTAGAGGCTTGGAACCTCCCAACTGTCCTCCCCTTCTGGCCATCTTATGGTGGCTATCTTGTGTCCACATAGGGGCAGGGTCTTTGACCACATGGGGGCAGCCCTCTTGTGTGTTGCAGTATGGTCAATCTGGGTATTACCCTTTTATTAGATAGGATAGAGCCCTGGTGCATGTGGGGGGAGGCTGATTTGCCCTGAAGAGTGTTGTGGATCAGAGTGGGGGTTCCCTTGGGGTTTGGGGCAGCCTGGTTGAGGGACCTGTGGTGGTTTGCAGGCCAGCCGTGCCCCCCAGTAACCCAAGCAGAGGCCCTGGGATCTGGGATTAATTTATGTTCTACAATTGAAACTTTGTAGCATTGACTGGAGGCCTAGGCCAGCAAGGGCAAGTGGAATGCTTGGTTTCCTCCATTGCCAGGGAAACCTAAGCCTCCCTCCTGCTCTCAATGGCTGCAGCCATCTTGGTTGGGGTTTATTTGCATAATCCACTCCTGATTGGCTGATGGGCATGGCTGTGGGCGTGGCTTGATAGGAGGTGTGGTCAATTTGCATATTACTCTCTTATTAGATTAGATTATAGGCCCGGTGCATGAATTCCTGCATGGATGGTTTCCAAGCAGCATGCCTAGGGTTAGGGGGCATTGGCAGTTGGCCATCCTGCTTGCTTGTTGAAATCCTACTCAAGGGGACAATTTTTAGAGGATATGTCCTATGTAATAAAAGGCTAATATCCAAATTCTCCCCTCGACCAGTAGTTCAACCAGCAGGCAGGCTGGCCAACCAGTCATATCCCCTTCCCCTGGCCAGAATGGCCATAACCCACCCATGCATAAATTCATTCACAAGGCCTATAATATATATCCTATATAATAAAAGAGAAACACGCAAATTTGACCATACCTTTGCTCCTGATTGGTTAAGCTACCAGCCAATCAGGAGCAGGGGCAGGGCCAAGTGGCATGAGCGCTGGGCCTGGGGGTGGAGATGAAATGGCAGTGGTGGCGAGCACCCAGTCCCCAGGAGCCATGAGCGGAAGCTGAGGCAGCAGCAGCAGTGGTGGTGGGAGCAGGGAGTGCCCGGCCCTCGGGCACCCGGCCCCCAGAGGCTTTAGGCCTTGGGCAGGCTGGGGGTGAGCCTTCAGTTGGACATCCCCTGAGGGCTCCCAGTATGTGAGAAGGGGCAGGTTTGGTTGAGGGAATACCCACCCCCAGTGCACAAATTTTGTGCACGGGGCCCCTAGTAGATTTCATATTCAGCACCGGGACATTCTATAGATATTATTTGTTTTCAGCTAACTAAATTTATTATCATTTGTGGAAGGGAATTGTTAGAATTAAGGGTACCTCAGGATAGAAAATGGCAACCTAGGTATGGAAAGTAGCTTCAGGTATGTACAAAGAATTGAGATTTAAAATCCATTATGACAAGACACAATAGCTTTCTGTCCCTCAAAAACTCAAAGCTCCTCTTGTCACAATGTTTTGCTTCTTCTACCTGAAATACTATTTTTTATTTTATTTTAATTTAATTTAATTTAATTTAAAATTATTAAATTTATTCGGGTGGCATTGGTTAATAGGAACATATAATTTTCAGGTATAGAATTCTATGACACAGTTCTGTATATTGCATTGTGTGCCCATGTCCAAGTCAAATCTTACCCTGTCACCATATATTAGACCCCCTTTATATCCCTACACTCCTTTCCCTCTGGCAACCTCTACACTCTTTGTGCCAAGTGTCCTTTGATCTTCTAATGGTTCTATTCTTTTACACAGGCCTTTATATTCACATTTTACCTTTTAGGGATGGCTCTTCCATTACTCTATCAAATTCATCACTGCACCTCCTTAAATTTGTCACATCATCCAATTTTATTGTCTTCCTATCAATTGTCACTCTAAATTACTGTATTCATCTTGATATCCCCTCTACTTAGATATAAGCTTTATGACAAGATGAACCTTATCTGTCTTGTCTACTAGTTTATTCCTAGCTCCTACTGCAGGACTTGGTTCTTAGTAGGCATTCAATAAATATTTGCAAATTGAATGAATGAATAAAATATTGAACTGCTAAGTGGAGAGAGGCAAGGCTAATCAGTAAAGTTTCTAAGAAGAGTGATATAAACTTGGGTTTTATAAAATGGTTAATTTAATAAGAGAAGACTAGATTGAGAAAGGGAAATACAATTTCAGGTACAGAAAACAGATTGTTTAAAGTAGTGGTTCTCACGATGTGTCCACCATCTGGATACCATTGCTGACATGTACACATGAAGAACTATTTGACAATGAAACTGGGACTCAGAACAGTTGGACATTGAAACTGACACAAACTTTTTTTTTGCTCTTATACGTTTATTTCTAGTATGCAGAGGCAAGATATTTTTGAAGAAAATAAACAGGGAGGAGTGATTGATATAGAGGCAGGGTGGCCTTGAACAGGCTGCCAAGCTACAGCGGGAAGGCTGGAGTGGATGGGAGGCGGATGCTAGGGGAGATCAACCGAAGAACTTGTATGCATACATGTGAGCATAACCAATGAATGAAAGACACTGGGGTGGGGAGGGGGGCAGGTGGGGACATGTGCTGGGGGGTAAGGGAGGCTTGGGGGAGGATATTGGGGGGGAAAAGGAAAATATATGTACTACTATTAAATATAAGTTATATTGTAAATAAAAAAATAAACAAAAAATAAATGAAATAAATAATAATAATAATAATAAAGTAGTGGTTCTCAGCCTTTCTAATGCCGCGACCCTTTAATATAGTTCCCCATGTTGTGGTGACCCCCAACCATAAAATTATTTTCATTGCTACTTCATAATTGTAATTTAGCTACTGTTATGAATAGTGATGTAAATATCTGTGTTTTCCAATGTTCTTAGGCTCTACAGCAGCGGTTATTAACCTGTGGGTCACCCCACAGATTGAGAACTGCTAGCAGGGTCACCTAAGACTATAAGAAAACATAGATATTTATATTACGATTCATAACAATAGCAAAATTATAGTTATGAAGTAGCAACAAAAATAATTTTATGTTTGGGGGTCACCACAACATGAGGAACTGTACTAATGGGTCATGGAATTAGAGAGGTTGAGAACCTACTGGTTAATGTCATGAAGGCCTACAGTTTTAAAAATGGTTCGTGAAATAATAAAAATAACCTGCAGATAGAATTTTCCTTCTTTGTTTTATTTTCTATTTCCATATGCTAAAACATAATTTTTAAATCATTGTTAGTTACATATTTATAATACTCTGTGAAAATATAGGTCATAATGGTCAGTATGCAAGCATTTAGTTAAATAGCGTTACCTTTTTGTTTTAACCTTAGAAAATTTAATGCATCTTACTTTATTGTAAGTTTATTATTAATGCTTTAATTATACTATTTGTCATTGTCTTTCTCTAAAAATTGTTCTCATTTTTCAAAATTTACTAGGTGTGCTGTTGAATTTCTCATTCTTATTTAACTTATTTTTTGGGTATGTTTTTAGTTGTAAACAGTCATCTTTCATATGCACAACAAAAGATCCCTATGAGAATACAGTATCTGTAAGATATGAGTTCCAAGACTCCCAGATGTATGGGTGAAACCACATATATTACTAAATCCTATATATACTAAATATTCCTCATACATGCATACCTCTGATAAAATTCAATTTACAAATTAGACACAATATGAAATTAACAATAACTAATAATAAAATAGAACAATTAAACAATACCCTGTTTAAAAGGGATAAAAGTTATGTGAATGTGATATCTCTACTCAAAATATCTTATTGTAGTCTATTCATACTTCTTCTTGTGATGCTGTGTGATGATACAGTACCCATGAGATGAGACAAAGTGAGGTGAATGACCTTGACATTGTGACAGTGTTAGGCTACTATACATGTTACTTGAACAGAGCACTGCAACACCTAGGCAGGAGCTCTAAAAACAGAGACAGCTACTAAATGACTAGCAGGAAGCAAACTAGTACATAGTGAGCAATTTAAGACTTACATATAGTTTATTTCTAAAATTTTATATTTAATATATTCTGACTGCAGTTAACCATGTGGAAAGCAAAACAAGATATGGGGGGAACTACTGTACTAAAGAGATACTTAAAATTCACACAATGTATTGTCTTAATTAAATATGTGGTTGGATGTTATTCCATAACCTTACATATGTGAATTTAAGAAAATTACAACAAAATATAAAAATTGATAGTCTTGTTCCTGCTGAGGCAAAACTCACTGACGAGTTGCATGCTTGGCAGTTACTTAATACAGAATTGACAATTCTTCAGAAATAGCAAAATAGAAAAATATTTTCCTCCCCCTTTGTACTTTTAATAAGACTAATTATATAGTCATAATATAATCACCATCTATTTGTAGACAGTGGTTTAAATGACAAAATCAAAGGAATTAGATTAATAAAATAATGACAAATGCAATCAGAAAATTTAAAGCCAAAACATAACTCTAACCTCAGTTTAAAAAAATGCAAATGCTGATTGCTATGAAGTCTAAATTATAGCCTTGAGACATTACTAATGAATTTCAAATACCCAAAACTGTAACATAATAACTAGAATGTTTTGTTTCATGACTTTTTTAAATAATCTGAGGTATTATTAGTTTTCTAGGGAAGACTAATTTATTCATCCTGACTCAAAAAGGTTTACTGACCAAAAATAAAGTTTTCTGAGATAAAATAATTTTATTGTGTACTTTATCTAATTAAACTAGTGGCCCGGTGCATGAAATTTATGCATGGGAGGGTATGTCCCTAGGCTCAGCCTGCACCCTCTCCAATCTGGGATCCCTTGGGATCAGGCCTAAACTGGCAGTGATACATTCATCCCTCTCACAATCTGGACTACTGGTTCCTAACCACTCGCCTGCCTGCCTGATTGCCCCTAACTGCTTCTGCCTGTAATCCCAATCATCCCCAGCTGCCCTGCCCTGCTGGCCTGATCACCCACAACTAACCTCTCCTGCCAACCTGATCACCCACAACTGCCCTCCCTTGCCATGACCTGCCTCCTCCTTGCATGGAGGAGATGCAGGCACGGGCCTCCTCTGCACTGCGTGGAGCCACAGGACCCCCAGGCCCCACCATGTGGAACAGCCACTGGGCCCCACCTCTGTTGTGTGTGCAGCCATCTTGTGGCAGCCATCTTGTTGCGGCCATCTTGATGACATCATGCACAAGGGCCACCTAGGCTTTTATTGGTATAGATATTTTTTCTTTCACCCATTTAAGATACTTTCTGTGAACACTATGTTCCTTATTCAAATACTGAAATTATTACTTGGTATCAAATATGATAGATATCTTGATTAAAAAGAAAATAATACAAATTTCATATCAGTTATAGTTTGAGCAAACATTAAAAATATCTTGCTTGTTTTCTACTACCCCAGTGGTCGGCAAACTATGGCTCACAAGCCACATTCAGCTCATGAGCTGTGGTTTGCTGCTCTGTTGTCTAATGAGTTTACAGACTACTGACCTAGACTTTCAATTCTGATAATTACAGACTGTTGTTGCTCCTTGTGATTTAAGCCCCTACCCTAGTGGTTGTCAAACTTATTAGTCAACAGAGTGGCAAACCGCGGCTCGCGAGCCACATGTGGCTTGCAAGACTTAGTTTGCCGACCACTGTACTACCCTAAAAATAAGTATAGGTCAGTTCTCACTGGGCATTGATGAAATTACAGTGAAAATTAACTTTTATGTACAGAGTTTTATTCATATACTAGTGGCCCAGTGCAGGAAATTCATGCACTGAGGGGGGGTGGCCCTCAGCCCAGTCTTCCCCCTTTCACAGTCCAGGATCCCTCAAGGAGCCCTGGGGACTGGGCCTAAACTGCAGTCTGGCCTCCCTCTGTTGGAGGTGACTGGGCTTATCAGAGGAAGGTGTCACCCCCATCACCCCACTGCTGCTGCCACTGCTGGCCACCATAGTCACCAAGGTGTTTTCATCAACATGGACTCTAGTCCCTTTATTATGAAAAAATTACAACTTTCTTTAGGCATTTTCAAGATGTCTTTTTCATAGGATATGACATTTCTTTCTTTCTTTTTATCTTCACTTGAAGATATTTTTCCATTGATTTTTAGAGAGCATGGAAGAGAGAGGGAAAGACAGAGAGAAACATCAATGTGAGAGGGACACTTTGATTGGCTCCCTCCTTCATGAGCCCTAACCTGGGCCCTGGTAAGGGAGGAGCCTGCAACCTAGGTTTGATCAGAATCGAGCCTGGACCCTGCGGTTGGCAGGCTGATGTTCTATCCATCTAGCTAAACCTGCCAGGGCAGGATATGACATTTCTTAGTCCTCCAACAGTGGTCTTTTGTTTTTTCCTCCAGGATGTGAGGTGGAAAAACCCTAGATCACATTCTTGGAGTCTTATTACCCAAGTTACCAAGAACATTACCAGTGGTATACAGGAAGCTTAGCCAATGAGCAGTCAGTAAAGGTGTTTCCTCTGCAGCTCACACACAGAGGTCACCCTGTGTGTGTCTGCTGGGGTGGGGGTGTGCTCTGAGTCTCACTGGTTGTAACTGGTAAGGTGTCATGGACAAATTTACATATTACCGCTTTATATGTATAGATAGTGAAGAACATAAAAATAAGACTATTTTAAAAACTCATTTAGTTTGTTCTATAGTTTTATAGAGCTTAAATATAATTGTTGATGTGCATCCTATCTAATAAGGAGGAAATATGTTAATTCACTGCCCAACCCTCAAAGATGGTGTTGCCCACAACCAATAAGGAGGAATATGCTAATTGACTGCCCTGCCCTCAAAGATGGTAGCAGCCATTGCCAATAAGAAAAGAATTTGCTAATTAACTGCCACTCCCTCAACATAAATGGCACCCACAGCCACAAGATGGCGGTGCCCAGTCCCTTCAGCCCTGCTCCCAGGAGAGCCAGGCTGCTCTGCACACTTGCCTCCAGAGTCCCCAAGTCCCTTCAGCCCCCCAGATGCCCAGGGCCAGCCTGAGGTGCAGACAAGCCTCAGATGGCAACTGCCCAGCTGTCCAAGGCCACCAGAGGCTCAGGTAACCAGGGCTGGCCAAGGCTTGTGCTGCCATCAGTGGCAGCAGCAGAGGTGTGATGGGGTGTCACCTTCCCCTGATCACTGGGTCACCTCTCAACCCTGAGGGCTCCCAGACTGTGAGAGGGAGTAGCCTGAGCTGAGGATAATCCTCCTCCTCCAGTGCATGAGTTTTCATGCCCCACGCCTCCAGTTTTAATTATAAAATTGCTTAGCTAGTGACAAATGTATAAAGTGTCATCTGATTAGAAAAAGTTATTTATTAAATGAAGAAAATCTCTCATCTAAAACTTTATATTTTCTCAGGTAGATCATCACAAATCTAATGTATTTACTTAAATAAAACTTTATTCTTTGTTGTCTTTTGATTAAACTGGTTGTTAGATTAGCAGACCTGAGGAAGACTCTCTGTAAGTTTTTGAAACCTATTTATAGTTTTGTCCTGACCAGTGTGGCTTAGTTGGTTGGAGCATCATCCCTTAAATAAAAAGGTCCCAGGTTCAATTCCCGATCAGGAAACATACCTAAGTGAGAGTTCTGACCTGGTTTGGAGTGGGGGGGGGGGGCATGATCTATAAGTAGGCTGTGTGTTTCAAACTACTTATTCTTCTAAAACTAAATATAATTGTACTTGCCTCTGTTGAAAAAATATGAATTAAATTGTTGCGGCCTCAACTCATTGCAATAAAAAAGAAGTCCAAGAGGGCTACCTTGTCCCTTCTGCCATGTGAGTATACATTTAGAGGTATGTGACCGGGACGAGGTCGTCACCCAACCATGTTGGCACTCTGATCTTGGATTCCCAGCCTCCAGATGTGGGAAGCCAAAATCCCACCTGGCCAGGCGAGCATGGGGATAGAGCAAGGGTAGGGATGACTGCCTGTTCTCCCCTAAAGCCACTGGGTCAATCAGGGATAAGGTGGAAAACAGCCCTTTTGTTTAACTGTGCGTGCAAGATAAGGATTTGCAAGAAATGTCGTTGATAGCTGAAAACAGCCAGATATCTTGCCTGGTAAAAGTTTTCTCAGTACTCCTTGAGAAACTGGCATCTAGCCATGTCTTGGGAGAAGGTCACTTGGAGGATTGCCCAGACCCAGTGTATAAACAGGCTTGTGCACTTAATAAACTTGCTGCAGTTCCATCAGAGCTGCAGTCCTACTGAAGCCCCTCTTTTAAAGTCTTTCTCTATTTCTTAAACCCCCCAGCCCTACCTTCAGGACCTGCAATGCCGTCTGGTTCCGGCAGGTGGTGCCCGAACAGCGACCTGAAGACACTGGGACGACTGGAGGGGTCGCTGGGTGACTAAGTGGTCGCGACAAAGAGTAAGTACCGGCGGATGAGTAGACTATTCGGGAGTAAAAATGGGACAAGCTTCTAGCAGGGACCTATTTATACAGGTCTTGCATAATATGTTAGTAGTGCGTGGCGCTTGTATAAAGAAGCAGCAGCTAGCAAGGTTTGTGCAAACTATCTGTCCCTGGTTTCCTCAGGAGGGACATGGAATCCGTGTCAATTTCTGTATGTCTTTGTCTCGTTTTGTGGACTGTGGACTTATTGGATGACGGGACACGACGGTATCCTTGGTCCTGGTACAGGTGTGTGAGTGTGAGATTCCTGGAGGGGGAGAGAGGTACCCTTGTTCTCGGGCTGGAGGCTCTCCCTCTCTCCCAGGAAGCTCTTAGTAATGTCCGGACTGTTGGTCTTGTGTTTGTTGTAGTTATGTTAGGACTTTTTGTTTAGTGTTGTCATAATTGTGCCCAGTGTGTATCATTTGTTAGGTTTTAATTTGTCAAAGGTTTGTCAATTTATTGTTGGTTTACTGAAATTCTCTTGGAGAACATTAAATGGTTCTTCCCTTCCGGTTTGGCCTTTGACTGTACGACTGGATTACTGATCTTTTTATCAAGGTTCCTTACAGGATTTCACCTCTTTTAAAATAACCTTTTAAAATTCCATTTGTAAAACCAGCTGCAGGACACCCATAAAAAAAACATACATGGTGTCAAAATAAGCCAAAGGAAAATCATTTAGGGAAAAATAAAAAGAATCCCAAGTCTATTTTGCAGATAGGATCCCTTTGTTAACCTTTGGTCGAGAATGTGTTTGTGTGTTTGCAGAGAACAATTCCAAGACCATGTGGGTTCCTGCGACAGTGAGGAACTAACAGGCCTGTTCCATCCATGAGGACGGTCCAGAGATGGTGGACGCTGACGACACCTTGCCATGCTAGCAGTCGGCAGCTGTGTGTGGCTGCAGGTGGCCCAGGAACATACCAGAGAGGATGGATCTTGCATTGCCACGATGTGTCCACCATCTGGATACCATTGCTGACATGTACACATGAAGAACTATTTGACATTGAAACTGGGACTCAAACATTTTTTTGCTCTTATACGTTTGTTTTCAGTATGCAGAGGCAAGATATTTGTGAAGAAAAGAAACAGGGGAGAGTGATTGATATAGAGGCAGGGTGGCCTCGAACAGGCTGTCAAGCTACAGGGGGAAGGCTGGAGTGGAGGGGAGGCAGATGCTGGGAGAGATCAACCGAAGGACTTGTATGCATACATATGAGCATAACCAATGAATGAAAGACTCTGGGGTGGGGAAGGAGGCAGGTGGGGACATGTGCTGGGGGGTAGGGGAGGCTGGGGGGAGGATATTGAGGGGGGAGGAAAACATATGTACTACTATTAAATATAAGTTATATTGTAAATAAAATTTTAAAAAAATTAATAAATAATAAAAAAATAAAAATAAAAATAAAATAAAATAACCTTGTAAGCACTTTCTTTTTCCCAGGTCAGTGGACTCCGGGAGCAGTTTTAATTTTTCTTTTCCTTTCATAAATTGGTCCTGCCTGTGGCAACAGCAGCAGCAGCAATGGCGTTTGCAAGCTTGTGCCCTCCCCCAGGCCCTTATCTGTTTCTTTGGTCCAACATGAATGCCATTTGTTTTACTGAAGCGTGGGTCGGGAGTCCTGTCTGGGATGTGGGAAAAGGAGCCTCCCCCCTCCCCATGTTCCTGTTATCTGCTCAGATCCCAAGACTGTAAAAATATTTGTTCACTGAAAAGAAACATTTGATTTATTTAAAGCTAAATGCTCTGACAAATAACAAACCGCCCCAAGTGGCCACTGGGATTCCTTTTTCCCCGAGATGCTCGCTTTTTGTCAGAGGAAAAACTAGTCCACCAAATTTCTGTCTATATTTATTAATTTTATAAAATTATAATAACTATAGGCCAAAGAGATTTTAAGCAAGGATCAAGTTCTAAAGTTAACTGTTTATAAGAAAGAAACCAAGGGTGAGAGGCAATTTACAACCAGGTTGTAAATAACGGCATTATCTTGTCCAGCCAAAGACATTAAAGCAAATGATTAAAAACCTCCCTGAGGAAAGAATGTAGAAAGGGAGGGAAAAGAGATAAAAAGGAAAAGAAAAGGCCTTTTTAATGGTCAAGAAGCAGCCTAGAATTGTTAACCAAATGATAAAAACTTGTTTAATAATCTAAATATTGCTTCCTCATGAGAAAAACCTAGAGGACAAAATTAAAGCTATTAATTAATAATATCTTATATTTTTCTTAGAAATATACAATATTAATCTAAGAATAGCTAAATGTTTGACTTTTCAGCTTTAGAAGTTCAAAATACAAATTAAATTTTAAAAAATTATATAAATATGATAATTAAATACCAAAAATATAACTTATTTTTAAAAAATGTTATATTTTCTCTGATAATTAGACTTATGTTGATCTGTATTTCTTAAATATAGCCAAATTTTTAATAGCAGAATCTTAAATAAAAACCAATAAATAAGATACCTAAACTGTACTAAATAAATTTGTTTATTTTTTTAATTAAAGATACCTACTTAAATTACTTTATAAATTAGCTTGTTAAATTATAGTCAAAATTTTCAGCTAAATAAAAATGCCACTATAATTATGGAAAATGCCTGAAAAAAGATAATTCCATTACAAAAATGATTCAAGCTTGTCAAAATATGGAATCAAGACATTTCCTAGAGCAAGTTTTGTGGACCTATACCACAGGAACTTTAAAATTAATCTTAAGGAAGAATAGAAACACCCTTAAATAGACTAACTGTTTTGCCTGGAGTCATTAATTCAGATTATAAAGAAGTTAAAATTAAACTAGACAAAAGGTAAAAATAAGATTGTCTTAAAACTTTAAATGACTCAGAAATTATTAAGGGACATTAACTGGCTAAGACCTTATCTGAAAATCTGATGGAGAAATAATAACTTTATTTAATTCACTTGAAGGTGACTCTGATCTTTCCTCTCCCCGAACATTAACAGATGGAGCTAGGAATGAATTGCTAAAAATTAAGCAGGCAGTTTCCTCAACCCAAGTAGCACAAGTAGGGCCCGAATTACCTTTATTAGGACAAATGAACCCTATTGCAAACTCCCTAGGGTATGGTAAAAAAGACTGGTACAGAAGGCTGAATGAATTTATTTAAAAAAACAGAACCCCAAGAATGCCTGAAAACGTCTTTCTTGCCAGGCTAGCCGTAATCAGCTATATGGTGATATTAGGTAATATTACCTAGGACAAAATGAGAAAATATTTTGAACTTATATTCCTAACCCTTCATGGATAAAAACCCTTATATAGATTAATCACCTTATACCAAACACTTTAATTCATCCAGGAGCAACAGGAGTGGGGAAAGAAAGTATAATTATATAGATGTCTCCACCCAGCTTCCCTTTTGTATTGACACATATTCAAACCACTACTCCTTTGTATACAAAATTAAATAAAGGCTTCTGGCTTACATAGACACCAAAGGAAGGTAGGCAAAAGTTAAAACACGTCTACTATCACTACTTGTTTCTAGAAAAGGTACAGAAACATATAATCAGACCTTGTCTATACAAGAAAAAAATTGACAGCCAATTTAAAAATTAAAATGCCATAACTTAAAGCAAAAACAATCATTTCTAACATATTTATAAACTAATTCTTGTAATATTTTGCAACAATTTAAAAGGACATAAAAAGATTTAATCCCTTCCACTGTGTGGGGGGCCTCTCGAGTAGGCACCAGAACATTCTATATTGGCCCCCATTCCCCATTTTGAAATGAATTCTAGAAGACTTAAGCCCAATCAATTATGGCAGATGGATATGACTCATATTCCATCATTTGGTAAAAATAAATATATACATGTCACCATTAATACATTTTCTCATATGATTATAGCATCTGCCCGAACTGAAGAAAATACTAAACACTATATTGCCCATCTACTCTACTGCTTCTCCTTTCTTGGCATTCCTCAGCAAATAAAGACTGATAATGCTCCTACTTATGTTAATAAAAGCTTTCTTAAATTTTACACTGATTTCAGAATAGCATTGAAACATAACATTGCTTACAATCCCCAAGGGCAAGGTATTGTAAAGCAAGCTCATCAGACTATTAAAAATCAGTTATTTAAAATAAAAAGAGGGAGTATTATACCCTTACTCCACAGAACATGCTTAACCACATTATATTCATTCTTAATTTTTTGCAATTGGACAATGACGGTTGGTCTGCTGCTCAGAGTTTTTGGTCGCCCATATAGAAACAATTTCCAGACGTGTACTGGAGAGATCCTCTCACTAATGAGATGCATGGACCAGACCCTGTACTAATGTGGGGGAGAGGCTATGTGTATGTTTTCCCTACAGGTGACGAAAACCCCCGGTGACTGCCTGAGAGGTGTGTCCGTCATGCCACGAAGCCAAGTAGTCAAGCTACGCGATCAGCTGGCTCGGATGCAGCTCCGACGAAGGCCGCGAACTTGTCGACACCGGAGTAACGCCTCGTCTGGGTTAAGAACCAGGACGCGAGCAACGATGATGGATTTCTCTCGGGTACTCGCGGTTGTATGGCTGCTGTGCCAAATGCTGCAGGCCCAGACAGCTGTGATTAGGCCAAGGTTAACAGCAACCTTAGGCCCAGGAATCTGGCAGTGGGCCTTTGGACAATGGACAATGTCACCTATCAAAAGGACTTGCAGAAGTTGGTCGCAGCTATGGACTATGTGACCGTGGATAAAAAAAAAAATGTAACCGTAATGCCCGGAGGGGCTATTAGTGGTTCTGGTAACAGCTGGATGTTGACGTAGGTCGTGAAGCCTCCAAGTTTCTCTCCATGTCCACTACTATGCATAGGTTGATTGGGTTAATAGTTGTTGCTGTCTTGTTATTTTTGTTATGTTTATTCCTACCTTTCTACGTGAAGTTTATTTGCCGGCAAACTTATAAATTGGCTACTGATATATGGCTGCTTCAGCTGCATCAAGAGAAGGATGGCGTTGCTTTAAAGTTATAAATGAAAAAGGGGGAACTGTGGGAAGCCAAAATCCCACCTGGCCAGGCGAGCATGGGGATAGAGCAAGGGTAGGGACGACTGCCTGTTCTCCCCTAAAGCCACTGGGTCAATCAGGGATAAGGTGGAACACAGCCCTTTTGTTTAACTGTGCGTGTAAGATAAGGATTTGCAAGAAATGTCCTTGATAGCTGAAAACAGCCAGATATCTTGCCTGGTAAAAATTTTCTCAGTACGCCTTAAGAACCTGGCGTCTAGCCATGTCTTGGGAGAATATCACTTGGGAGAATATCACCAGTGCACTTAATAAACTTGCTGCAGTTCCATCAGAGCTGCAGTCCTCCTGAAGCCCCTCTTTTAAAGTCTTTCTTTATTTCTTAAACCCCCCAGCCCTACCTTCAGGACCTGCAATGCCGGCTGGTTCTGGCATCCAGAACTTTGAGAAATAGATTTTTGTTGTTTATAAGTTACCCAGTCAGCAGCATTTTTATAGTAGCCTGAACAGACAAAGATACAATAAAATTCAATGAGGCAAAGAATAGTCATTTTATCTAATGGTATTAGAACTGAATACCAACATATGAAGTAATGAAGATGACCAACCATACACAAAAGTTAGCTCTAAATGAACCATTTAGACATAAAAGTAAAAGGCAAACTACAAAATTCTTAAATGAAAACATAGAAGAATAACCAGAGTTAGGCAAAGACTTCTTATATATAATACCAAAGCTATTAAAAATCAAAAAAATAGTTAAATCAATCCTCAAAAAAATGAAAAACTACTCTTTGAGAGTACTGTTAGGAGAATGAAATGGCATGACACATGCTAAGAGAAAACATGTACAAATCTCATATCTCACCAATTACTTTTATTTATACTATTTAAGAACTGACAAAACCAAACAATAAAAAAAGATCAAATTAAAAATTAGGCCCGGCCGGTGTGGCTTAGTGTTTGAGCATTGACCCATGAACCAGGGGGTGAAGGTTTGAGTCCCAATCAGGGCACATGCCCAGAATGTAGGCTCAATCCCCAATAGGAAATCAATGATTCTCTCTCATCACTGATGTTTCTCTCTCTCCCTCTCCCTTTAAAATAACAAAAGTGTATTTTTTAAATTAACCAAAGATATGAAGAAGCATTTTACTATAACAATGCACATATGGCAAGCAAGCAAATTAAAATATATTCAACCATTAGGAAATGTAAATAGAAGACAATTAAATACCACTACATACTTAATAGCATGAATAGAATTTTTAAAAAGACAGCAATATAAAAAACTAGTATGTGTATGGGGAACTAAATTTCTCATAGACAACTGGTGGGTCATGTTAAATGGTACAACAATTTGGAAAACAGATAGGTGGATTCTTAGAAAGTTAACCAGCCAACTACTGTGTAATCAAGCCATTCCACCCGTAGGCATTTACTTAAAAGAAAGGGAAACATCTGGCCATTAAGACTTGTACTAATTGCATATATAACAACTTTATTTATAATAGTCCAAAACAGGAAATGATCCAAATGTTCAGCAAAGCTGAATGAATAAACAAACTGGTAAAATCTATACAGTGTAATAATTATCAGTAATAGAAAGGGTATTAATACATGCAGAGGCATGGATGAATCTCAAAATAATTATGATGACTGAAAGAAAATTATGGAAAAAGCATGTTATAATTTCATGTGTGTAAAACTCTAGAAAATGCAAAGTAATCTACAGTGATAGAAGTCAATAAAGGTATCATTACATATTTAAATATTTTATATCCTAAATAGATAATATGCAAATTGACCCTCATACCCTCCCACAAGATGGCCACCCCCATGTGGTCAAAGATGGCCACCCCAAGATGGCCAGAAAGGGAGGGTAGTTGTGGGCAATCAGGCCAGCAGGGGAGAACAGTTGGTGGTGACCAGGCCAGCAGGGGAGGGCAATCAGAGGCAATCGGGCCAACAGGGGAGAGCAATTGGTGGCATCCGGGCTGGCAGCCAAGGGAAGTGGGGGTGATCAGACCAGCAGGGGAGCAGTTAGACATAGATCCAGGCTGGCAGGGGAATTGTTAGGGGTTGATCAGTCTGGCAGGCAGGCGAGTGGTTGGAAGCCAGCAGTCCCAGATTGTGAGAGGGATGTCCCTGAGGGTTCCCAGATTGAAGAGGGTGCAGGCTGGGATAAGGGACCCCCCTCCCAGTGCATGAATTTTGTACACCAGATCTCTAGTAAGATATAAATATAAAGGTGTAATTGATATATAATAAATTATATATATTTAAAAGGAAAATATATTTTATTTAAAATTTTAGTTATACACACACACACACACACACACACACACACACACACACACACTCAGTGGCCGGATTATTATGATCTCTAAAAGCATAATAATATGGCCACTCAGTGTATATACTGTATAATTAAAGGCTAATATGTAAATTTTCCCCTTGACCAAGAGTTTGACCAGCAGACAGGCCAGCCAACCACCCATGTCCCCTACTCCTGGCCAGGCTGGCAGGAACCCACGCATGCATGAATTAATTCACTGGGCCTCTAATGTATTTATATATATATACACTGAGTGGCTAGATTATTATGATCTCTGAACGCATAATAATCTGGCCACGCAGTGTATACATGATTTGTAAGACTGCTTGAATTTCTAAAGTAAAGAAACTTAGAGGAACATTTCCTCTTATTATCATTGCAAATTCAAATTTTATAGAATTAATTAGGCAGAGACTATTTGCTAATCATAGGCTGGTACTGTTAAAGGTTTTTTGGTGTGTTTTTTTTAATTGAAAGGGTTATAACAATGCTACAGTTGGTGACAAGGTGAAGCAGAAAAGTGCTATTTAAATAAATATTTGGCTAAAAATTCCTTTCATTTTTTGATAGGTTAAATTATATCTGCTATATTCATGATGGGCAATAACAGAGATTGGTAGTCTAAAAAATAAAAGTATTTTTTAGGGGATTGGGTGCAATTTTTGAAGCACTGCAGGCATTTCTTATGCATTATAAATTATATGGTAGTTTTAAAAGGCATTTGTAAAAGTACCCACTTTTCCACTAAAGCAAAAGAGTAATAAATTCACAGACTTGATTAGTAACTGATGTTCTGTTTTAACAGTGACATTTAAAACATTTCTGATTTGTTGATAATTTGTTATAAACTGTTGTAACTAGTGAAACCTTAAGTTTAGGATTGGAGCAATTGTTTTGCTCAGAGTTTTCCTAGTCAGCCCATTGAAAGACCTTGTCTTCTTTAATGCAACTATTCCTAATCATTATCACAGGAATATTGTTATACTTAGTAAATATAAATAGATAATTAACAAATGTAAATAATAAAGAGCAAGGCACTGAAGGCTTCTGGTCCAAGATGACAGCTTAAGAAGACCCTGAACTCACTTCTTCCCATAAAAACCTCAAATCTATACCTACAGAGAGAGAGAGAGAGAGAGAGAGAGAGAGAGAGAGAGAGAAATTCCCCTGAAAAAAATGAGGTTAGACTGAGCAGCTCCTGCTCAACAAATAAGAGAAACAGGGAGGAGAGATAGAGACATGGCAGCATAGGAACCTCACCTTCAATGCATCAAGCTGTAGTAAGGAGTGATCACTTGAAGGGCCTGCACACAGACTCACCTGTCCTGGGGCACAATAAACAGCACACAGTGGGTTAAATGGCATCTATGCAGGAAGGAAACATTTACTAACACTAGAGCATCTACCAAATGGGATGGAAATTGTGGGAAATCTCTTCATGGTTGGAGACATTGGATAGTGCCACTTGTGGCCCTCTCCCTCCCTGTTGATCACATGGGCAGGGGAATGAGATAGGCACTCTAGTCAGGGCAAGGCTGCCAGAGCGTTCCCCAAGCCCCAGGATCTAACTAGCTCTTTAACCTGTCCCTACAAATCTGCACAGCCCATCCCTACTCCAGCTACAACTCCAGACTCCTACATGGTTTACCCCAGGATATTCCTGCAGCCTGCTCCAGCTACAGTTTCTAGGTAGCCTGCCATGGTGGTCCCAGTGTAGCTTGTTCTAGGATACCCCATGGCTCACAGCCACTCCAACTTCAGCTCCAGACCCCAGCACAGCTTGCAGTAGGTACTACCCTTGGCCTGAGTCTGATTCAACTCCAACTTCAACAGGCCAGCTAAACAGTTCAGGCATAGATTTTCCCTTATACCTCCCACAGTCCAATCTGTTTCAGCTACAGTGCCAACTGGCCTGCCAAGGCCACCCCAGAATAGCTTGCATGTAGCTCACATATGCCCCAGCTACAGTGCTCAGTCCAAGTACAGCTTGCTTCAGGAATACCTGAGGCTTGCGGTAGCTCCTACTACACTCAACAGTCTGCAAAGATAATCTGTCCCCATGTGGCTAGTTCCTGCAGCCTGACCCCACTCCAGTAACAGCTTTAGCCAGTATGTAAAGGCAGCCCAGATTCAGCCTGTCCCCAGGACTTTATGCAGCCCACATTCCCTTGGGCTACAGTTTTAGGCCTCAGCACAACTTGGCCCAGGAAATCCCCGTAGCTGGAGTATACTTCAAGTATAAACTCAGGCAGACTATCAAAGAAGCCCCAGAGAGGCTTGTCGCCAGGATTACACATGCTCTGGCTGATATTAGCTCCAGCTCCAGTAGGCTTGACGAAGAAACCTAGCACACACAGCTTACAAAGGAGAAGCTCCTGCACAAGGCCACCCCAAGACACAGAGAGATTGCTGTTTTTGCCTGATTAATGGAAACAAACATATAGAGAGCCAAAATGAGGAGGGAAAAATATTTCCCAAATGAAAAACAAGAACAAACCTTCCCCAAAAGACCTAAATGAAACAAGACAAGCAAACTCCCAAATAAAGAATACGGACACAGGTTGTGAGGATGGTCAATGAACTCGGTAGAAGAATAGACTAACTCAGTGAGTATTTCAACAAAGAGATAAAAAATACAAAACAGAACCACACAGGACTGAAAAATACAATAATTGAAATGGGAAAAGAAAACAGTACAGGGAATCAATAACACATTAGTTGATACAGAGGAATGAGTCAGTGAGCTGAAAACAAGGTAGCTACAACAAATAAGAGAAACAAGGAGGAGAGAATGGAGACATGGCAACCTGGGAACCTCACCTTCAATGCATTAAGCTGTAGTAGGGAGAGATCCACTCATAACAGAAAAAAAAGATTTTAAAAAATGAGGAGCCAAAACCGGTTTGGTTCAGTGGATAGAGCATCGGCCTGTGGACTGAAAGGTCCAAGGTTCGATTTCGGTTAAGGGAATGTATCTTGGTTGTGGACAAATCCCCAGTAGGGGTTGTGCAAGAAGCAGCTAATCAATGTTTCTGACTTTCTATTGCTCTTGCTTCCTCTCTGTAAAAAATCAATAAAATATATTTATAAATAAATAAATAAATAAATAAATAAATAAAGAGGATACTTTATGGGACAACTGGGGCAACATTAAACACAACAACTTTCAAATAATAGGCATGCCAGAAGGAGAAGAGTGAAAGAACAGAAAACCTGTTTAAAGAATTAATAGTGGAGAAAAGGGAAACCTTGTGCACTGTGGATGGGATTGTAAATTAGTGTAGCCATCATGGAAAACAGTGGAGTTCCACAAAAATTAGAAATGGAATATTATACACAACCCAGCTATTCTACTTTTGGGTACTTACCTAAAGAATATGAAAATAATAATTACAAAAGATATACTAGTATGCATTCCTATGTGAATTCAGCATTGTTTACAATAGCCAAGATTTGGAAGCACACTAGGTGTCCATTGATAGATTAATGGACAAAGAAGTGGTGCATATACACAATGGAATATTGCTCAGCCATAAAGAAGAGTGAAATCTTGCTATTTTCAACAACATATATGGACCTAGAGTATTGTGTTAAGTGAAAATATTGGACACAGAGAGACAAATATCATATGATTTCACTTATATGTGGATTCTAAAAAACAATACAAATTAATAAATGAAATGAGAAAGAAACAAACGCACAGATAGCAGAGAACAAGCTGACAGTCTCCAAAGTGGAGGGGATTGGGGATCGGGTAGAAATTGAGACGTGGATTAAAAAGTACAAACTTTTGTAAAATAAGATATAGTGAGGTATAACTTACAGTTTAGGGAATGGGGTCAATAATATAATCACGTACAGTGACAGGTTGTTACTAGACTTACTGTAGTGATTACATTGTAAGGCTTATAAATGTTGAAACAGTGTCACCTGAATCTAACATGATATTGTATGTCAACAATAATTAAAATAAATTTTCAAAAAGAATTTAAAAGTTACCTCTAAAAAGGAAAATGCACTGAACAAAATGCCTCTTTACTATGATGCTCTTATTTTTTAAAATATTTTTTTATTGATTTTAGAGAGGAAGGGAGAAGAGAGAGAGATAGAAACATCAAGGATGAGAGAGAATTATTAATCGGCTGCCTTCTGCATGCCCCCTACTGGGAATCAAGCCCGCAACCCAGGCATATGCCCTTGACCGGAATCGAATCCTCGACCCTTCAGTCCACAGGCTAACGCTCGATCCACTGAGCAAACCCAGCTAGAGCTGTGATGCTATTATTATTGGGGGATGTCGGGGAGGGGGGTTAGGCAGCAACTATTCTGAGGACTTTCTCCCTCTTTTACTACTAAATAGTTGCCTTCTTGCTTCACAATACTCTCAAGCACCACACACACACACACACACACACACACGCACACACGCGCACACACACACACACACGTACACATAACATGCATACTCACATTTTTTTCATACTCCCATTCTTATAAGGAATATTGTATTAGCATACACAGGGATGGTAAGGACAATTTTAAAGTTTGTTAACTTAAAAAATGTCCTGTAGTCTAGTAAGGGCAATGAAGGCATATGAAAAATCAAACTGCTTTTCTCACTTAACCTTCTTTCCTGGTAAAGGACCTCATATGCTCTAGGGAAGATGTGGCTTTTAAATCTATTTCTGCACGGAAGCCCCAAATGGGCTAGCAGCTTCCCTGATGGACATAATATAGCTAAACAGGAGAAACTGACCTCAGTGATGAGCTTTACCCTTTGAAAACCTGCAAACTAAAGTTAATGGAGATTTATTGATATGAATACAGGGGCATGTACAGAAGAGTAAGTTATCATTAACACAGTCACAATAGCACAGTTCATGGAGATTTGGAGTTAAAATTTACAAAGAAGTCTCCACAGAGTTATATTGTAATTAATTCCTCCAAATTTAAAAAACCAAAGGTGTGGCAGTTTTGGATATTTATGCTGTTTAGGGTTTACTGAGCTTCCTGGACATATAGGTTGCTCATTGTTGGAAATATTTTAACCAATATTTCCAAAATATTTCTGGTTCCATTTTATCTCTCCTCTCCTTTTGGGATTTCAATTACATATGTTAGACTGCTTGATACTATGTATAACTGAAGCTCTGTTAATATTTATTTCAGTTTATTTTTCTTTCTTGTGTCAGTGTAAATAATTACTATTTTCCTGTCTTTTTAATTTCTGCCTTTCCCCAACTATTCCAGGGCTCAGCCACCCACTCACCAGGAACCACCCTGAGAGCACTGCCTTCTCACACCTCACCTGCCACCCCAAAGGCCATATAGTCATGTTCTGATCAAAAGTGAAAAAAATAACTAAATAAGCCTAATGCAGCTGGATCAATACTAAAATACCTAAAAAGACTTATGAGAACCTAGAGTAAGGGGTGTATCCAAGGCGTCCAAGGAATGAAGGCTGGCTGGATTTTGGTCTGGGGTATTTGAGTCACTAGGAGGAGCTTTTGGGTGGAGCACAAGAGCTCACAAGGCTGGAACAGTACAAAACTGTCAGCCCACTGTGCCACTTACCAGCCAAGTGACCTGTGACAGTTAGCTAACCCCTGAGCTCAGTGTCAGGCAATGCCTTTACTCTCCAGGCAAACCCAGTTGGAGTCCCAGGTGGACTCATAGAGAAGAAAGGAAGGGCAATAGTCAGGATCCCTAAGGCACTGCCCGGAGTCCGGCTGGACAGCTGTTGTTGCGGGCCAGCCAAGCACCGTCTGCGATTTGCATTCCCACGGTGCATCGCGGAATCAGAAATCAGTTCCCACGCTGATTTCCAGCCCCACTGGCATTTGCCCACTGTCGCTGGGCACACTGCCTGGTAGGAAGGCAGGGTCTCTACCAATGCCAGGACGGAGAGCGGACTGCGTCAGCACTGAGCGACCATAACTGCACTGAGGGTTCCTTGCTCTAAGGGACCCAGTCGGCTTTCCCAAACCATGCTGTTTCTACTTGGGACAAGCTGGGAGTTCTTATCCAATTTTTGGTAGTCTCATTTTCATGAGGCTGAGTTGCAGTTAAAAGATAGAAAACTGCCTTCAGTAATGATTTGCCTTCAAGCACTACCCCTGGGGGGAGCCCTACCTCCAGACATGGTGTCTTCACTGATGGCCCATCACCCACCACTGTCCTGCACTGATGACCCTTCCACCTCCTGGTTCCCCAGGAACCAGGAAGGCTCCTTCCTCCTTCAAGTCTCATACAAACTTATGGAGATATACACTTTCCATCCTGTATAAAACAGTTCCACTCCCACCATATTGAAGTAGGAATTTTTAGGGGTGAAGTAGGCAGGTTTAGGGTATTTTTTAAATTAAGGGGGTCCGGGAAAAGCACAGGCTTCAAAGCTGCACAAGGTTACATCTCCATAAGACAGGGAAGTTGGGAGAGGCAGCAGTTACATTTCCATAAGACAAGGAAACTGGGAGTAGCCAAAGGTCTATATTTACAAAATAAAGAAGGAGAGCCTCACATGTCCCATGTAAGTTTTGACCTTTGAACTCAGGAGTTGCTAGGAGACCAAATCAAAGGGGAATAGTGGATAATCAGAGGGGATATTGAGGCACAAAACTGCAGCCTTTATAAACCGGGGAAAAAGGAACTCGGTGGGACTCTTTCCCCCTCCCCATGTGGGAATCTGTACTTCTTCTTCCATAAATTTCTACTTTTACTACATCACCTTTGGTCCATGGTTTCATTCTTGGACTCCACCAGACAAGAGCTCAGGGAACCATCCTGCAAGGGGAACATTTCCAGTTCAAAAATCCAGTCTCAACATCACCTTTTAACCAGCTTCATTTATTTTATTTTTATTTTTTGTTTATCTTCATCAATTTTTCCATTGATTTTTAGAGAGAATGGAAGGGAAGGGGAGAGACAGAGAGAAAACATGGATGTGTCTGTAGATGGGGGGAAAAAAGACTACTTGACTAGTTCAGGGAAGGCCAGTATGGTAGTTTTGCATTGCAAACTCAAAGACCTGAAATAACCACAAAGGTTGGTCTGAAATGAAAAATTTAACTAAAAACAGTTTATAGTTGGTAGTCATGTTCTAGATCAGTATTTTCCCTGACAAAGACCAACTTCACTCTTTAATGACCCTAATGTCTTTTTGCACCTACAATAACTTACCTGTAGAAGGTCAGGGTAACTTGTAAATTCCCTTTTTTCTAGACTCCTCAAGGTGCAACAAATGGCATCATGCGGAGACTGCAAATCCTCTCATTGTTACTGAGTTAACTGTTGACTTAACTATTCTGTACCCAGCTAAGTAAAAGAAGTGCATGTCTATGATTTTACTTTTTATCTAATCCCGGAGGTTTCCCTGCTTTGCTTTCTCCCACCTCCCTAATCTATCATCAATGGATTTCATGTAACCCAGTTAGGTCTCCTCTTTTGATTGTGATGTATAAAACAAGGTAGAGAGCCGCTGTTCTCCAGAGCATTATCCCAATTTGTTCAGATTCTGCTTCCCTGCAATTGTCGACAGTTTGGCTCAAATAAACTCACAAAAATTCTTTACAGGTTTAAATATTTTTACATTAACAATGGAAAGGAAAATATGGGGGTGGGGGCTTGCAACCTAGTTCAGTATGTGGTTAAAACTGTATTCTTACTTTCCCACTCTGACTTGGGCAGAGCTGCAGGGATCCTCAGGGGTCCTCCATAGGAGGAGATATAGAGGCCACAGCCTCTCTATGAGTTCAGTTCAGGCTTTGGATCCAGAATTCCCTTGGACTAGCAGACCTGCAAAATAAAGATTAAACTTTCCTCTCTCAGAATGCTGGTGGATCTTTCTCCCTTGCTTTCTGCCAGGATATTATGACTTGGTTACTTCCCTCATTTCGACCAGGGCCTGGGCCCCTTCATGAAAATACAACCTAGGACCCTTGAGTCTCCGTCCTCTGAACAAACTGCTAGGGCATAACACACTTTATTTTTCCTCAGAACATACACTACTCCCTGATTATAGCATACATTAATTTGTCTGGTGCATGTTTCTCCTCCTGGAATGGAAGTTCCATGAGGCAGGAACTTCACCTGACTTGTTCTCTGATAAATTCCATGACCCAAAATCAATGTCTGGCACATCAACACTCAATGTATGTTTATGCATCATATGGGTAAATAGACTTATTTTCTAAACCACATATACACTGAGTGGCCAGATTATTATGATCTCTGAACATATAATAATATGGCCTGGTGCATGAATTCGTGCATGGGTGGGTTCTGACCAGCCTGGCCAGGGGGAGGGGACATGGGCGGTTGGCCTGCATGCTGTTGGAACTTCTGGTCGAGGGAACAATTTGCATATTAGCCTTTATTATATAGGCTATACCCTGAGTGGCCTATTATACGTTCAGAGATCATAAAAATCTGGCCACTTAGTATAGATCATTTACTAGGTGGACTGGTTAATAATGAAGATTTTGTAATCAAAGAAAACATGATAATTCCAAGAGAAACATCAAACGTGCTATATTCAAAGTAATGTCCATCACTAGCTACACATTTCCCCATCCTTCAGGTAATTTGTGAATATCGTCCCAATAGAAATTTTCTTGTTTTGAGGCAAACCATTCAGAGACCCAATTTTTCCTCTTCTTTGTATGTTTTGAAGTGCTTCTCAGAAAGTGCATGTGCCATCTATTGGAACAAGTGGTAATCTGAAGGAGCAATATCTGGTGAATATGGCGGGTGGGTTAATACTTCCCAGGCAAGATCTTTTAACGTGTCTTTAACTGGTTTTGAAGTGTGTGATGGTGCATTATCATTCTGGCACATTCTGGTTATTTCATGATCAAAGTGTTGAGAATGCTTAAAAGGGCTAATTCCAATATAACCCTGATATGTAGGGGATAGCAATTGGAATCCATGCCAGCAAGCTCGGTGTACATTCTTTATAGCCTATAATTAAGTCATTACCTCCTTCCCACATACTGGTCTTGTAGAACCTGTTGCAGAGGCCATAAAACTGTGAACAGTGCACTGCCCCAGAGGGTGAATTGTTAATGCTGGTGCCAGGCCAGACCTTCAGATATGGCCTGGAGACCCCCAACACCTGGGGGCCTTCTTGCTAGGCTCAAGGAAAGGACTGGAAGCATAATCCATATTTACAGGACAAAGACCACAGGGAGATAGAGAAAGAAGCCCCCTGCATATTTCTTCACTCAGATTTGGAAAGCTATTCCCTGAGTCTGCAGGTGTTTTAAGCAGTGCCCTCCCCCCTCACCTGTTCTTTAAGGCATTGCTTGTTTTTGTTTTGTTTTTTTTAAGTCTTCTGCAACAATGTGATTCAAATTGATTATTTGTTGTTGGTAGCAACCAGTATTAATGGTTTCACCTGGTTTTAGAAACTCATAATACACCACATCTTCCTGACTCCACCGAAAGCAGAGCATTGTTCTCTTTCCAAAGTGATTTGGCCTTGTAGTCAATGTTGATGGTTGACCTGGATCAACCCATGATTTTGTGCATTTGGGGTTCTCAAAATAAATCCACTTTTCATTGCTAGTCACAATGCGATGCAAAAATAACTTTTTTGTGTGCTGTTGAAGCAACATTTTATTGATGCCTTTTCGGTTTTCCATTTATCTTTTGTTCAAGTTGATGTGGCACCCATTTTCCTTCCTTTAAAATATTTCCCATTGCTTGTAAATGATCAGAAATTGTTTGCTAAGTAATGTTTAATCTTTCTGCAAATTGATTTTGAGTTTGACATGCATCTTAATCCAATAATGCTTGTAATTGTTGGTCTTCAAACTTTTTTGGTTGAACTGTATGTTCTTTGCCTTTCTCTTTGAAATCATCACTTTTAAAGTATTTAAACCAGCATTCACAAGTATCTTGAGATGGAGCATGTTCACCATAAGCTTCCTGAAGTATACCATAACTTTTTTTTCAAAATTAAGTAATGAATTAACACTTCCCTCAAATGATCTTTTTTGACATGAAATTCAACATTTTTAAGTGTAAAAATATCTATGATGTGAACACTTCCTGCAAATTTGGCATGTGAAGTTTTTTTTATTGTTTAAAGTATTACAAATAGTAGTACATATGTTTCCTTTTTTCTCCCTTTCACTTCCCCCCAGTTTTCCCAAGACCCCAGCACATGCCCTCTCCTGCCCCCCACCAAGTGTTTTGTGTCCTTTGATACGCTTTTATGCATACAAGTCCTTCAGTTGATCTCTTGCAGCATCCCTTCCTCCTCCCTCACCCCCGCCTCAACCTCCCCTGCCTTCTCCCTGTAGTCTGACAATCTGTTCCATGTTTCTTTGCTCTGTATCTATTTTTATTTCCCCTGTTACCTTTCTTTAAAAAATCTTTCCTCCACAGACTGGAAATAAACGTATGAGCACAAGAAATGTTTGAGACCCAATTTCAATGACCAACAGTTCTGAGACCCAATTTCAATGTCAAACTGTTCCTTATGTGTGCATGTCAGCAATGGTATCTGGATGGTAGACAAATGTTTGCAATGCAGGGCCGACCCTCTGTTGTTTGGTCCTGGGTAACCTACAGCAATTCACAGTTGCTGACTGGTAGTATGGCAAGGTGTCGTCAGCATCTTCCATCTCTGGACTGCTTCTCCTCTTATCTTCGTGGTTGGAGCACATCTGTCAACTCCTCTCTGTTGCAGGAATCCACATGGTTTTGGAGTTGTTTTCTGAAAATATACAAACATATTCTTTTGAAGCTTGCTGTAAATACAACAAAATAGCATACATATCAAATCACATATATATCAACATATGTGTAACTCCACCTATTGAAAAAAATCAGCACTATTAACTGCTACACCTAGTATTCTGTCCCACTACAGTTCTAAGCACTTTTAGAATTAATCTTCCTAAGAAACCTATTGAATAGGTTGTATTATTATCGGTATTTTGTTAAATAAGTGATGCATATATAGGTTAAAGAGCCTCACTCAGGTCACAAAGCCAGAAAGTGGTGGAGCTGGGATTCAAACACATTCAGCCTGGCTCCAGAAGCTAATCACTGTTCTAATGATGAGGTTCAGGACATGCTACCCCCAAATATGGTACCTTGGCTTATTGAGTATTTTAAACGGAAGAAATTTGACAAAGCAGGAAAGTCACTTTGACCTGTACTCTCAACCTGTGGTAGGCAATTAGACAGACATGAGCAGAGCAAGGACGATGGGCCAGGTACAGAGGGTCACCAGAGTGTAAAACCCCAGGTGCTCAGCAAAGGACAATTGTAGGGTGGGGGCTTGCCCCCAGGATGACATTTCCTCCCCTAACATGTCATGGTCATGCAGTTTGGACCCCCTGACCTTTTCTTCCTAGAGATAGCATGTAGGCTTCAGTTGTATTTCAGCTCTAGGCCCAGAAAAGAAACAAAACCAACCATGCTGACCTCATGACCAGCTGCATTGGATAATGACCCCCGGCCCTGTGTCCACCAATTAATCAGTGGAGACCTAGACCCTGAAAGAACACACCTGGAAAGCTGCTAAATATTCCATTGAGACCCAATTCTATTGAGACTCACCTGGCACTATCCCTAAAATCTCCACCCTTGAACCCCTTAGAACAGAGAACCCAGTGTGCTTTCCTTCCAACCACTACCCCCTACCCCCGCACTCCCTGATTCCCAGGTGCACACGGGAGCTTGAGCCTTCTCTTCTACCTCCCCAGGCTCCCAGGCTCCTTACCATTACCTTCCTCATTTCCAAGCTCCAAGGGCTCTTCCTGTATTTCTATAATGTGTTTCCTAAGCCTATTTTTCCCCATGAATTACTTCTTCCGCTTCTGTAGTTTTATACATAAACTAGAGGCCCTGTGCATGAAATTTGTGCACGGAAGGCAGGGGGTGTCCCTCAGCCCAGCCTGCACCCTCTCCAATCTGGGATCCCTCTGACAATTCAGGACTGCTGGTTCCCAACTGCTCTCCTGCCTGCCTTCCTGATTGCCCCTAATGGCCTCTGCCTGCCAGCCTGATCACCCCCTAACTACACACTGCTAACCTGGTTGATGCCTAAGTGTTCCCCTGCCAACTTGTTTGCCCCTAAACTGCCCTCCGCTGCAGGCCTGGTCACCCCTAACTGCCCTGGCCTGCATGCTTGCTTCCCCCCAACTGTCCTTCCCTGCAGTCCCAGTTGCCCCCAATTTCCCTCTTCTGTTGGCCTGGTCCACCCCTAACTGCCCTCCCCTGCAAGCTTGATTGCCCCTACTGCCTTCCCTTGCAGGCCTGGTCCCTCCCAACTGCCCTCCCTTGCTGGCCATCTTGTGGTGGCCATCTTCTGTCCACAGGGGGGCAAGATCTTTGACCATATGGTGGAAGCCATCTTGTGTGTAGGAGCGATGGTCAATCTGCCTATTACTCTTTTATTAGATAGGATAGAGGCCTGGTTTACCCTGAAGGGTGTTCCAGATAAGGGTGGGGAGTCCCTTAGGGCATGGGGCAGCCTGGACAAGGGGCTTGTGGTGATTTGCAGGCCAGCCACGCCCCCCAATGACCCAAGTCGAGGCCCTGGTATCTGGTATTTAGTTATCTTCTATAACTGAAACTTTGTAGCCTGGAGCGGAGGCCAAGGCAGGCCAGGGCTGCTGAAAGCTTGGCTTCCTACATCACTGAGGGCATCCCTAGCCTCCTGCTCTCTACAGCTCCATGGCTGTGGCCACTTTTGTTGGAATTTATTTATCTTCCATAATTGAAACTGTGTAGCATTGAGAGGAGGCCTGGGCTGGCCAGGGTGTGTGGGAAGCTTGGCTTCCTCCATCACTGGGGAACCCCAAGCTTCCCACCTTCTAACTCCATGGCCACAGCCGTCTTCGTTGAGTTTAATTTGTATACTCACTCCAGATTGGCTGGTGCGCGTGGCTGGTGGGCTTCATTTGTGGGTGTAGTGGAGGTACAGTCAATTTGCATATTACTCTTTTGTTAGATAGGACTAGAGGCCTATTGCAGGAAGATTCCTGCAATAGGGCTTCCTGTGGTGGCCTCCCACCCTGCCTGCTTCCGTCCTTAACTGCTGCCCCACTGCTTCCCTCCCTTCTCCCCCGCCCTGCTTGCTTCCCTTCCTGCTCCCCCGCCCCACCTGCTTCTCTCCCTTCTCCACTGCCCCACTTGTTTGCTTCTCCACTGCTTCCATCCCTTCTTCAGCACTTGCCTTCCTTCTATGCTGTCTTCAGTCTTCGCTCTTTGGGTATGCAAAGTAACTGCCACCTTGGTTGGGTTAATTTGCTCCTGATTGGCTGGTTAGGCGTGGTTTGTGAGCATAACAAAGGTACAATCAATTTGCATGTTTCTCTTTTATTAGATAGGATATTCTCTTATAGTTTGAGTCTTGGCTCTGAATTCTTTCCTAGCCAAAACTCAAATAACCAGGTCTGTTCTGACCCCAACAGTCTAACAACTGGTGCCATTCCTCTATTGTCCTGTCTTTAAATTTGCCATGCTTTCTTTTCTTTTCTTTTTTATTGTTGACAGTATTAGAGATGTCCCCCATTTCCCCCACCCCAGGTCTTCACCACATTATTGTCTGTGCCCCTAGGTTATGCATGTATGTATATATGTTGTTTGGTTAATCTTTTCCAGCCCCCTCTGAGATCTGTCAGTCTTCTTTAGAGAATATCTTCTCATTATTTCCATCCATAACACTGTTCTCTCAATTCTTTCTGGAAGTCCACACTCCAAATGGGTGTGAATTGGGTAGTCTTCCAAAAGAAAAGCCAAATAAGTGTGGATCTTACCCAATCTGGTTTCATTTCTTCAAGGGTTAACTCCCCTCTAATTTTCATTTACTTTGGATTATTTTTCAATACTTTTAAACTACTGTTTTTTTATAGTAGCTTTAAGTTTTTCCCAAGTTTATTGTCATTATTTTTAGAAAGTATAAGGTACTAGAAGTTGGGAATCTCTAATTGTTTTATGTTGAATCAAATTTAAAAACAATGTCGTTACCTTGGAATTAAAAAACCTTTTATGAATTAGAACCCTGTTAGATCTGACATGACCTCCACCTACTCTTCATTGTATTTATTAAGATCCAGAAATAGTGTTTTCTGCCTGTTGCTTGAATGGACTGAGTAAATCTTTCCTGACAACCTTAAATAAATGTCTATTTCACATGTAATTTCATCTTCTTTCTCTGCTTCTTTTTCTACAAAGAGAGCAAGATTTGAGAAATGTTAATCAAATATAAAAGTTTACTTTCACTATAAGCAAGTCAGAGTGCTAGAAAAATTAATGAATAATTTTATTCAATACTAAGTAAACCTCTATGAGGTAGGTGTTAGTGTTAGCTTAGAAAGTTTAGCTATCTTATCCAAGTCATCCAGCTACCAAGCAAAACATCTGGAACTCCGAGCTGCCTTTCTGTTCTTTATGTAGTGGGAATGCATGTGTGTCCACTTGGTAGCAAGCAATTGTGTCTTCTTTGTATAATATTGCATTTGAGGCTACCTGTCATTTGAATACCATCTTCATGTTTTGATGGTGTCCTACATATTGATGACCACTTTCCCAATGCAGAATCCAGAAAACTTCATTTTCCTGGTCTACCCTTAAGCAAGGCTTTACTTAATATGATTTTGCAGATACATAAGCTTGTGACTTCAGAATCAAGCAGTGTGAGGAATTTGGCTCTGAGCGGCCATGCAATGTTCTGGCCTCAGTAGCGGAAAATTGTGGGGGCCCTAACCAGAGTACACCAGATGTTAAAGACCCATTTGCCATACGTGTGCACAAAGGCAATGACACAGCAGTATCAGTGTTCACACCGTGTATATCAGTATATCCCACCTGTTTTAACACTGTCACCTATTGTCAAGAAGGCTCGTTTGAACTAGTATGAAACAAGCTCCTGAACACCAGATGGCTGGCTGCTTTGTTTGCAATAATGCATGTCCCACCTACCTGCTGCTGCTGTGTCTTCCTCTAGTTAATGGCTTCCAAGGAAGTCCTGTCCCTAGCAGAGTGACTGACTCAACACAAATGCATCCAGTTTTGTCAATGAGTTATAGTATTCACAGTAGTTTTGAGTTACTAGAAACTTGTGTGTGGGTAGAACAATTGTGGCAGAGGCAACAGTTTCCTCATATGTCCAGTCCTACAGTGTGGTTCTCTTATTGTTATTGGAAGCTTATCTTCAAGTCCACATATCTGGCATTTCTAACAATTCCCTTAACTACTTAATATCCTATCTAATAAAAGAGTAATATGCAAATTGACTCTACCTCCAATCAAGCCACCCCCACAATCCATGCCCACCAGCCAATCAGGAGCAAATAAACCCCAACCAAGATGGCTGTGGCCACTGAGAACAGCAGGGATGCTTGGGTTTCTCTGGAAATGGAGGAAGCCAAGCTTTCCACCTGCCCTTGCTGGCCAAGGCCTCCACTCAATGCTACAAAGTTTCAATTATAGAAGATACATAATTCCAACAGAATTGGAAATAGCCACAGAGCTGGAGAGAGCAGAGGCCAGGGTTGCCAAGGCAATGGAGGAAGCCAAGCTTCTGCAGCCCTAGCACCTAGGCCTCCACTCTAGGCTACAATGTTTCAATTATAGAAGGTAAATGTCCCAACAGAAATGGCTGCAGCCACAGAGCGAGCAGAAGGCTTGGTTCCGCTCTAGGCTACAAAGGTTCAATTGCAGAACATAAGTTAATCTCAGATCCAAGGGCATCCACTTGGGTTGCTGGGGTCATGGCCAGGCTGCAAACCACCAGAGGCCCTTTGCCCAGGCTGCCCTAATCCCTAAGGAAACCCTCACTCTGATCCGGGACACCCTTCAAGACAAACTAGCTGGCCCCCACCCATGCACCAGGCCTCTATCCTATCTCATAAAAGAGTAATACACAGATTGACCATAACTCCAACACACAAGAGAGATACCCCCATGTAGTCAAAGATCCTGCCCTCATGTGGACACAAGATGGCCACCACAAGATGGCTAGCAGGAGGGGGCAGTTGGGAAAGACCAGGCCTGCAAGGGAGTGATGGGGGTGATCAAGACTATAGGGGAGGGAAGTCTTGGGGGTGATCAAGACTACAGGGGAGGCCAGTTTGGGGTGAGCAGGCCAGCAGAGGAGGAAAGGTGGGGGCAAACTTGGTGGCAGGGGAGTAGTTAGACATCAATTAGGCTGGAAGGATAGTGGTTAGGAGGTGGTCAGGCTGGCAGACAGAAGTGGTTAGGGGCAATCAGGGAGGCAGGCAGGTGAGCAATTTGGAGCCAGCAGTCCTGGATTGTGAGAAGGATGTCCGACTGCCCGTTTAGGCCCAATCCTAGGATTGGGCCTAAACGGGCAGTCGGACATCCCTCAAGGGGTCCCAGATTGGAGAGGTTGCAGGCTGGGCTGAGGGACATCCCCCACCCCTCGTACATTAATTTTGTGCACCAGGCCTCTAGTTCTTTAATAAATTTTTTCCTGTTTCAAATAGCCAGAATGGAATTGTTTGCTTTCTGTTAGAGCTCTAATATAACCATATTTTATGGTACATGAATATTTTAGAAAATCATTTCATCTAAACCTTTTGAATCCAGCAGTAAAGCATTATAAATAATTACATTATGGTTAAGGGAGGTCTCTTCTAAACTTCAATGAACTAGAGCAGGCACTGTTTATTTAAGAAGTTATTACTTCTAAATAAATAAATTGTTACCCTAGCCAGTTTGGCTCAATGGATAGAGCATTGGCCTGTGGACTGAAAGGTCCCAGGTTTGATTCCAGTAAAGGGCATGTGCCTTGGTTGCGGGCACATCCCCAGTGGAACCTGAGCAGGAGGCATCTGATTGATGTTTCTTTCTCATCGATGTTTCTAACTCTCTGTCCCTCTCCTTTCCACTCTGTAAAAAATTAATGAAATACATATTTAAATAAATAAATTGTCATTATCAGTTAATTTTAGAATTTATCATTGCCAGTAAAATTGTTGGAAAACTACATTCTAATGTAATAGAAATATTGTGTCATTTAATAATAAACATAACAGAATTCTACGTGCATTTTGAAATAGCAAACATTTAAAAATTAGTCTCTAATTGTATAAGGGAATAAATTATTATATTCTTTAAGAATATAATTACCCTAAAACTAGGAAGCTGTATTCTTTGTCCTACCTCCCCAAAATGTTCAGAAGATAGTTATTCTCTATTTATTTATAAAAAATTATGTAAAATTAGTTTATTTCTAATTAGTCATGGATTAATCATCACAATGAAATCCTTACTGAGCCTAACTGAGATATTTGGTAAAAAAAAAAAAAAAAAAAAAAAAAACAACTTATTTTAGAGTAGTCCAATTACTTCACAAATAGCCTCCTATGGTTGGCAAAAGGAAGGCAGTAATCATGATGATAGTAAGTTTCACTTCAAAATATTATAGAAAAAAACACAAAATGACTTGGAACCCCAAGCTTCATAATTATAATTAATATATTAATGTACTACATAATTTTTATCCTGGGTTATATTGATTAATCATTTTCTTCCCAAGCAAGTCAAAATAATTAATCAGTTGACTAATTCACACCAGTATAGTTAGGATGTGACATTCTAAAATAAAAATATAGAACAAAACCCTCAAAAAATTAGAACCTGAATATTTCTTAGAAGTAAGTTTTAATCTGTGGTTGACATCACAGAAATGCAACCCATTACAATTTCTTTCTCACCAATGGCAATATGTCTTACTAAAAATAAAACCAATAAAATGCCACCTTAGAAATGGAGGATTGATTGAAAATCATGATTTATATAGCTATCATATTAAAAAATGATTCAGGAAACCTCATCAATACATTCTAATTATGGTGTGTTTTTTTTCATTGTGCTAGGGAGAAGGATATACAATTTCAAACTAGCTACCTATAACTTACTAATTGATAATTATGAAGGTGAAAACATTACCTTTATAATAAAGAAAGCTGGCAGACACCACTGTATCTGCGGTAAAGAAGTACTCTTAAGCCCTAGCTGGTTTGGCTCAGTGGATAGAGCATCAAAATCAGCCTGCAGACTGAAGGGTCCCAGGTTTGATTCTGGTCAAGAGTACATGCAGAAGGCAGCCAATCAATAATTCTCTATCATCATTGATGTTTCTAGCTCTCTTTCCCTCTCCCTTCTGCTCTGAAATCAGTAATAAAAAAGAGTACTTTTAAGACCATAAGAAAAATCTTTTGCTATTCATGGTAATAAATAAATGTCAGTGTCTACTCAACTGAGCCTAAAGACTATCCCCAACAATAAACTGATGTGTAATTGACATGGATGAAACAGCTAGTTATTCTGCTGTGACCCTTGTATTTTTCAAAATACTTGTTCAGTTTTTAGTTCTTTATTATATTTCAGTGGGCACACAATCTTGCAACAATGGGAGAGGACAGTGGGGAGGGGGAGGTGAGGGTGGAGGGTGGGATGGGTACAAGGTGGAGGGGAGCTATAGGGGGATAAAAACGGGGGAACAATGTAATTAATAAACTGAACAATAAAGATAAACGGGCTTTTTAAAAGAAAAAAAAAGGAAACACATTAAACACATCTTTATAAAACTACAAATAATATCCTAAATAAAATCTCTGTTACTAAATAAAAACTAATAAATAAAATATTTTATTATTTTTGAGAACTTAATTATCCTATACTTGTATTTAGCAGGATATTTGATTAGACATTCTAAGAGTCCCTTTCTTTTTTAAAATTTCTTTATTGATTAAGGCATTACATATGTGTCCTTACCCCTCATTATCTCCCCATACCCTCACCCCCTGTTGTTTGTGTCCATTGATTAGACTTATATGTATTCATACAAGTCCTTTGGTTGTTCTCTACCCCTTACCCCCTTAGAAGATTTTTTATGACTGCCTGTCTTGACTCCATTTCTTCCCTCTGAGGTTTGGAGTTCTGACTGATGCTTCTCTGCCTCTGGATCTGTTTTTGTTCATCAGTTTATGTTATTCATTATATTCCATAAATAAGTGAGATCATGTGATATTTTTCTTTCACTGACTATTTTATTTCACTTATCATAATGTTCTCCAGATCCATCCATGCTGTTGCAAATGGTAGGAATTCCTTCCTTTTTACAGCAGTGTAGTATTCCATTGTGTAGTTGTACCACAGTTTTCTAATCTACTCATCTACTGATGGGCACTTAGGCTGTTTCCAAATCTTAGCTATGGTGAATTGTGGCACTATGAACATAGAGGTTCATATATCTTTTCTGATTGGTGTTTCTAGTTTCTTGGGATATATTACTAGAAATGGGATCACTGTGTCAAATGGGAGTTTCATTTTTAGTTTTTTGAGGAAACTCCATACTGTTTTCCACAATGTCTGCACCAGTCTGCATTATCACCAGCAGTGCACGAGGGTTCCTTTTTCTCTACATCCTCTCCAGCACTTGTCATTTGTTGATTTGTTGATGATAGCCATTCTGACAAGTGTGAGATGGTACCACATTGTCTTTTTCATTTGCATCTCTTGGATAATTAGTGACTTTGAGCATGTTTTCATGTGTCTCTTGGACTTTCTTCTGTCTTCTTTCAAAACGTGTCTATTTAGGTCCATTGCCCATTTTTTGATTGGGTTGTTTATCTTCCTTTTGTTATGTTGTATGAGTTCCCTGTAAATGTTGGAGATTAAACCCTTATCTGAAATATCATTGGCAAATATGTTCTCCCATGCAATGGGCTTTCTTGTTTTGTTGATGGTTTCTTTTGCTGTGCAGAAACTTTTTATTTTCATGTCCCATTTGTTTATTTTCTCTAAAGTTTCCATTGTCTTAGGGTCAGTATCAGTGAAGACATTGCTTCAGCATATATCTGTGATTTTGCTGCCTGTGGATTCCTCCAGTATTTTTTGGTTTCCTGTCATATGTTTAAGTAATTTATCCATTTTGAGTTTATTTTCGTGTATGGTGTAAGTTGGTGGTCTAGTTTCATTTTTTTTGCATGTATCTGTCCAATTTTCCCAACATCATTTATTGAGGAGACTGTCTTGACTTCGTTGTACGTGCATGCTTCCTTTGTCAAATATGAATTGGGCATAGTGGTTTGGATTCATTTCTGGGTTCTCTGTTCTATTCCATTTATCTATTTGTCTCTTCTTGTGCCAGTTATAGCCTGTTTTGAGAACAGTGGCTTTGTAGTATAGCTTAATATCTGATATTGAGATTCCACCTACTTTATTCCTTCTCGTGATTGCTGCAGCTGTTTGGGGTCCTTTTTTTTTTTTTTTTTTTTTTTTTTTTTTTTTTAGCTGAAGGATCTACTTCGCCTGGTGAAGCACTGGTACAAGCAGGTCAGCATGGCACGGTGAAGCCAGCACTTCCCGAGTCCCCGTGCGCCCACACTCCGCCAGGACAGGGCCCAGCCTCCTTCACCCTGGGGACCTCTGTGGAGGAACCCCCTCAGTAACCCCATGGAGTCGGGTTGGGTGTAGAGCACCTACTACCATCAAAGCTGCTGCCTGGGGTTTCCTGGGCCCCTGCTCCGCCACCCTAAGCATTCTGCAGGTGCCAGGGGCCTGCATGCCTCCACGGTGCCAGCCCAGCTTTCCTGCTGCTCTGAGCCCCTAACTAACACACGGATGCCACCTCCTGGAGGCAGGTGGAAGCTACAGGTGGTCCCAGGGGCTGCATTTCTACTGGTTAGCCTGCCTTCAGCTTTTTTTTTTATTCTTTTTTTTTTTATTGTTCAGTTTATTAATTACATTGTTTCCCCTTTTTTTGTCCCCCTATATCTTCCCTCCCCCCTGTACCTATCCCACCCTCCGCCCTCACCTCCCCCTCCCCAATGTCCTCTCCCATTGTTGCAAGATTTTTGTCCAATCTCTTGCTGCACGTCCCAGAACCCTTTTCTCCCCAAGAATTGTCAGTCCATTCCCTCTCTATGTCCATGTTTCTGTTATATTCACCAGTTTATCTTGTTCATCAGCCTATCAGTTCACTTGATTTTTATGATCATTTGTTGATAGATGTGTATTTGTTGTTCATAATTTATATTTTTACCTTTTTCTTCTTCCTCTTCTTAAAGAATATCTTTCAGCATTTCATATAATACTGGTTTGGTGGTGATGAACTCCTTTAGCTTTTTCTTATCTGCGAAGCACTTTATCTGATCCTCGATTCTGAATGATAGCTTTGCTGGATAGAGTAATCTTGGTTGTAGATTCTTGCTCTTCATTATTTTGAATATTTTTTGCCACTCGCGTCTGGCCTGCATCGTTTCTGTTGAGAAATCCGCTGACAATCGTATGGGTGCTCCCCTGTAGGTAACCAACTGTTTTTCTCTTGCTGCTTTTAATATTCTCTCTTTATCTTTTGCTCTTGGCATTTTAATTATGATATGTCTTGGTGTGGTCCTCTTTAGATTCCTATATTTTGGGGTTCTGTGTACTTCTTGGGCTTTTAAGTCAGTTTCTTTCACCAGGTGGGGAAAGTTTTCAGTCACTATTTCTTCAAGTAGGTTTTCATTAACTTGCTCTCTCTCTTTTTCTGGCACCCCAATAATTCGGATGTTGGCATGCTTGAGGTTGTCCCAGAGGCCCCTTACGCTATCTTCAATTATCTGAATTCTTTTTGTTTCTTGCTTTTCCAGCTGAGTGGATTTTGGTTCTTTGTAATTCAAATCTTTGACTTGGTTCTTGTGGCCCTCTGGACTGCTTTTAGGACTTTGTGTAATATTTTTTATTTCAGTCTGTGTATGCTTGATTTCTAGTTGGTCCTTTTTTTTATCTGTGAGGGTCTGGTTTGTATCCTCAGAGGTCTTGTACATTTCCCTGAGGGTCTCATTCATTTGCTTGTAAGTCTCATTCATCTCCTTGTAATTCTCATTCATTTGCTGGTTGGTCTTGTTTATTTCCTGGTAATTCTCATTAATTTGATCGGCCTTTTGTAGGAGCCTCTTGAAAAGCCTTATAACCGTGGTTTTGAACTCAATGTCTTGTCGTCTTTTCTCCTCCATTTCTTTCACACCTGATTTCTTTCCATATCTATGCATGGTGGTTGCTTTATGTGGTGGATATCCTCAAAGGGGCAGTGGCTCAGTCTCCCCGGTTACCTGAGGTGGGTACTCTTACTGCAATCCTTTATGGGTTGTATTCAGTGTTTTTGAATTTAAACCCAGGTTTTTGTTGTTAGCCCTAGGAGGGTTTGACCTCCAGGCCAATTGGCTGTGAAGGGAGACTGAGTTCAGATTGGATGGGCGGAGTCTCTGGGCTGCGCGCAGCGGCAGTGGTGGCGGCAGCTGGGTCCTATGCGGTGCTCGCGCGAGCGGGTCTCTGTTGGATGGGGATGGCTGCAGACTCCTCCAAGAAAAAGCCGCTAGTCTCTTCCCCTTGCCAGACAACTCTGCCTTTCCCCAAATGTGCATGCACACCAAAAGTCCAGCCCAGGGCTGTAAAATAAATGGTTTCCGGAACCAAGTTTCCAGGGGGCAAGTCGCGGGTTTGCGCACCGCGGCCCGCTTCCAGGGTGCGTCCCCCGGACCTCGGACTGCGCCCAGTTCCGGGTAATCTGTGCAGGAGGACCTCTCCTACCCTGGATCTCGGACCTCGCCCGGCTCGGGAAATCTGGGCAGTGAGACGCCTCCGCCCTTCCTCGTGGGCGAAATCCGGCTGGTCCCTGCTCCAGCCCCAGCCCGCGCGCGACCAGAGCGGCTCCTAACCTTTTTCGTCTGAAAGATTGCACTCCCGCCGGTCCTGAGTCTGTGTCCCACCTTTGCTCCTATTAGTGGAGTTTACATTCAGCCAGCTTTCTGGCGATTCTGGGTGCTTGTCTGTTCTGCTGTTATGTTGTAGTTCTTAAATAGTTGCGCGGGGCAGAACAATAGGTGTTTGCTTATGCCGCCATCTTGGTGTTCCCCCTGGGGTTCTTTTTTTATTCCAGATGAATTTTTGGAAAGTTCATTCTATGTCTATGAAATATGCTGTTGGTGTTTTAATGGGAAGTGCTTTGAATCTATTGAGTGCTTTGGGTAGTATGGGCATTTTGGTGATGTTGATTATACCAATCCATTAACATGGTATCTTCTTCCATCTGTTTATGTCTTCCTCTATCTCTTTTTTCAGTGTCCTGTAGTTTTCCACATAAAGGTCTTTTACCTCCTTAGTTAAGTTTATTCCTAGGTGTCTTAATTTTTTTTGGCGTGATGGTAAATGGGATTGCTTTTTCAGTCTCTCATTCTGTAAGTTCATTATTAGTGTATATAAATGCCATAGATTTCTTGGTGTTAACTTTGTACCCTGCTATTTTGCTGAATTCATTTATTAAGTCTAATAATTTTGATGGGCTCTTTATGGTTTCCTATGTACAGTATCATGTCATCTGTGAATAAGGAGAGTTTTACTTCTTGTTTTCCAATATGGATGCCTTTTATTTCTTCTTGTTGTTTGATTGCAATGTCTAGTACTTCCAACGTAATGTCAAACAGGAGTGGTGAGAGTTGGCATCCCTGTCTTGTTTCTGTTCTTAGGAGAAATGGTTTTAGTTTTTGCCCATTCAGTATGATGTTGGCTCTGGCTTTGTTATATATAGCTTTTATTATGTTGAGGTATGACCCTTCTATTCCCACCTTGCTGAGGGTTTATCAAGAAATGTTGTTGGATTTTGTCTAATGCTTTTTCTATTTCAATTGATATGACTATGTGATTTTTACCTCTCATTTTTTATGAAATGTATCAGATTTATTGATATGCATATATTGTACCATTCTTGTATTCCCGGGACAAATCCTACTTGTTCATGGTGTATGATCTTTCTGATGTACTGCTGGATATGATTTGCTAGAATTTTGTTGAGGATTTTGGCATGTAAGTTCATGAGGGATATTGGCCTCTAATTCTCTTTCATTGTGTTGTCTTTATCTGGTTTTGGTATGAGGGTGACGCTGGCTTCATAGAAGGAGTTTGGAAGTGTTCCTTCCTCTTGAATTTTTTTGAAATAGTCTGTGGAGGATATGTTTTATTTATTCCTTGAATGTTTGGTATAACTCACCTGTGAAGCCATTTGGCCCTGGGCTTTTGTTTCCTGGAAGCTTTTTTGATGACTGCTTCAATTTCTTCCATAGTTATCAACCTTTTGAGATTTTGAGAATCTTCGAGATTGAGTTTTAGAAGGTTGTATTTCTCTAGGAATATGTCTATTTCCTCCAGGTTGTCTAGTTTGTTAGAATAGAGTTGTCCATAGTATTTTTTAACAATCCTTTGTATATCTGTGAGGTCTGTTGTTATTTCACCTCTTTCATTTCTGATTTTGTTTATTTGAGTCCTCTCTCTTTGCTTCTTGGTGAGCCTGGCTTGAGGTTCATAAATCTTATTTATCCACTCAAAGAATCAAGTCTTGGTTTTATTTATCTTTTGCATTTTTTTTTGTCTCTATGTCATTTATTCTCTGATCTTTATTATTTCCTTCCTTCTGGTCACTCTGAGCTTTTATTGTTGCTCTCTTTCTAGTTCTTTAAGTTAATGAGTTAGATGATTTACTATCCTTTTTTCTTCTTTTATGAGGGAGGTCTATAGACCTATAAATTTCCCTCTCAGGACTGCTTTAATTGTGTCCCATAGATTTTGAATTGTTGTGTTTTTATTGTCATTAGTTTCCAGGATGTTTTTAATGCCACCTTTGGTCTCTTTGGTAACCCAATCATTCTTTAATAGCATGCTATTAAGCTTCCAAATGTTTGAGTGTTTTGGATTTTTTTATTGTAGTTTATTTCTAATATTATGCCATTGTGGTCTGAGAAAATGCTTGACATGATGTAAATCTTGTTGAATTTGGGGAGACTTCGCTTGTGACCCAATATGTAGTCTATTTTTGAAAACATCCCTTGTGCACTTGAGAAGAATGTGTATTTTGTGGCTTTTGGATGACATGTTCTAAAAATGTCAATTAGGTCCATCTGATCTAATGAGTCATTTAGGATCGTTGTTTCTTTGCTGACTTTTCATCTAGAGGATTTATCCAGTGATGTCAATGTTGTATCCTTTCATTGTGTTGTTGTCAATCTCTCCCTTGACATCTTCCAGGAGTTCTTTTACGTATTTGTGTGCTCCTGCATTGGGTCATATATGTTTACCAAGGTTATATCCTCTTGTTGTATATATCCCTATGATATTATGATGTGGCCTTCCTGATCTCTTGTTATGGACTGCACTTTAAGGTCAATTTTGTCAGATATAAGTATCGCTACCCCCAAAATTTTTTTTAATTTTCATTTCACTTCAATATATTTTTTCATCCCTTCACTTTTAGTCTGTGTGAGTCCTTTGTTCTGAGGTGGGTCTCTTGTAGTCAGCATATATATGGGTCATGTTTTGTAATCTATTCAGCCACTCAATGTTTTTGATTAAAGCATTTAGTCCATTTACCTTTAAAGTTATTACTGAAAGGTACTCATTTTTAGCGATTTTTTTGTGCCTATGTTCCTTATTACCTTTCTATTTCTTCCTTTTATACCATTACCTTTAGGATTTCTTGCATTATTGGCTTGGTAGTGATAAACTCTATTAGACTTTTTTTTTCTATGTGAAGCTCCTTATTTCCCCTTCAATTTTGAATGATAGCCTTGCTGGCCTGATGTGTTTCTATTGAGAAATAATTTGATAATCTAATTGGAAATCCCTTGTACATAACTTTCTATCTCTTGAAGCCTTTAATATTATCTCTTTGTCCGGAACATTTGCCTTCATAATTATGATGTGTCTTGGTGTAGGTCTATTCAGATTAATCTTGTTTGGGACTCTCTGTGCTCGTGTGAATTTTTTCTTCCCCACATTAGGGAAGTTTTCTGACATTATTTCTTCGAATAGGTTTTCTAACCCTTGTTCCTCTTCCTGTTTTTCTGGCACCCTTATTATTCGTATGTTGCTTTCTTTTCATGTTGTCCCACCACTCCCTTAGGCTCTCCTCCTGTCTTAATTATTTTCTCCAATTGCAATTCAGTTCATGTGTGTTTTGCTTCCCTGTCTTCTAATTTGATAATTCTGTCCTTCACTTCTCCTAGTCTACTGTTGAAACTGTCCATGGTGGGTATTTTTCTTTGTTGATTTTTTATTTTTGCAGTATAAATTATTTTTAATAGTAGTACATATGTTTTCCTTTTGTCCCACATTTTCCTCCCCTCAGCCTCCCCTACACCCCAGCACATGTGCCCACCTGCCCCCCTACCTGCCCCAGTGTCTTTCACTCATTGGTTATGCTCATATGCATGCATACAAGTCCTTTGGTTGATCTCCCCCAGCATCTGCCTAACATCCACCCTAGCCTTCCCCCTGTAGCTTGATATCCTGTTAAATGCCTCCCTGTCTCTATATCAATCATTCCCCCCTGTTTCTTTTCTTCAAAAATATCTTGCCTCTGCATACTGGAAATAAATGTATAAGAACAAAAAATGTTTGAGTGTCAGTTTCAATGTCCAACTGTTCTGAGAGCCAGTTTCAATGTCATATAGTTCTTCATGTGTACATGTGAGCAATGGTATCCAGAAGGTGGGCACATCGTGGCAATGCAAGATCCATCCTCTCTGCTTTGGTCCTGGGCTGCTTGCAGCCATGCACAGCTGCTGACTGCTAGCATGGCAAGGTGTTGTCAGCGTCCCCCATCTCTGGACCTTCCTCGTGGCTGGAACAGATGCATCAGTTACTCACTGTCGCAGGAACCCACATGGTCTTGGAGTTGTTTTCTGAAAACAAACAAACACATTCTCGACCGAAAGTTAACAAAGGGAATCTCTCTGCAAAATAGACTTGGGATTCTTTTTATTTTTGCCTAAATGATTTTCCTTTGGCTTATTTTGACACCATGTGTGTTTTTTCATGGGTGTCCTGCAATTGTTTTTACAAATGGAATTTACTTTACTGGAGTAAGAATTTTCTACATGTATTTTACTTACAGGATATTTTTGCTTACATGATATTACCCCACTGCCCCCCCCCCAGTTTTTTATTAATGGGGGCTTTTGGAAACTTTATCTTACAGTCTTGGTCATTTTAAATTTTAATTTTTGCACACAAATATGACTGCTTTAGGTTTTTTGGATGTTAGGCAATTTTACAGTGAGATGAACTACTAAGAGATATTTTAGTTAATGTTTTAGGAAAAGCTTTTTTCCAGTACACTTAAATTTTCTTGAGTATTCACTTATTTCACTTGGCCAATTTAAATTAATCTGAAAACTTGATTACTATTTTACTATCAATTTTAATACTCAAGCAGAAATCTTAGTTTACCCAGTAAATACTAGTGGAAAGGAATATTTGAACTTTTGAGTAGGTCCTCAGCATTCCTGCTAATAGACTAAATTTAGATATAGAGCAGCTATTGCTGGCCGAGTCTCTGTCTGCCACCTGGGTCCTGATCTGAGTTGTGCATGGGAGGCGAAGCAGCCATGGGTGTAGGAGACCTCCCTTAGGAGTGGTGAGAATTCAAGCACCTGCAAGGTTTGAGGATGAGGGTCTGTGCCTCACCTCTGTTGACCTTTTAGTTCTCTGCTATTGGCCCCTCTGAGACTGTGCCTGTCTTAGGTTGTTCCTTCCCTGAGGAAATTTACCCGTCTCTGGCTAACCAGCCATCCTCCGGGGCCAAACAGGGTGATGTGAGGTTCAGTCCTGTCTCCTTTGTAGTCTATGACCCCATGGCCTCCACGGCCAGCACCTGCCTTGGGGTCCCCTCGCCTTCTGGCAGGGTCCCAGTACTGATCACATATCTCGGGTAACCCAGGTTTCTTCTCCAGAGAGGACCCAGCTCACACCATTGGCCGAGAGACAGATCCATGGTGCCAGCTGCCCAGAGGCTTCAGCCACAGCTGGAACTGAAAGATCAGGCATCAGCTGTGTGTATTTGGATAGTAAGAAGAGGGTCCCTCTTGGCAAAAGGGCAAGAGGGGCCAATAAAGAATGCTCGGATGCCTTCCCAGTGCCTTACTTCCTTCTGAAAGGGATTAATTCATTTCCTATCCTTTTTTAAAATGCTGCCAAAATTTCAAAGAATTAGTTTGTAAGTTTATTTGGAATAACTGTATAATATGCTGTTGTCAAATATCAAATATTATAATGACATTGTAGAATAATATCATGTAAGGGTATTATGGTGTCACAGGAGGTTAAGGAGGGCCGTAGGAGATGACAAGCTCTAGGCCATGCCAAATCAATCTCAAACTAGATGCCAATTTTTTTAATAGCTGTATATAAACTTTGTCATGGATGTAAGAACATAAATTACTTACCTTAGTTCAAGAGTTCAAATATATTGACTTTATCCGTTACTCCCACCACCTGCCACTTACCCTGAAGTTTGACATTCTGATGGACATTTCTCAGTCTCTAGATCCATTCTTGTTCATCAGTCTATGTCATTCAGTATATTCCTCAAATGAGTGAGATCATGAGATATTTGTCTTTCTCTGCCTGGCTAATTTTAGTTAGCATAATGCTCTCCACATCCATCCATGTTGTTACAAATGGTAGGAGCTCCTTCTTTTTTAACGCAGCGTAGTATTCCATTGTGTAAATGTACCATAGTTTTTTAATGCACTCATCTGCTGATGGGCACTTCGGCTGTTTCCAAATCTTAGCTATGGTAAATTGTCACATCTATCAACAAATGAATCTAAAAATCAAGTGAATTAATAAGCTGATGAACAGGATAAACTGGTGAATGTAACAGAATCACGGACATAGAGAGGGAATGGACTGACAACTCTTGGGGAGAAAGGGGGTGTGGGAAGTACAAAAGAGACTGGACAAAAATCATGCAACTATGGGAGAGGACAGTGGAGGGGGGTGAGGGCGGAGGGTGGGATGGGTACCAGGTGGAGGGGAACTATAGGGGGGAAAAAAGGGGAACAATGTAATTAATATACTGAACAATAAAGATAAAAAAGACACATCATAAATTCAATGGCAAATATCAATGGCAAAGAGAGAATCTTAAAGGCAGCAAGAGAGAAACAGAGAGTTACCATCATATTATCAATTGATTTCTCAAAAGAAACTCATCAGGCTAGAATGGATTGGAAGGAGGTATATAAAGTTTTGCAAAGCAAAGAACTGAATCCAAGAATACTCTATCCAGCAAGACTATCAATCAAAATTGAAGGGGAAATCAGGAGCTTCACAGACAAAAAGAGGCTAAGGAGGTTTATCACCACCAAACCAGAAATGCAAGAAATGCTAAATTGAATACTGTAAAAAGAAGAAATAAACAGGTAAGAAGAAACACGGACACAAAAATAGATATGACTACAAACAAATACCTTTCAGTAATAACTTTAAACGTAAACGGACTAAATGCCCCAATCAAAAGACACCGTGTAGCTGAATGGATGAAAAAAAAAAACACAACCCATATATATGCTGTCTACAAGAGACTCACCTCAGAGTAAGAGAATCACACAGATTGAAAAGTGAAGCGATGGAAAAATATTTTTTACGCAAATGGAAATGAAAAGAAAGCTGGGGTAGCAATACTTATATCTGACAAAATAGACCTTAAAGTAAATGCCATAACAAGAGATAAGGAAGGCCACTTTATAATACTAAAGGGATTGATACAACAAGAGGATATAACCCTGATAAACATATATGCACCCAATGTAAGAGCACCCAAATACATAACAAAATTCTTAGAAGATATCAAGGGAGAGATCGACAACAATACAATCATCATAGGAGACTTTAATACACCACTGACATCACTGGATAAATCCTCTATACAAAAAATCAGCAAAGACACACTAAATGATTCACTAGAATAGATGGACTTAACTGTCATCTTCAGAACATTTCACCCAAAAGCCACGCAATATACTTCTTCTCAAGTGCACATGGGACATATTCAAAAATAGACCACATATTGGGTCACAAGCAAAGTCTGCCAAAACGCCAAAATTCAAGAAGATTGAAATCATATCAAGCATCTTCTCAGACCACAATGCTATAAAATTAGAAATAAATTACAATAAAAACAATCCAAAAATCTCAAACACTTGGAAACTGAATAGCACGCTATTAAACAATGATTGGGTTATCAATGAGATCAAAGAAGAAATTAAAAGCATCCTGGAAAGTAATGACAACAAAAACACAACAATCCAAAATCTATGGAAAATAATGAGAGCAGTCTTAAGAGGGAAATTTGTAGCTCTACAAGCCTACCTCAAAAAATCATGAAAAAAAAATGGTAGTAAATAAACTAACTCTACAGCTCAAAGAATTAGAAAGAGAGCAACAAGAAAAGCTCAGCGTGAGCAGAAGGAAGAAGATAATAAAGATCAGAGCATAAATAAATGATATAGAGACCAAACAAAACAATACAAAATATCAATGAAACCAAGAGCTGGTTCTTTGAAAGGATAAACAAAATTGATGAACCTCTAACCAGGCTCACCACGAAGAAAAGAGAGAGGAATCAAATAAACAAAATCAGAAATGAGAGAGGCAAAATAACAACAGACACCAAAGAAATACAAAGGATTGTTTAAAAATACTATGAACAACTCTACTCAAACAAACTAGACAACCTATAAGAAATGGACATATTCCTAGAAAAATACTAAATTCCAAAACTCGCTAGGGAAGATTCTAAAAATCTCAATAGGCCGATAACTGTGGAAGGAATTGAAGCAGTCATCAAAAAGCTCCCAGTAAACAAAAGCCCGGGTCCAGATGGCTTCACTGGGGAGTTTTACCAAACATTCAAGGAAGAACTAAGAATTATCCTCCTATGACTATTCCAAAAAATTCAAGAGGAAGGAACACTCCCTGGCTCATTCTATAAAGCCAGCATTACCCTAACACTAAAACCAGATAAAGACAACACAATGAAGTAGAATTATAGGCCAATATCCCTCATGAACATAGATGCTAAAATTCTCAACAAAATATTGGCCAATCGGATTCAGCAGTATATTACAAAGATCATACACCATGATCAAGTGGGCTTCATCCCAGGGATGCAAGGATGGTACAACATTCGCAAATCAATAAATGTAATACATTACATAAACAAATTGAAAGATAAAAATCATATGATCATATCAATAGATGCTGAAAAAACATTTGACAAACACCCCTTGTTGATCAAAATGCTCAACAAGGTTGGAATAGAAGGATCATACTTCAACATAATAAAAGCTATATATGAAAAAGCCTCAGCCAACATCATACTCAATGGACAAAAACTGAAACCATTTCCCCTAACAACAGGAACAAGACAGGGATGCTCACTCTCACCATTCCTGTTCAACATAGTACTGGAAGTACTAGCCATTGCGATCATACAGGAAGAAGAAATAAAAGGCATTCAAATTGCAAAAGAAGAAGTAAAACTGTCCTTATTTGCAGATGACATGATATTGTACATAGAAAACCCTAAAGACTCCATCAAAAAATAATAGACTTAATAAATGAATTCGGCAATGTAGCAAGATACAAAATTAATACCATGAAATCTATGGCATTCTTTTACACTAATAGTGAACTTATAGAAAGAGAAACCAAAAAAGAAATCCCGTTTACCATTGCACAAAAAAGTTAAGATACCTAGGAATAAACTTAACTAAAGAGGTAAAAGACCTGTATATGAAAAACTACAGGACAACAAAAAAAGAGATAGAGGAAGCCATAGATGGAAGAACATACCGTGATCATGAATTCATAGAATCAACATCATCAAAATGTCCATACCACCCAAAGCAATCTACAGATTCAATGCAATCCCCATTAAAATACCAATGGCATATTTCACTTACCTACAACGAATATTGCAAAAATTCATCTGAAACAAAAAAAGACCCCGAATAGCTGCAGCAATCCTGAGAAAGAAGAACAAAGTAGGTGGGATCTCAAGACCAGATTTCAAGCTGTATTACAAAGTCACTGTCCCCAAAACAGCCTGGTACTGGTACAAGAACAGACACATAGATCAATGGAATAGAATAGAAAACCCAGAATTTGACCCAAACCACTATGTCCAGTTAATATATAACAAAGGAGGCATGAACATAAAATGGAGTCAAGATAATTTATTCAACAAATGGTGTTGGGAAAATTGGACAGATACATGCAAAAAAAAATGAAACTAGACCATCAACTTACACCATACACAAAAATAGACTCAAAATGGATCAAAGACTTAAAACATAAGAAGGAAAACCATAAAAATACTAGAGAAATCTACAGGCAGAAAAATCTGAGACATATACAGCAGGAACTTCTTCAATGATACGGCTCCTAGAGCAATGGAAACCAAAGAGAAAATAAACAAATGGGACCACATCAAAATAAAAAGCTTTTGCACAGCAAAAGAAACCATCAACAAAACAAGAAATCCCACTGCATGGTAGAACATATTTTCCAATGTCACCACAGACAAGGGTTTAATCTCCAACATTTACAGGGAACTGATATAACTTAACAAAAGGAAGATAAACAATCCAATAAAAAATGGGCAATAGACCTTAATAGACACTTTTTGAAGGATGAAAGAAGGAAGACTAAGAGACATATGGAAACATGCTCAAAGTCACTAATTATCTGAGAAATGCAAATCAAAACAACAATGAGGTATCATCTCACTCCTGTGAGAACAGCAATAATCAATAAATCACTGAGAGAAAAGTGTTGGCGAGGATGCCGAGAAAAGGAACACTTTTGCACTGCTGGTGGGGATGCAGACTGGTGCAGCCACTGCAGAGAACAGTATGGAGTTTCCTCAAAAAACTAAAGATGGAATTCCCAATTGACTCAGTGATCCCATTTTTAAGAATATATCCCAAGAAGCTAGAAGTATAAATCAGAAAGGACTCATGCACCCCTATGTTCATTGCAGCACAATTCACCATAGCTAAGATTTGGAAACAGCCTAAGTGCCCATCAGCAGATGATTGGATTAAAAAACTGTGATACATCTACACAATGGAATACTAGACTGCAGTAAAAAATAAGGAGTTATTACCATTTGCAACAGCATGGATGGAACTGGAAAGCATTATGCTAAGTGAAATAAGCCAGTCAGAGAAAGACAAATGCCACATGATCTCACTCATTTATGGAATATAATGAACAACATAAACTGATGAACAGGGACAGACCAAGAGGCCGAGAGGCATTGACCAGAATGTTGGTCCTCAGGGGAAAGTATGGGAGGGAGGGTGGAGGGAGGAGAAATCAACCGAAGGACTTGGATGCATGAATAAAGGCCTAACCAATGGACATGAACACCAGGGGGGTGAGGGCATGAGTGGGGGGAGGGTAGGGGAGGTTAATAGAGGGATAATGACACATATGTAATATCTTAATCAATAAAGAAATTGTGAAAAAAAGAAAAAATAAAATATTACATATGTCTCCTTTTTCCCCCATTGACCTCTCCTCAGCCACTCCCACCACCCAGCATATGCCCTCACCCCCTCTAGTATCTGTGTCCATTCCTTATGCTCATATGCATGCATACATGTCCTTTGGTTGATCTCTTACACACACCCCATCCTCTGCTGCCTTCCCTCTGAGTTTTCACGGTCTGTTAAATTCTCCTCTGTCTCTGGATCTATTTTGTTCATCAGATTATGTTGTTCATTATATTCCAAAAATGAGTGAGATCATGTGATATTTATCTTTCTCCGACTGGCTACTTTCACTTAGCATAATGCTCTCCATGTCCCTTCATGCTGTTGTGAATGGTAAGAGTTATTTCTTTTTTACAGCAGCATGGTATTCCATTGTGTAGATGAACCACAGTTTTCTAATCCACTTATCTGCTGATGGGCTCTTAGGCTGTTTCCAAATCTTAGCTATTGTAAATTCTGCTGCTTAAACATAAGGGTGCATATATCCTTTCTGACTGGTGTTTCTGATGTTTTTTTTTTAAATACATTCCTGGAAGTGGGAATACTGGGTCAAATGAAAGTTTCCTTTTTTTAATTTTCTGAGGAAACTCTACACTGTTCTCCACAGTGGCTGCAGCAGTCTGCATTCTCACCAGCAGTGCAGAAGGGTTCCTTTTTCTCCACATCCTTGCTAGCACTTGTCATTTGTTGATTTGTTGATGATAGTCATTCTGACAGGTGTAAGATGGTACCTCATTGTCCTTTTGATTTGCATATCTCAGATGATTAGTGACTTTGAGAATATTTTCATGCCTCTTTGGCCTCTGTATGTCTAACTTCAAAAGTGTCTATTTAGGTCCTTTGACCATTTTTCATTGGATGTATACCTTCCTTTTGTTAAGTTGTATGAGTTCCCTATCGATTTTGGATATTAGACCATTATTGGCTATATCATTGGCAAATATGTTCTCCCATGCAGTGGGCTTTCTTGTTGTTTTCCTGATGGTTTCTTCTTTGTTTTTTTTCTTTCTTTCTTTCTTTCTTTCTTTCTTTCTTTCTTTCTTTCTTTCTTTCTTTCTTTCTTTATTTTGCTGTGCAGAAGCTTTTTGTTTTGATGTAGTGTCATTTGTTTATTTTCTCCTTAGTTTCTATTGCTCTAGGAGCTGTGTTAGTAGACATATTGCTAGGGTATATGTCTGATATTTTGCTGCCTGTGGATTCTTCTAAGATTTTTTATGGATTCTTTTCTTATATTTGTCTTTTATTCATTTTGAGTTTATTTTTGTGTATGGTGTAAGTTTGGTGGTCCAGATTCATTTTTTTGCATATATTTGTCCAATTTTAGCAACACTATTTATTGAAGATACTGTTTTAACTCTATCTTATGCTCTTGCCTCCTTTGTCAAATATTAAGTGAGCATAATGGGTTGGCTCAATTTCTGGGTTCTCTGTTCTGTTCCATTGGTCTATATTTCTGCTCTTATGCAAGTGCCAGGCAGTTTTAAGAACAGTGACTTTGTAATATAGCTTGATATCTGGTATTGTGATCCCTCCAACTACTTCTTTCTTAGGATTGTTGTGGCTATTCATGGTCTTTTTATTACTATTACATATGAATTTTTGGAGAGTTTGTTATAGGTTTATAAAATATGCCATTGGAATTTTAATGCGTATTGCATTGAATCTATAGATTTTTTTTTGTACTGTAGACATTTTAATGATGTTGATTCTACCAATCCATGACCATGGTATATTCTTCCATTTGTTTATGTCTTCCTCTAACACTTTTTTTCAACATCCTGTGATTTTTCAAGTAAGGTCTTTTACCTCCTTAGTTAAGTTTATTTCTTAGGTATCTTAAATTTTTTGTTGCAATGGTAAATGGGTTTTTTTGTTTGTTTCTCTTTCTGTGAGTTCATTATTATTGTATAAAAAAGCCATAGATTTCTGGGTGTTAATTTTGTATCCTGCTATATTACCAAACACACTTATTAATTCTAATATTTTTTAAATTTATTCTTTGGTTTTCTATGTAAGTATCATGCCACCTATGAATAATGACAGTTTTGCTTCTTCTTTTCATATTGGATGCCATTACTACTTCTTCTTGTCTGATTGTTGTAGTTAGTAATTCCAGTACTATGTCGGAAAGGAGTGGTGAAAGTTGAAATCCTTGTTCCTATTCTCAGGAAAAATGCTTTTAGGTTTTTCTCATTTAGTATTATATTGGTTATAGGTTTGTCATATAAGGCTTTTATTAGTTTGATATATGACCCCTCTATTTCCACCTTGCTATGAGTTTTTATCAAGAAAGAGTGTTGGAGGAGGAGGAACCAAGATGGTGGCATAGGTAAATAAATACCTATCTTGCTGCCATACACAGCAATTTCAAAAATACAACTTAACATAAGAACAAACATCATCCAGAATCACCAGAAATCTGGCTGAGTGAAAATTCCACAAATAAAAGTGAAGATAGGACACTGTGACTCAGAGGAATAGCGGAGGACAGTGTTGAAGATACACGTGGAGAGAGGTTTGGAGCCATGCAGGCGCCAGTGGATAGGGTGGGCAGCTGAAAACCTGGCCAGTTTTCTCGAATGGGGGAGGCAAAGACATCCCACTGCTCTGATTCCCCAGCTCCGGACAAAGTCCAGGGAACCCACAATTATACGGGGTAAAAATTGGACAGTGGGGAGGCACGCTGAAAACTTGGGCGCTGCAAGGGTCTGCAAGCTTGTGGAGAGGACGAGCTTGTGCAGAGTGCGTGTGAACTTGGGAACAGCAGAGCTGCATGACCGCGCAGAGAGGACTCGTGACTTACTCTCTTCTTTGGGAAACAACCAGACTGCATTGTGTGACTGCATCAATGACCCTGGGTGAGATGTTGGGTGTGCAGACTCATTTGGGGAGAGGCTGAATTGTCCGGCAGCAGGTGGAGCTCGGCAGCAGCTCTCTATCAGAGGTGCTGGCAGCCATTGCCACCCGGCACAGAGTCCCAGGGGCCACATAGGGCAGAGCTGACGACGCTGCCTGCTTGGTCTGGTGACTCTGCCCACCCAAACTGAGCACGGCTGAACCTCATAGCCAATTGGCCTGGAGGTCAAACCCTCCTAGTGCTAACAAGAATAATCTAGTCCTAACTTCAACAAGACTGTGCAACCCATATCTACCTCAGGTAACTGGGGAGGCTGAGCCACTGTCCCTTAGAGGATATCTACCACACAAAGCTAATTGACCAACTCAGGGAAGCAGCCACCATGCAGAGACATGGAAAGAAATCAGATGTGAAAAAAATGGAGGGAAAAAAAAAACTGACTGGACATAGAATTCAAAACCATGGTTATAAGGTTTTTCAAGAGGCTCCTAGAAAAGGCCAAGACCTACTAGGAAATGAACAAGACCTAGGAGAAAATGTATAAGACCTACAAGGAAATGAACAACACCTATGAGGATATGGACGAGACCCTCAAGGATATGAAAAAGGACCAACTGGAAATTAAGCATATACTGACTGAAATAAAAAATATTATACAAAGACCTGAAAGTACTCTAGAGCACCCCAAGAACCAAGTTAAAGATTTTAAATGCAAAGGGGTAAAATTCACTCAGCTGGAAAAGCAAGAAACCAAAAGAATCCAAAAAATTGAAGATAGTGTAAGGGGCCTCTGGGACAACCTCAGGCATACACACATCTGAATTATAGGGGTGCCAGAAAAAGAGAGAGAGCAAGACAATAAAAACCTATTTGAAGAAATAGTGACTGAAAACTTCCCATACCTGGTGAAAGAAATTGACTTAGGAGTCCAAGAAGCACACCAAACCCCAATATATAAGAACCCTAAGAGGACCACACCAAGGCACATCATAATTAAAATGCCAAGAGCAAAAGACAGAGAATATTAAAAGCAGCAAGAGAAAAACAGTTAGTTACCTATAAGGGAGCACCCATATGATTGTCAGTGGATTTCTCAACAGAAACTATGCAGGCCACATGCAAATGGCAAGAAATATTCAAAGTGATGAATAGCACGAATCTACAATCAAGATTACTCTACCCAGCAAAGCTATCATTCAGAATTGAAGGTCAGATAAAGTGCCTCGCAGCTAAGAAAAAGCTAAAGGAATTCATCACCACCAAACCAATATTATATGAAATGCTGAAAGATATTCTTTAAGAAGAGGAAGAAGAAAAAGGTAAAAATAAAAATTATAACAACAAATACACATCAACAAATGAGTATAAAAATCAAGTGAATTCAAAAATAAGATGAACAGGAGAAACTGGTGAATATAATAGAATCATGGGCATGGAGAGGTAATGGACTGACAATTCTTGGGGAGAAAAGGGGTGTGGGAGGTGCAGCAAGAGACTGGACAAAAATCATGCACGTATGGGAGAGGACAGTGTAGGGGGTGATGACAGAGTTTGGGATGGGTACCGGGTGGTGGGGAACTATAGAGGGAAAAGAAAAGGGGGAACAGTGTAATTAATAAACTGAACAATAAAGATTGAAATATTAAAAATAAAAAAGAAAGAATGTTGGAGCCCTGGCCAGTTTGGCTCAGTGGTAGAGCATCGGCCTGTGGACCAATGAGTCGTAGGTTCAATTCCAGCCAACGGCATGTTCCTTGTTTGTGGGTACATCCCCAGTAGGAGGTATGCAGGAGGCAGGTGATCCATGTTTCTCTTTCATCAATATTTCTAGCTCTCTATCCCTCTCTCTTTCTCTCTGTAAAAAATCAATGAAATATATTTTTTTAAAAGAAAATGATGGATTTTGTCAAATGCTTTTTCTGCATCTATTGATCTGATTATATGACTTTTTTCTCTCTCAATTTGTTTATGTGATATATCTCATTTATTGATTTGCAGATATTGTACCAGTCTTGCATCCTTGGAATAAAACCAACTTGGTCATGGTGTATTATCTTTCTAATATAATGCTGGATTCAATTTGTTAGCATTTTTTTGAGGATTTTAGAATCTATATTTATCATGGATTTTGGCCTATAATTCTATTTTTGTAGTGTTTTTAGCTGGTTTTGGCTTTAGGGTAATGCTGGATTCATAGAAAATTCTTGGAAGTGTGCATTGCTCTAGAATTTTTTAGAATAGTCTGAGAAGGGTAAAGTCTTAGTTCTTCTTTGAATGTTTAGTTCTTCTTTGAATGAAAACTCCCCTGTGAAACCTTCCAGCCCAGTGCTTTTGTTTGCTGGACATTTGTTAATTACTGCTTCAATTTCATCAGTAGTTATTGGCCTACTGAGACTTTTTAAGTCTTCTAGATTGAGTCTTGGAAGATCATATTTTTCTAGGAACATGTTACTTTCTTCTAGGTTGTCCAGTTTGCTGAAATAGAGTTGCTCATAGTATTTTTTGAAATCCTTTGTATTTCTGTGGGATTGGTTGTTATTTCACCTATTTCATTTCTGATTTTATTTGGGTCCTCTCTCTTTGCTTCTTGGTGAGCCTGGCTAGAGGTTCAGCAATCTTTTATATCCTTTCAAAAAGCCAGCCCTTGGTTTTATTGATCTTTTGTATTTCTTTTGTCTTTATGTCATTTATTTCTATTCTGATCTCCATTATTCCCTTCCTTCTGCTTATGATGGGCTTTTCTTAATGCTTTCCTTCTAATTCGTTATGTTGTGGAGTTAGGTAATTTAATACTAGCTTTTCTTGTATTTGTTTGTTTGTTTGTTTGTTTGTTTATTTATTTTGAGATAGGTCTGTAATGCTATGAACTTTCCTCTCAGGACTGCTTTCACTCTGTCTCATAGATTTTGTTTTATTGTATTTTTGTTGTTATTTGTTTCTAGGATGTTTTTTTTATTTCTTCTTTGATCTCTTTGGTAACCTAATCATTGTTTAATACATATTATGTAGCCTTCAAGTGTTTGATTTTTTATTGTAGTTGATTTCTAATATGCTATTTTGATCTGAGATGATGCTTGATATGGTTTCAATATTCTTGAATTTGGAGAGACTTTGCCTGTGTCACAATATGTGGTATATTTTTGAGAATGTCCCATGTACACTTGAGAAGAATATATATTCCATAGCTTTGAGGTGAAATGATCTGAAGAAATCAGTTAAGTCTATCTTATCAAGTTAGTCATTTAGGATTGCTGTTTCTTTGTTGATTTTTTTGTCTAGAGGATTTATCCAGTGATGTCAATGGGGTATTAAAGTCCCTTATTATCATTGTGTTGCTGTCAATCTCTCCCTTGATATCTTTCAGAAGTTTTTTTTTTGTTTGTTTGGTTGTTTTTCTATGTATTTGGGTGCTCCTGTATTGGGTGAATATGTGTTTACCAGAGTTATATCCTCTTGTTCTATCGATCCCTTTAATATTATGAAGTGGCCTTCCTTATCTCTTGTTATGGCCTTCACTTTGAGGTCTATTTTATCAGATATAAGTATTACTATCTGAGCTTTTTAAATTTCTTTTTGCCTGGAAAATATTTTCCATCACTTTATGTTCAGTCTGTGTGAGTCCCTTGTTCTGAGGTGGGTATCTTGTAGACAGCATATATATGGGTCATGTTTTCTTATCCATTCATCCGCTATATGTCTTTTCATTGGAGCATTTAATCAATTTACACTTAAGGTTATTATTGATATGTACTTATTTGTAACCATTTTTATTTTTATGCATCTATTCCTTCTTCCCTTTATATTTTTTCCTTTTTAAAAAAATTCTTTGTTGTTTAAATTATCACATATGTCACCCTCCAACCCCCATTCTACTTCTTCTTTTTATAATATCCCCTTTAACATAGCTTCCATTGCTTGCTTTATAGTGATAAACTCCCTTACTTAAAAACATTTTTTTTTTGTCTGTGAAGCTTCTGATTTCCCCTTCAATTTTAAATAATATCCTTTGTGGATAGTATATTCTTGTATTCAATCCCTTGTTTTGCATCATTCTGTATACTTTATTCCCTTGCCTTCTGGACTGATGTATTTCTGTTTAGAAATAATTTGATAATCTAATGGGAGATCCCTTCTAGGTAAGTCTCTGTCCCTCTCTTACAGACAGACAGCCCTTAATCGTCTCTCTTTTTCATTCACTTTTGTCATTGTATTTATGACTTGTCTTGATGTGGGCTTTTTTGGGTTCATCTTGATATGGACTCTCTTTCGTTGTATGTCTTTTTTTCCCCCAAATCAGGGAGTTTTCTGTCATTAATTCTTCAAATAGGTTTTCTAATTCTTGCTCCTCTTCTTGTCCTTCTGAAACCCCTATTTATGGATGTTACTTCATGTCATGTTGTCCTAAGGCTACCTTAGGCTCTCCTCCTGCTTTATTTTTTTTCTCCAAAGGCTGTTCAGATTGGTTGTGTTTTCTGCCCTGTATTCTAACTAGCTAATTGGTCCTGCTTCTTCTTGTATACTGATGAAAATCTTCCATTGTGTTTTTTTTTTATCGTAGCTATATCATTTTTAATTTGATCTTGATTCTTAAATAAGTTGTTGATTTTCTCATTCAGCTGTTATATGAACTCTTTGACCCTTACTCTGAATTCTTATTCTGACACTTTGCATTCCTGTTTCATTTAGTTCCTTTTCTGGAATTTCTTTCCTTTAGGGGTTGTTTCTTTCTCTTCCCATTTTTTTACTATCTCTTTCTGGCCCTGGTTTCCCTGCTTAGGGTCTGTGATATTGAAGCCCCTAGTGGTTCAATGACCTTGGACTTGCTAGTCCAGAGGCTCAGTCTACTTTGAGTTTCACACCTTTGTTGTCTCTGCTCTGAGTTGTATACCCCTCCTCTCCTGCTGCTGTTCCCTCAGTTGTACACTTGAGATTCTTGGGGTTATTGGGGGTGTTTGCACAGTTCCTTTTGTGTGACTTCCTGTGAAGGCCCAGAGCTCTCTGCCATGCAATTCACTGTGTGGCCCCAGCATCCAAGATAGGATGGCACCATAGGTCCCTCTGGCAGCTCACATGCAATGTGGTTCTGTGGCCTATGGATGGGCACACCAGGTCTTACCAGCAGCTCTAACTTGGGCCAGAGTTAGGGCATGTGCCAGGAGACAGTTCTGTCTATGCTGGGGGGTGGAGTCTGTGGTATGCTTGGCTGTACGGGCAAATAGTCTAAGTCTCACCAAGGGTTCTAGGCACCAAGGTGTGGGTTTCACAGAGTCTGCAGCTGAAGCAGCAGGCTTGGCAGGAAGGATGCACCCTGAAACTCACTGAGGTGGCCATGCGCTGAGACACATGGGGTTAGCAGCTGAAGAAGTGGGTTTGGCAGGAGAGTTGTGCACTCCTAGACTCACTAAGGAGTCCAGACACCAAGTTGTATGGTGTCTGTGGCTGAAACGATGGGCTTAGTTGAAGAGGCACACACTCCGGGGCTCACAGGAGCTTGTGAACAGGGAGGCTGGAGTCTCAGAGTCTGTGAATTGTCATATGAGGTTGCAGACCTTTGGCTGGCATGGCTGCAGGGTCCAGAAATTTGAGAATTTTGTCTGCCACTATTTACAAAACTAAGATCTGACTTCTGAATTTCACCAAGAAAGAGGTTGTTGCAATGATGAAATCGCTTTTCTGGATTCTCATTTCTGTGAGTCACATCTAAGTACCAGAGACAAAGGTGGGGGATGGGAACACTTTCAGCTTTTCCTGTAGAACTAATGTGTGTGAAAAACAGCTTCAGCTTTTGATATGTGGCAAATATGAATTTGAAAAGTTGAAGAACGATCAGGATTAGGTGCCTTCGGCTGTTTGTCCACTTTTCAGGGTGACTGCACCAAGTGGATTTTATTCTCCATCACCATGACAACTTTGAACTTAAACTGGTTTACTATGAGCTTGAGGCTCACACAAAGTGACTCTAGGAAGTTGCCTTATGCAACACATAATTTGTATTTTTTGTCCCTTGACCATAAAAATGATTTGCCACTATTACTACAGCCCACATTTCAAACATATTTTTTTCCTCTAGTAACCAAAACTTGTTTGAAAGTAAAACATGTTATATAGGGAACTATTTCCCCCTCCCCAAGTAGGAGTCATTTAAGGGGTCTTCTCCCCCTTCCTACTTGGGAGTCCATTCTGTGGGACTCTTCCCTCTCCCCACATGGAAGTCTGTACTGGTTCTTCAATAAATCTCCACCTATGCTATACCAAAAACAAACAAACAAACAAACAAAACACACACACACACACACACACACACACACACACACACACACACACAAACATGTTATTTAAGAGGATTAGTTGTTTAGCAAGAAAATACAGAAACGCATTTTCTTTAATTTAAGTAACATTTGATGCCTGTTAATGTCCTGGATTCTGCCTATCATCTGAGGGTTGGTACTTCAAAACCAAATGCAAATGAAACCCATCTCTCTTCTGCCATAGGCACGCAATGGCAGGTCTCTTTCTGACAAGTGTCATTCTGCTCTTCCTATATAATGATATTTCTTGTTCGTCCTGGGCATTTTGCCTCTGGCATCTTTCTCCAGTAACTTCTTTCCTTCTATGGCCATTTTTTTTGAAAACTATAATTTCTGATAAGCTACTTTCTCTGAGGGCAAAGTAGGATAAGAGTGACCTATAGGAACATCATTTTTATAAGGACATGTCATCTATAGGTCAACAGTAGAATATAGGAGATGGTATCTCTGCCTGGACTTAAAGAGAGAGGCATTGATGTTAAGACTAAGAAAGAGACATGCTCCTATATCTTGAGAAGTAGCTCCTCTTCAATAAGGAAGGAGCAGCCAGGTTTTCTGACTGATAGGGCTTTCTATGGTTGGTGTCCTTGGGGCTTGCTTCTTATGAGGCAGGCTAAAATTCCCCTCTGCCATTTCCAAACCAACCATGTTGTTGTAAGACAGACATAAGATATGTGGAGGCAAACAATGTTGTTTCTTAATCCAAGTTCATTGACATTGCTATAAGTAGAAATCTTTCTCTAAGTATGATGGCAGTATTGTAATTTTGCTTAGTATTTACTTTTCTGTATCTATGTAAGAGTTTGAATGGTAAAATTAGGTACAAAATATTAGTCACTATACCTTGCCATCTTAAGTAACTGACATTACCAGTTACTTAAGTGTCAGTTTCCCCTTTTTCCGTCCTATTGTTTACTTTTGAAACATTATGGTGCTTATCACTACCCATTCTGTGTTTCACCTGAGATATTGTGTTTTCACCCCTGAACAGAATTGATCTTGTCCTGTGAGCAGTTTCTGTTAACAAATCACCTCTCTTTTACTTCTTGATTATAGTGGATTACTGCTGTATATCCACTCTCAATCACTTTTAATTACCACTTTTCGTCATCACTTACAGAAGAACAAGGACAAAAGTTATTGAAATTTAGGTACATTAATTTGGCCTTCTACTTATAAAATTCATGAAAATGGGCACCCTGTTTTCTTGCTCAGCATTATGTTGCCAACATTAACATATGCATTACATAAAATAGACACTTAATAAATGTATTTAATGAATTCCTTATGTTTCTGAAAAAAATGTGTCTCAAGCCTGAACATTATAGCAAGGCTTTAGAACCAGATGAATGTGTATATCTATCTTTCACCTATCTATCTATCTATCTATCTATCTATGCAAATATATCTTCCATTTTAAGGAATTCCTTTCTTCAGAAACTTTGAGTCTGTGAATTTGAGGAGCAGGACTATGTAATTTGACAGTTTAGCTTCAGCTTACTGTTTTACTCTCTTCAGAAGTTTGTTGCTAGGGGCCTTTCTTCAGATACTTTGGTCTTGGAAGTAATTCTAAGGATTAGTAGTGTGGTATTAAGACAAGTGGAATAGAGTATCTTATTTCAAAGAAAATCAGGATGAACAGAAAAAAATACGTAGAGCAACATTGACTTATTTTATTTTTTGTTTGTATATTTGAGGGTAGTGTAGTAACTATAACACATGTGGACATTCAGAGTGAACAAATAAAGAAAATACAACTCAGAGAAATTGATTTTTGCTATTGACAAACATCATTGTTTATGTAAAAAGAGCCTAAAACATTGACTAAAATAAGTTGTGATTTAATTTTTTTGGTAGAATTTATTATCCTCCACCCATTTCACACTTTACTTTATCTGTCTTCACACCACATTTCTTTGTCTTCTATAATACACACACACACACACACACACACACACACACACACACTTTTGCAAGTGCTTATGAAAACGGAATTAAAAGTCAGGTCCACTTCTCATTAGGATATCATTACTTGTTTTCTCTTGAGTCAGCCTGAGTTTTTTTTTTTTTTTTACTCCTAGGAACTTGGGTCATTATCTTCATTCTGGTGCTTAAAATAGCCTTCAAATTTTAAGGGGAAAAATTCTGTTTTGTTTTGCATTCTAAGTCAGTAAGGTCTTGAGGCATCATTTTAAAATCTTGCCCAATCCTTGGAGACTCTGTTCTCATTATTTTGGGCAGAGACTTTTGAATGATATTTAGAATTTCCACAATTTAGCCAACAAGCATTTAATAAGAGCTTGCTATGATTCATGAATTAACCTGGGGAAAAATAAAAATAAAAGGTGGTCCCTGTTCTTCAGGGATTTCAGAGAATCTAATAATCATACAACAATGAATGTGTTGTGAGGCAAGGAAAGAAAATACAGATGGTTTGAGGTTTCTAATTTGTATTACTGTGTGGATAGATATTATATTAAAATATAGAATTGTTTCAGTCTGTTGGGATACTATAACAAAACATTAGAGACAGAGTATCTAATAAGCAATATAAATTTATTTCTCACAGTTTTGGAGGCTGGAAATCAAAGGTCAAGGCACCTATGGAGACCCAGTTCTTGGTTTGTAGGTTTTGTCTTCTAGCTAAAACCTTGCACGATGGAAAGAAGAGGGAAGCTTTTTCTGGGGTCTCTTTTAAAAGGACACCAATACTGTTCATAAAGGCTCTGCCTTTATTACTTAATCATCTCCCAATGTCTATACCTCCTAATATCATCACCTTGGAGGTGAGGATTCCAAGATATGAATTTTAAGGGGTTACAAACATTTGGTCTATAATCAAGAAGTAAAAGAGAGGTGATTTGTTAACAGAATATAATGTGTTTGGTTTGAGGTTTACTTTGAGGTGCCTGCAAAACAGGCAGAGATGTCCATCTTGTTGGTATTGGTAGACATGGGGCCATTCTTGAGTTTCACAGAGCAATGTAGAACTTAGAGATTTAAAAGTCATTGGCCTTTGGATGATATTTCCTGTCATAGACATGGGTGAGAGGTCCTTGAAATACTACTGAATTAGGAGAAAAGAGGTCTGAGGATAGACTCTTGGTGGGGAAATGCAACCTTTCGGAGAAACTAAAAGAAGGATAAATGAATGAGATAAGGAATATTTTACAAAGGTATGAAGACAGCCACAATCTAATGGAAGTCAAGGAAATAAAGCTTTTCTAAAAGAACAAAGTCAAAGGGAACTAAGATGGCGGCAAAGGCAAAACACCTATCTTGCCGTCATAATCAGCAATTTTAATACTACAACTTAACGAAAGAACAAACACCTTCCAGAATCCCCAGAAAGCTCGCTGAGTGAAAATTCCACAAATAAAAGTGAAGATAAGACACTGGGACTCGGAGGAGCGACAGCGAACAGCATTGAAAAATTCGCACGGAGAGGTTTGGAGTGCGCGCCGCGGAGAGGGCGGGCGGCTGAAAACCGGCCAGTTTTCCCCAACGGGGAGACAAAGGCGTCCCACCGGACTGATTCTCCAGCTCTGGGCGAAGTCCAGAGAACCCACTATCACACGGGGTGAAAACTGGACAGTGGGAGGGCACGCCGAAGCTCGGGTGCTGCCGGGTCTCCCGGCTTGTGGAAAGGCAGCTTGTGCGAACAGCTCGGCTGCGTGACGGCGCCGAGAGCGCACCGCGACTTGCCTCTCATTCGGAAAACCGTCAGACTGCTTTGTTTTATGACCCTGGGTGAGACATTTCGCACGCAGACTCATTTTGGGAAAGTCTGAATTCCCCGGCAACCGGCAGCCTGTGGAGCTCCACAACAGCTCACTCTCAGAGGTGCTGGCGGCCATTGCCCCCGGCACAGAGTCCCTGGGGCCGCATAGGGCGGAGCTGACGCTGTCTGCTTGGCCCGGAGACTCCGCCCACCCAACCTGAGCACAGCTGAGCTTCACAGACAATTGGCCTGGAGGTCAACCCTCCAAGTGCTAACAACGATTAACTGAGCTTAACTTCAGCAAGACTGTGCAGCCCATATCCACCTCAGGTAACCGGGGAGGCTGAGCCACTATCCCTAGTAGGAAGTCTACCACACAAAGCTAATTGACCAACTCAGGGAAGCAGCCACCATGCAGCAACATGGAAAGAAATCAGATGTGAAAGAAATGGAGGGAAAAAAACGACTGGACATAGAATTCAGAACCACGGTTATAGGGTTTTTTAAGAGGCTCCAACAAAAGATCGAGGCCTATAAGGAAATAAGCAAGACCACAAAGGAAATGAATGAGTCCTACAAGAAAATGAACAACACCCTCCAGGATATAAACGAGAGCTGCAAAGAAATGATCAAGACCAACGTGGAAATGAAAGAAACCCTCAAGGATATAAAGCAGACTCTCAAGAATATGAAAAAGGACCAACCAGAAATTAAGCATACACTGACTGAAACAAAAAATATTATACAAAGACCTGAAAGTGCCCTGGAGCACCCCAAGAACCAAGTTAAAGATTTGAAATACAAAGAGGTAAAATCCACTCAGCTGAAAAAGCAAGAAACCAAAAGAATCCAAAAAATTGAAGATAGTCTAAGGGGCCTCTGGGACAACCTCAAGCATACCAACATCTGAATTATAGGGGTGCCAGGAAAAGCGAGAGGCCAAGACAATGAAAACCTATTTGAAGAAATAGTGACTGAAAACTTCCCACACCTGGTGAAAGAAATTGACTTAGGAGTCCAAGAAGTGCACCGAACCCCAATATATAGGAACCCTAAGAGGACCACACCAAGGCACATCATAATTAAAATGCCAAGAGCAAAAGACAAAGAGAGAATATTAAAAGCAGCAAGAGAGAAACAGTTGGTTACCTATAAGGGAGCACCCATACGACTGTCAGCGGCTTTCTCAACAGAAACGATGCAGGCCAGACGGGAGTGGCAAGAAATATTCAAAGTGATGAACAGCAAGAATCTACAACCAAGATTACTCTATCCAGCAAAGCTATCATGGAGAATTGAAGGTCAGATGAAGTGCTTCGCAGATAAGAAAAAGCTAAAGGAGTTCATCACCACCAAACCAACATTATATGAAATGCTGAAAGATATTCTTTAAGAAGAGGAAGAAGAAAAAGGTAAAGATGAAAATTATGAACAACAAATACACATCTATCAACAAATCAAAATAAAAATCAAGTGAATTGATAGGCTGTTGAACAGGATAGACGGGTGAATATAACGGAGACATGGACATAGAGAGGGAATGGACTGACAATTCTTGGGGAGAAAAGGGTTGTGGGAAGTGCAGCAAGAGACTGCACAAAAATGTAGCAACAATGGGAGAGGGCAGTGGGGAGGGGGAGGTGAGGGTGGAGGGTGGGATAGGTACAGGTTGGAGGGAAGCTATAGGGGGATAAAAAGGGGAAACAATGTAATTAATAAACTGAACAATAAAGATAAAAAAAATAAATAAAAGAACAAAGTCAACATGGCAAAATGTCAGTGAGAGGATAAAGTAGAAGAGAACTAAAAAAAAAAAGACCATTTAATTTGGATACAAGATCAATGATGTCAGTAGCATTGTGAAGGTGGTTATGATAAGAAGAAGTTTGACAGAAATAGAGTTCAAGAATGACTTGGATATTATTGTTTGTTTTGTTTTAGGATAAAAATGCTTCATTAAATTTGAATATAGAGTAGAAAGAAATAAAACAGAGGAAAATAAAATAAATTTTGTTGTGTTTTGGAGAAGATGTGATAAGGAGTAAGGTGGGGTAATTTGTCTTGATGAAGCAGGGGTCATTGTCCAATGAGACAGGCAAGTAGGTAAGGTTTTCAATAAATAGTGATCATAGGAGGTACAAAGAAAGTAAGTTGGCACAAACACATACAAGATTTCTTTTCCTTTTGTAGTAGTGGGGAGGCATTCTATATATTAAAGAGGTAAAATGCAAATTGACTGTCACACCTTTGCACAAGATGGCTGCCCCCATGTGGTCACAAGATGGCCACCACAAAATGGCCAGCAGGGGAGGGCAATTGGGGGCTACCAGGCCAGCAGAGGAGGACAGTTGGGGGCAATCAGCCTGGCAGGGGAGCAGTTAGGTATCAATCAGACTGGCAGGGGAGTGACTAGGGGGTTATCAGGCAGGCAGGTAGAAGTGGATGGGGCAATCAGCCAGGCAGGCAGGCAAGGCATTGGGAGCCAGCAGTTCTGGATTATAAGAGGGATGTCCGGCTGCCAGTTTAGGCCTGACCCCTGTGAGGTCCCAGATTGGAGAGGGTTAAGGCTGGGCTGAAGGACACTCCTCTCCAGTGCATGAAATTTGTGTACAAGACCTCTAGTGAGATAATAACAACTGAGACTACTAAATAAATATTTCAATATATTTTTAAATATATTTTTATTGATTTTTTGCAGTATAACTTATAATTAATAGTAGTACATGTTTTCCTTTCCCCCTCCCCCTTATCCTCCCCCCAGCCTCCCCTACCCCACAGCACATATACCCATCTTCCCTGCTCCCCACCCCAGTGTCTTTCATTCATTGGTTATGCTCATATGCATGCATACAAGTCCTTCAGTTGATCTCCCCCAGCATCCGCCTCCCATCCACCCAAGACTTCCCCTGTAGCTTGACAGCCTGTTCAAGGCCACCCTGCCTCTATATCAATCACTCTCCCCTGTTTCTTTTCTTCAAAAATATCTTGCCTCTGCATACTAGAAATAAATGTATAAGAACAAAAAATGTTTCAGTCTCAGTTTCAATGTCCAACTGTTCTGAGTCCCAGTTTCAGTGTCAAATAATTCTTTATGTATACATGTCAGCAATGGTATCCAGATGGTGGACACATCGTGACAATGCAAGATCCATCCTCTCTGGTTTGGTCCTGGGCTGCCTGCAGACATGCACAGCTGCCGACTGCTAGCATGGCAAGGTGTCGTCAGTGTCCCCCATCTCTACACCATCCTCGAGACTGGAACAGATCCATCAGTTCCTCACCGTCGCAGGAACCCACATGGTCTTGGAGTTGTTCTCTGAAAACACACAAACACATTCTCGAGCAAAAGTTAACAAAGGGATCCTCTCTGCAAAATAGACTTGGGATTCTTTTTAATTTTTGCCCAAATGATTTTCCTTTGGCTTATTTTGACACCATGTGTGTTTTTTCATGGGTGTCCTGTAATTGGTTTTACAAATGGAATTTACTTTACTGGAGTAAGAATTTTCTAGATGTATTTTACTTACTCGATATTTTTTTCCTTACATGATATTACCCCACTGTCTCCTGCCCTTTTTTGATTAATGGGGGCTTTTGGAAATTTTATATTGCAGTCTTGGTAATTTCAAATTTTAATTTTTGCACACAAATATGACTGCTTTAGGTTCTTTGGATGTTAGGCAATTTTACAGTGAGATGAACTACTAATAGATTTTTTAGTTAATGTTTTAGGAAAAGCTTTTTGTCCAGTACACTAAAATCTTCTTGAGTATTCACTTATTTCACTTGGCCAACTTAAATTAATCTGAAAACTTGATTACTATTTTACTGTCAATTTTAATACTCAAGCAGAAATCTTAGTTTACCCTGTAAATACTAGTGGAAAGGGATATTTGCAATTTTGAGTAGGTCCTGAGCATTCCTGGTGATAGACTGCATTTAGATATAGAGCAGCTATTGCTGTCCGAGTCTCTGTCTGCCACCTGGGTCCCAGTATGAGTTGTGCGTGGGAGGCAAAGCAGCCGTGGGGGTAGGAGACCTCCCTCAGGAGGGGTGAGAGTTCAAGCCCCTGCAAAGTTTGTGGATGAGGGTCTGTGCCCCACCTCTGTTGACCTTTTAGTTCTCTCCTGTTGGCCCCTCTGCGACTGTGCCTGTCTTAGGTTGTTCCTTCCCTGAGGAATCTTACCCGTCTCTGGCTAACCAACCATGCTCCAGGGCCAAACAGGGTGATGTGAGGTTCAGTTCTGTCTCCTTTGTAGTCTATGCCCCCGTGGCCTCCACGTCCCGTACCTGCTGGTGGGGTCCCGGTACTGATCACATATCTCGGGGGACCCAGGTTTCTTCTCCAGAGAGGGCCCAACTCACAGCATTGGTCGAGATACAGACCCATGGTGCCAGCTGCCAAGAGGCTTCAGCCACAGCTGAAACTGAAAACTCAGGCATCAGCTGTGTGTATTTGGATAGTAAGAAGAAGGTCCCTCTTGGCAGAAAGGGCATGAAGGGCCAATATAGAATGCTCGGATGCCTTCCCAGTGCCTTAATTCCTTCTGAAAGGGATTAATTTCTTTCCTATCCTTTTTTAACTTGCTGCCCAACATTCAAAGAATTAGTTTGTAAGTTTATTTGGGATAATTGTATAATATGCTGTTGTCAAATATCAAATATTATAATGACATTGTAGAATAATATCATGTAAGGGTATTATGGTGTCACAGGACGTTAAGCGGGGCCTAGTCTAAGGACTGGTCTCCATAGGATATGACAAGCTCTAGGCCTTGTCAATTCAATCTCAAACTAGCTGCCATTTTTTTATAACTTTATATCAACTTTGTCAGGGATGTAAAAACACAAATCACTTACCTCAGTTCAAGAGTTCAAATATATTGACTTTTCCACTTACTCCCACCACCTGCCACTTACCCTGAGGTTTGACATTCTGATGGACTTTTCTCAGTCTCTGGATCCATTCTTGTTCATCAGTCTATGTCATTGATTGTATTCCTCTAATGAGTGAGATCATGTGATATTTGTCTTTCTCTGCCTGGCTAATTTCACTTAGCATAATGCTCTCCAATTCCATCCATGTTGTTACAAATGGTAAGAGCTCCTTCTTTTTTTCCGCGGCGTAGTATTCCATTGTGTAAATGTACCATAGTTTTTTAATCCACTCATCTGCTGATGGGCACTTCGGCTGTTTCCAAATCTTAGCTATGGTAAATTGTGCTGCTATGAACATAGGGGTACATATATCCTTTCTAATTCGCCTTTCTAATTTCTTCGGGTATATTCCTAGAAGTGGGATCACTGGGTCGAATGGGAGCTCCATTTTTAGTTTTATGAGGAAACTCCATACTGTTCTCCACAGTGGCTATACTAGTCTACAATCCCACCAGCAGTGCACGAGAGTTCCTTTTTCTCCGCATCCTCGCCAGCAGTTGTCGTTTGTTGATTTGTTGATGTAAGCCATTCTCACAGGTGTGAGATGGTACCGCATAGTCGTTTTGATTTGCATCTCTCGGATAATTAGTGACTTTGAGTAAGTTTTCATATGTCTCTGGGCCTTCCTTTTGTCTTCTTTCGTGAAGATTCTATTTAGGTCTCTTGCCCATTTTTTTATTGGATCATTCGTCCTCCTTTTATTGAGTTATGTGAGTTGCCTGTAGATGCTTGAGATTAAACCTTTATCACTAATAACTTTTGCAAATATGTTTTCCCACACAGTGGGTTTTCTTGTTGTTTTGTTGATGGTTTCTTTAGCTGTGCAAATGCTTTTGATTTTGATGTAGTCCCATTTGTTTATTTTCTCTTTAGCTTCCATTGCCATATGAGCAGTATCATCAAAGAAGTTCTTTTGGCATATGTCTGAGATTTTTCTTCCTGTAGATTCCTCTAATATTTTTATGGTTTCCTGTCTTACGTTTCAGTCCTGTATCCATTTGGAGTTTATTTTTGTGTATGGTGTAAGTTGGTGGTCTAGTTTCATTTTTTTGCATGTATCTGTCCAATTTTCCCAACACCATTTATTGAAGAGACTGTCTTGACTCCATTTTATGTTCATGCCTCCTTTGTCAAATATTAATTGAGCATAGTGGGTTGGGTTGATATCCGGATTCTCTATTCTATCCCGTTGATCTATATGTCTGTTATTGTGGCAGTACCAGGCTGTTTTGAGAACAGTAGCTTTGTAATACAGCTTGAAATCTGGTATGGAAATCCCACCAAATTTGTGCTTCTTTCTCAGGATTGCTGTGGCTATTCGGGGACTGTTTTTGTTCCAGATGAATTTTTAGAGAGTTCTTTCGAGGTCTGTGAAATATGCCATTGGTATTTCAATGGGGAGTACATTAAATTTATAGATTGCTTTGGGTAGTATGGACATTTTAATTATGTTGATTCTCCCAATCCATGAACATGGAATGTTCTTCCACCTGTTTACATCTTCCTCTATCTCTTTTTTCAGTGTCCTGTAGTTTTCCACGAATAGGTCTTTTACCTCCTTAGTTAAGTTTATTCCTAGGTATCTTAATTTTTTTGGTGTGATGGTATATGGGATTGCTTTTTTAGTCTCTCTTTCTGTAAGTTCACTATTGGTATATAAAAATGCCATAGATTTCGTGGCATTAATTTTGTTTTCTGCTACGTTGCTGAATTCATTTATTAAGTCTACTAACTTTTTTATGGAGTCTTTCGGGTATTTTATGTATAATATCATGGCATCTGCAAATAAGGATAGCTTAACTTCTTCTTTTCCAATTTGGATGCCTTTTATTTCTTCTTCTTGTCTAATTGCAATGGCTAATACTTCCAGTACTATGTTGAACAGGAGTGGTGAAAGTGGGCAACCCTGTCTTGTTCCTGTTCTTTGGGGAAATGGTTTTAGTTTTTGCCCATTGAGTATGATGTATGCTGTGGGTTTATTATGTATGGCTTTTATTATGTTGAGGTATGATCCTTCTATTCCTACCTTATTGAGAGTTTTTATTAAGAAAGGATGTTGGATTTTGTCAAATGCTTTTTCTGCATCAATTGATATGACTATGTGATTTTTATCTCTCAATTTGTTTATGTGATATATCTCATTTATTGATTTGGGGATATTGTACCATCCTTACATTCCTGGGATAAATCCTACTTGGTCATGGTGTATGATCTTTCTGATGTACTGCTGGATCCGATTTGCTAGAATTTTATTGAGGATTTTGGCATCTATATTCCTGAGGGATATTGGCCTGTAATTCTCTTTCATTGTGTCATCTTTATCTGGATTTGGTATTAGGGTGATGCTAGCTTCATAGAAGGAGTTTGGAAGTGTTCCATCCTCTTGAATTTTCTGAAATAGTCTGAGGATTATAGGTTTTAGTTCTTCCTTGAATGTTTGGTAAAACTCCCCTGTGAAGCCGTCTGGCCCTAGGCATTTGTTTGCTGGAAGCTTTATGATGACTGCTTCAATGTCTTCCACAGTGATTGGTCTATTGAGTTGTTTAGATTCTTCTTGATTGAGTTTTGGTAGGTTATATTTTTCTAGAAACATATCCATTTCCTCTAGCTTGTCTAGTTTCTCGGAGTATAGTTGTTCATAGTATTTTTTAACAATCCTTTGTATTTCAATGGGGTCTGTTGTTATTTCACCTCTTTCATTTCTGATTTTATTTATTAGGGTCCTCTCTCTTTGCTTCTTGGTGAGTCTGGCTAGAGGTTCATCAATCTTGTTTATCCTTTCAAAGAACCAGCTCTTGGTTTTGTTGATCTTCTCTATTGTTTCTTTGGTCTCTGTCATTTATTTCTGCTCTGATCTTTACTATTTCCTTCCTTCTGCTTACACTGGGCTTTTTTTGTTGCTTTCTTTCTAAATCTTTGAGTTGTTGGGTTAGATAATTTATTGCCGCTTTTTCTAGTTTTTTGCGGTAGGATTGTAGAGCTATTAACTTCCCTCTCAGAACTGCTTTCACTGTGTCCCATAGATTTTGGATTGTTGTGCTATCATTGTCATTTGTTTCCATGATGTTTTCTATCTCTTCCTTAATCTCTCTAGTAACCCAGTCATAGTTTAATAGCATGCTGTTTAGTCTCCATGTGTTCGATTTCTTTGGATTGTTTCTATTGTAGTTTATTTCCAGCTTTATGCCACTGTGATCTGAGAATATACTTGATATGATTTCTATCTTCTTGAATTTGGAGAGACTTTGCCTATGACCTTACAAATGGTCTATCTTTGAGAATGACCCATGGGAACTTGAAAAGAATGTATATTCTGTGGCTTTGGGGAGAAATGATCTGAAGACCTCAATTAATTCCATCTGGTCCAGTGAGTCATTGAAGATTGATGTTTCTTTACTGATTTTTTGTTTAGAGGATCTGTCCACTGGTGATAGTGGGGTATTAAAGTCTCCTACTATGATTGTATTGCTGTCTATCTCTCCGTTGATGTCCTCTAGGAGTTTTTGTATATATTTGGGTGCTCCTGTATTGGGTGCGTATTTGTTTACCAGAGTTATTTCTTCTTGTTGGATTGCTCCCTTTAGTATTATGAAGTGGCCTTCTTTATCTCTTGTTACATCCTTCACTTTGAGATCTAATTTGTCAGATATAAATATGGCTACCCCACCTTTTTTTTTTCATTTCCATTCGCCTGAATAACTTTTTTCCAACCTTTCATCCTCAGGCTGTGTGCGTCTTTTTTTTGGAGGTGGGTTTCTTGTAGACAGCAGATACATGGGTGCCGTTTTCTTATCCAGTCCATTACTCTATGTCTTTTGATTGGGGCATTTAAACCGTTTACATTTAAAGTTAATATTGATAGGTACTTATATGTTGCCATTTTTGTTCTTTAACCCTGTGTTCCTTCTTTGCTTCCTATTTCTTTTTACAGCAGATCCTTTAGCATTTCTTGCATTGCTGGTTTGGTGGTGACGAATTCCCTTACTCCTTTTTTATCTGTGAAGCTCCTGATTTGACCTTCAATTTTGATTGTGAGTCTTGCTTGGTATAGTATTCTAGGATTCAGACCCTTCCTTTGCATGACTTTATAAATTTCATTCCACTGCCTTCTGGCCTGATAGGTTTCTGTTGATAGATCACTTGTTAGTCTGATGGGCGTTCCTTTGTAGGTGACTTTCTGTCTCTCTCTGGCAGCCTTTAAGATTCTTACTTTGTTATTGGTGTTTGCCAATTTAATTATAATGTGTCTTGGGGTGGGTCTTTTGGGGGTTATTTTGCTTGGGACTCTATGAGCTTCTTGGATTTGTGTGGGTTTTTTCTTTCCTATATAAGGAAAGTTTTCTGTCATTATTTCTTCCAACAGGTTTTCTATTCCTTGCTCAGTTTCCTGTCCTTCTGGAAGCCCAATTATACGGATATTGTTTTGTTTCATGTTGTCCCAAAGTTCCCTTAGGCTCTCATCCTGCTTTTTAATTTTTTTTTCTAGAAGCTGCTCTACTTGGTTATTTTTTCCTACCTGCTCTTCTAGCTCACTGATGCGATCCTCTGCTTCTTCTAGTCTACTCTTAATATTTTCTATTGAGTTCTTTACTTCAGCAATGTCACTTTTCATTTCTTCTTGGCTCTTCATCATTTCTTCATGGCTCTTCATCATTTCTTCTTGGTTCTTACTCATATTATCAAATTTGTCTTCCATTCTTTTCAGCCACCTTATGACCATTACTCTGAATTCTTTCTCTGACAGGTTGTTAACTTCCATTTCGTTTACCTCCGTTTCTGGTGAGCCTTGCTTTTCTTTCATATGTGTGCTGTTTCTTTGTCTTCCCATGGTCTCTCTTCTCTGTGTATCTGGTTATGTAGTTCTCACTCTCCTGCACTAATTTAAAGGCACAAAATACAACACAACCAGGTGCAACGCACCAGGCACTGAACTGGAATGTAGTCAAAGTAATGGTTATTCCAAATAAAGGTGACCACCAGAGAAAGGCAAATTCGATGATAGGTTGGAAAAAAGAAAGAGAACCTCCCCCAGACACACACAAACACTCACACACTCACTCTCACACAAAAAGAAAGAGACCCCCCCCACCCACACACAATCACAAAAAAGAAAGACAGGAATGCCAAAATGATAATGGGAAAAGGGGGAGAAGAGGGGGAAAAGGAGTAAATTATAAATGTGGGGTGAAAACTCCTATAGGACAGCCCCTAATCCGAACCAAAACCTGCAACAAGTACCTGGAGATTGATACAAATTGCATACAACTACTAATATCAAGAGAGGTGAGGGAACACTGAAGCAAAAATCTATCTCAAAAACAATGCAAATGAGGACAACAAAACAAGAAACAACACCAAATATAAAAATAACCCCCCCTACAAGACAAACCAAAATAACAGAATAAGCCAATCAATCTCATAAACCTGCTTCAAAAATCGATATAATCAACAGTCAAGTAAACAACAACAACAGGACAGGGATAAAAAACACTTTAAGATAGTGAAGTCAGAGAAGCTAGAGGTATATATGCACTTGAAGAAGGTGGTTGGAGATTAGATATATCAGTGGGGTGAAATTTTAACAGGGGGTAAAGAGAAAGAATTAAGGTAAATCTAAAGCGGGAAAAGTGTAAGGGAAACAAGGCACTAAATAGGGAAAGGTTAGCAAGAGAGTGGTGCTATAAAGGTGAAGTTTAGGTAGAGTAAAAGATACTAAAGAGTAGATGAAAATAGACTGTATTTCCAAGGTCGAAGAGAAAATATAATCAATTCCCTGTCACATAAGAGTCAATTTGTGATTTGGCCCCTGGGTGGCAGTGTTTCTAGATTGTCTTCTGGGTCTATTGGTCCTCTCTATCCTGAACTAAACAATACTGCCTCTCTAATTGTGACTGCTGTTTTAGCAGCCAGGATCCTCCCAAAATCTTCTGGGTTTCCCTCCTTTGTCCGGTCCAAATTGATTGTGCTTCAGGGATTAACTCTGCCACCAGCTCCAAGGGCCCTCTCCCACGTTTACCAGCTCCAAGAGCCACAGATTTTATTTCATGTGCAGTTCTCCAGGTTTTGAGTTCCAAGGTGCAGATCTCCCAGACTGCCAGCCCCCTCAGTTTCGCCCCCAAAGTACCCCCAGGGAAATCTGACCTTTCTGTGCTGGAGTTTAGAGCTCCCTGGGCTCTGTGCGCCTCCGTGCCAACTGGGCGCCGGTGTTCTGGGAGTCTCAGCCGTCCAGCCGGTACCGGTACCTACCGTAGCTGTATATTTTCAGGCCCTTCCCCTTCAAGATGTCCTGGTCTGCCTCCGTGCGCCTCCTCGCGCAGTTGGCTCAGGGAGAGAACCCAGCAGTACTGGGGCCGCTCAGGCTGGGGAGGCCAGCCCAGCAGTCCCCTATCTTCTCCTGAAGCACAGCTGTCCCCCTAGTCGCCAACAAACGCTCCCTGTGCGACTTTCAGTTGCTCCCTCCCTCTGCCCTGTGAGTAGATTCAGATCAAATCCCTCCATTCTGCCGCCATTTTTCCTATTTCAGTTTTACTGGTTCAAATATTTCAATATTTTAATTTCTTCTAAAAATCACTGATAAAATTTATAATTGCATTTTATTACTAACCCATAGAAAGTGTGGACTTCTATATGAGGAGTTGTTTTATATTTCAATAATTTTAATTTGTCTTTATTTCTGAGAATTTATGAAAGCACAGATTTTCCTCAACATTTTCACATAATGCTATTGTATCTTAAAGTGAGTGACTTGAACTGTACTTAAAGTCTACTATATTTGAAACCTTCACTTTTTTCAAGAAATGATATTTATTGCACACATTTTGCCATGGCAAAAAAAAGCATATTGATGATACTCAATATATGTGCTCTTCATGCAAAAGAAATCTAAAATTTGCTTGGGGGATACATGTAAAGAAGGATTAAAATGACACAAGAAAATAAACACAGAATTTAAAATAACCTTTTTTCAGCCAAATCAATTTTTTTCTTTTTCTTTTTTTTAAATATATTTTTATTGATTTTTTGCAGTATAACTTATAATTAATAGTAGTACATGTTTTCCTTTCCCCCTCCCCCTTATCCTCCCCCCAGCCTCCCCTACCCCACAGCACATATACCCACCCTATCCCCTCCCCAGCCCAGTGTCTTTCATTCATTGGTTATGCTCATATGCATGCATACAAGTCCTTCAGTTGATCTCCCCCAGCATCCACCTCCCATCCACCCAAGCCTTCCCCCTGTAGCTTGACAGCCTGTTCACGGCCACCCTGCCTCTATATCAATCACTCTCCCCTGTTTCTTTTCTTCAAAAATATCTTGCCTCTGCATACTAGAAATAAATGTATAAGAACAAAACATGTTTCAGTCTCAGTTTCAATGACCAACTGTTCTGAGTCCCAGTTTCAGTGTCAAATAATTCTTTATGTGTACATGTCAGCTATGGTATCCAGATGTTGGACACATCATGGCAATGCAAGATCCATCCTCTTTGGTTTGGTACTGGGCTGTCTGCAGACATGCACAGCTGCTGACTGCTAGCATGGCAAGGTGTCATCAGTGTCCCCCATCTCTGGACCATCCTTGTGACAGGAACAGATCCGTCAGTTCCTCATAGTCACAGGAACCCACATGGTCTTGGAGTTGTTCTCTGAAAACACACAAACACATTCTCGAGCAAAAGTTAACAAAGGGATCCTCTCTGCAAAATAGACTTGGGATTCTTTTTAATTTTTGCCCAAATGATTTTCCTTTGGCTTATTTTGACACCATGTGTGTTTTTTCATGGGTGTCCTGCAGTTGGTTTTACAAATGGAATTTACTTTACTGGAGTAAGAATTTTCTAGATATATTTTACTTACTTGATATTTTTTTCCTTACATGATATTACCCCACCGCCCCCTCCCTTTTTTTGATTAATGGGGGCTTTTGGAAATTTTATATTGCAGTCTTGGTAATTTTAAATTTTAAGTTTTGCACACAAATATGACTGCTTTAGGTTCTTTGGATGTTAGGCAATTTTATAGTGAGGTGAACCACTAATAGATTTTTTAGTTAATGTTTTAGGAAAAGCTTTTTGTCCAGTACACTAAAATTTTCTTGAGTATTCACTTATTTCACTTGGCCAATTTAAATTAATCTGAAAACTTGATGACTATTTTCCTGTCAATTTTAATACCCAAGCAGAAATCTTAGTTTACCCTGTAAATACTAGTGGAAAGGGATATTTGCAATTTTGAGTAGGTCCTGAGCATTCCTGGTAATAGACTGAATTTAGATATAGAGCAGCTATTGCTGTCCGAGTCTCTGTCTGCCACCTGGGTCCTGGTATGAGTTGTGCGTGGGAGGCAAAGCAGCCGTGGGGGTAGGAGACCTCCCTCAGGAGGGGTGAGAGTTCAAGCCCCTACAAGGTTTGTGGGTGAGGTTCTGTCCCCCACCTCTGTTGACCTTTTATCTCTCTCCTGTTGGCCCCTCTGCCACTGTGCCTGTCTTAGGTTGTTCCTTCCCTGAGGAATCTTACCCATCTCTGGCTAACCAGCCATCCTCCGGGGCCAAACAGAGTGATGTGAAGTTCAGTTCTGTCTCCTTTGTAGTCTATGCCCCCGTGGCCTCAGCTTCCAGTACCTGCCTTGGGGTCCCCTCGCCTGCCAGCCAAATCAATTTTTTCATCTTTATTGTTCAGTTTATTAATTACATTGTTCCCTTTTTCCCCCTATAGTTCCCCTCCACCTGGTACCCTTCCCACCCTCTGCCCTCACCCCCCACCACTGTCCTCTCCCATAGTTGCATGATTTTTTCCAGTCTCTTGCTGCACTTCACACACCCCCTTTCTCCCCAAGAGTTGTCAGTCCATTCCTTCTCTATGTCCGTGATTCTGTTACATTCACCAGTTTATCCTGTTCATCAGCTTATTAATTCACTTGATTTTTAGATTCATTTGTTGATAGAGGTATATTTGTTGTTCATAATTTACACTTTTATCTTTTTATTCTTCGTCTTCTTAAAGAATATCTTTCAGCATTTCATGTAATATTGGTTTGATGGTGATAAACTCCTTTAGCTTTTTCTTATCTGCGAAGCACTTTATCTGACCCTCAATTCTGCATGATAGCTTTGCTGGATAGAGTAATCTTGGTTGTAGATTCTCGCTATTCATCACTTTGAATATTTCTTGCCACTCCCATCTGGCCTGCATCGTTTCTGTTGAGAAAGCTGCTGACAATCATATGGGTGCTCCCTTATAGGTAACTAACTTTTTTCTCTTGCTGCTTTTAATATTCTCTCTTTATGTTTTGCTCTTGGCATTTTAATTATGATGTGCCTTGGTGTGGTCCTCTCAGGGTTCCTATATATTGGGGTTCGGTGCACTTCTTGGACACCTAAGTCTAGTTCTTTCACCTGGTGTGGGAAGTTTTCGGTCACTATTTCTTCAAATAGGTTTCCATTGTCTTGGTCTCTCTCTTTTTCTGGCACCCCTATAATTCGGATGTTGGTATGCTTGTGGTTGTCCCAGAGGCCCCTTACACTATCTTCAATTTTTTGGATTCTTTTGGTTTCTTGCTTTTTCAGCTGAGTGGATTTTTACCTCTTTGTATTTCAAATCTTTAACTTGGTTCTTGGGGTGCTCCAGAGCACTTTTAGTTCTTTGGATGGTCCAAAGCACTGGATGGTCCTTTTTCATATCCTTGAGAGTCTCCTTTATATCCTTGAGGGTCTCCTTCATTTCCTTGTAGGACTCATTAATTTCCACGTTGGTCTTGATCATTTCCACATTGGTCTTGATCATTTCCACATTGGTCTTGATCATTTCTTTGCCGATCTCGTTCATATCCTTGAAGGTCTTGTTCATTTCCTTTGCGGTCTTGCTTATTTCCTTATAGGCCTCGACCTTTTGTTGGAGCCTCTTGAGAAGCCCTATAACCGTGATTTTGAATTCCATGTCCAGTCTTATTTTTCCTCCATTTCTTTCACATCTGAATTATTCCCATGTCTCTGCATGGTGGCTGCTTCCCTGAATTGGTCAATTAGCTTTGTGTGGTAGACGTCCTACACGGGACTATGGCTCAGCCTCCCCAGTTACCTGAGGTGGATATGGGTTGCACAGTCTTGCTGAAGTTAAGCTCAGGTTAATCATTGTTAGCACTTGAAGGGATTGACCTCCTGGCCAATTGTCTGTGAAGTTCAGCTGTGCTCAGGTTGGATGGGTGGAGTCTCCTGGCCAAGCATACTGCGTTAGCTCCACCCTATGAGGCCCCAGGGACTCTGTGCCGGGGGCAATGGCCACTAGCACCTCTGAGAGAGAGCTGCTTTGGAGTCCACTGGCTGCTGGGGAGTTCAAACTCTCCCCAAATGAGTCTGCACACTCAACGTCTCACCCAGGGTCGTAAAACAAAGCAGTCTGACGGTTTCCGGTTTCCCGAATGAGGCAGCAAATTGAGAGAGCTCTCTACGCAGTCATGCAGCTGCGCTGTTCCCAAGGTCACACACAAGCTCCCTTCTCCACAAGCTGTCAAACCCCTGCAGCACCCGAGCTTCGGCGTGCCCTCCCTCTGTCCCGTTTTTACTCCATATGATAGTGGGTTCCCTGGACTTCGCCCAGAGCTGGAGAATCAGTCCAGTGGGACGTCTTTGTCTCCCCTTTTGAGAAAACTGTCTGGTTTTCAGCCGCCCGCCCTATCCGCTGACGCACGCTCCAAACCTCTCTCCACGCGAATCTTCAACGCTGTCTGCCACTCCTCCGAGTCACAGTGTCTTATCTTCACTTTTATTTGTGGAATTTTCATTCGGCCAGCTTTCTGGTGATTCTGGAAGGTGTTTGTTCTTTCGTTAAGTTGTAGTTTCAAAATTGCTGTGTATGACAGTAAGATAGGTGTTTTACCTATGCCGCCATCTTGGTTCCTCCTATCTCCCTCTTTCTGATGAAGACACTCCCAAATCAATTTTTAAAAATCAGAATTCCAAAGACACAATGTCACTAATCTTCCTTCTCAGGTACCCAATGTTTTCTTGTCTCTTTTATTTGAGAAGATTTTTTAGTAAGTTTCTTCTCACCCATTACATGTTTACCTATAATGTCTCTCAAACTATTCACAAAACACTCAAAATGTTTTCCTTCATAATACTTGTTTTGACAACACGAGTTCAACCAATAAATGATTTCTACCATACCCGGATTTCACATAAATGAAATGTCAGGCGAGGCTTCTGGCTTTGAAAAAAAAAATAGATTAAAAGGCTCAATAGAAATACCAAGAATTTACAGAAAATAGCATTCATACATGAAAGTGGATTTAATTATTTCCTTTTCCAAAATACTATTGTGCTTGTTTATTTTGTAGCAACTTATTACAGCACATGTTTTTCAATGTCAGCATTTATGGCATGAATAAAAATTGATGATCCATGAAAAGAAACAATAAATTGTATTTATCATAAGGAGTTTTTAAAAAGGTATACACATTCAAATTTAGAAACAAACAAAATGCAGCTTTTTGGAAAAATTTTGTATTGGAGAATATTCTCATGTGGAATATTCTGTTTATTTTAAGTAATATATGTTTCTAGCATTAATATCTGAAATCATTATGTGTAACATGAATGAATTACATTTTGGATTATTAGACAGAGTAGTGACAACCCAGGCCTTCTTTCATAAATGTTTATTGTAATAATTAATTCTGGAGAAAATAAATAAGTAAATAAATAAATAATCCAGTTGGGAATTTGGTTCACAAAGATTACCTTTTATTTTTGTTTATTTTTATTGAATACTGTGTTAATTTAATGCTCTGTATTTAGTATTTACTACTGTGTCAACATATTTATTACATTTACCAAACACCACTCTGAGGACTCTATGAATATTCATTATTTAATTTTCATAACAACTTTAGTGAGGCAGTTAATATTTATCAGCCCAATTTTATAGATGAGAAAAAATGATGCACAAGGAAGCTGAGTAATTTGCTTAAGATTACACAGCTAGTAGGTATTAAAGCTAAGGTGTGGACTCAGGCAATTGGGCTTCAAGTCTGTAATCTTAACCACAGTGTTATAATGTCTTTAAACTGAAGAGCATCCCATCCAAATAAGTAAACTGTATTTTTATGTATTATAAAAGGTACCTGACTAATTTTCTTTTATTCCCCAAATTTAATGCAACATGAACGTATGCAGGCACTTTTAGTAAGCTCAGCAGGACTCATAGTCATACTTTCTAATACTGACATTATCAACATAAAAATTTTTAGTTAATCAACAAAAATATAAAAAGTCATCATTTGAGCAAAGGAGGGATTGAAATCAGGGGCACAGATTCACATAGCAACTTAAAGTTTGCTCCAAAAAGAACAAAGGAAGCCAGGGTTTATAAGTGGCAAAACTTTAACCTGTTCTCATTATGATCTCCATGTAAATGAAGGAGATTGGCTATGCCAGTTGGGATTGGTTAGGCTTATTATGTAAATGAAGCATGCTGGCTGTTGAAATGATTGGTCCCTTTCAAGGTGAAGCATGCAGAAGGTCTGGTCACCATGACGAGGATGACAAAAAATCCTTAAATGTTCACATAGCACTCATTAATCTAGGATGTTTATTGCTCTTCGGAGCTGAATTTAGCAACATGTCAGCGAATTTGACAATTTTTCCAAGAACTGAGAAAAACGATGCACATTTCATTTCCTCAATAGCCGTCTGAATCTATTTTAAGTGATTCTCTTAGCAGTATTTATTCCATTTTATTTTCCCCATTATCTGTGTTATGTAGTTTGTATTTTTTTAAAATTTATTTTTAATTTAAAATATTTTTGCCTTTTAATCAAGTTCCCCCTCTGACACACACACATTCCTCCCCCTAGACATCTGTTGGGATTTTATTGTGTGTTTTAAAATTTATCTTTATTGTTGAAAGTATTACAGATGCCCCCCCCCACCTCCATTCATCCCTGTCACTTCACCCCCAGCCCCTCCCCAGGCCTTCACCACACTATTGTCTGTGTCCATGAGTTATGCATATATGCATATAATTTATTTGATTAATCTCTTCCACCCCTCACACCCTGAAATACTTTAGTCTGTTGCATGCTTCAATGTCTCTGGATTTATTTCTTTTGTCAATATATTTTGTTCATTATATTACACATATAAGTGAGATCATGTGATACTTGCTTTCGGTGACTGGCTTATTTCATATAGCATAATACTCTCCAGGTCCCTCTATGCTCTCTCAAAGGATAAGAGGCCCATGTTTTTTTTTTTTTTTTACAGCTGAATAGTATTTCATTGTATAAATATACCATGGGTTTTGTATTTTAATCCATTCATCTAATGATTGGCTATTGAGCTGTTTCCAGATCTTAGCTGTTGTAAATATGCTTTGTCTTTTTTTATTATTTTTTAAAATATATTTTATTGATTTTTCACAGAGAAGATGGGAGAGGGATAGAAAGTCAGAAACATCAATAGAAGAGAAACATCGATCAGCTGCCTCTTGCACACCTCCAACCAGGGATGTGCCCACAGCCAAGGTACATGCCCTTGACCGGAATTGAACCTGGGACCTTTCAGTCCGCAGGCCGACACTCTATCCACTGAGCCAAACCAGTCCGGCATCCTTTTTTATTCTTACACTTTATTCCTAGGCAACCACTTCCATGCACATGGATTCATAAACCATTTGTATGTTGATGAACTAGCTTTTTCTTCTCAGGTCCAGAGTCACATGTTTCTCCCACTGTTACCATCCTGTAATCACATGCTCTAGCTTCAGTGAAGGAAAATGGGTTAATTATTGGACACCCACCAAAAAAATAAAAAATGAGGGATGAATAGTTCCCCTCATATAAGAAGTGTTTTTATGGAAGCAAGAAAATGAGTATCAAAAAAGGAAAAGATAGGAGACAACAAAGATGGTGGCATAGGTCAGTGGTCAGCAAACTCTTTAGTCCACAGAGTGGAAAACCATGGCTTGCGAGCTGCATGTGACATGCCAACACCCGAATTATGGGGGTGCCAGAAAAAGAGAGAGAGCAAGGTAATGAAAACCTACTTGAAGAAATAGTGACCGAAAACTTCCCACACCTGATGGAAGAAACTGACTTAAAAGCCCAAGAAGTACACAGAACCCCAATACATAAGAACCCTAAGAGGACCACACCAAGACACATCATAATTAAAAGGCCAAGAGCAAAAGATAAAAAGAGAATATTAAAAGCAGCAAGAGAAAAACAGTTAGTTACCTATAAGGAAGCACCCATACAATTGTCAGCGGATTTCTCAACAGAAACGATGCAGGCCAGACAGGAGTGGCAAGAAATATTCAAAGTAATGAATAGCAAGAATCTACAACCAAGATTACTCTATCCAGCAAAGCTATCATTCAGAATTGAAGGTCAGATAAAGTGCTTCACAGATAAGAAAAAGCTAAAGGAGTTCACCACCACCAAACCATTGTTATATGAAATGCTGAAAGATATTCTTTAAGAAGAAGAAGAAGGTAAAAATATAAATTATGAACAACAAATACACATCTATCAACAAATGAATCTAAAAATCAAGTAAATTAATAATCTGATGAACAGGATAAACTGGTGAATATAACAGAATCATGGACATAGAGAGGGAATGGACTGACAATTCTTGGTGAGAAAAGGGGTGTGGGAGGTACAGCAAGAGACTGGACAAAAATCATGCAAAAATGGGAGAGGACAGTCGGGAGGGAAGTGAGGGCAGAGGGTGGGATGGGTACCAGGTGGAGGCGAGCTATAGGGGGACAAAAAAGGGGGAACAATGTAATAAACTGAACAATAAAGATAATAAAAATAAATTTAGAAATCTTATAACACTGAAATGTTTGGCCCTGTCCTCCTAACACAAGAACTGTAAATAAATCTTTCGAAGGTTAGTTAGCTTCTTTTTGCCACTATCTGGAGGAATTCTGGCAATAGCTGCATAAAATATGTGACTAGAAGACAACAAACAGTCACCATTGATATTTTAAGTGTAAAGACAAAATTCTTGCTATCTAGGGTGTAATTATTACCAATTATAAAATATTTACTATGTGCCAGGCAAAACACCAGGTATCTTCCACACCCTATTTTTAAAATTCTAAGAAAAGTCTTATAAGGTGGACATTATTTTCTCTAGTTTACAATTGCTAATTGAAAAAGAGGAGATTCCAATCCGTTTGGACTCAAAACCTTTGCCAAGTTGTGGAATTGTATTTAAGCATTATCTAAATCAAAGAAATGAAAAAAAGCAGTGATAACACATGATGCTTAATTTAAAAATCTTGTTTATTCACAAAGTAGCTGCAATGTGATGTCACCAGTGTTTCATTCATTTAATAGGTATTCATAGCATTGTTTAAAAGCATAGATCCAGTGGCTACATAAGATCCTTGGATGTACCCAGTTAAATTTGATTATAATATTCTTTGAATCTGTTAGAAGACATATACATGTTAGTGATAAGTAAAATAAATTGAGAAAAAAGAGTACAGGCTAAGTCTCTACAAATTCAAGAAGTCTGAAATAATAGAAATAATATTAAGTTTCTTCTCAGGTCATAGTGGCATAAAATTAAAATTTGATTACTATAAAAAATCAAACATATAGAGGCTAAATAGCATGATATTATACTATGACTGGATTACCAAAGAGATCAAAGAAGAAATAAAAAGCATCCTAGAAACAAATGACAATGAAAACACAACAATCACAAATCTAACGACATAGTGAAGGCAGTCCTGAGAGGGAAGTTCATAGCACTATAGGCCCACCTCAAAAAAGAGAAAAAACTTGTAATAAGTTATCTAATCCTACAACTTAAAGAATTTAAAAAAAGAACAATAAGAAAAACCCAGAGTAACAGAATTAAGAAAATAATAAAGATAAGAGTGGAAATATATGACATAGAGACCAAAAAATGTATACCAAAGATCAATAAAACCAAGAGCTGGTTCTTTGAAAGGATAAACAAGATTGATGAACCTCTACCTGGACTCACCAAGAAACAAAGGGAGATGATACAAATAAACAATATCTGAAATGAAAGAGGTGAAATAACTGACTCCACAGAAATACAAAGGATTATAAAAAAAAAAATACTATGAACAACTCTATTCCAAAAAACTAGAAAATCTTGATGAAATGGACATATTTCTAGAAAAATACGATCTCCCAAAACTCAGGAAGAATCAGAAAACCTGAATAGGTCAATAACTACTGATGAAATTGAAGTAATAATAATAATAATAATAATAATAATAATAATAAAACTTCCAGCAAACAAAAACCCTGTTCTGGGCAGATTCACAGGGGAGTTTTACCAAACATTCAAAGAACTAACACCTAACCTCCTCAAGCTATTAAAAAAATTCAAGAGGAAGAAACACTTCCATGTGAGTGTCCCTCCCACATCCCAGGTGGTTCAGGGGTCTAGCTATCCCTTTTATGTAATGGTTACATTACATTCCATACTTTCAGCTATCACACTTTAATTCACACTTTGATACTTATTCCATATTGTACTTTATCCTTATTACTATTACTATAACAATATGGCACTGTGTTTATCACTCAAAGTCAAGTGTTCCTCTGTCATCATATATTTGACACCCTTTATCCTGTCTTAACTCTCTTAACTCTACTTCCCCTCTAGTAACCACCATACTGTTTTTGTCTACAAGTTTTGTGTTTGTTTTGTTGGCTTTGTTGATTTCTTTTTTATAGTCCACATATGAGTGAAATCATATGATTCTTGTTTTTTCTGTCTGAATTATTTTGTTTAGCATGATATTCTCAATATTTATCCATGCTGTCACAGGTGGCAGTATACACTGAGTGGCCAGATTATTATTATCTCTGAATGCATAATAATCCGGCCACTCAGTGTATATCTTATATAATAAAAGGCTAATGAAGATCCTGTACTCTGGGTTTTAAAAATAAGAAATAGAAAGACTGCAGGTTTAACTCCTACTGGCTCCAGACTCCCCAGTGTCCAGAAGCTCTGCTGCCTTTACCTGGGTCCTGGGTAGCTGGTCTCAGCTTGTGTGTTCCAGGCCAAGAAGCTCCCCTTGGGTAGAATAGGGAGAGATAGTGATAGAGATAGAGATAGAGATAGAGATAGAGATAGAGATAGAGATAGAGATAGAGATAGACAGAGACAGATAATATAGAGATAGACAGAGATAGATATTCTGTGGTACTCAAGATGACCCATAAAAAATATTTCCAAATATGTGGGGGAACCACTGCCTATTCAATCTACCTCTCAGTGTTTCACAGTACATATTAGCACATTACAAGCCTCTGAATTCCTGCAAGTATAAAATTATTTAACTTTTTAATGTTTCCCAAATTTATTTGATCATGGAACTATTTTTTATTTATTATAGCAGCTACTCACATACCACACCATTCAGAGAAAAGTTATGTTAGATCATCTTATTTTATTAGTTGGTACTGCTGTTGCCTTATTTAGTTTATGTATACCTTATCAAGTATTGAAAGTAATATGTTAGTCTCTTTATATTTATTCTAAGTGTGTTTCTTGCTTTGTGTTCTCACAAATATCACATTAATAGGTTTATTTTTATTCTAAACATATACCTATTTTTTCTTGGAACTAAAGATTTTATTACCAACTGCCAGAATATTGTAGTAATCAATAATGCAAAATGCTCATCCTCAAAGTCAACAAAATTATAATGAAAATGCTACAAGTTTCCAAAGTTTCACATTTTTGGATTTTAAGAGTATTTTTTTAATTTTTAAATTTTATTTTATCGTCTAAAGTATTACAAATAGTAGTACATGTCTCCTTTTTTTTTCTCCATTGACCTTCCCCCGGCCTCTCTTATCCCCTAGCATACTCCCTCAATCCCCTCCAATGTCTTGCATTCATTGGTTATGCTTATATGCATGCAAACAAGTCCTTCAATTTATCTCTTACCTCCCCCATCCAACCCTCAGCAGCCTTCCTGCTGTAGTTTGTACAGTCTACTCAATGCTTCCCTGCTTCTGTATCTATCTATTTTTGTTAACCAGTTTACAGTGTTCTTTGTTATCCATAAATGAGTGAGATCATGTGGTATTTTTCTTTCACTGACTATTTTATTTCACTTAGCATAATGCTCTTCAGTTCCATCCATGCTGTTGCAAATGGTAAAAATTCCTGCTTTTTCATAGCGGCATAGTATTCCATTGTATAGATGTGCCACAGTTTTCTAATCCACTCATTTGCTGATGGGCATTTAGGCTGTTTCCAAATCTTAGCTATTGTAAATTGTGCTGCTATGAACATAGGGGTGCATAAATACGTTCTGATTGGTGTTTCTGTTTTCTTGGAATATATCCCTAGAAGTGGTATTAGTGGGTAAAATAGCAGTTCTATTTTTAATTTTCTGAGGAAACGCCATACTATTCTCCACAGTGGCTGCACCAGTCTGCATTCTCACCAGCAGTGCATGAGGGTTCCTTTTTTCTCCACATCCTCTCCAGCACCAATTTGTTGATTTGTTAATACTAGTCATTCTGACAGGTGTGAGGTGGTACCCAATTGTTGTTTTGATTTGCTTCTCTTGGATGATTAGTGACTTTTTGCATGTTTTCATATGCTTCTTGGCTTTCTGAATGTTATCTTTAAAAAGTGTCCATTTAGGTCTTTTGCCCAATTTTTTAATTGGGTTCTTTATATTCCTTTTGTTAAGTTGTATGAGTTCCCTATAAATGTTGCAGATTAAACACTTATTGGAGATAACATTGGAAAATATGTTCTCATATGCAGTGGGCTTTCTTGTTGTTTTGTTGATGGTTTCTTTTGCTGTGCAGAAGCTTTTTATTTTGAGGTAGTCCCATTTGTTTATTTTATCCTTAGTTTCCATAGCCCTAGCAGCTGTGTCAGTAAAGATATTGCTATGACAGAGGTCTGCTATTTTGCTGCCTATGGCTTCTAAGATTTTTATAGTTTCCCATCTTACGTTTAAGTTCTTTATCCATTTTGTGTTTATTTTTGTGTATCATGAAAGTTGGAAGAATATACCATTGATCAAAAATTTTCATTTCTTTACAAGTGTCTGTCCAGTTTTCCAAAGACCATTTACTGAAGAGACTTTCTTGACACCATTGTATGCTCTTGTCTCCTTTTTCAAATATTAATTGAGCATAATGGCTTGTGTTGATTTCTGGGTTTTCTGTTCTGTTCCACTGGTCTATATGACTGTTCTTGTGCCAGTACCAGGCAGTTTTGAGAAAAGTGGCTTTGTAATATAGCACAATATCTAGTATTGTGATCCCTCCAACAATGTTCTTCTTCCTCAAGATTGCTGCAGCTATTCAAGTTCTTTTTTTATTCCAGATGAATTTTTGGAGCATTTTTTCCAGATCTTTGAAGTATGCCATTGGTATTTTAATGGGGATTGCATTGAATTTATAGATTACTTTGAGTAGTATGGACATCTTAATGATGTTGAGTCTACCAATACATGTACATGATATATTCTTCCATTAGTTCATGTCTTCTTCTATATCTTTCTTCAACATCATGAAATTTTCTGAGTATAGGTCCTTTATCTCCCTTGTTAAATTTATTCCTAAGTATCTTAAATTTTCTGTTGCAATGGTAAATGGGGTTGCTTTTTAAATTTCCCTTTATGTGAGTTCATTATTGATATATAAAAAAGCCATTGACTTCTGGGTGTTAATTTTGTAAATATATCCTATATAATAAAAGAGTAATATGCAAATTGACTGCACCTCTGCTACACCTACCAGCCACACCCACCAGCCACACCCACCAACCAATCAGGAGAACATATGCAAATAAATCCCAACCAAGATGGCTACAGCCACTGAGAGCAGGAGGGAGGCTTGGGTTTCTCTGGCAATGAAGGAAGCCAAGCTTTCCTCCTGCTGTTGCCAGCCTAGGCCTCCACTCAATACTACAAAATTTCAATTATAGAATCCCAACAGAAATGGCGGCAGCAACAGAGCTGAAGAGAGCAGAGACTAGGGTTGCACTGGCAATGGAGGAAGCCAAGCTTCTGCAGCCCTAGTGCCTAGGACTCCACTCCAGGCTACAAAGTTTCAATAATAGAATTTAATAAATGCAAACAGAAATGTCTGTCGCCATGGAGCAAGCAGAAGTCTTGGCTCCACTCCAGTCTACAAAGTTTCAGTTGTAGAACATAAATAAATTCCTGATACCAGGGCCTCCACTTGGGTCACTGGGGGCATGGCCAGCCTGCAAATCACCAGAGGCCCCTCACCCAGGCCACCCCATGCCCCAAGGGAACCCCAACCCTGATCCAGAACACCCTTCAGGGCAAAACAGCTGGCCCCCACCCATGCACCAGGCCTCTCTCCTATCTAATAAAAGATCAATGCGCAGATTGACCATCACTCCAACACACAAGATGGCTGCCCCCATGTGGTCAAAGATTCTGCCTCCATGTGGACACAAGATGGCCACCACATGATGGCCTGAAAGGGAGGGCAGTTAAGAGGGACTCAGGTCTGCAGCAGAAAGCAGTTGGGGGGACCAGGCCTGCAGGGGAGGGCAGTTAGAGGCAAACAGGCTGGCAGGGGAGTGGTTAGGGAGTGATCAAATTGGAAGACAGAAGCAGTTAGGGGCAATCAGGCAGGCAGGCAGGCGAGAAGTTGGGAGCCAGAAGTCCTAGATTATGAAAAGGATGTTCAGATATCTCTCCAAGGGTCCCAGATTGGAGAGAGTGCAGGCTGGCTGAGGGACACCCCTCCTGTAAATGAATTTCATGCACCAGGCTCTAGTACCTTTATAAAAGAAGTTGGCTGAAATTAGTTGATGAAATAATGAATTTTTCATTTGGCATTTAAAAAAAATACTAGAGACCCAATGCATGAAATTCATGCACTGGGGAGGGGCATCCCTCAGCCCAGAGCATGCCTTCTCATAATCCAGGATTCCTCTTGCAGTCCAGGATGCTTGGCTCCTTACTCCTGGCCTGCTTGCTGCTCCTTACTGCTTGGCTTGTTGCTCTTTATGACTGCCAGGGAGGTGGGAGAGGTTCCTGGCCACTGCTACTGCATTCTCCAGCCTGGTTTCTGGCTGAGCAATGCTTCCCCTGTGGGACCGCACTGACCACCAGAGGGCAGATCCTGCATTGAGCTTCTGGCCCCTGGTTGCCAGTGGGCATCATAGCAATGGGTCATTCCACTGTTTCATTGATTTGCATATTAGGGTTTTATTATATAGGATATTTTTATTGATTTCAGAGAGGAAGAGAGAAAGAGAGAGAGAGAGAAACACCAATGATGAGAGATGTTAACATAAAGACATTCAAACCTGTAAAGAATTTTATATGTTTATTTGAGCCAAACTATCGACAATTGCCAGGAAGCAGTATCTCAAGGGACTGGGGTAATGCTCTGGAGAATAGTTTTCTCATCTATTTTTATACATTGCAATCAAAGGAGTGGACGTAAGATGGGTGACATGAAATTCATTGGTGATAGATTAGAGAGGTGGGAGAAAGCAAAGCTGGGATTGGAGTAAAAATTAAAATGATAAACATGTACTTAGGTGAGTATAGGACAGTTAACAGTCAACAATTAACATGATAACAATAACAATGAAGGAATTTGCAGTATCTGTCATGGTGCCCAGGCACATTAGGTTCAGAAAAGGGGTCCAGAAAAAGGGAAGTTAACAAGTTCCCCGCCTGACATTTCAAGGATGTGCTATCAGAGATGCAAAAAGATAGATAGGCTCAGTTCAGTAAAGGATACCCTTGTCAAGGAAGATACCAGCCTAGTAGGTGACTACCCACCATAACTGCTTTTAGTTAAAGTTTAATTTCAGACCATCCTTTGTGGTTATTTTAGGCCTTTGAGTTTCCAAGACTGTCATGCAGGCCTTCCCTGAGCTTGTCAAGTTAACATGTGGTCCCTTTTGTCAACAGAGAGAATTATTAATTGGCTGTCTCCTGCATACCTTTTATTGGGGATCAAGGCCTCAACCTGGGCATGTGCCCTGATTAGGAATCGAGCTGTGACCTCCTGGTTCATAGGTAGATACTCAACTGCAAAGCCATACCAGCTGGCCTAGTTGCCAATTTTTAACTATTCAATACTTATCAGCTATTATGGATATTACTGCCGTTTAAGTTCATGTCTGTATTAGTCAGGCTTTCATAGTTATAACTTCTAAATATCTACTTTCTATACTTGAATGCACAGTAAGTGGAAAGTAAGCTACTGCAGTATGAATATTCTTTCAAAAAAATCTATAGTACATAGAGGCAAAGAGCATAGGGTCTAGATTTCCACTACTAGATTTTAGGCTTTGCTCTACCACTTACTAAATAATTACCAGAATTGTCACATTGCAATGGTTGCTCAGTGATGACTTATTGTTAGCATTATATTCAAGCCATTTTAAAATTAATGAGAATGCTTGATGAATTGATGAGGTTAATAACTTGGGGCAACACATTTTTATGATAACTAACTCCTGTAGTGAAATCGGTTCATCTTGCACAAATAATTTTTCTCATACGTTTTCATCTTAATTAATAGTCCTTTGGGCTTCTTAGGAGAAATACGTTTTCACAGAGTAGACAAGAGACTCTTAGAGAGAGGCAAAATAGCAGCAGAATAGATGGATGTATCCCAAGACTTGTCCTAGAGCAGATAGAATGAGCAAATGAAACATATAACACCCACCCTGAATTAGCGAAGGAAACTCAGCTGGTGATACAATTTGCAGCCAGGAAGGGCAGGGGACCCCTGGAGAAAGATCAAATCAAGGATCTTCACAGGAGGGCCTGCCAGACCTCTGAGCCCAGAGGGTCATAGGGAAACCACACAGCACTAAGCTGCGTCCCTTGGGACAAGCACAGCATCTGACTGCAGAAAGGAGGTCTGCAGGACTGCTGGTGGCAGGGGATCCTAAATATGGGTCCACAGTCACAAAAGACTGAGCCCAGACAGGGCAGCCTGAAGGGCTGACCAGAACACGCAGTGCCAACAGGATCTGAGCTTCCATATGCGCAGTGTTTCCCCTCTCTGTGTCCTGTGCTTTTCTTCACTGAACCTAGTTCATAGGGATACAGACACTTACCCATGCCTAAGGTGCAAGAGAAGGTGTAGACTTGCAGAGTTTGGAGAGAGGCTGGGGAGAGGAGAGGGTCCAGAAATGGCAGCAAGTCTGGCACTGAGTCATACCTGAGCCTGGGACCTGGGCAGAAATTTTCTCCTGAAGAGATAGCCCCGCCCTCCAGTACCTAGGCAGTCATACAGCCACACCCAGATTCCACCATGAATGGTATAAAAGATTTCTTTAAAAATCTGAATAGTTCCTGAGAGTCCACAGTGACTGGCCTAAAGAGACCTACAGTCCCAGCAACAGGAAACTAAGAAACATTACAGTACAGAGACTGGAATCTTATGCTAGACAAAGGAATGACACTTCACTTTTTTATTTTTATTTTTTATTATTATTTTGTTATCTCTCTTTATCTTTCTTCTTTTTTCCTTCATTTTCCTTTTTTGTTGTTGTTGTTGTTCATTGCTTTTTAAAAAATGTATATTTTATTGATTTTTTTACAGAGAGGAAGGGAGAGGGATAGAAATTCAGAAACATCAATGAGAGAGAAACATCAATCAGCTGCCTCTTGCACACCCCCTACTGGGGATGTGCCCGCAATCAAAGTACATGCCCTTGACCTGAATCTAACCTGAGACCTTTCAGTCCGCCCACCAACACTCTATCCACTGAGACAAACCCTTTTCAGCTTTTTTGTTTGTTGCTTTATTTTCTATTTATTTTCACATTATTTTCCTATCATTCTATTTTATTTGCTATTTTATACCATTTTTAAATCAATTTTTGTAAATTTATTATTATAATTTTCTTCTCATTCTCTTTCTTCTTATCCACTTATCCCCTTTCTACTTCCTCTATACTAAATTGAGGTGCTCCCATATTTATCCAATTCTTAACCTTATTTTCTGTATATAAGCTCAGCCTCTGCAGATTCTGCCCCCACACTCTTTGCTGAGTTTTTAGTGTTTGTATTTTTTTGTTGTTTATCTATTGGTTCTGTGATGTTTTCCATATATATTCTCATTTTTATTTTCTCTCATCTTTTTCTCTCTCTTTGATATCATTTGTTCTCTTTTTTCTCTCCCCTAATTTTCTTTTCTCTGGTAGTCACTTTTATTGCGGTACATTCGTGTTTTGTTCCCTTTGTGTCATGTCTTGTCAAGGAGAATTTTATCCTGTCCAGCCAATGTGCTAGAGAGCAAGCCACATAAGCAGACACCTGGAGAGGAAACTCCATCCATGAACAGGTCAATAACACCCTAGACCCAACTACAGAGGCGGCAGTGAGGGAGAGAGCATGAGTGAGTGAGGGAGCAAAAGATAAATGTGTGGTTGTGTGGTGTGGGGTGTGTGTGTGTGTGTGTGTGTGTGTGTGTGTGTGTGTGTGTGTATGTGTGTCATAGTTAGATCTTGCAGGACCTTCAGGGGCAGGCTAACAGGGAAAGCCTAACTAGGCAGCCTCTGCTACCAATGCAGACAGTACCAGGAGGCTGGCTCTTCCTCAGAGGCCTAGCCTTTTGAAGGGAAGAGCTCCTGTAACTGGGAGCCCTGCCTCATCTCCACCCAGGGTCCCCTCAGATAACACATGGGACTCTACAGCCACCACTGCCAGGGGCCTGCTACCTCAGCTGTGGTCACACGGCCACCGAGTCACCAACCACACCAGGTGCAGGCTCCTGTGAGTTCTGAAGCATGCTCCCCTTTGACCAGCCCTACGATTTAGCCCAGTGCACTGTGACCATGTTAGCAGCAGACATGTGAACAACCTGCTCCTGTACAAGGAGCAATAACCCCACGAGAAGACCACCGAAGGCCACAGAACTACAGCTTCACGTAGCCTGCCCCTGTTCAAGCAGCAGCAGCTGTGTGAGGGCCCACTTCTCCATACGAGGAGCAACAACGATGCAAGCAGCCCATTCCTGTTTGTGGAGCAGGAGCCACATGAGCAGCCCACCCATGACTGAGGAGCAGCAGGCCTGCGAAGCCTGTACCTTACACCTGTCTGAGAGGCAGCAATTGCACAAGCAGCATGCCCCGTCTGAAAAGCAGCAGCAGCACGAGCAGCCTACCCCATTCAAAGAGCATCAGCTCTGTGAGCAGCCCACCTCCATTCAAGGAACAGCAGCTCCATGAGTAGCATGCCCCCATTCGAGGAGCAGCAGCTGCCTGAGCAGCCAGACCCTGTTTGAGGAGCAGCAGCCACATGCGCAGACCACCCATGTCTGAGTAGCAGAAGCCCTGTGCAGCCTGCACCAGTCCACGGAGCAGAAGCCACACTCAGCCTGCACCCGTCCAATGAGCAGCAGCTGAGAGAGCAGCCTGTCCCCGGCTGAAGAAGAGCAGCAGCCATATATGCAGCTCACTCTTATTTGAGGAGCAGCAGCCACATGAGCAGCCCACACCTGTATGAGGAGCAGCAGCCCTGCAAGCAACCTGCCCCTACCCAAGGAGCAACAGCCTCACAAGCAGCCTGTTCCATCCAAGGAACAGCAGCAGCACATACCCAGCCACCATCCAAGGAACAGCAACACATGACCAGTTTGCCCCTGTTCTAGGAGCAGCACCTGCACACAGCCCACCCTTGTCCGAGGAACAGCAGCTGTGTGAGCAGCCTCCCCTCACCAGCTAGAGGAGCCACCACTGCTGTGACCAACACCCTCCAGAGGAGCTGTTGCCACTGAGTAGCAACCCCAGCTGGAGGAGCCACTGCCACTCAGGGAGCAGACCCTGTATAACTCAACATCTAGATCAGTCCATGAGATTTTTAAAAACTGGGTAGACAAAGAAACCCACAAAAGAAAGAAAAGTAGGAATAGCCAGAAAAGAGGCATGCAATGTGTCAGAAAAATAATTTAGACAAAAGGTAATAAAGTTCATAAACAAGACAGATGAAAAATAATTAATAACTTATGTAATAATCAAGAAGAAATGAAGAGTGATATAGCTGCAATAAAAAACACCATGGAGCCCTCCTTAACCTCCTGTGACAGCATAATACCTTTCATGATATTATTATACAATGTCATTAAAATTTTTGATATTTGGAAAGGGAAATATGGCAGCGGAATAGAAGGACGCGTAATCATTTGTGTCCCAGGGCAGAAGGAGGAAGCAGCTGAGGGTGGAGTGGGGAGTGTTTGTTGGTGAGTGGGGGGACAGCTGGGCTTTGGGAGAAGGAGGGGGATTGCTAGATTAACCTCCCTTACCAGAGCGGCTCCAGTGAAGCTGGGTTTCTCGCAGAGCCACTGGCTCAGAGGCGGACTACGCCATCTTGAAGGGGAAGAGCCTGAAAATTTTACAGTTGCGGTACCCACTGGGCTGCTGAGACCCCCAGGAATATCGGTTCCTAGTTGGCGCAAAAGCAGATTCCAAGGAACCCTGTGCTCTGCCATGGAAAGATCAGATTTCCCCTGGGGTTTTTTTTCCAGGGAGATTCGCGCATGGGGGGAAAAATAAAAGAGAAAAAGTCCAGGGCTGTTGGAGCTGGCAAATGTGGAAGAGGACCCTCGGAGCTGGTCGCAGGGGGGATACATAGAAGGCAACCCATTTGGACCTGACAGAGAAGGCCAGCCTAACAATTTTGGGAGGAAGCGGGCTGCCAAAACCAAGGGGGAAAGGGGTTTCACACAACATATGAACAGGACATGAGCGGGACGTGAGTTCGCGTGCATGTGTTTGTCCTCTCCAAATTGGAATTTCTCAGTGCTGAACTAGGAACGTGGGATCGCCTGGTGGGGGATAACCTGGGAGACTGCAGGGATGAGCTGTTTTCCTGAGACTGGGGATCAGAACAGGTGCTCACCATTAGAGAGGCAACTCTGGGTTACCCTATTTTCACAAATCAGCAGAGAATACCATAGACATAGCAGGATTTTAATTCAGGCTAGAGAGGACCAATAGACCTGGAGGTCAATTCAGAAACACTGCCACCAGGGGCTGAATCACAAATTGACTCTTGTGTAACACAAATTAAGGAATCAATTTTATTTCTACTACTATTTAAACTTTTTTAAGTGCCATTTTATTTCATCTTTACTCTACTTAGAGATTAGGGTTATACAGCCTTTGTCATCTATCTTTAGTATCTTTTTGCTCTGTCTCAGCTTCACCCTTATGCCAGCACTTTCTTGCTAACCTTTCCCTAGTTAGTGTCTTATTCCCCTTACACTTTTTCCTTATTCTCTATTTACATCCTGTTAAAATTTCAGCCCACTCTTATATCCAATCTCCAACCACCTATTCCAAGTCCATACACATCCATTGCTTCTCTGACTTCACTATCCTAAATTGTTTTTCTCTCAGTCCTGCTGATGTTGTTTACCTGACTGTTGTATATATTGATATTTTATGCATGTTTGAGAGATTGGTTTGGTTATGCTTTTCTTTTAATTTGTTTTGTGTGTGGGGGGTGTTGGCATTGTTTTTTGCTTTGGTGTTGTTTACATTGTTTTTTTTTTTGAATAGATTTAAGCTTCTGTGTTCCCTAACCTCCCTTGATATTAGTTGTTGTATGTAGTTTGTATCAATCTCCAGGTACTTGTTGCTGGATTTTGCTGGGATTAGTGGCAGTCCTTTGGGACTTTCCGACCCATATTTATAGTTTATTCCCTTTTCCTATCTTTTTACTCCTTCCCCTTTTCCCAAATTTATTTTGGCCTTTCTTTCTTTCTTTCTTTCTTTCTTTCTTTCTTTCTTTCTTTCCTTTTTCTTTCTTTCTTTTGTGTGTGTGACTGTTTTCTCTTACTCCATTTTTTTCCACCTATCACCTAATTTACCTTCCTCTGGCAATCACCTTTAATTTGGAGGTAACAATACTGTGAATACATTCTTCTTCAGTGCCTGGTGTGCTGCACCTGGTTGTGTTGAAGTTTGAGCCTTTAAATCAACACAGGAGAGTGAGAACTACATAAGGAGACACACAGAGAAGAGAGACCATGTGGAGACAAAGAAACAGCCCACCAATGAAAGAAAAGCAAGCCTCACCAGAAAAAGATGTAAACGAAATGGAAGCAAGCAACCTGTCAGATAGAGAGTTCAGAGAAATGGTCATAGGGAGGCTGAAGAGAATAGAAGTCAATATGAGTAAGAACCATGAGGAATTGAAGAGGAATCAAGAAGAAATGAAGAAGAGCCATGAAAAAAAGAAGAAGAACTATGAAGAAATGAAGAAGACCCAAAAAGAAATGAAAAGTGACATTGCTGAGGAAAGAACTCCATAGAAAGTATCAGGAGTAGACTAGATGAAGCAGAGGACCGCATCAGTGAGCTGGAAGACACGGTAGGAAAAACATCCAAGTAGACCAGCTTCTAGAAAAAAAATTAAAAAGCAGGAGGAGAGCCTATAGAAACTTTGGAACAACATGAAACAAAACAACATCCACATAATAGGGCTTCCAGAGGGACAGGAAACTGAGCAAGGAATAGAAAACCTGTTGGAAGAAATAATGACAGAAAACTTCCCTTTTAGGAAAGAAAAAACCCACACAAATCCAAGAAGCTCACAGAGTTCCAAGCAAATTAAACCCCAAAAGACCTATGCCAAGGCACATTATAATTAAATTGGCAAACATCAACGACAAAGTGAGAATCTTAAAAGGTGCCACAGAGAGATGGAAAGTCACCTACAAAGGAACCCCCATAAGATTAGCAAGTGATTTCTCAACAGAAACTTATCAGGCCAGAAAGGATTGGAATGAAATATACAAAGTCATGCAAAGAAAGGGTCTGAATCCTAGAATACTGTACCCAACAAGGCTGTCAATTAAAATTGAAGGTCAAATCAGGAGCTTCACAGAGAAAAAAGGTCTAAGGGAATACATTACCACCAAACCATCAATGCAAGAAATGCTAAAGGGTCTGCTGTAAAAAGCAATAGGAAGCCAAGAAAGAACACAGGGGCAAAGAACAAAAATGGCTACAAATAACTACCTATGAATAATAACTTTAAAGGTAAATAGTCTAAATGCTCCAATCAAAAGACATAGGGTAATAGACTGGATAAGAATACAAGACCCATATATCTGCTGTCTACAAGAAACCCACCTCCACAAAAAAGATACACACAGACTGAGGGTGAAAGGATGTAAAAAAGGTTCCTCAGGCAAATGGAAATGGAAAATAAGCTGGGGTAGCAATACTTATATCCGACAAATTACATCTCAAAGTGAAGGATGTAACAAGAGATAAAGAAGGCCACTACATAATACTAAAGGGAGCAATCCAACAAGAAGAAATAACTCTGGTAAACATATTCGCACCCAATACAGGAGCACCCAAATACATAGTAAAATTCCTAGCGGATATCAAGGGAGAGATAGACAGCAATACAATCATAGTAGGAGACTTTAATACCACACTATCACCATTGGACAAATCCTCTAAACAAAAAAATCAGTAAAGAAAAATCAATCCTCAATGACTCACTAGACCAGATGGAATTAATTGAGGTCTTCAGATCATTTCACCCTAAAGCCACAGAATATACCTTCTTTTCAAGTGCCCATGGGTCCTTCTCAAGGATAGATCATGTGTTGGGTCATAGGCAAAGCCTTTCCAAATTCAAGAAGATAGAAATCATATCAAGCATATTCTCAGATCACAGTGGCATAAAGCTGGAAATCAACTACAATAGAAACAATACAAAGAAATCAAACACATGGAGACTAAACAGCATGCTATTAAACTATGACTGGGTTATTAGAGAGATCAAGGAGGAGATGTAAAATGATGGAAACAAATGACAAGGATAGCACAACAATCCAAAATCTATGGGACACAGTGAAAGCAGTTCTGAGAGGGAAGTTCATAGCTCTACAATCCTACTGCAAAAACAAACAAACAAACAAACAAACAAACAAAACTAGAAATAGCGGCAATAAATTATCTAACCCAACAACTCAAAGAGTTAGAAAGAAAGCAACAAGAAAATCCCAGTGTAAGCAGAAGGAAGGAAATAGTAAAGATCGAGCAGAAATAAATGACATAGAGACCAAAGAAACAATACGGAAGATCAACAAAACCAAGAGCTGGTTCTTTGAAAGGATGAACAAGATTGATGAATCTCTAGCCAGACTCACCAAGAAGCAAAGAGAGAGGACCCTAATAAATAAAATCAGAAATGAAAGAGGTGAAATAACAACAAACCCCATTGAAATACAAAGCATTATTTAAAAATACTATGAACAACTCTACTCCAACAGACTGGACGATCCGGAGGAAATGGATATATTTATAGAAAAACATAACCTCCCAAAACTCAATCAGGAACAATCTAAACAACTCAATAGACCAATAACTGTGGAAGAAATTGAAGCAGTCATCATAAAGATTCCAGCAAACAAAAACCCAGGACCAGACGGCTTCACAGGGGAGTTTTACCAAACATTCAAGGAAGAACTAAACGTATACTCCTCAGACCATTTCAGAAAATTCAAGAGGATGGAACACTTCCAAACTCCTTCTATGAAGCTAGCATCGCCCTAATATCAAAACCAGATAAAGATGACACAATAAAAGAGAATTACAGGCCAGTATCCCTCATGAATATAGATGCCAAAATCCTCAATAAAATTCTAGGAAATCGGATCCAGCAGTACATCAGAAAGATCATACACCACGACCAAGTAAGATTTATCCCAGGAATGCAAGGATGGTACAATATCTGCAAATCAATAAATGTGATACATTACATAAACAAATTGAGAGATAAAAATCACAGTCATATCAATTGATGCAGAAAAAGCATTTGACAAAATCCAAAAGCTTTTCTTGATAAAAACCCTCAACAAGGTAGGAATAGAAGGATCATACCTCAACATAATAAAAGCCATATATGAGAAACCCACAGCAAACATCATACTCAATGGGCAAAAACTACAACCATTTCCTCTAAGAACAGGAACAAGACAGGGTTGCCCACTCTCAACACTCCTGTTCAACATAGTACTGGAAGTATTAGCCATTTCAATTAGACAAGAAGAAGAAATAAAAGGCATCCAAATTGGAAAAGAAGAAGTAAAGCTATCCTTATTTGCAGATGACATGATATTGTACATAACAAACCTGAAAGACTCCATAAAAAAGCTCATAGACTTAATAAATGAGTTCAGCTACGTAGCAGGCTACAAAATTAATGCCAAAAAATCTATGGCATTTCTATACACCAATAGTAAATTTACAAAAAAAGAGACTAAAAATGCAATCCCATTTACCATCACACCAAAAATATTAAGATACCTATGAATAAACTTAACTAAGGAGGTAAAAGACCTATTCGCGGAAAACTACACGACACTAAAAAAAAGAGTTAGAGGAGGATATAAATAGGTGGAAGAATATACCATGTTCATGGATTGAGAGAATCAACATAATTAAAATGTCCATACTATCCAAAGCACTCTATAAATTTAATGCACTCCCCATTAAAATACCAATGGCATATTTCACAGACCTAGAAAGAACTCTCCAAAAATTCAGCTGGAAAGAAAAAAGGCCCTGAATAGCCACAGCAATCCTGAGAAAGAAGCACAAAGTCGGTGGTATTTCAATACCAGATTTCAAGCTGTATTACAAAGCTACTGTTCTTAAATAGCCTGCTACTGGCACAAGAACAGACATATAGATCAATGGAATAGAATAGAGAATCCAGATATCAACCCAAACCACTATGCTCAATTAATATTTGACAAAGGAGGCATGAACATAAAATGGATTCAAGACAGATACATGCAAAAAAATGAAACTAGACCACCAACTTACACTATACACAAAAATAAACTCAAAATAGATAAAGGACTTAAATGTAAGATGGGAAACCTTAAAAACTTTAGAAGAATCTACAGGAAAAAAATTTCAGACATATGCCAAAACAACTTGTTTGATGATAGTGCTCCTAGGGCAATGGAAGCTAAAGACAAAATAAAGAAATGGGACTACATCAAAATAAAAATCTTTTGCACAGCTGAAGAAACCATCAACAAAGCAACAATAAAACACACTGTGTGGGAGAACATATTTGTAAATGTTATCAGTGATAAAGGTTTAGTCTCAAGCATCTACAGGCAACTCACACAACTCAATAAAAGGAGGACAAATGATCCAATAAAAAAATGGGCAACAGACCTAAATAGAATATTTTCTAAAGAAGACAAAAGGAAGGCCTAGAGACATACGAACACTTGCTCAAAGTCACTGATTATCTGAGTGATGCAAATCAAAACGACGATGCGGTACCATCTCACACCTGTCAGAATGGCTTACATCAACAAATCAACAAATGACAAGTGCTGGAGAGGATGTGGAAAAAAAGGAACTTTCTTGCACTGCTGGCGGAAATATAGACTAGTGCAGCCACTGTGGACCACAGTATGGAGTTTCCTCAAAAAACTAAAATTGAAGCTCCCATTCGACCCAGTGATCCCACTTCTAGGAATATACCCCAAGAAATTAGATACGAGAATTAGAAAGGATATATGTACCCCTATATTCATAGCAACACAATTTACCATAGCTAAGATGTGGAAACAGCCTAAATGCCTATCAGCAGATGAGTGGATTAAAAAACAATGATACATTTACAAAATGGAATACTATGCTGTGTTAAAAAAACAGAAGGATCTCCTACCATTTGTAACAACATGGATGGATTTGGAGAGCATTATGCTAAGTGAAATTAGCCAGGCAGAGAAAGACAAATATCATATGATCTCACTCATTTGAGGAATATAATGAATGACATAGACTGATGAACAAGAATGGATCCAGAGATTGAGAAAAGTCTATCAGAATGTCAAACCTCAGGGTAAGTGGCAGGTGTTGGGAGTAATGGGGAAAGACAATATATTTGAACTCTTGAACTAACGTAAGTAATTTGTGTTTTTACATCCCTGACAAAGTTTATATAAAGTTATAAAAAAAATTGGCAGCTAATTTGAGATTGAATTAATGTGGCCTAGAGTTTGTCATCTCCTATGGACACCAGTCCTTAAGCTAGGCCCTCCTTAACCACCCATGACACCGTAATACCCTTACACTATATTGTTCTACAATGTCATTTGATATTTGACAACAACATATTATACAATTATCCCAAATAAACATACAAACTAATTCTTTGAATGTTGGGCAGCAATTTAAAAAAGGATAGGAATGGAATTAATCCCTTTCAGAAGGAATTAAGTCACTGGGAAAGCATCTGAGCATTCTATATTGGCCCCTCTTCCCCTTTTGCCAAGAGGGACCCTCTTCTTACTATCCAAATACACACAGCTGATGCCTGAGCTTTCAGTTCAAGCTGTGGCTGAAACCTCTGGGCAGCTGGCACCATGGATCTGTCTCTCGACCAATGGTGTGAGCTGGGCCCTGTCTGGAGAAGAAACCTGGATCCCCGAGATATGTGATCAGTACCGAGACCCCGCCAGCAGGCAAGGGGACCCCAAGGCAGGTGCTAGATGTGGAGGCCATGGGGGCAGAACTGAACCTCACATCACCCTGTTTGGCCCCAGATAATGGCTGGTTAGCCAGAAAAGGGTCAGATTCCTCAGGGAAGGAACAACCTAAGACAGGCACATTCGCAGAGGGGCCAACAGGAGAGAACTAAAAGGTCAACAGAGGTGGGGCACAGACCTTCATCCACAAACCTTGCAGGGGCTTGAATTCTCATGGCTACCCCCACGGCTGCTTCGCCTCCCACGCACAACTCAGACCAGGACCCAGGTGGCAGACAGAGACTCGGCCAGCAATAGCTGCTCTATATCTAAATTCAGTTTATTATCAGTAATGCTGAGGACCTACTCAAAAGTGCAAATATTCCTTTCCACTAGTATTTATAGGATAAACTAAGATTTCTGCTTGAGTATTAAAATTGACAGTAAAATAGTAATCAAGTTTTCAGATTAATTTAAATTGGCCAAGTGAAATAAGTGAATACTCAAGAAAATTTTAGTGTACTGGACAAAAAGGTTTTCCCAAAACATTAACTTAAATATCTCTTAGTAGTTCATCTCATTGTAAAATTGCCTAACATCCAAAGAACCTAAAGCAGTCATATTTGTGTGCAAAAATTAAAATTTAAAATGACCAAGACTGCAAGATAAAATTTCCAAAAGCTTCATTAATCAAAAAAGAGGGGGGCAGTGGGGTAATATCATGTAAGCAAAAATATCCTGTAAGTAAAATACATCTAGAAAATTTTTACTCCAGGAAAGTAAATTCCATTTGTAAAACCAACTGCAGGACACCCATGAACAATCACACATGGTGTCAAAATATGCCAAAGGAAAATCATTTAGGCAAAAATTATAAAGAATCCCAAGTCTATTTTTCAGAGAGGATCCCTTTGTTAATTTTTGGTAAAGAATGTGTTTGTGTGTTTGCAGAAAACAACTCCATGACCATTTGGGTTCCTGGGACAGTGATTAACTGATGGGTCTGTTCCAGCCAGGAGGATGGTCCAGAGATGGGGGACGCTGACAAAACCTTGCCATGCTAGCAGTCAGCAGCTGTGCATGGCTGCAGGCGGCCCAGGACCATACCAGAGAGGATGAATCTTGCATTGCCACCATGTGTCCACCATCTGGATATCATTGCTGACATGTACACATGAAGAACTATTTAACATTGAAACTGGGACTCAGAACAGTTGGACATTGAAACTGGCACTCAAACATTTTTTGTTCTTATACGTTTGTTTATAGTATGTATAGGCAAGATATTTTTGAAGAAAAGAAACAGGGGGGAGTGATTGATATAGAGGCAGGCTGGCTGTGAACAGGCCGTCAAGCTACAGGGGAAGGCAGGGGTGGATGGGAGGCGGATACTGGGGGAGATCAACCAAAGGATTTGTATGCATGCATATGAGCACAACCAATGAATGAAAGACACTGGGGCGGGGAGGGGGGCAGTTGGGGACATTTGCTGGGGTGTAATGGAGGCTGGGGGGAGGATATTGGAAGGGAAAAAGGAAAACATATGTACTACTATTAAATATAAGTTATATTGTAAATAAAAAGTGTTTAAAAAATTAAACTCTAGAATTCACAATGTTAGACCACGGACATCTTTAACTCTAGAACTCACAATGTTAGACCACGGACATCTTTGGAAATGGGCTTGAATAACCAGAAATGCGTTATTATACCAGGTAATACCTGTAGGGCAGTATTTATCCACTGGGAAATCATGTTCAAAGAGATGTAAACTGAGTTTGATAACGCTTATCCTTACCATTCAATCTCAGTGAGTTGGCGATTGGGGAACCATTGGATAAACACTTAAAACTACATTTTCATAAGGCTCAGAAGCTGTGTGAAAATGTTAAACCTCTCAGATGACAAAATAACAGCTCACGGGGTCCGAGCCTCCACACAAGTTCAGGGTGGCGTCTGTGGTGTTCTTTACTGTAGCCCCAGCCACAACAAGGCTTCTGCACATCCATTTTCATATTTGTTGAAAAATAAACCCACAAAGACAATCATAATGAAACAACTATTTGTTCATCCACAAGTTCCCGTCAATAAGCAGATGACTGAGCAGAGATACTTCTGGTTTGTTTATTTATTTATTTATTCTGTGTGTGTGTGTGTGTGTGTGTGTGTGTGTGTGTGTGTGTGTAGCCTGGCTTCGTGGCTACTTGAAATTTTTCTTGTTTATTTGCATTAAATAACAATAGCAATGACATATACACAGTTAAACACACGCTCATGAAGCTCAGATGATTGTGGGAAAGTACTTAAAACTCTGAACTCCCAATGGTAGAGCACGGACATCTTTGGAAATGGGCTTCAATCACCAGGAATACATGTTCATGTAGTGTAATTTCTGTGGTGCAGTGACTCATCCCTGGGAAATCGCGCTCAAAGAGCTTTGAACTGATTTTGATAATGGTTGTCTTTACCACTCAATCTCAGCGAGATGGGGTTCGCCGAAACAGATGGATAAACACTTAAAGCCTCATTTTCTCGGGACTCAGAACCTGTGTAAAAATATTATACCTCATGGATTTCAAAATTAAATGTTTAGGAACGTGTATGCAATCCTGTAAATACCTTTGGGCTACCAAAATGTCTCTAGTGCAGTATTGATATTCTGAGAATTTGTATACCAAGAGCTGTGTACAGCAGGGTAGTGTTTAAATTAGTGTGATTTCACCATTAAAGATGGAGAATATATATGAAAACGCTGTTGAAACACTATAATTCACAGTGGATGTATTTGAAACACTGGACCAAAGTTAGTGGAACACTGCAAACTCCCAATGATCGACCAGGGAAATGCGTAGGAATGTGCTTCAAACAAAAGGAGTTCACGTTGAAGAGCCTTTATATCTTAAGACTGCGTTTAGGCACTTGGAAATCATGTTCACAGAGCTGTGAACTAAGTTGGATACTGCATTTATTGAGAATTCCGACTCCAGGAGTTGGCGTTTTGGGCAGAATGTTGGTTAAACACTGCAGAATACATACTCATAGAGCTCAGATGATTGTCTGAAAGTGTTTAAAACTCTGGAACTCACAATGTTAGACCACAGACATCTTTGGAAATGCGCTTGAATCACCAGGAATTCATATTTATATCAGATAATACCTGTAGGGCACTATTTATCCACTGGAAAATCCTGTTCAAAGAGATGTAAACCGAGTTTGATTCCGCTTATGCTTACCATTCAATCTCAATGAGTTGGCGATTGGGGAACCATTGGATAAACACTAAAAACTACATTTTCATAAGGCTCAGAAGCTGTGTGAAAATGTTAAACCTCTCAGATGACAAAATAACAGCTCACGGAGTCCGAGCCTCCACACAAGTTCAGGGTGGCGGCTGTGGTGTTCTTTACTGTAGCCCCAGCCGCAACAAGGCTTCTGCACGTCCATTTTCACTTTTTTGAAAAATAAACCCACAAAAAATGATCAAAATGAAACAACTATTTGTTCATCCACAAATTCCCTTCAATAAGGATGTTCATGTGTTTTTTTGAATCAGAATTTCATGACTCGACTCAGGACTATACAGTGGTCATCTGTTTCATACACATTACTGAGAAAGTACCAAGGTTCAAGTTCCTGAGCTAAACAATTATGGCAATAACAAACACCTGGAGGCCCCAATGACTTAAGGCTTTTGCCAAAGAGATAGATGACACCAGTTGAAGAGATGACTCAGCACAGATACTTCTCTCTCTCTCTCTCTCTCTCTCTCTCTCTCTCTCTCTCTCTTTTTATATGTGCAGAATGCCTCGTGGCTACTAGAATTTTTATTGTTTATTTGGTTTAAATAACAGTAGCAATGACATATACACCGTTAAAAATAAACACAGTCTTAGAACATTTACATGGCAGTTGGGGGCGATCAGGCTGACAGGCAGAGTGGTTTGGTGAAATCAGGCTGGCAGGCAAGTGGTTAGGAGCCAGCAGTCCTGGATTGGGAGAGGGATATCCAAATGGTGGTTTTGGCCGGAGCCCTGTGGACCTAAACTAGCAGTGGCTTGTCCCCCAAGGGGTCCTACATCGGAGAGGGTCCATGTCAGGCTGAGGAACAGCCCCTCCCCAGCACCAATTTCATTCACTGGGACACTAGTAATTAATGTGTTTGAAAGACAATAAATACATGTTCATAGGGCCTTTTTAACTGTACGTCCGTATTTGTTCACTGAGAAATGGGGTTCAAAATTCTGAGAACAAAGATGAGCACTGGATTCATTGAGAATTCAGTCTCCAGGAGTTGGCGTTTTGGAAGAATGTTGGTTGAACATTGCAAAATACATGCTCATACAGCTCAGATGATTGTGGGAAAATACTTCAAACTCTAAACACCAATGATAGACCATGGATATTTTGGAATTGTCTTGAATCACCAGGAATACATGTTCATGTATTGTAATTTCTGTAGTGCAGTATTTATTCCATGGGAAATCATGCTCAAAGAACTGTGAACTAAGTTGGATACTGTATTCATTGATATTTCCATCTCATGGAGTAGTTCTTTTTGGAAGAATGGTGGTTAAACACTGAAGAATAAATACCCATAGAGCTCAGATGATTGTCTGAAAGTGTTTAAAACTCTAGAACTCACAATGTTAGACCATGGACATGTTTGGAAATGGGCTTCAATCACCAGGAATACGTATTCATGTAGTGTAATTTCTGTGGTGCAGTGACTCATCCCTGGGAAATCGTGCCAAAGAGCTTTGAACTGATTTTAATAATGGTTGTCTTTACTACTCAATCTGTGTTTTGGGGTTGGACGAAACAGATGGATAAACACTTAAAACCTCATTTTCTCGGGACTCAGAACCTGTGTAAAAATAGTAAACCTCATGGATTTCAAATTGAAATGTTTAGGAATGTGTATGCAATCCTATAAATACCATTGGGCTACCATAATGTCTCTAGTGCAGTGTTGATATTCTGAGATTTTGTATACAAAGAGCTGTGCACAGCACAGTAGTGTTTAAATTAGTGTGATTTCACCATTAAAGATGGAGATGATATGTCAAAACGCTGTTGAAACACTGGAATTCACAGTGGATGTACTTGAAATACTGGACCAAATTTAGTGAAACACTGGGAATCCTCAATGATCGACCAGGGAAATAGGAAGGAATATGCTTGAAACACAAAGGTGTCGTGAACAGCCTTTATATCTATAAGACTCTGTGTAGGCACTGAGAGGTCATGTTCAAAAAGCTGTGAACTAAGTTGGATACTGGATTCATTGAGAATTCTGTTCCAAGGAGTTGTCGTGTTTGGAAGAATGTTGGCTAAATGCTGTAGAATACTTGCTGCTACAGCTCAGATGATTATGGGAAAGTACTTCAAACTCCAGAACTCACAATATTAGACCATGGACATCTTTGGAAATGGGCTTCAATCACCAGGAATACATGTTCAAGTAGTGTAATTTCTGTACTGCAGTGACTCATCCCTGGGAAATCGTGCTCAAAGAGCTTTGAACTGATTTTGATAATGGTTGTCTTTACCAGTCAATCTGTGTGTTGGGGTTGGCAGAAGCAGATGGATAAACACTTAAAACCTTATTTTCTCTGGACTCAGATCCAGTGTAAAAATATTAAACCTCATGGATTTCAAAATGAAATGTTTAGCAACGTGTATGCAATCCTGTAAATACCATTTGGCTACCATCATGTCTCTACTACAGTGTTGATATTCTGAGAATTTGTATACCAAGAACTGTGCACAGCATGGTAGTGTTTAAATTAGTGTGATTTCCCCGTTAAAGAATGAGAATATGTGCAAAAACGATGTTTAAACACTGTAATTCACAGTGGATGTACTTGAAATACTGGACCAAAGTTAGTGGAACACTGCAAACTCCCAATGATCGACCAGGGAAATAGGTAAAAATGTGTTAGAAACACAAGGAGTTCATGTTGAAGAGGCTTTATATCTACAACACTGCGTTTAGGCACTGGGAAATCGTTTTTCAAAGAGCAGTGAACTAAGTTAGATACTGGATTCACTGAGAATTACAACTACAGGAGTTTTTTTTGGAAGAATGTTGGTTCAACACTGCAGAAGACATGCTCATACAGCTCCGATGATTGTCTGGAAGTGTTTAAAACTCTAGAACTCACAAGGTTAGGCCATGTACATCTTTGGAAATGGGCTTCAATCACCAGGAATACATGTTTATGTAGTGTAATTTCTGTGGTGCAGTGAATCATCCCTGGGAAATCGTGCCAAAGAGCTTTGAGCTGATTTTGATAATGGTTGTCTTTACCACTCAATCTGTGTTTTGGGGTTGCCCAAAACAGATGGATAAACACTTAAAACCTCATTTGCTCCAGACTCAGAACCTGTGTAAAAATATTAAACCTCATGGATTTAAAAATGAAATGTTTAAGAACGTGTATGCAATCCTGTAAATACCATTAGGCTACCATAATGCCTCTAGTGCAGTGTTGATATTCTGAGATTTTGTATACAAAGTGCTGTGCACAGCTCGGTAGTGTTTAAATTAGTGTGATTTCACCATTAAAGATGGAAATTATATGTCAAAACGCTATTGAAACAATGGAATTCACAGTGGATGTACTTGAAATACTGGACCAAAGTTCATGGAACACTGCAAATTCCCAATGATCGCCCAGTGAAATAGGGAGGAATGTGTTTGAAACACAAGGCGTTCGTGTAGAAGAACCTTTGTATCTATAAGACTGCATTTAGGCACTGGAAAATCATGTTCAAAGAGCTGTGAACTAAGTTAGATACTGGATTCACTGAGAATTCCAACTCCAGGAGTTGACGTTTTTGGCGGAATGTTGGTTAAACATTGCAATATACATGCTCATACAGCTCAGATGATTGTGGGAAAGTACTTCAAACTCTAAACTCGCAATGGTAGACCATGGATATCTTTGGAAATGGGCTTGAATACCCAGGAATACATGTTCATGTAGTGTAATTTCTGTGGTGCAGTGACTCATCCCTGGGAAATTGTGCTCAAAGCACTGTGAACTAAGTTGGATACTGCATTCATTGATATTTCCGACTCAAGTAGTAGTTGTTTTTGGAAGAATGTTGGTTAAACACTGGAGAATACATACTCATAGACCTCAGATAATTGTCTGAAAGTGTTTAAAACTCTACAACTCACAATATTAGACCAGGGACATGTTTGGAAATGGGCTTCAATAACCAGGAATACATGTTCATGTAGTGTAATTTCTGTGGTGCAGTGACTCATCCCTGGGAAATTGTGCCAAAGAGCTTTGAACTGATTTTGATAATGGTTGGCTTTACCACTCAATCTGTGTTTTCGGGTTGGCCGAAGCAGATGGATAAATACTTAAAACCTCATTTTCACGGGACTCAGAACCTATGTAAAAATATTAAACCTCATGGATTTCAAAATTAAATGTTTAGGGATGTGTATGCAATCCTGTAAATACCATTGGGCTACCATAATGTCTCTAGTGCCTTGTTGATATTCTGAGATTTTGTCTACAAAGAGCTGTGCACAGCACGGTAGTGTTTAAATTAGTGTGATTTCACCATTAAAGATGGAGATTACATGTGAAAACGCTGTTGAAACACTGGAATTCACAGTGGATGTCCTTGAAATATTGGACCAAATTTAGTGAAACACTGTGAATTCTCAATGATTGACCAGGGAAATAGGTAGGAATGTGCTTGAAACACAAGGGTGTCGTGAAGAGCCTTTATATCTATAAGGCTGTCTGTAGGCACTGAGAAATTATGTTCAAAGAGCTGTGAACTAAGTTGGATACTGGATTCATTGAGAATTCTGACCGCAGGAGTTGATGTTTTTGGCAGAATGTTGGCTAAACATTTCAAAATACATGCTAATACATATCAGATGATTGTGGGAAAGTACTTCAAACTCTAAACTCGCTATGGTAGACCATGGATATCTTTGGAAATGGGCTGAATCACCAGGAATACATGTTTATGTCATGTCCTTTCTGTAGTCCAGTATTTCTTCCCTGGCAAATCATGCTCAAAGAGCTGTGAACTAATTTGTATCCTGGATTCATTGATATTTCCGTCTCAAGGAGTTGTCCTTTTTGGAAGAATATTGGTTAAACACTGCAGAATACATACTCATAGAGCTCAGATAATTGTCTGAAAGTGTTTAAAACTCTGGAACTCACAAGGTTAGACCAGGGACATCTTCGGAAATGGGCTTGAATCACCAGGAATGCACGTTTATATCAGGTCATACCTGTAGGGCAGTATTTATCCACTAGAAAATCGTGTTCAAAGACATGTAAACTGAAATAGATAACGCTTATCCTTACCATGCAATCTCAGTGACTTGGCGATTGGGGAACCATTGGATAAACACTTAATACTACATTTTCATAAGGCTCAGAAGCTGTGTGAAAATGTTAAACCTCTAAGATAACAAAATAACAGGTCGTGGGTTCTGAGCCTCCACAGAAGTTCAGGGCCGTGGCCGTGGTCTTCTTTACTGTAACCCTAGCCCCAGGAAGGCTTCTGGACCTTAATTTTCACATTTGTTAAAAAATAAAACAAAAAAAATAATCATAATGAAGCATCTATTTGTTCATCCACACGTTTTCATCAATAAGGACGTTCATGTGTATTTTTGAATCAGAATTTCTTTAAACGACCTCAAGACTATGCAGTGGTCATCTCTTTCATACACATTACTGGAAAAGCACCAAGGAGCAAGTTCCTGAGCTAAACAATTAAGATAATAACAAACACTTGGAGGACCCAATGACTTAAGGCATTTGCCAAAGAGGGAGATGACACCAGGTGAAGAGATGACTCAGCACAGATACTTCTCTTTTCCTCTTTCTTTTGTTTTTTTTTTTGTATGTGCTGCCTAGCTTCGTGGCTACTTGAAATTTTAGTTGTTTATTTGCTTTAACTAACAGTAGCAATGAAATATAGACAGCTTTAAATAAACACAGTCTTAGATTATTTACATGACAGTTGGGGGCCATCAGGTTGGCAGGCAGAGTGATTTGGGGTAATCAGGCCGGCAGGCAAGAGGTTAGGAGCCAGCCGTCCTGGATTGGAGAGGGATATCCAACTGCTGGTTTTGGCCCGAGCCCTGTGGACCTAAACTAGCAGTGGGATATCCCCCAAGGGGTCGCAGGTTGAGGAGGGTCCAGGTTGTGCTGATGGATAGCCACTCCCCGACACCAATTTTGTTCACTGGGCCACTAGTAATTAGTGTGTTTGAAAGACAATAAATACATGTTCATAGGGCCTTTTTAACTGTACGTCAGTGTTTATTCACTGGGAAATGGGGTTCAAGGTTCTGAGAACACAGATGGGCACTGGATTCAATGAGAATTCAGTCTCCAGGAGTTGGCATTTTTGGAAGAATGTTGGTTAAACTGCAAAATACATGCTCATAAAGCTCAGATGATTGTGGGAAAGTACTTCAAACTCTAAACTCTCAATGATATATCATGAATATCTTTGGAAATGGGCTTGAATCATCAGGAATACATGTTCATGTAGTGTAATTTCTGTAGTGCAGTGTTTCTTCCCTGGGAAATCGTGCTCAAAGAACCGTAAACTAATTTGGATACTGGATTCATTGAGAATTCTGTCTCAAGGAGTTGTCGTTTTTGGAAGAATGTTGGTTAAACACTGCAGAAGACATGCTCATAGAGCTCAGATGATTGTCTGAAAGTGTTTAAAACTTTAAAACTCACAAGGTTAGACCATGGACATCTTTGGACATGGCCTGAATCATCAGGAATACATGCTCATGTAGTGTAATTTCTGTAGTGCAGTGTTTCATCCCTGGGAAATCGTATTCAAAGGGCTGTGAACTGAGTTTGATAATGATTGTCTTTACCACTCAAACTCAGTGAGTTGGGGTATGCTGAGACTGATGGATAAACACTTAATACCTCATTTTCTTGGGACTCAGAACCTGTGTAAAAATATGAAACCTCATGGATTTCAAAATGAAATGTTTAAGAACGTGTATGCAATCCAGTAATTACCTCGCAGTGACCATAATGTCTCTAGTGCAGTGTTGATATTCTGAGAATTTGTATACCAACAGCTGTGCACAGCAGAGTAGTGTTTAAATTATTGTGATTTCACTGTTAAAGATAGAGAAAATATGTAAAAACGCTGTTGAAAAGCTGGAAATCACGGTGGATGTACTTGAAATACTGGACTAAAGTTAGTGGAACACTGCGAATTCCAAATGATCGACGAGGAAAATGCCTAGGAATGTGCTTGAAACACAAGGGTGTCGTGAAGAGCCTTTATATCTACAAGACTCTGTGTAGGCACTGAGAAATCATGGTCAAAAAGCTGTGAACTAAGTTGGATACTGGATTCATTGAGTATTCCAACTACAGGAGTTGGCATTTTTAGCAGAATGTTTGTTAAACGCTCCAAATACATGCTCATACAGATCAGATGATTGTGCGAAAGTACTTCAAACTCTGAACTCACAATGGTAGACCATGGATAGCTTTGTAATTGTGCTGAATCACCAGGAATACATGATCATGTAGTGTAATTTCTATAGCGCAGTGTTCCATCCCTGGGAAAGCGTTTTCAAAGAACTGTGAACTAAATTGGATACGGGATTCATTGAGAATTCCCTTCCAAGGAGTTGTCATTTTTGGAAGAATGTTGGTTAAACACTGTAGAATACTTGCTCGCACAGCTCAGATGATTGTGGGAAAGTACTTGAAACTCTAAACTCGCAATGATAGACCATTGATTTTTTGGAATAGGGCTTGAATCATCAGGAATACATGTTCAAGTAGTGTAATTTCTGTAGTGCAGTGACTCATCCCTGGGAAATCGTGCCAAAGAGCTTTTTTTTTATTATTTTTATTTTATTTACAATATAACTTATATTTACTAGTAGTACATATTTTTTCCTCCCCCCCAATATTCTCCCCCCAGCCTCCCTTACCCCCCAGCACATGTCCCCACCGGTCCCCCTCCCCATCCCAGAGTCTTTTATTCATTGGTTATGCTCATATGTATGCATATAAGTCCTTCGGTTGATCTCCCCCAGCATCTGCCTCCCCTCCACTCCAGCCTTCCCCCTGTAGTTTGACAGCCTGTTCGAGGCCACCCTGCCTCTATATCAATCACTCTCCCCTGTTTCTTTTCTTCAAAAATATCTTGCCTCTGCATACTGAAAACAAACGTATAAGAGCAAAAAAAGTTTGAGTGTCAGTTTCAATGTCCAACTGTTCTGAGTCCCAGTTTCAATGTCAAATAGTTCTTCATGTGTACATGTCAGCAATGGTATCCAGATGGTGGACACATCGTGGCAATGCAAGATCCATTATCTGGTTTGGTCCTGAGCCGCCTGCAGCCATGCACAGCTTCCGACTGCTAGCATGTGCCAAAGAGATTTGAACTGATTTTGATAATGATTGTCTTTACCAGTCAATCTGTGTGTGGGTTTAGCTGAAGCAGATGGATAAACACTTAAAACCTCATTTTCTCGGGACTCAGAACTTGTGTAAAAATAGGAAACCTCATGGATTTCAAAATGAAATATTCAGGAACGTGTATGCAATCCTGTACATACCATTAGGCTACCATAATGTCTCTAGTGCCTTGTTGATATTCTGAGATTTTGTATATAAAGAGCTGTGCACAAGCACGGTAGTGTTTAAATTAGTGTGATTTCACCATTATAGATGGAGATTGCATGTGAAAACGTTGTTGAAACACTGGAATTCACAGTGGATGTCCTTGAAATATTGGACCAAATTTAGTGAAACACTGTGAATTCTCAATGATTGACCAGGGAAATAGGTAGGAATGTGCTTGAAACACAAGGGTGTCGTGAAGAGCCTTTATATCTATAAGGCTGTCTGTAGGCACTGAGAAATTATGTTCAAAGAGCTGTGAACTAAGTTGGATACTGGATTCATTGAGAATTCTGACCGTAGGAGTTGATGTTTTTGGCAGAATGTTGGCTAAACATTTCAAAATACATGCTAATACATATCAGATGATTGTGGGAAAGTACTTCAAACTCTAAACTCGCTATGGTAGACCATGGATATCTTTGGAAATGGGCTGAATCACCAGGAATACATGTTTATGTCATGTCCTTTCTGTAGTCCAGTATTTCTTCCCTGGCAAATCATGCTCAAAGAGCTGTGAACTAATTTGTATCCTGGATTCATTGATACTTCCGTCTCAAGGAGTTGTCCTTTTTGGAAGAATATTGGTTAAACACTGCAGAATACATACTCATAGAGCTCAGATGATTGTCCGAAAGTGTTTAAAACTCTGGAACTCACAAGGTTAGACCAGGGACATCTTCGGAAATAGGCTTGAATCACCAGGAATGCACGTTTATATCAGGTCATACCTGTAGGGCAGTATTTATCCACTAGAAAATCGTGTTCAAAGACATGTAAACTGAAATAGATAACGCTTATCCTTACCATGCAATCTCAGTGACTTGGCGATTGGGGAACCATTGGATAAACACTTAATACTACATTTTCATAAGGCTCAGAAGCTGTGTGAAAATGTTAAACCTCTAAGATAACAAAATAACAGGTCGTGGGTTCTGAGCCTCCACAGAAGTTCAGGGCCGTGGCCGTGGTCTTCTTTACTGTAACCCTAGCCCCAGGAAGGCTTCTGGACCTTAATTTTCACATTTGTTAAAAAATAAAACAAAAAAAATAATCATAATGAAGCATCTATTTGTTCATCCACACGTTTTCATCAATAAGGACGTTCATGTGTATTTTTGAATCAGAATTTCTTTAAACGACCTCAGGACTATGCAGTGGTCATCTCTTTCATACACATTACTGGAAAAGCACCAAGGAGCAAGTTCCTGAGCTAAACAATTAAGATAATAACAAACACTTGGAGGACCCAATGACTTAAGGCATTTGCCAAAGAGGGAGATGACACCAGGTGAAGAGATGACTCAGCACAGATACTTCTCTTTTCCTCTTTCTTTTGTTTTTTTTTTTGTATGTGCTGCCTAGCTTCGTGGCTACTTGAAATTTTAGTTGTTTATTTGCTTTAACTAACAGTAGCAATGAAATATAGACAGCTTTAAATAAACACAGTCTTAGATTATTTACATGACAGTTGGGGGCCATCAGGCTGGCAGGCAAAGTGGTATGGGGAAATCAGGCTGGCAGGCAAGTGGTTAGGAGCCAGCGGTCCTGGATTGGAGAGGGATATCCAAATGGTGGTTTTGGCCCGAGTCCTGTGGACCTAAACTAGCAGTGGCATATCCCCCAAGGGGTCGCAGGTTGAGGAGGGTCCAGGTTGTGCTGATGGATAGCCACTCCCCGACACCAATTTCATTCACTGGGCCACTAGTAATTAGTGTGTTTGAAAGACAATAAATACATGTTCATAGGGCCTTTTTAACTGTACGTCAGTGTTTATTCACTGGGAAATGGGGTTCAAGGTTCTGAGAACACAGATGGGCACTGGATTCAATGAGAATTCACTCTCTAGGAGTTGGCATTTTTGGAAGAATGTTGGTTAAACTGCAAAATACATGCTCGTACAGCTCAGATGATTGTGGGAAAGTACTTCAAACTCTAAACTAGCAACGGTAGACCATGGATATCTTTGGAATTGGGCTTGAATCACCAGGAATGCATATTCATGTAGTGTAATTTCTGTAGTGCAGTATTTCTTCCCTGGGAAATTGTGCTGAAAGAGCTGTGAACTAATTTGGATCCAGGGTTTATTGATAATTCGGACTCAAGGAGTTGTCGTTTTTGGAAGAATGTTGGTTAAACACTGCAGAAGACATGCTCATAGAGTTCAGATGATTGTCTGAAAGTGTTTAAAACTCTAGAACTCACAAGGTTAGACCATGGACATCTTTGGAAATGGGCTTCAATCACCAGGAATGCATGATCATGTAGTGTAATTTCTGTAGTGCAGTGTTTCATCCCTGGGAAATCGTATTCAAAGAGCTGTGAACTGAGTTTGATAATGATTGTCTTTACCACTCAATCTCAGTGAGTTGGGGTATGCTGAGACTGATGGATAAACACTTAATACCTCATTTTCTTGGGACTCAGAACCTGTGTAAAAATATGAAACCTCATGGATTTCAAAATGAAATGTTTAAGAACGTGTATGCAATCCTGTAAATACCATTGGGCTACCATAATGTCTTTAATGCACTGTTGATATTCTGATAATTTGTATACCAAGAGCTGTGCACAGCACAGTAGTGTTTAAATTAGTGTGATTTCACCATTAAAGATGGAGATTATATGTCAAAACGCTGTTGAAACACTGGAATTCACAGTGGATGTACTTGAAATACTGGACCAAATTTAGTGAAACACTGTGAATTCTCAATGAACGACCAGGGAAATACGTAGGAATGTGCTTGAAACACAAGGGTGTCGTGAAGAGCCTTTATATCTACAAGACTCTGTGTAGGCACTGAGAAATCATGGTCAAAAAGCTGTGAACTAAGTTGGATACTGGATTCATTGAGTATTCCAACTACAGGAGTTGGCATTTTTAGCAGAATGTTTGTTAAACGCTCCAAATACATGCTCATACAGATCAGATGATTGTGCGAAAGTACTTCAAACTCTGAACTCACAATGGTAGACCATGGATAGCTTTGTAATTGTGCTGAATCACCAGGAATACATGATCATGTAGTGTAATTTCTATAGCGCAGTGTTCCATCCCTGGGAAAGCGTTTTCAAAGAACTGTGAACTAAATTGGATACGGGATTCATTGAGAATTCCCTTCCAAGGAGTTGTCATTTTTGGAAGAATGTTGGTTAAACACTGTAGAATACTTGCTCGCACAGCTCAGATGATTGTGGGAAAGTACTTGAAACTCTAAACTCGCAATGATAGACCATTGATTTTTTGGAATAGGGCTTGAATCATCAGGAATACATGTTCAAGTAGTGTAATTTCTGTAGTGCAGTGACTCATCCCTGGGAAATCGTGCCAAAGAGCTTTTTTTTTATTATTTTTATTTTATTTACAATATAACTTATATTTACTAGTAGTACATATTTTTTCCTCCCCCCCAATATTCTCCCCCCAGCCTCCCTTACCCCCCAGCACATGTCCCCACCGGTCCCCCTCCCCATCCCAGAGTCTTTTATTCATTGGTTATGCTCATATGTATGCATATAAGTCCTTCGGTTGATCTCCCCCAGCATCTGCCTCCCCTCCACTCCAGCCTTCCCCCTGTAGTTTGACAGCCTGTTCGAGGCCACCCTGCCTCTATATCAATCACTCTCCCCTGTTTCTTTTCTTCAAAAATATCTTGCCTCTGCATACTGAAAACAAACGTATAAGAGCAAAAAAAGTTTGAGTGTCAGTTTCAATGTCCAACTGTTCTGAGTCCCAGTTTCAATGTCAAATAGTTCTTCATGTGTACATGTCAGCAATGGTATCCAGATGGTGGACACATCGTGGCAATGCAAGATCCATTATCTGGTTTGGTCCTGAGCCGCCTGCAGCCATGCACAGCTTCCGACTGCTAGCATGTGCCAAAGAGATTTGAACTGATTTTGATAATGATTGTCTTTACCAGTCAATCTGTGTGTGGGTTTAGCTGAAGCAGATGGATAAACACTTAAAACCTCATTTTCTCGGGACTCAGAACTTGTGTAAAAATAGGAAACCTCATGGATTTCAAAATGAAATATTCAGGAACGTGTATGCAATCCTGTACATACCATTAGGCTACCATAATGTCTCTAGTGCCTTGTTGATATTCTGAGATTTTGTATATAAAGAGCTGTGCACAAGCACGGTAGTGTTTAAATTAGTGTGATTTCACCATTATAGATGGAGATTGCATGTGAAAACGTTGTTGAAACACTGGAATTCACAGTGGATGTCCTTGAAATATTGGACCAAATTTAGTGAAACACTGTGAATTCTCAATGATTGACCAGGGAAATAGGTAGGAATGTGCTTGAAACACAAGGGTGTCGTGAAGAGCCTTTATATCTATAAGGCTGTCTGTAGGCACTGAGAAATTATGTTCAAAGAGCTGTGAACTAAGTTGGATACTGGATTCATTGAGAATTCTGACCGTAGGAGTTGATGTTTTTGGCAGAATGTTGGCTAAACATTTCAAAATACATGCTAATACATATCAGATGATTGTGGGAAAGTACTTCAAACTCTAAACTCGCTATGGTAGACCATGGATATCTTTGGAAATGGGCTGAATCACCAGGAATACATGTTTATGTCATGTCCTTTCTGTAGTCCAGTATTTCTTCCCTGGCAAATCATGCTCAAAGAGCTGTGAACTAATTTGTATCCTGGATTCATTGATACTTCCGTCTCAAGGAGTTGTCCTTTTTGGAAGAATATTGGTTAAACACTGCAGAATACATACTCATAGAGCTCAGATGATTGTCCGAAAGTGTTTAAAACTCTGGAACTCACAAGGTTAGACCAGGGACATCTTCGGAAATAGGCTTGAATCACCAGGAATGCACGTTTATATCAGGTCATACCTGTAGGGCAGTATTTATCCACTAGAAAATCGTGTTCAAAGACATGTAAACTGAAATAGATAACGCTTATCCTTACCATGCAATCTCAGTGACTTGGCGATTGGGGAACCATTGGATAAACACTTAATACTACATTTTCATAAGGCTCAGAAGCTGTGTGAAAATGTTAAACCTCTAAGATAACAAAATAACAGGTCGTGGGTTCTGAGCCTCCACAGAAGTTCAGGGCCGTGGCCGTGGTCTTCTTTACTGTAACCCTAGCCCCAGGAAGGCTTCTGGACCTCAATTTTCATATTTGTTAAAAAATAAAACAAAAATAATCATAATGAAGCATCTATTTGTTCATCCACAAGTTTTCATCAATAAGGACGTTCATGTGTATTTTTGAATCAGAATTTCTTTAAACGACCTCAGGACTATGCAGTGGTCATCTCTTTCATACACATTACTGGAAAAGCACCAAGGAGTAAGTTCCTGAGCTAAACAATTAAGATAATAACAAACACTTGGAGGACCCAATGACTTAAGGCATTTGCCAAAGAGGGAGATGACACCAGGTGAAGAGATGACTCAGCACAGATACTTCTCTTTTCCTCTTTCTTTTGTTTTTTTTTCTATGTGCTGCCTAGCTTCGTGGCTACTTGAAATTTTAATTGTTTATTTGCTTTAACTAACAGTAGCAATGAAATATAGACAGTTATAAATAAAGACAGTCTTAGATTATTTACATGGCTTTTGGGGGCGATCCGGCTGGCAGGCAGGGTGGTTTCGGGAAATCAGGCTGCCAGTCAAGTGGGTAGGAGCCAGCAGTCCTGGATTGGAGTGGGATATCCAAATGGTGGTTTTGGCCCGAGCCCTGTGGGCCAAAACCAGTGGTGGTATATCCCCCAAGGGGTCGCAGGTTGAGGAGGGTCCAGGTTGTGCTGAGGGACAGCCCCTCCCCGACACCAATTTCATTCACTGGGCCACTAGAAATTAATGTCTTTGAATGACAATAAATACACGTTCATAGGGCCTTTTTAACTGTACATCAGTGTTTATTCACTGAGAAATGGGGTTCAAAGTTCTGAGAACAAAGATGGGCACTGGATTCTTTGAGAATTCACTCTCCAGGAGTTGGCATTTTGGGAAGAATGTTGGTTAAACTGCAAAATACATGCTCGTACAGCTCAGATGATTGTGGGAAAGTACTTCATACTCTAAACTAGCAACGGTAGACCATGGATATCTTTGGAATTGGGCTTGAATCACCAGGAATGCATATTCATGTAGTTTAATTTCTGTAGTGCAGTATTTATTCCCTGGGAAATTGTGCTCAAAGAGCTGTGAACTAATTTGGATCCAGGGTTTATTGATAATTCGGACTCAAGGAGTTGTCGTTTTTGGAAGAATGTTGGTTAAACACTGCAGAAGACACGCTCATAGAGTTCAGATGATTGTCTGAAAGTGTTTAAAACTCTAGAACTCACAAGGTTAGACCATGGACATCTTTGGAAATGGGCTTCAATCACCAGGAATGCATGATCATGTAGTGTAATTTCTGTAATGCAGTGTTTCTTCTCTGTGAAATCATATTCAAAGAGCTGTGAACTAAGTTTGATAATCATTGTCTTTACCACTCAAACTCAGCGAGTTGGGGTTTACTGAAACAGATGGATAAATACTTAACACCTCACTTTCTCGGATCTCAGTACTTGTGTAAAAATATTAAACCTCATGGATTTCAAAATGAAATGTTTAGGAATGTGTATGCAATCCTGTAAATACCATTGGGCTACCATAATGTCTTTAATGCACTGTTGATATTCTGATAATTTGTATACCAAGAGCTGTGCACAGCACAGTAGTGTTTAAATTAGTGTGATTTCACCATTAAAGGTGGAGATTATATGTCAAAACGCTGTTGAAACACTATATTTCACAGTGGATGTACTTGAAACAGTGGACCAAAGTGAGTGGAACACTGCGAATTCCCTATGATCAAGCAGGGAAATACGTAGGAATGTGCTTGAAACACAAGGAGTTCATGTTGAAGAGCCTTTATATCTATAAGACTGCGTTTAGACACTGGGAAATCATGTTCAAAGAGCTGGGAAGTAAGATGGATACTGGATTCATTGAGAATTCCGACTCCAGGAGTTGTCGTTTTTGGCAGAATGTTGGTTAAACATTGCAAAATACATGCTCATACAGCTCAGATTATTGTGGGAAAGTTCTTTAACCTCTTTACTTCCAATGATACATCATCGATATCTTTGGAAATGGGCTGAATCACCAGGAATACATGTTCATGTAATGTAATTTCTATAGTGCAGCGTTTCATCCCGGGGAAATCTTGCTCAAAGAATTGGGAACTAAGTTGGATACTGTATTCATTGACAATTCCGTTTCAAGAAGTTGTCGTTTTTGTTAGAATGTTTATTAAACACTGCAGAATACATTCTCATAGACCTCAGATGATTGTCTGAAAGTGTTTAAAACTCTAGAACTTACGATTTGGAGGGAAAGATGCCCTCGGAACAGAAGGATGCGTATTCATTTGTGTCCCATGCAGAAAGAGGAAGCAGCTGATGGTGGCCCAGGGGTGGGGTTTGTTGGCGAGTGGGGGGACACCAAGTCTCTCAGAAAAGGAGGGGGACTGCTAGATTAGCCTCCATTAATGGAGCGGTTCCAGTGCAGCTGAGTTCTCTCCTAGAGCCACTGTCTCAGAGGCGGATGGCTCCATCTTGAAGGGGAAGTGTGTGTAAATTTTACAGTTGCGGTACCCACTGGGCAGCTGAGACCCTGCCCCCCCCCCCGGAACATTGGTTGCTAGTTGGCGCAGAAGCGGATTCTGAGGAACCCTGTGCTCTCCCACGAAGAGGTCAAATTTCCCCTGGGTTTTTTCCCCCAGGAAGATTCGCGCCTGGGAAAAATAAAATAAAAGAGAAAAAGTCCAGGGCTGTTGAAGCTGGCAATAGTGGAAGAAGGACATCGGAGCTGGTGGCAGGGGCAACCCATTTGGACCTGACAGAGAAGGCCAGCCTAACAATTTTGGGAGGAAGGGGGCTGCCAAAACCAAGGGGAAGGGGGTTTCGTGCAACATAGGAGTGGGACGTGAGCGGGACACTTGTGTTTGTCCTCTCCAAATTTGAATTTCTCAGTGCTGTACAGAGGATGTGGGATGGCCTCGTGGGGGATAACCTGGAAGACTGCAGGGGTGAGCTGTTTTACTGAGACTGGGGATCAGAACAGGTGCTCACCATTAGAGAGGCAACTCTGAGTTAACCTGTTTCCCGAAATCAGCAGAGAATATCATAGACATAGTGGGATTTTTAGTTCAGGCTAGAGAGGACCAATAGAACCAGAGATCAATTCAGAAACACTGCCACCTAGGGGCTGAATCACAAATTGACTTTTGTGTAACACAAATTAAGGAATCAATTTTATTTCTACTACTATTTAAATTTTTAAGTGCCATTTTATTTCATCTTTACTCTACTTAGAGATTAGGGTTATACAGTCTTTTTTCATCTATCCTTTAGTATCTTTTTGCTCTACCTCAACTTCACCCTTATGCCAACACTCTCTTGCTAACATTTCCCTAGTTAGTGTCTTATTCCCCTTACACTTTTTCCTTATTCTCTCTTTTTACTCCCTGTTAAAATATCAGCCCACTCTTATATCTAATTTCCAACCACCTGTCCCAAGTCCATACATATCTATTGCTTCTCTGACTTCACTATCTTAAATTGTTTTTCTCTTGGACCTGCTAATGTTGTTTACCTGACTGTTGTTTATATCGATATTTTATGCATGTTTGTGAGATTGGTTTGGTTATTCTTTTCTTTTAATTTGTTTTGTGTGTGGGGGTGTTGGCATTGTTTTTTGCTTTGGTGTTGTTTACATTGTTTTTTTTTTTTATAGATTTAAGCTTCTGTGTTCCTTAACCTCCCTTGATATTAGTTGTTGTAAATAGTTTGTATCAATCTCCAGGAACTTGTTGCTGGCTTTTGCTGGGATTAGTGGCGGTCCTTTGGGACTTTCCAACCCATATTTATAGTTTATTTCCTTTTCCTATCTTTTTATTCCTTCCCCTTTTCCCAATTTTATGTTGGCATTCTCTCTTCCTTCCTTCCTTCCTTCCTTCCTTCCTTCCTTCCTTCCTTCCTAACTTCCTTCCTTCCTTCCTTCCTTCCTTCCTTCCTTCCTTTCTTTCTATTTTCTTTCTTCTTTCTTTCTTTCTTTCTTTCTTTCTTTCTTTCTTTTTCTTTCTTTCTTTTGTGTGTGTGACTGTTTTCTCTAACTCTATTTTTTCCCATCTATCACCTAATTTACCTTCCTCTGGCAATCACCTTTAAATTGGAGGTAACAATACTGTAATTACATTCTTCTTCAGTGCCTGGTGTGGGGCACCTGGTTGTGTTGAAGTTTGAGCCTTTAAATCAGCACAGGAGAATGAGAAATACATAAGGAGACACACAGAGAAGAGAGACCATGTGGAGACAAAGAAACAGCCCACCAATGAAAGAAAAGCAAGCCTCACCAGAAAAAGATGTAAACGAAATGGAAGCAAGCAACCTGTCAGATAGAGAGTTCAGAGAAATGGTCATAGGGTGGCTGAAGAGAATAGAAGTCAATATGAGTAAGAACCATGAGGCATTGAAGAGGAATTAAGAGGAAATGAAGAAGAGCTATGAAGAAATGAAGAAGAACTATGAAGAAATGAAGAAGACCCAAGAGGAAATGAAGAAGACCCAAGAAGAAATGAAAAGTGACATTGCTAAGGAAAGAACTCCATAGAAAGTATCAGGAGTAGACTAGATGAAGCAGAGGAACGCATCAGTGAGGTGGAAGACAAGGTAGGAAAAAATACCCAAGTAGAGCAGCTTCTAGAAAAAAATTTAAAAGCAGGAGGAGAGCCTAAGAAAAATTTGGGACAACATGAAACAAAACAACATCCGCATAATTGGGCTTCCAGAGGGACAGGAAACTGAGCAAGGAATAGAAAACCTGTTGGAAGCAATAATGACAGAAAACTTCCCTGATATAGGAAAGAAAAAACCCACACAAATCCAAGAAGCTCACAGAGTTCCAAGCAAATTAAACCCCAAAAGACCTACGCCAAGGCACATTATAATTAAATTGGCAAACAACAACGACAAAGTGAGAATCTTAAAGACTGCCAGAGAGAGACGGAAAGTCACCTACAAAGGAACCCCCATCAGATTAACAAGTGATTTCTCAAAAGAAACTTATCAGGCCAGAAGGTATTGGAATGAAATATACAAAGTCATGCAAATAAAGGGTCTGAATCCTAGAATACTGTACCCAGCAAGGCTATCACTCAAAATTGAGGTCAAATCAGGAGCTTCACAGACAAAAAAGGTCTAAGAGAATACATTACTACCAAACCAGCAATGCAAGAGATGTTAAAGGGTCTGCTGTAAAAAGCAATAGGAAGCCAAGAAAGAACACAGGGGCAAAGAACAAAAATGGCTACAAATAACAATCTATGAATAATAACTTTAAATGTAAATGGTTTAAACTCTCCAATCAAAAGACATAGGGTAATAGACTGGATAAGAAACACGACCCATATATCTGCTGTCTACAAGAAACCCACCTCCAGAAAAAAGATGCACACAGACTGAGGGTGAAAGGTTGGAAAAAGGTTCTTCAGGCGAATGGAAATGAAAAAAAAAGTTGGGGTAGCAATACTTATATCTGATAAATTAGATCTCAAAGTGAAGGACGTAACAAGAGATAAAGAAGGCCACTGCATAATACTAAAAGGAGCAATACAACAGGAAGAAATAACTCTGGTAAACATATATGCTCCCAATACAGGAGCACCCAAATACATACTAAAACTCCTAGAGGATATCAAGGGAGAGATAGACAGCAATACAATCATAGTAGGAGACTTTAATACCCCACTATCACCATTGGACAAATCTTCTAAACAAAAAATCAGTAAAGAAACATCAATCCACAATGACGCACTAGACTAGATGGAATTAATTGACAACTTCAGATAATTTCACCCCAAGCCACAGAATATACATTCTTTTCAAGTGCCCATGGGTCATTCTCAAAGACAGACCATGTGTTGGGTCATAGGCAAAGTCTCTCCAAATTCATGAAGATAGAAATCATATCAAGCGTATTCTCAGATCACAGTGGCATAAAGCTGGAAATCAAACTACAATAGAAACAATCCAAAGAAATCAAACACATGGAGACTAAACAGCATACTATTAAACTATGACTGGGTTACCAGAAAGATCAAGGAAGAGATAGAAAACATCATGGAAACAAATGACAACGATAGCACAACAATCCAAAAATCTATGTGACACAGTGAAAGCAGTTCTGAGAGGGAAGTTCATAGCTCTACAATGCTACTGCAAAAAACTAGAAACAGCGGCAATAAATTATCTAACCCAACAACTCAAAGAGTTAGAAAGGAATCAACAAGAAAATTCCACTGTAAGCAGAAGGAAGGAAAAAGTAAAGATCAGAGGAGAAATAAATGGCATAGAGACCAAAGAAACAATACGGAAGGTCAACAAAATCAAGAGCTGATTGTTAGAAATGATCAACAAGATTGATGAACCTCTAGCCAGGCTCATCAAGAAGCAAGAGACAGGACCCTAATAAATAAAATAAAAAATGAAAGAGGTGAAATAACAACAGTTCCCATTGAAATACAAAGGACTGTTAAAAATACTATGAACAACTCTACTCGAACAAACTGGACAACCTGGAGGAAATGGAAATATTTCTCGAAAAATATAACCTCCCAAAACTCAATCAGGAAGAATCCAACCAACTCAATAGACCAATAACTATGGAAGAAATTGAAGCAGTCATCATAAAGCTTCCAGCAAACGAAAGCCCAGGGCCAGAAGGCTTCACAGGGAAATTTTACCAAACATTCAAGGAAGAACTAAAACCTATACTCCTTAGACTGTTCGAGAAAATTCAAGAGGATGTAACACTTCCAAACTCCTTCTATGAAGCTAGCATCACCCTAAATCTAGTTCTTAAATAGTAAAACCAGATAAAGATGTCACAATGAAAGAGAATTACAGACCAATATCCCTCATGAATAAAGATGCCAAAATCCTTGATAAAATTCTAGCAATTTGGATCCTGCAGTACAGTCAGAAAGATCATACACCACGACCAAGTAGGATTTATCCCAGAAATGCAAGGATGGTACAATATCCGCAAATCAATAAATGTGATACATCATGTAAACAAATGGAGAGATAAAATTTACATAATCATATCAATTGATGCAGAAAAAGCATTTGACAAAATCCAACACCTTTTCTTGATAAAAACTCTCAACAAAGTAGGAATAGAAGGATCATATTTCAACATAATAAAAGCCATATATGATAAACCCACAGCAAACATCATACTCAATGGGCAATAACTACAATCATTTCCCCTAAAAACAGGAACAAGACAGGGTTGCCCACTCTCACCACTCCTGTTCAACATAGTACTGGAAGTATTAGCCATTTCAATTAGACAAGAAGAAGAAATAAAAGGCATCCAAATTGGAAAAGAAGAAGTAAAGCTATCCTTATTTGCAGATGACATGATATTGTACACAAAAAACTCGAAAGACTCCATAAAAAAGCTAATAGACTTAATAAGTTTGTTCAGCAACTTAGCAGGCTACAAAATTAATGCCAAGAAATGTATGGCATTTCTATACACTAATTGTGACCATACAGATAGAGAGACTAAAAAAGCAACCCAGTTTACCACCGCACCAAAAAAATTAAGATACCTAGGAATAAACTTAACTACGAGGTAAAAGACCTATTTGTGGAAAACTACAGGACACTAAAAAAAGAGATAGAGGAAGATGTAAACACGTGGAAGAACATACCATGTTCATGGATTGGGAGAATCAACATAATTAAAATGTCCATATTACCCAAAGCAAACTATAAATTTAATGCACTCCCCATTGAAATACCAATGGCATATTTCACAGACCTAGAAAGAACTCTCCAAAAATTTATCTGGAATAAAAAATGTCCCCGAACAGCCACAGCAATCCTGAGAAAGAAGCACAAAGTCAGTGGGATTTCAATACCAGATTTCAAGCTGTATTCCAAAGCTACTGTTCTCAAAACAGCCTGAAACTTGCACAAGAACAGACATATAGATCAATGGAATAGAATAGAGAATCCAGATATTAACCTAAACCACTATGCTCAATTAATATTTGACAAAGGTGGCATGAACATAAAATGGAGTCAAGACAGTCTCTTCAATAAATGGTGTTGGGAAAATCGGACAGATACATGCAAAAAAATGAAACTAGACCACCTACTTACACCATTCACAAAAATAAACTCAAAATGGATACAGGACTGAAACGTAAGACGGGAAACCATAAAAATATTAGAGGAATCTACAGGAAGAAAAATCTCAGACATATGCCAAAAGAACTTCTTTGATGATACTGCTCATATGGCAATGGAAGCTAAAGAGAAAATAAACAAATGGGACTACATCAAAATCAAAAGCATTTGCACAGCTAAAGAAACCATCAACAAAACAACAAGAAAACCCACTGTGTGGGAAAACATATTTGCAAAAGTTATTAGTGATAAAGGTTTAATCTCAAGCATCTACAGGCAACTCACATAACTCAATAAAAGGAGGACGAATGATCCAATAAAAAAATGGGCAAGAGACCTAAATAGAATCTTCACGAAAGAAGACAAAAGGAAGGCCCAGAGACATATGAAAACTTACTCAAAGTCACTAATTATCCGAGAGATGCAAATCAAAACGACTATGCGGTACCATCTCACACCTGTGAGAATGGCTTACATCAACAAATCAACAAACGACAACTGCTGGCGAGGATGCGGAGAAAAAGGAACTCTCGTGCACTGCTGGTGGGATTGTAGACTAGTATAGCCACTGTGGAGAACAGTATGGAGTTTCCTCATAAAACTAAAAATGGAGCTCCCATTCGACCCAGTGATCCCACTTCTAGGAATATACCCGAAGAAATTAGAAAGGCGAATTAGAAAGGATATATGTACCCCTATGTTCATAGCAGCACAATTTACCATAGCTAAGATTTGGAAACAGCCGAAGTGCCCATCAGCAGATGAGTGGATTAAAAAACTATGGTACATTTACACAATGGAATACTACGCCGCGGAAAAAAAGAAGGAGCTCTTACCATTTGTAACAACATGGATGGAATTGGAGAGCATTATGCTAAGTGAAATTAGCCAGGCAGAGAAAGACAAATATCACATGATCTCACTCATTAGAGGAATACAATCAATGACATAGACTGATGAACAAGAATGGATCCAGAGACTGAGAAAAGTCCATCAGAATGTCAAACCTCAGGGTAAGTGGCAGGTGGTGGGAGTAAGTGGAAAAGTCAATATATTTGAACTCTTGAACTGAGGTAAGTGATTTGTGTTTTTACATCCCTGACAAAGTTGATATAAAGTTATAAAAAAATGGCAGCTAGTTTGAGATTGAATTGACAAGGCCTAGAGCTTGTCATATCCTATGGAGACCAGTCCTTAGACTAGGCCCCGCTTAACGTCCTGTGACACCATAATACCCTTACATGATATTATTCTACAATGTCATTATAATATTTGATATTTGACAACAGCATATTATACAATTATCCCAAATAAACTTACAAACTAATTCTTTGAATGTTGGGCAGCAAGTTAAAAAAGGATAGGAAAGAAATTAATCCCTTTCAGAAGGAATTAAGGCACTGGGAAGGCATCCGAGCATTCTATATTGGCCCTTCATGCCCTTTCTGCCAAGAGGGACCTTCTTCTTACTATCCAAATACACACAGCTGATGCCTGAGTTTTCAGTTTCAGCTGTGGCTGAAGCCTCTTGGCAGCTGGCACCATGGGTCTGTATCTCGACCAATGCTGTGAGTTGGGCCCTCTCTGGAGAAGAAACCTGGGTCCCCCGAGATATGTGATCAGTACCGGGACCCCACCAGCAGGTACGGGACGTGGAGGCCACGGGGGCATAGACTACAAAGGAGACAGAACTGAACCTCACATCACCCTGTTTGGCCCTGGAGCATGGTTGGTTAGCCAGAGACGGGTAAGATTCCTCAGGGAAGGAACAACCTAAGACAGGCACAGTCGCAGAGGGGCCAACAGGAGAGAACTAAAAGGTCAACAGAGGTGGGGCACAGACCCTCATCCACAAACTTTGCAGGGGCTTGAACTCTCACCCCTCCTGAGGGAGGTCTCCTACCCCCACGGCTGCTTTGCCTCCCACGCACAACTCATACTGGGACCCAGGTGGCAGACAGAGACTCGGACAGCAATAGCTGCTCTATATCTAAATGCAGTCTATCACCAGGAATGCTCAGGACCTACTCAAAATTGCAAATATCCCTTTCCACTAGTATTTACAGGGTAAACTAAGATTTCTGCTTGAGTATTAAAATTGACAGTAAAATAGTAATCAAGTTTTCAGATTAATTTAAGTTGGCCAAGTGAAATAAGTGAATACTCAAGAAGATTTTAGTGTACTGGACAAAAAGCTTTTCCTAAAACATTAACTAAAAAATCTATTAGTAGTTCATCTCACTGTAAAATTGCCTAACATCCAAAGAACCTAAAGCAGTCATATTTGTGTGCAAAAATTAAAATTTGAAATTACCAAGACTGCAATATAAAATTTCCAAAAGCCCCCATTAATCAAAAAAGGGCAGGAGACAGTGGGGTAATATCATGTAAGGAAAAAAATATCGAGTAAGTAAAATACATCTAGAAAATTCTTACTCCAGTAAAGTAAATTCCATTTGTAAAACCAATTACAGGACACCCATGAAAAAACACACATGGTGTCAAAATAAGCCAAAGGAAAATCATTTGGGCAAAAATTAAAAAGAATCCCAAGTCTATTTTGCAGAGAGGATCCCTTTGTTAACTTTTGCTCGAGAATGTGTTTGTGTGTTTTCAGAGAACAACTCCAAGACCATGTGGGTTCCTGCGACGGTGAGGAACTGATGGATCTGTTCCAGTCTCGAGGATGGTGTAGAGATGGGGGACACTGACGACACCTTGCCATGCTAGCAGTCGGCAGCTGTGCATGTCTGCAGGCAGCCCAGGACCAAACCAGAGAGGATGGATCTTGCATTGTCACGATGTGTCCACCATCTGGATACCATTGCTGACATGTATACATAAAGAATTATTTGACACTGAAACTGGGACTCAGAACAGTTGGACATTGAAACTGAGACTGAAACATTTTTTGTTCTTATACATTTATTTCTAGTATGCAGAGGCAAGATATTTTTGAAGAAAAGAAACAGGGGAGAGTGATTGATATAGAGGCAGGGTGGCCTTGAACAGGCTGTCAAGCTACAGGGGAAGTCTTGGGTGGATGGGAGGCGGATGCTGGGGGAGATCAACTGAAGGACTTGTATGCATGCATATGAGCATAACCAATGAATGAAAGACACTGGGGTGGGGAGCAGGGAAGATGGGTATATGTGCTGTGGGGTAGGGGAGGCTGGGGGGAGGATAAGGGGGAGGGGGAAAGGAAAACATGTACTACTATTAATTATAAGTTATACTGCAAAAAATCAATAAAAATATATTTAAAAATATATTGAAATATTTATTTAGTAGTCTCAGTTGTTATTATCTCACTAGAGGTCTTGTACACAAATTTCATGCACTGGAGAGGAGTGTCCTTCAGCCCAGCCTTAACCCTCTCCAATCTGGGACCTCACAGGGGTCAGGCCTAAACTGGCAGCCGGACATCCCTCTTATAATCCAGAACTGCTGGCTCCCAATGCCTTGCCTGCCTGCCTGGCTGATTGCCCCATCCACTTCTACCTGCCTGCCTGATAACCCCCTAGTCACTCCCCTGCCAGTCTGATTGATACCTAACTGCTCCCCTGCCAGGCTGATTGCCCCCAACTGTCCTCCTCTGCTGGCCTGGTAGCCCCCAATTGCCCTCCCCTGCTGGCCATTTTGTGGTGGCCATCTTGTGACCACATGGGGGCAGCCATCTTGTGCAAAGGTGTGACAGTCAATTTGCATTTTACCTCTTTAATATATAGAATGCCTCCCCACTACTACAAAAGGAAAAGAAATCTTGTATGTGTTTGTGCCAACTTACTTTCTTTGTACCTCCTATGATCACTATTTATTGAAAACCTTACCTACTTGCCTGTCTCATTGGACAATGACCCCTGCTTCATCAAGACAAATTACCCCACCTTACTCCTTATCACATCTTCTCCAAAACACAACAAAATTTATTTTATTTTCCTCTGTTTTATTTCTTTCTACTCTATATTCAAATTTAATGAAGCATTTTTATCCTAAAACAAAACAAACAATAATATCCAAGTCATTCTTGAACTCTATTTCTGTCAAACTTCTTCTTATCATAACCACCTTCACAATGCTACTGACATCATTGATCTTGTATCCAAATTAAATGGTCTTTTTTTTTTTAGTTCTCTTCTACTTTATCCTCTCACTGACATTTTGCCATGTTGACTTTGTTCTTTTATTTATTTTTTTTATCTTTATTGTTCAGTTTATTAATTACATTGTTTCCCCTTTTTATCCCCCTATAGCTTCCCTCCAACCTGTACCTATCCCACCCTCCACCCTCACCACCCCCACCCCACAGCCCTCTCCCATTGTTGCTACAATTTTGTGCAGTCTCTTGCTGCACTTCCCACAACCCTTTTCTCCCCAAGAATTGTCAGTCCATTCCCTCTCTATGTCCATGTCTCCGTTATATTCACCCGTCTATCCTGTTCAACAGCCTATCAATTCACTTGATTTTTATTTTGATTTGTTGATAGATGTGTATTTGTTGTTCATAATTTTCATCTTTACCTTTTTCTTCTTCCTCTTCTTAAAGAATATCTTTCAGCATTTCATATAATGTTGGTTTGGTGGTGATGAACTCCTTTAGCTTTTTCTTATCTGCGAAGCACTTCATCTGACCTTCAATTCTCCATGATAGCTTTGCTGGATAGAGTAATCTTGGTTGTAGATTCTTGCTGTTCATCACTTTGAATATTTCTTGCCACTCCCGTCTGGCCTGCATCGTTTCTGTTGAGAAAGCCGCTGACAGTCGTATGGGTGCTCCCTTATAGGTAACCAACTGTTTCTCTCTTGCTGCTTTTAATATTCTCTCTTTGTCTTTTGCTCTTGGCATTTTAATTATGATGTGCCTTGGTGTGGTCCTCTTAGGGTTCCTATATATTGGGGTTCGGTGCACTTCTTGGACTCCTAAGTCAATTTCTTTCACCAGGTGTGGGAAGTTTTCAGTCACTATTTCTTCAAATAGGTTTTCATTGTCTTGGCCTCTCGCTTTTCCTGGCACCCCTATAATTCAGATGTTGGTATGCTTGAGGTTGTCCCAGAGGCCCCTTAGACTATCTTCAATTTTTTGGATTCTTTTGGTTTCTTGCTTTTTCAGCTGAGTGGATTTTACCTCTTTGTATTTCAAATCTTTAACTTGGTTCTTGGGGTGCTCCAGGGCACTTTCAGGTCTTTGTATAGTATTTTTTGTTTCAGTCAGTGTATGCTTAATTTCTGGTTGGTCCTTTTTCATATTCTTGAGAGTCTGCTTTATATCCTTGAGGGTTTCTTTCATTTCCACGTTGGTCTTGATCATTTCTTTGCAGCTCTCGTTTATATCCTGGAGGGTGTTGTTCATTTTCTTGTAGGACTCATTCATTTCCTTTGTGGTCTTGCTTATTTCCTTATAGGCCTCGATCTTTTGTTGGAGCCTCTTAAAAAACCCTATAACCGTGGTTCTGAATTCTATGTCCAGTCGTTTTTTTCCCTCCATTTCTTTCACAACTGATTTCTTTCCATGTTGCTGCATGGTGGCTGCTTCCCTGAGTTGGTCAATTAGCTTTGTGTGGTAGACTTCCTACTAGGGATAGTGGCTCAGCCTCCCCGGTTACCTGAGGTGGATATGGGCTGCACAGTCTTGCTGAAGTTAAGCTCAGTTAATCGTTGTTAGCACTTGGAGGGTTGACCTCCAGGCCAATTGTCTGTGAAGCTCAGCTGTGCTCAGGTTGGGTGGGCGGAGTCTCCGGGCCAAGCAGACAGCGTCAGCTCCGCCCTATGCGGCCCCAGGGACTCTGTGCCGGGGGCAATGGCCGCCAGCACCTCTGAGAGTGAGCTGTTGTGGAGCTCCACAGGCTGCCGGTTGCCGGGGAATTCAGACTTTCCCAAAATGAGTCTGCGTGCGAAATGTCTCACCCAGGGTCATAAAACAAAGCAGTCTGACGGTTTTCCGAATGAGAGGCAAGTCGCGGTGCGCTCTCGGCGCCGTCACGCAGCCGAGCTGTTCGCACAAGCTGCCTTTCCACAAGCCGGGAGACCCGGCAGCACCCGAGCTTCGGCGTGCCCTCCCACTGTCCAGTTTTCACCCCGTGTGATAGTGGGTTCTCTGGACTTCGCCCAGAGCTGGAGAATCAGTCCGGTGGGACGCCTTTGTCTCCCCGTTGGGGAAAACTGGCCGGTTTTCAGCCGCCCGCCCTCTCCGCGGCGTGCGCTCCAAACCTCTCCGTGCGAATTTTTCAATGCTGTTCGCTGTCGCTCCTCCGAGTCCCAGTGTCTTATCTTCACTTTTATTTGTGGAATTTTCACTCAGCGAGCTTTCTGGGGATTCTGGAAGGTGTTTGTTCTTTCGTTAAGTTGTAGTATTAAAATTGCTGATTATGACGGCAAGATAGGTGTTTTGCCTTTGCCGCCATCTTAGTTCCCTTTGACTTTGTTCTTTTAGAAAAGCTTTATTTCCTTGACTTCCATTAGATTGTGGCTGTCTTCATACCTTTGTAAAATATTCCTTATCTCATTCATTTATCCTTCTTTTAGTTTCTCCGAAAGGTTGCATTTCCCCACCAAGAGTCTATCCTCAGACCTCTTTTCTCCTAATTCAGTAGTATTTCAAGGACCTCTCACCCATGTCTATGACAGGAAATATCATCCAAAGGCCAATGACTTTTAAATCTCTAAGTTCTACATTGCTCTGTGAAACTCAAGAATGGCCCCATGTCTACCAATACCAACAAGATGGACATCTCTGCCTGTTTTGCAGGCACCTCAAAGTAAACCTCAAACCAAACACATTATATTCTGTTAACAAATCACCTCTCTTTTACTTCTTGATTATAGACCAAATGTTTGTAACCCCTTAAAATTCATATCTTGGAATCCTCACCTCCAAGGTGATGATATTAGGAGGTATAGACATTGGGAGATGATTAAGTAATAAAGGCAGAGCCTTTATGAACAGTATTGGTGTCCTTTTAAAAGAGACCCCAGAAAAAGCTTCCCTCTTCTTTCCATCGTGCAAGGTTTTAGCTAGAAGACAAAACCTACAAACCAAGAACTGGGTCTCCATAGGTGCCTTGACCTTTGATTTCCAGCCTCCAAAACTGTGAGAAATAAATTTATATTGCTTATTAGATACTCTGTCTCTAATGTTTTGTTATAGTATCCCAACAGACTGAAACAATTCTATATTTTAATATAATATCTATCCACACAGTAATACAAATTAGAAACCTCAAACCATCTGTATTTTCTTTCCTTGCCTCACAACACATTCATTGTTGTATGATTATTAGATTCTCTGAAATCCCTGAAGAACAGGGACCACCTTTTATTTTTATTTTTCCCCAGGTTAATTCATGAATCATAGCAAGCTCTTATTAAATGCTTGTTGGCTAAATTGTGGAAATTCTAAATATCATTCAAAAGTCTCTGCCCAAAATAATGAGAACAGAGTCTCCAAGGATTGGGCAAGATTTTAAAATGATGCCTCAAGACCTTACTGACTTAGAATGCAAAACAAAACAGAATTTTTCCCCTTAAAATTTGAAGGCTATTTTAAGCACCAGAATGAAGATAATGACCCAAGTTCCTAGGAGTAAAAAAAAAAAAAAAACTCAGGCTGACTCAAGAGAAAACAAGTAATGATATCCTAATGAGAAGTGGACCTGACTTTTAATTCCGTTTTCATAAGCACTTGCAAAAGTGTGTGTGTGTGTGTGTGTGTGTGTGTGTGTGTGTATTATAGAAGACAAAGAAATGTGGTGTGAAGACAGATAAAGTAAAGTGTGAAATGGGTGGAGGATAATAAATTCTACCAAAAAAATTAAATCACAACTTATTTTAGTCAATGTTTTAGGCTCTTTTTACATAAACAATGATGTTTGTCAATAGCAAAAATCAATTTCTCTGAGTTGTATTTTCTTTATTTGTTCACTCTGAATGTCCACATGTGTTATAGTTACTACACTACCCTCAAATATACAAACAAAAAATAAAATAAGTCAATGTTGCTCTACGTATTTTTTTCTGTTCATCCTGATTTTCTTTGAAATAAGATACTCTATTCCACTTGTCTTAATACCACACTACTAATCCTTAGAATTACTTCCAAGACCAAAGTATCTGAAGAAAGGCCCCTAGCAACAAACTTCTGAAGAGAGTAAAACAGTAAGCTGAAGCTAAACTGTCAAATTACATAGTCCTGCTCCTCAAATTCACAGACTCAAAGTTTCTGAAGAAAGGAATTCCTTAAAATGGAAGATATATTTGCATAGATAGATAGATAGATAGATAGATAGGTGAAAGATAGATATACACATTCATCTGGTTCTAAAGCCTTGCTATAATGTTCAGGCTTGAGACACATTTTTTTCAGAAACATAAGGAATTCATTAAATACATTTATTAAGTGTCTATTTTATGTAATGCATATGTTAATGTTGGCAACATAATGCTGAGCAAGAAAACAGGGTGCCCATTTTCATGAATTTTATAAGTAGAAGGCCAAATTAATGTACCTAAATTTCAATAACTTTTGTCCTTGTTCTTCTGTAAGTGATGACGAAAAGTGGTAATTAAAAGTGATTGAGAGTGGATATACAGCAGTAATCCACTATAATCAAGAAGTAAAAGAGAGGTGATTTGTTAACAGAAACTGCTCACAGGACAAGATCAATTCTGTTCAGGGGTGAAAACACAATATCTCAGGTGAAACACAGAATGGGTAGTGATAAGCACCATAATGTTTCAAAAGTAAACAATAGGACGGAAAAAGGGGAAACTGACACTTAAGTAACTGGTAATGTCAGTTACTTAAGATGGCAAGGTATAGTGACTAATATTTTGTACCTAATTTTACCATTCAAACTCTTACATAGATACAGAAAAGTAAATACTAAGCAAAATTACAATACTGCCATCATACTTAGAGAAAGATTTCTACTTATAGCAATGTCAATGAACTTGGATTAAGAAACAACATTGTTTGCCTCCACATATCTTATGTCTGTCTTACAACAACATGGTTGGTTTGGAAATGGCAGAGGGGAATTTTAGCCTGCCTCATAAGAAGCAAGCCCCAAGGACACCAACCATAGAAAGCCCTATCAGTCAGAAAACCTGGCTGCTCCTTCCTTATTGAAGAGGAGCTACTTCTCAAGATATAGGAGCATGTCTCTTTCTTAGTCTTAACATCAATGCCTCTCTCTTTAAGTCCAGGCAGAGATACCATCTCCTATATTCTACTGTTGACCTATAGATGACATGTCCTTATAAAAATGATGTTCCTATAGGTCACTCTTATCCTACTTTGCCCTCAGAGAAAGTAGCTTATCAGAAATTATAGTTTTCAAAAAAAATGGCCATAGAAGGAAAGAAGTTACTGGAGAAAGATGCCAGAGGCAAAATGCCCAGGACGAACAAGAAATATCATTATATAGGAAGAGCAGAATGACACTTGTCAGAAAGAGACCTGCCATTGCGTGCCTATGGCAGAAGAGAGATGGGTTTCATTTGCATTTGGTTTTGAAGTACCAACCCTCAGATGATAGGCAGAATCCAGGACATTAACAGGCATCAAATGTTACTTAAATTAAAGAAAATGCGTTTCTGTATTTTCTTGCTAAACAACTAATCCTCTTAAATAACATGTTTGTGTGTGTGTGTGTGTGTGTGTGTGTGTGTGTGTGTGTGTGTGTGTTTTGTTTGTTTGTTTGTTTGTTTTTGGTATAGCATAGGTGGAGATTTATTGAAGAACCAGTACAGACTTCCATGTGGGGAGAGGGAAGAGTCCCACAGAATGGACTCCCAAGTAGGAAGGGGGAGAAGACCCCTTAAATGACTCCTACTTGGGGAGGGGGAAATAGTTCCCTATATAACATGTTTTACTTTCAAACAAGTTTTGGTTACTAGAGGAAAAAAATATGTTTGAAATGTGGGCTGTAGTAATAGTGGCAAATCATTTTTATGGTCAAGGGACAAAAAATACAAATTATGTGTTGCATAAGGCAACTTCCTAGAGTCACTTTGTGTGAGCCTCAAGCTCATAGTAAACCAGTTTAAGTTCAAAGTTGTCATGGTGATGGAGAATAAAATCCACTTGGTGCAGTCACCCTGAAAAGTGGACAAACAGCCGAAGGCACCTAATCCTGATCGTTCTTCAACTTTTCAAATTCATATTTGCCACATATCAAAAGCTGAAGCTGTTTTTCACACACATTAGTTCTACAGGAAAAGCTGAAAGTGTTCCCATCCCCCACCTTTGTCTCTGGTACTTAGATGTGACTCACAGAAATGAGAATCCAGAAAAGCGATTTCATCATTGCAACAACCTCTTTCTTGGTGAAATTCAGAAGTCAGATCTTAGTTTTGTAAATAGTGGCAGACAAAATTCTCAAATTTCTGGACCCTGCAGCCATGCCAGCCAAAGGTCTGCAACCTCATATGACAATTCACAGACTCTGAGACTCCAGCCTCCCTGTTCACAAGCTCCTGTGAGCCCCGGAGTGTGTGCCTCTTCAACTAAGCCCATCGTTTCAGCCACAGACACCATACAACTTGGTGTCTGGACTCCTTAGTGAGTCTAGGAGTGCACAACTCTCCTGCCAAACCCACTTCTTCAGCTGCTAACCCCATGTGTCTCAGCGCATGGCCACCTCAGTGAGTTTCAGGGTGCATCCTTCCTGCCAAGCCTGCTGCTTCAGCTGCAGACTCTGTGAAACCCACACCTTGGTGCCTAGAACCCTTGGTGAGACTTAGACTATTTGCCCGTACAGCCAAGCATACCACAGACTCCACCCCCCAGCATAGACAGAACTGTCTCCTGGCACATGCCCTAACTCTGGCCCAAGTTAGAGCTGCTGGTAAGACCTGGTGTGCCCATCCATAGGCCACAGAACCACATTGCATGTGAGCTGCCAGAGGGACCTATGGTGCCATCCTATCTTGGATGCTGGGGCCACACAGTGAATTGCATGGCAGAGAGCTCTGGGCCTTCACAGGAAGTCACACAAAAGGAACTGTGCAAACACCCCCAATAACCCCAAGAATCTCAAGTGTACAACTGAGGGAACAGCAGCAGGAGAGGAGGGGTATACAACTCAGAGCAGAGACAACAAAGGTGTGAAACTCAAAGTAGACTGAGCCTCTGGACTAGCAAGTCCAAGGTCATTGAACCACTAGGGGCTTCAATATCACAGACCCTAAGCAGGGAAACCAGGGCCAGAAAGAGATAGTAAAAAAATGGGAAGAGAAAGAAACAACCCCTAAAGGAAAGAAATTCCAGAAAAGGAACTAAATGAAACAGGAATGCAAAGTGTCAGAATAAGAATTCAGAGTAAGGGTCAAAGAGTTCATATAACAGCTGAATGAGAAAATCAACAACTTATTTAAGAATCAAGATCAAATTAAAAATGATATAGCTACGATAAAAAAAAAACACAATGGAAGATTTTCATCAGTATACAAGAAGAAGCAGGACCAATTAGCTAGTTAGAATACAGGGCAGAAAACACAACCAATCTGAACAGCCTTTGGAGAAAAAAAATAAAGCAGGAGGAGAGCCTAAGGTAGCCTTAGGACAACATGACATGAAGTAACATCCATAAATAGGGGTTTCAGAAGGACAAGAAGAGGAGCAAGAATTAGAAAACCTATTTGAAGAATTAATGACAGAAAACTCCCTGATTTGGGGGAAAAAAAGACATACAACGAAAGAGAGTCCATATCAAGATGAACCCAAAAAAGCCCACATCAAGACAAGTCATAAATACAATGACAAAAGTGAATGAAAAAGAGAGACGATTAAGGGCTGTCTGTCTGTAAGAGAGGGACAGAGACTTACCTAGAAGGGATCTCCCATTAGATTATCAAATTATTTCTAAACAGAAATACATCAGTCCAGAAGGCAAGGGAATAAAGTATACAGAATGATGCAAAACAAGGGATTGAATACAAGAATATACTATCCACAAAGGATATTATTTAAAATTGAAGGGGAAATCAGAAGCTTCACAGACAAAAAAAAAATGTTTTTAAGTAAGGGAGTTTATCACTATAAAGCAAGCAATGGAAGCTATGTTAAAGGGGATATTATAAAAAGAAGAAGTAGAATGGGGGTTGGAGGGTGACATATGTGATAATTTAAACAACAAAGAATTTTTTTAAAAAGGAAAAAATATAAAGGGAAGAAGGAATAGATGCATAAAAATAAAAATGGTTACAAATAAGTACATATCAATAATAACCTTAAGTGTAAATTGATTAAATGCTCCAATGAAAAGACATATAGCGGATGAATGGATAAGAAAACATGACCCATATATATGCTGTCTACAAGATACCCACCTCAGAACAAGGGACTCACACAGACTGAACATAAAGTGATGGAAAATATTTTCCAGGCAAAAAGAAATTTAAAAAGCTCAGATAGTAATACTTATATCTGATAAAATAGACCTCAAAGTGAAGGCCATAACAAGAGATAAGGAAGGCCACTTCATAATATTAAAGGGATCGATAGAACAAGAGGATATAACTCTGGTAAACACATATTCACCCAATACAGGAGCACCCAAATACATAGAAAAACAACCAAACAAACAAAAAAAAAACTTCTGAAAGATATCAAGGGAGAGATTGACAGCAACACAATGATAATAAGGGACTTTAATACCCCATTGACATCACTGGATAAATCCTCTAGACAAAAAAATCAACAAAGAAACAGCAATCCTAAATGACTAACTTGATAAGATAGACTTAACTGATTTCTTCAGATCATTTCACCTCAAAGCTATGGAATATATATTCTTCTCAAGTGTACATGGGACATTCTCAAAAATATACCACATATTGTGACACAGGCAAAGTCTCTCCAAATTCAAGAATATTGAAACCATATCAAGCATCATCTCAGATCAAAATAGCATATTAGAAATCAACTACAATAAAAAATCAAACACTTGAAGGCTACATAATATGTATTAAACAATGATTAGGTTACCAAAGAGATCAAAGAAGAAATAAAAAAAACATCCTAGAAACAAATAACAACAAAAATACAATAAAACAAAATCTATGAGACAGAGTGAAAGCAGTCCTGAGAGGAAAGTTCATAGCATTACAGACCTATCTCAAAATAAATAAACAAACAAACAAACAAACAAACAAATACAAGAAAAGCTAGTATTAAATTACCTAACTCCACAACATAACGAATTAGAAGGAAAGCATTAAGAAAAGCCCATCATAAGCAGAAGGAAGGGAATAATGGAGATCAGAATAGAAATAAATGACATAAAGACAAAAGAAATACAAAAGATCAATAAAACCAAGGGCTGGCTTTTTGAAAGGATATAAAAGATTGCTGAACCTCTAGCCAGGCTCACCAAGAAGCAAAGAGAGAGGACCCAAATAAAATCAGAAATGAAATAGGTGAAATAACAACCAATCCCACAGAAATACAAAGGATTTCAAAAAATACTATGAGCAACTCTATTTCAGCAAACTGGACAACCTAGAAGAAAGTAACATGTTCCTAGAAAAATATGATCTTCCAAGACTCAATCTAGAAGACTTAAAAAGTCTCAGTAGGCCAATAACTACTGATGAAATTGAAGCAGTAATTAACAAATGTCCAGCAAACAAAAGCACTGGGCTGGAAGGTTTCACAGGGGAGTTTTCATTCAAAGAAGAACTAAACATTCAAAGAAGAACTAAGACTTTACCCTTCTCAGACTATTCTAAAAAATTCTAGAGCAATGCACACTTCCAAGAATTTTCTATGAATCCAGCATTACCCTAAAGCCAAAACCAGCTAAAAACACTACAAAAATAGAATTATAGGCCAAAATCCATGATAAATATAGATTCTAAAATCCTCAAAAAAATGCTAACAAATTGAATCCAGCATTATATTAGAAAGATAATACACCATGACCAAGTTGGTTTTATTCCAAGGATGCAAGACTGGTACAATATCTGCAAATCAATAAATGAGATATATCACATAAACAAATTGAGAGAGAAAAAAGTCATATAATCAGATCAATAGATGCAGAAAAAGCATTTGACAAAATCCATCATTTTCTTTTAAAAAAATATATTTCATTGATTTTTTACAGAGAGAAAGAGAGAGGGATAGAGAGCTAGAAATATTGATGAAAGAGAAACATGGATCACCTGCCTCCTGCATACCTCCTACTGGGGATGTACCCACAAACAAGGAACATGCCCTTGACTGGAATTGAACCTACGACCTTTCAGTTCACAGGCCGATGCTCTATCCACTGAGTCAAACTGGTCAGGGCTCCAACATTCTTTCTTTTTTATTTTTAATATTTCAATCTTTATTGTTCAGTTTATTAATTACACTGTTCCCCCTTTTCTTTTCCCTCTATAGTTCCCCACCACCCGGTACCCATCCCAAACTCTGTCATCACCCCCTACACTGTCCTCTCCCATACGTGCATGATTTTTGTCCAGTCTCTTGCTGCACCTCCCACACCCCTTTTCTCCCCAAGAATTGTCAGTCCATTACCTCTCCATGCCCATGATTCTATTATATTCACCAGTTTCTCCTGTTCATCTTATTTTTGAATTCACTTGATTTTTATACTCATTTGTTGATGTGTATTTGTTGTTATAATTTTTATTTTTACCTTTTTCTTCTTCCTCTTCTTAAAGAATATCTTTCAGCATTTCATATAATATTGGTTTGGTGGTGATGAATTCCTTTAGCTTTTTCTTAGCTGCGAGGCACTTTATCTGACCTTCAATTCTGAATGATAGCTTTGCTGGGTAGAGTAATCTTGATTGTAGATTCGTGCTATTCATCACTTTGAATATTTCTTGCCATTTGCATGTGGCCTGCATAGTTTCTGTTGAGAAATCCACTGACAATCATATGGGTGCTCCCTTATAGGTAACTAACTGTTTTTCTCTTGCTGCTTTTAATATTCTCTGTCTTTTGCTCTTGGCATTTTAATTATGATGTGCCTTGGTGTGGTCCTCTTAGGGTTCTTATATATTGGGGTTTGGTGTGCTTCTTGGACTCCTAAGTCAATTTCTTTCACCAGGTATGGGAAGTTTTCAGTCACTATTTCTTCAAATAGGTTTTTATTGTCTTGCTCTCTCTCTTTTTCTGGCACCCCTATAATTCAGATGTGTGTATGCCTGAGGTTGTCCCAGAGGCCCCTTACACTATCTTCAATTTTTTGGATTCTTTTGGTTTCTTGCTTTTCCAGCTGAGTGAATTTTACCCCTTTGCATTTAAAATCTTTAACTTGGTTCTTGGGGTGCTCTAGAGTACTTTCAGGTCTTTGTATAATATTTTTTATTTCAGTCAGTATATGCTTAATTTCCAGTTGGTCCTTTTTCATATCCTTGAGGGTCTCGTCCATATCCTCATAGGTGTTGTTCATTTCCTTGTAGGTCTTATACATTTTCTCCTAGGTCTTGTTCATTTCCTAGTAGGTCTTGGCCTTTTCTAGGAGCCTCTTGAAAAACCTTATAACCATGGTTTTGAATTCTATGTCCAGTCAGTTTTTTTTTTCCCTCCATTTTTTTCACATCTGATTTCTTTCCATGTCTCTGCATGGTGGCTGCTTCCCTGAGTTGGTCAATTAGCTTTGTGTGGTAGATATCCTCTAAGGGACAGTGGCTCAGCCTCCCCAGTTACCTGAGGTAGATATGGGTTGCACAGTCTTGTTGAAGTTAGGACTAGATTATTCTTGTTAGCACTAGGAGGGTTTGACCTCCAGGCCAATTGGCTATGAGGTTCAGCCGTGCTCAGTTTGGGTGGGCAGAGTCACCAGACCAAGCAGGCAGCGTCGTCAGCTCTGCCCTATGTGGCCCCTGGGACTCTGTGCCGGGTGGCAATGGCTGCCAGCACCTCTGATAGAGAGCTGCTGCCGAGCTCCACCTGCTGCCGGACAATTCAGCCTCTCCCCAAATGAGTCTGCACACCCAACATCTCACCCAGGGTCATTGATGCAGTCACACAATGCAGTCTGGTTGTTTCCCAAAGAAGAGAGTAAGTCACGAGTCCTCTCTGCGCGGTCATGCAGCTCTGCTGTTCCCAAGTTCACACGCACTCTGCACAAGCTCGTCCTCTCCACAAGCTTGCAGACCCTTGCAGCGCCCAAGTTTTCAGCGTGCCTCCCCACTGTCCAATTTTTACCCCGTATAATTGTGGGTTCCCTGGACTTTGTCCGGAGCTGGGGAATCAGAGCAGTGGGATGTCTTTGCCTCCCCCATTCGAGAAAACTGGCCAGGTTTTCAGCTGCCCACCCTATCCACTGGCGCCTGCATGGCTCCAAACCTCTCTCCACGTGTATCTTCAACACTGTCCTCCGCTATTCCTCTGAGTCACAGTGTCCTATCTTCACTTTTATTTGTGGAATTTTCACTCAGCCAGATTTCTGGTGATTCTGGATGATGTTTGTTCTTATGTTAAGTTGTATTTTTGAAATTGCTGTGTATGGCAGCAAGATAGGTATTTATTTACCTATGCCACCATCTTGGTTCCTCCTCCTCCAACACTCTTTCTTGATAAAAACTCATAGCAAGGTGGAAATAGAGGGGTCATATATCAAACTAATAAAAGCCTTATATGACAAACCTATAACCAATATAATACTAAATGAGAAAAACCTAAAAGCATTTTTCCTGAGAATAGGAACAAGGATTTCAACTTTCACCACTCCTTTCCGACATAGTACTGGAATTACTAACTACAACAATCAGACAAGAAGAAGTAGTAATGGCATCCAATATGAAAAGAAGAAGCAAAACTGTCATTATTCATAGGTGGCATGATACTTACATAGAAAACCAAAGAATAAATTTAAAAAATATTAGAATTAATAAGTGTGTTTGGTAATATAGCAGGATACAAAATTAACACCCAGAAATCTATGGCTTTTTTATACAATAATAATGAACTCACAGAAAGAGAAACAAACAAAAAAACCCATTTACCATTGCAACAAAAAATTTAAGATACCTAAGAAATAAACTTAACTAAGGAGGTAAAAGACCTTACTTGAAAAATCACAGGATGTTGAAAAAAAGTGTTAGAGGAAGACATAAACAAATGGAAGAATATACCATGGTCATGGATTGGTAGAATCAACATCATTAAAATGTCTACAGTACAAAAAAAAATCTATAGATTCAATGCAATACGCATTAAAATTCCAATGGCATATTTTATAAACCTATAACAAACTCTCCAAAAATTCATATGTAATAGTAATAAAAAGACCATGAATAGCCACAACAATCCTAAGAAAGAAGTAGTTGGAGGGATCACAATACCAGATATCAAGCTATATTACAAAGTCACTGTTCTTAAAACTGCCTGGCACTTGCATAAGAGCAGAAATATAGACCAATGGAACAGAACAGAGAACCCAGAAATTGAGCCAACCCATTATGCTCACTTAATATTTGACAAAGGAGGCAAGAGCATAAGATAGAGTTAAAACAGTATCTTCAATAAATAGTGTTGCTAAAATTGGACAAATATATGCAAAAAAATGAATCTGGACCACCAAACTTACACCATACACAAAAATAAACTCAAAATGAATAAAAGACAAATATAAGAAAAGAATCCATAAAAAATCTTAGAAGAATCCACAGGCAGCAAAATATCAGACATATACCCTAGCAATATGTCTACTAACACAGCTCCTAGAGCAATAGAAACTAAGGAGAAAATAAACAAATGACACTACATCAAAACAAAAAGCTTCTGCACAGCAAAATAAAGAAAGAAAGAAAGAAAGAAAGAAAGAAAGAAAGAAAGAAAGAAAGAAAGAAAGAAAGAAAGAAAGAAAGAAAAAAAACAAAGAAGAAACCATCAGGAAAACAACAAGAAAGCCCACTGCATGGGAGAACATATTTGCCAATGATATAGCCAATAATGGTCTAATATCCAAAATCGATAGGGAACTCATACAACTTAACAAAAGGAAGGTATACATCCAATGAAAAATGGTCAAAGGACCTAAATAGACACTTTTGAAGTTAGACATACAGAGGCCAAAGAGGCATGAAAATATTCTCAAAGTCACTAATCATCTGAGATATGCAAATCAAAAGGACAATGAGGTACCATCTTACACCTGTCAGAATGACTATCATCAACAAATCAACAAATGACAAGTGCTAGCAAGGATGTGGAGAAAAAGGAACCCTTCTGCACTGCTGGTGAGAATGCAGACTGCTGCAGCCACTGTGGAGAACAGTGTAGAGTTTCCTCAGAAAATTAAAAAAAGGAAACTTTCATTTGACCCAGTATTCCCACTTCCAGGAATGTATTTAAAAAAAAAACATCAGAAACACCAGTCAGAAAGGATATATGCACCCTTATGTTTAAGCAGCAGAATTTACAATAGCTAAGATTTGGAAACAGCCTAAGAGCCCATCAGCAGATAAGTGGATTAGAAAACTGTGGTTCATCTACACAATGGAATACCATGCTGCTGTAAAAAAGAAATAACTCTTACCATTCACAACAGCATGAAGGGACATGGAGAGCATTATGCTAAGTGAAAGTAGCCAGTCGGAGAAAGATAAATATCACATGATCTCACTCATTTTTGGAATATAATGAACAACATAATCTGATGAACAAAATAGATCCAGAGACAGAGGAGAATTTAACAGACCGTGAAAACTCAGAGGGAAGGCAGCAGAGGATGGGGTGTGTGTAAGAGATCAACCAAAGGACATGTATGCATGCATATGAGCATAAGGAATGGACACAGATACTAGAGGGGGTGAGGGCATATGCTGGGTGGTGGGAGTGGCTGAGGAGAGGTCAATGGGGGAAAAAGGAGACATATGTAATATTTTATTTTTTCTTTTTTTCACAATTTCTTTATTGATTAAGATATTACATATGTGTCATTATCCCTCTATTAACCTCCCCTACCCTCCCCCCACTCATGCCCTCACCCCCCTGGTGTTCATGTCCATTGGTTAGGCCTTTATTCATGCATCCAAGTCCTTCGGTTGATTTCTCCTCCCTCCACCCTCCCTCCCATACTTTCCCCTGAGGACCAACATTCTGGTCAATGCCTCTCGGCCTCTTGGTCTGTCCCTGTTCATCAGTTTATGTTGTTCATTATATTCCATAAATGAGTGAGATCATGTGGCATTTGTCTTTCTCTGACTGGCTTATTTCACTTAGCATAATGCTTTCCAGTTCCATCCATGCTGTTGCAAATGGTAATAACTCCTTATTTTTTACTGCAGTCTAGTATTCCATTGTGTAGATATACCACAGTTTTTTAATCCGATCATCTGCTGATGGGCACTTGGCTGTTTCCAATCCTTAGCTATGGTGAATTGTGCTGCAATGAACATAGGGGTGCATAAGTCCTTTCTGATTTATACTTCTAGCTTCTTGGGATATATTCCTAGAAGTGGGATCACTGAGTCAATTGGGAATTCCATCTTTAGTTTTTTGAGGAAACTCCATACTGTTCTCCAGAGTGTCTGCACCAGTCTGCATTCCCACCAGCAGTGCAAAAGAGTTCCTTTTTCTCCTCATCCTCGCCAACACTTGTCTCTCAGTGATTTATTGATTATTGCTGTTCTCACAGGAGTGAGATGATACCTCATTGTTGTTTTGATTTGCATTTCTCAGATAATTAGTGACTTTGAGCATGTTTCCATATGTCTCTTAGTCTTCCTTCTTTCATCCTTCAAAAAGTGTCTATTAAGGTCTATTGCCCATTTTTTATTGGATTGTTTATCTTCCTTTTGTTAAGTTATATCAGTTCCCTGTAAATGTTGGAGATTAAACCCTTGTCTGTGGTGACATTGGAAAATATGTTCTACCATGCAGTGGGATTTCTTGTTTTGTTGATGGTTTCTTTTGCTGTGCAAAAGCTTTTTATTTTGATGTGGTCCCATTTGTTTATTTTCTCTTTGGTTTCCATTGCTCTAGGAGCCGTATCATTGAAGAAGTTCCTGCTGTATATGTCTCAGATTTTTCTGCCTGTAGATTTCTCTAGTATTTTTATGGTTTTCCTTCTTATGTTTTAAGTCTTTGATCCATTTTGAGTCTATTTTTGTGTATGGTGTAAGTTGATGGTCTAGTTTCATTTTTTTTGCATGTATCTGTCCAATTTTCCCAACACCATTTGTTGAATAAATTATCTTGACTCCATTTTATGTTCATGCCTCCTTTGTTATATATTAATTGGACATAGTGGTTTGGGTCAAATTCTGGGTTTTCTATTCTATTCCATTGATCTATGTGTCTGTTCTTGTACCAGTACCAGGCTGTTTTGGGGACAGTGACTTTGTAATACAGCTTGAAATCTGGTCTTGAGATCCCACCTACTTTGTTCTTCTTTCTCAGGATTGCTGCAGCTATTCGGGGTCTTTTTTTGTTTCAGATGAATTTTTGCAATATTCGTTGTAGGTAAGTGAAATATGCCATTGGTATTTTAATGGGGATTGCATTGAATCTGTAGATTGCTTTGGGTGGTATGGACATTTTGATGATGTTGATTCTATGAATTCATGATCACGGTATGTTCTTCCATCTATGGCTTCCTCTATCTCTTTTTTTGTTGTCCTGTAGTTTTTCATATACAGGTCTTTTACCTCTTTAGTTAAGTTTATTCCTAGGTATCTTAACTTTTTTGTGCAATGGTAAACGGGATTTCTTTTTTGGTTTCTCTTTCTATAAGTTCACTATTAGTGTAAAAGAATGCCATAGATTTCATGGTATTAATTTTGTATCTTGCTACATTGCCGAATTCATTTATTAAGTCTATTATTTTTTGATGGAGTCTTTAGGGTTTTCTATGTACAATATCATGTCATCTGCAAATAAGGACAGTTTTACTTCTTCTTTTGCAATTTGAATGCCTTTTATTTCTTCTTCCTGTATGATCGCAATGGCTAGTACTTCCAGTACTATGTTGAACAGGAATGGTGAGAGTGAGCATCCCTGTCTTGTTCCTGTTGTTAGGGGAAATGGTTTCAGTTTTTGTCCATTGAGTATGATGTTGGCTGAGGCTTTTTCATATATAGCTTTTATTATGTTGAAGTATGATCCTTCTATTCCAACCTTGTTGAGCATTTTGATCAACAAGGGGTGTTTGTCAAATGTTTTTTCTGCATCAATTGATATGACTATATGATTTTTATCTCTCAATTTGTTTATGTAATGTATTACATTTATTGATTTGCGGATATTGTACCATCCTTGCATCCCTGGGATAAATCCTACTTGGTCATGGTATATAATCTTTCTGATGTACTGCTGGATCCGATTTGCTAGACTTTTGCTGAGGATTTTGGCATCTATGTTCATGAGGGATATTGGCCTATAATTCTACTTCATTGTGTTGTCTTTATCTGGTTTTAGTGTTAGGGTAATGCTGGCTTTATAGAATGAGCCAGGGAGTGTTCCTTCCTCTTGAATTTTTTGGAATAGTCATAGGAGGATAATTCTTAGTTCTTCCTTGAATGTTTGGTAAAACTCCCCAGTGAAGCCATCTGGACCCGGGCTTTTGTTTACTGGGAGCTTTTTGATGACTGCTTCAATTCCTTCCACAGTTATCGGCCTATTGAGATTTTTAGAATCTTCCCTAGCGAGTTTTGGAATTTAGTATTTTTCTAGGAATATGTCCATTTCTTATAGGTTGTCTAGTTTGTTTGAGTAGAGTTGTTCATAGTATTTTTAAACAATCCTTTGTATTTCTTTGGTGTCTGTTGTTATTTTGCCTCTCTCATTTCTGATTTTGTTTATTTGATTCCTCTCTCTTTTCTTCGTGGTGAGCCTGGTTAGAGGTTCATCAATTTTGTTTATCCTTTCAAAGAACCAGCTCTTGGTTTCATTGATATTTTGTATTGTTTTGTTTGGTCTCTATATCATTTATTTATGCTCTGATCTTTATTATCTTCTTCCTTCTGCTCACGCTGAGCTTTTCTTGTTGCTCTCTTTCTAATTCTTTGAGCTGTAGAGTTAGTTTATTTACTACCATTTTTTTTTCATGATTTTTTTGAGGTAGGCTTGTAGAGCTACAAATTTCCCTCTTAAGACTGCTCTCATTATTTTCCATAGATTTTGGATTGTTGTGTTTTTGTTGTCATTACTTTCCAGGATGCTTTTAATTTCTTCTTTGATCTCATTGATAACCCAATCATTGTTTAATAGCGTGCTATTCAGTTTCCAAGTGTTTGAGATTTTTGGATTGTTTTTATTGTAATTTATTTCTAATTTTATAGCATTGTGGTCTGAGAAGATGCTTGATATGATTTCAATCTTCTTGAATTTTGGCGTTTTGGCAGACTTTGCTTGTGACCCAATATGTGGTCTATTTTTGAATATGTCCCATGTGCACTTGAGAAGAAGTATATTGCGTGGCTTTTGGGTGAAATGTTCTGAAGATGACAGTTAAGTCCATCTATTCTAGTGAATCATTTAGTGTGTCTTTGCTGATTTTTTGTATAGAGGATTTATCCAGTGATGTCAGTGGTGTATTAAAGTCTCCTATGATGATTGTATTGTTGTCGATCTCTCCCTTGATATCTTCTAAGAATTTTGTTATGTATTTGGGTGCTCTTACATTGGGTGCATATATGTTTATCAGGGTTATATCCTCTTGTTGTATCAATCCCTTTAGTATTATAAAGTGGCCTTCCTTATCTCTTGTTATGGCATTTACTTTAAGGTCTATTTTGTCAGATATAAGTATTGCTACCCCAGCTTTCTTTTCATTTCCATTTGCGTAAAAAATATTTTTCCATCGCTTCACTTTTCAATCTGTGTGATTCTCTTACTCTGAGGTGAGTCTCTTGTAGACAGCATATATATGGGTTGTGTTTTTTTTTTTCATCCATTCAGCTACACGGTGTCTTTTGATTGGGGCATTTAGTCCGTTTACGTTTAAAGTTATTACTGAAAGGTATTTGTTTGTAGTCATATCTATTTTTGTGTCCGTGTTTCTTCTTACCTGTTTATTTCTTCTTTTTACAGTATTCAATTTAGCATTTCTTGCATTTCTGGTTTGGTGGTGATAAACCTCCTTAGCCTCTTTTTGTCTGTGAAGCTCCTGATTTCCCCTTCAATTTTGATTGATAGTCTTGCTGGATAGAGTATTCTTGGATTCAGTTCTTTGCTTTGCAAAACTTTATATACCTCCTTCCAATCCATTCTAGCCTGATGAGTTTCTTTTGAGAAATCAATTGATAATATGATGGTAACTCTCTGTTTCTCTCTTGCTGCCTTTAAGATTCTCTCTTTGCCATTGATATTTGCCATTGAATTTATGATGTGTCTTTTTTATCTTTATTGTTCAGTATATTAATTACATTGTTCCCCTTTTTTCCCCCCTATAGTTCCCCTCCACCTGGTACCCATCCCACCCTCCGCCCTCACCCCCCTCCACTGTCCTCTCCCATAGTTGCATGATTTTTGTCCAGTCTCTTGTTGTACTTCCCACACCCCCTTTCTCCCCAAGAGTTGTCAGTCCATTCCCTCTCTATGTCCGTGATTCTGTTACATTCACCAGTTTATCCTGTTCATCAGCTTATTAATTCACTTGATTTTTAGATTCATTTGTTGATAGATGTGTATTTGTTGTTCCTAATTTACACTTTTTTTTCTTTTTCTTCTTCCTCTTCTTAAAGAATATCTTTCAGCATTTCATACAATATTGGTTTGGTGATGATGAACTCCTTTAGTTTTTTTTTATCTGAGAAGCACTTCATCTGACCTTCAATTCTCCATGATAGCTTTGCTGGATAGAGTAATCTTGGTTGTAGATTCTTGCTGTTCATCACTTTGAATATTTCTTGCCACTCCCGTCTGGCCTGCATCGTTTCTGTTGAGAAATCCCCTGACAATCGTATGGGTGCTCCCTTATAGGTAACCAACTGTTTCTCTCTTGCTGCTTTTAATATTCTCTCTTTGTCCTTTGCTCTTGGCATTTTAATTATGATGTGCCTTGGTGTGGTCCTCTTAGGGTTCCTATATATTGGGGTTCGGTGCGCTTCTTGGACTCCTAAGTCAATTTCTTTCACCAGGTGTGGAAAGTTTTCGGTCACTATTTCTTCAAATAGGTTTTCATTGTCTTGCTCTCTTTTTCTGGCACCCCTATAATTCAGATATTGGTATGCTTGAGGTTGTCCCAGAGGCCCCTTACACTATCTTCAATTTTTTGGATTTTTTTGGTTTCTTGCTTTTTCAGCTGAGTGGATTTTACCTCCTTGTATTTCAAATCTTTAACTTGTTTCTTGGGGTTCTCCAGAGCACTTTTAGGTCTCTGTATAATATTTTTTATTTCAGTCAGTATATGCTTAATTTCTGGTTGGTACTTTTTCATATCCTTGAGAGTCTCCTTTATATCCTTGAGAGTCTCCTTCATTTCCATGTTGATCTTGATCATTTCCTTGCAGGTCTCATTCATTTCCTTGTAGGACTCATTCATTTCCTTGTAGGTCTCGCTTATTTCCTTATAGGCCTCAACCTTTTGTTGGAGCCTCTTGAAAAACCCTATAACCGTGGTTTTGAATTTCATGTCCAGTCGTTTTTTTCCCTCCATTTTTTTCACATCTGATTTCTTTCCATGTCTCTCTATGGTGGCTGCTTCCCTGAGTTGGTCAATTAGCTTTGTGTGGTAGACTTCCTACTGGGGACAATGGCTCAACCTCCCCAGTTACCTAAGGTGGATATGGGTTGCACAGTCTTGCTGAAGTTAAGCTCAGGTTAATGGTTAGCACTTGGAGGGGTTGACCTCCAGGCCAATTTTCTGTGAAGCTCAGCTGTGCTCAGGTTGGATGGGCGGAGTCTCTAGGCCAAGCAGACAGTGTTAGCTCCGCCCTATGCAGCCCCAGGGACTTTGTGCCAGAGGCAATGGCTGCCAGCACCTCTGAGAGAGAGCCGCTGCTGAGCTCCACTGGCTGCAGGGAAATTCAGACTCTCCCCAAATGGCTCTGCACGCCCAATGTCTCACCCAGGGTCGTAAAACAAAGCAGTCTGACAGTTTTCCGAATGAGAGAGCGAGTCACAGAGCGCTCTCTGTGTGGTCACGTAGCCGAGCTGTTCACGCAGGCTGCCTTCTCCATAAGCCAGCAGACCCGGCAGCACCCGAGCTTCGGCGTGCCCTCCCACTCTCCAGTTTTTACCCTATGTGATAGTGGGTTCCCTGGACTTCGCCCAAAGCTGGAGAATCAGTCCAGTGGGACATCTTTGTCTCCCGGTTCGAGAAAACTGGCCGGTTTTCAGCCGCCCGCCCTCTCCGCTGGCACGCGCTCCAAACCTCTCTCCGCACAAATCTTTCAGCACTGTCCGCCGCTGCTCCTTTGAGTCACAGTGTCTTATCTTCACTTTTATTTGTGGAATTTTCACTCGGCCAGTTTTCTGGTGATTCTGGAAGGTGTTTGTTCTTTCGTTAAGTTGTAGTATTAAAATTGTTGAGTATGACCTCAAGATAGGTATTTTACCTATGCCGCCATCTTGGTTCTCCTATGACGTGTCTTGTTGTTGGTCTTTAGGGGTTGATCCTGCTTGGGACTCTCTGTACTTGTATAACTTTTTTCTTCCCCATCTCTGGGAAGTTTTCAGTCATTATTTCTTCAAATAAATTTTCTAATCCTTGGTGCTCTTCTTGTCCTTCTGGCAGCCCTATTATATGTATGTTACTTCATTTCATGTTGTCCGAAAACTCCCTTAGACTTTCCTCCTGTTTGTTTGTTTTTAATTTTTTTTCTCCAATTGCTGTTCAGTTTGAGCTTGTTTCTGTACCTGATCCTGTAACTCACTAATTCGGTCCTCTGCTTCTTCTAGTTTACTGTTGAAACTTTCCATGCTGTTTTTGATTGTAACTATATCATTTTTCATTTCTTCCTGATTCTTACATAGGTTTTTTTTTTATTTTCTCATCCATCTGATGTATAAATTCCACGACCATTACTCTGAATTCTTTTTCGGTCATGGTGCAAGCTTCAGTTTCACTAATTTCCTGTCTTTGCGACTCCTCATTTTCTTTCTTCTGGGTATTGTGCTGTCTCTCCATCTGACTATCACCAGAAGGTTCAAACTTTGAGTTGCGTGGACCTGGGCTGTGTGCTGTGGGAACTTTGCATCACCTGAGTATCACTGAAGTGCTCTGACACTAGGGCGTGTGGGTGCTGTGGGTTGGTGGGAAAAAGGCTTTCCCAGGGTCAATGTTCCCAGCGTTCTGTGTGGTCTCATGTGCACACCTAGAATCAGGGACCCTGCACCACGCTCTTGGAGTGCATTGAAAATGGTACCAGGATTCCAAGTTTCCCTGTGTTTGCACCAAGAATCGAGTATCAGCGTCTGTTGCCTTGTGAGGTTTCTCTTTGAGGGTCAGGGTCCCTGTGCGTGCATGCACCAAGATTTGGAGTCCCTGGCTCTTAATGTGGATGTGCTGTGAGCCAGGGATCCCAGGCACATAAGGTAATACACAGAGTCAAGTTAGTTGTGCTCAGTGCTGACTCTTGCTGGGAGAATTTGGGTCTTGATCATCATGGGGGACTGGGTTGCACAATAGCTTTGTGGTGTGTCTGCACTGTGGAAGACTGACTTCCGTGAGTTTTTGCCCTGTAACCAGGTCAGGTTGCGCTGATGCCCTGCGGGTTTGATCACCCGGTTGCAATTGCATTGCAGGAGGCCACCTCCAGTCTCTCAAATTCTCTTAGCAGTACTGAGGCCCCTGATTGAGCTCTCAGGCTCCACGGCCCTATTCCCTGTCTGGGAGTTTTGGCCACAGGGATGCGCATGAGTGCAGAGCATGTTCCCAAGCCCAAGACCCTCTGGGATAGCTGGGAAAGCGAGTTTTCAAGTTCAGAGTCCAATTACTGTCTGGGTGCTTCAGCCACAGGTGTGCACGCACACATAGAGCGTTCTCCCAAGCCCAAGTTCCCCTGGGATAGCTGGGAAAGCGACTTTTAAAGTTCCGAGCTCCAATTACTGTTTGAGCCCTTCAGCCACAGGTGCGTGCACAGGTGCAGAGCATTCTCCAAAGTCCAAGTTCCCCTGGGGTACCTGGGAAAGCGAGTTTTTAAACTTCAAGCCTGTGGTTCCCTGTAGGGGATAGGGGAGTTGTGGCTGAAGTGAGGGACGGGTCTATTGGTTACTATGGAGCTATCTGCGATCCTGCAGAGAGGGCGATAGGCTCCTTGACACAGAAATCTGCTACCGGGAAGTGTGGACTCCTGTTGTCTGCTGGTCTGAAGCTGTGGCTTCAATTCTGTGTCTCTAGTGGCTGCAGGTCCCTGGCTTGCATCTGAGATGTAATCGATGGAGGGCAGGGTCCCAGTCCAGGCAGTTCCGCTTCTCAAGATGGCATGGTCTCTGCCGCCAAGCCAGCTAGCCTCCCGGGAGTGTTCCACCTTGTTCGTGGGGCTCCGCCATCCAGGAATGCCTGGTTTGGCAGCCCTGCAGTTTGGAGGACCTACAGAGTCTAACTGTTCTTAGTGCATACATACACAGACACACCACACATGCTATACTCTCTTCTATGGGTTCCTCACTTTCTCACACTCTCTCCCTCCCTACCTTCCTGCCCGTCACCATCTTCCTCCATATGTAATACTTTGAACAATAAATAATTTAAAAGAAAAGAAAAAACTCTTACCATTCTTAATGCATGGATGGACCTGGAGAGCATCTATAGTAAGCATCATAAGCTAGTCAGAGAAAGATATATATCACATGATATCACTTATTTGTGGAATATCTATCTATATTAATAAAAAGGGTAATGTGCTAACTAGACTGGGAGACTTTCAGACGTCCTTCTGGACAAATCCATGGTGGAGGAGCCAAGGCAGAGTAGAGTCAGTTAAGTGTAATCAGGCCAGGAGGGGAGGAAAGTTGTGGGCAAGCAGGCTGGCAGGTGGGAAGTTGGGGGCAAATCAGGCCATTGAGGGGGGCAGTTAGTGGTGATCAGGCTAGGGGGCAGTTGGGAGCGATCAGGCCAGCAGGGGGGAAGTAGTTAGGGACAACCAGATTGGAAGGGAGGGAATTTGTAGTGATCAGGCAGGCAGACAGGTGAGTGGTTAGGAGGTAGTAGTCCCTGTCGGATCAGGCCTAAATTGGCAGTTGGACATCCCCTAAGGGGTCCAAGATCGGAGAGGGTGAAGGCTGGTCTGAGAGATAACCCCCCTTCCATGCATGAATTTCTTTTACTGGGTCACTAGTATCCTATCTAATAAAAGAGTAATATGCAAATTTGACCATACCTTTGTCACACCAAAAAGCCACTCCCACAGCCACGGCCACCAACCAATCAGAAGCAGATTATGCAAATAAACCCCAACCAAGATGGCTGTCGGGACTGAGAGCAGGACTTGGGTTTCCCTGGCAACAGAGGAAGCCAAGATTTCTGCCTCCCTAGGCCTCCACTCAATGTTACAAAGTTTGAATTATAAAAGATAAAGACATGGCGGCAGCCACTGAGCTGGAGAGAACAGAGGCTTGAGTTTCCCTGGCAAAGGAGGAAGCCAAGCTTTCAGTCTACTGTTGCTGGCCTAGGCCTCCACTCTAGGCTACAATGTTTCAAACAGAAATGGCTGCCACCTCAGAGCTAGCAGAAGGCTTGGCTCTGTTCCAGACTACAAAGTTTCAATTGTAGACATAGATTAATCCCAGATCTCAGGGCCTCCTCTTGGGTCACTGGTGGGCATGGCTGGCCTGCAAACCTCCACAGGCCCCTCGCCCAGCTGCCCCTCACTGCAAGGGAACCCCTACCCTGATCTGGGACACTCTTCAGGGTAAACCAGATGGCTCCCACCCATGGACCAGGCCTCTATCCTATCTAATAAAAGAGTAATTTGCAGATTGACCATCACTCCAACACACAAGAGGGCTGCCTCCATGTGGTTGAAGATCTTGCCCCCATGTGGACACAAGATGGCCAGCAGGGGAGGGCCATTGGGAGGTTCCAGGCCCTGCAAGGGAGAGCAGTTGTGGGCGATCAGGCCAGCAGGGGAGGGCAGTTGGGAGGGAACAGGCCTGCAAGGGAGGACATTTGGGGGTGATCAAGCCTGCAGGGGAGGGCAGTTAGGGGTGAGCAGGCTGGCAGAGGAGGGAAGTTGGGGGCAAACAGGCTGGCAGGAGAGCAGTTAGACATCAATTAGGCTGGCAGGGTGGTGGTTAGGAGGTGATCAGGCTGGCATGCAGAAGCAGTTAGGGGCAATCAGGGAGGCAGGCAGGTGAGCAGTTTGGAGCCTGGAGTCCTGGATTGTGAGAAGGATGTCCGACTGCCCATCTAGGCCTGATCCAGGATCAGGCTTAGACGGGCAATCGGACATACCTTTGAGGGGTTCCAGATTGGAGAGGGTGCAAGCTGGGCTAAGGGACATCCCCCACCCCCCCATGCACGAATTTCATGCACTGGGCCTCTAATATATATATATATATATATATATATATATATATATATATGCCAAGAAACCAAATGGCAGAGTGATCAGATTGACCAGAATAACCAGTAGCTATGATGTGCACAGCTGCAGTCACCCTGCCTGATTGAGGCCCAGATAGGCCCCCACTAAAATCCTGCAGCCCCTCCCACCTGGCCAGCCCTGCCTCTGATCGCCCTCCCCCCACCCCAATCTTGGGCAGGGCCATCTGGCCAACTGCCCTGGCCTACTCCCCCTGACTGCCCAGAGCACCCCCCCACCCCTGGCAGCCCCAATTAGACCCCATTGGGGCAGGCCGACGAGACCTCCCCTGTACATGAATTTGTGCACCAGGCCTCTAGTAATGAATAACAAACTGATGAATAAAAATAGATCCAGAGAAAGAGAAGCTTGGAATAGACCATGAAACCTCAGAAGGAAGGCAGGGGAGTGAGTGTTGGCGGGTGGTCTGGGGTAAGAGATTAACCAAAGGACTTGTATGCATGCATATAAGCATAACCAATGGACATAAACTCTTGGGGTGTTACAGCATGTGCTGGGGGTGGAAGTGGCCAGGGAAAAGTCAATGGGATAAAGCAAAGACATCTGTTATACTTTAAATAATAAAGAAAAATTTTAAAAAGAGTTCATTGAAATATTATCACTCATTGAAATTGGCCAAAATAGAAAAGAGCTTAGACTGCTTGAGAATAAAGGTTTGGATCCCACTATGAAAACCTGCCAAAGTGATAGACAGATGAAGGGAATTTATAATAGACTTGAGGCCTGGTCAAAAAAGATATGTTATACCTATGACCCAAAATGAATTATCCTTTTTGCTCCTTTCCTGTCACTTTTCTCTCCTGATATCTTCACTTTCATGTACCCATTTTCCTTAATTTATTTAGGGGTCTTGATGGTCCAGAGCAAGCAAAACAAAGCTTTCAAGCTTCTCTCCATGATAAGTGGTCCAGATTCCATAAACTTATTTGCCTCCACTATCTCCTACCTCTACTCACTTCATCCTAAGCATCAAAATTTATTTTTCTCAGTACTCAGTTCTAAGAATGGTACTAGGAAAATAAACTATTCATGATAAATTTCATATAACTAATAAATGCTTAATGTTATGATTACCTGATATAGTTGAATAGTTACACTTTGAAAAAAGAACTCAATATGTCTTCAACCAAAGGAATGAATTTTGAATGTTGAAATCACAGAAGTGTGGCCATTATGTGCATTGTTTATTAAAAGGCTTTCTGGAATTTCTCTATTCACATTAACTGAATGTACTGAAGGAGTAACAAATGCAACTTGGTTCATGATAATGCCCTCAGATATAACTTACTTAAATCATTTTAAGTAAATAGTATGCATGCATAGAGGCATAAGCATAGGACACAGGAAATTGGCGGGGAAAGGTGGTGGCATGTGCTGGGGGGTGCAAGGGTTGGGGGGAGGTCAAGGGGGGGGAAGAAACATATGTGCTACTATTTGTAATATTTTGAACAATAAAAATATATAAAAATAAAGTAAATAGTAAATGAAAAGTAATATTAAATTATTCTTTTTAGACTAAAGTTGTTGGGATCCTGATTTCTAAGAACTTCCCCTGCCTTGGTTGTCTCATCTTAAAATGGGAGCTCCCTGATGTACCAGTAATACCATTTCTTTCTAAATGGCAGGCCCTATTCCTGAGTCTGACTTTGCCAATATCCTTCATATTTTCCCTGAATTCATCAAATATTTAGTGAACATGTACTGTATGTCAGAGATTCTTCTAGAATTCAGAAATGTATCAGTGAACAAAACAGAGTCTTACTGCATGGTGCTTATATTCTAGTAAGGAGAAATGGGCAGAGAGAACAAACATAATAAATAAGTTAACTACTAATATCTTATCATCTGATAAATACCATGTTAATGTAGAGTAGAGTAAGGGGGCCAGTGAATGTAGAGTGACTACACTTCCATTTTATATAAATTGTCAGAGTAGGTATCAATGAAAAGGTAAAGGTGGCATTTGAGCAAATGCACATCAGAAGTGAGGAAGAGAATCATAGTGCTATTTGGAGAAAGAATATTCCAACCAGAAGTGATATCTGTGTCCAGGGCCCTGAGGCAAGAGCATTAGAGGATCAGCCAATGTTGCTGGAGCCAAGTGATCCAGCAAAAGAATCTTACTGTATAAGAAAAAAATATATATATATATATCATATATATGTATGTAGAACATCTTATTTATACTATATATATCATATTATATATTATATATATATATATATATATATATATATATATATATATATATCTTGGAAGAGGCCAGTTGCAGGAAGATTTCTGCAATAGGGCTTCTTGTGGTGGTCTCTGCCACCCCACCTGCTTCTCTCTCTTCTCCCCCGCCCTGCTTGTTTGCTTCTCCACAGCTTCCATCCCTTCTGCAGCACTTGGCTTCCTTCTATGCTGTCTTCATTCTTTGCTCTTTATGCAAATTAACCACCATCTTGGTTGGGTTAATTTGCTCCTGATTGCTTGGTGGGGATAATGGAGGTATGGTCAATTTGCATTTTTCTCTTTTTTTATTTATTTTATTTTTTTTATTCAGTTTATTAATTACATTGTTTCCCCTTTTTTATGCCCCTATATCTTCCCTCCACCCTGTACCTATCCCACCCTCCGCCCTCACCTTCCCCTCCCCAATGTCCTCTCCCATTGTTGCATGATTCTTGTCCAATCTCTTGCTGTACTTCCAACAACACCCTTCTCCCCAAGAATTGTCAGTCCATTCCCTCTCATGTCCATGTTTCTGTTATAGTCACCAGTTTATCCTGTTCATCAGCCTATCAGTTCACTTGATTTTTATGTTCATTTGTTGTTAGATGTGTATTTGTTGTTCATAATTTATATTTTTACCTTTTTCTTCTTCCTCTTCTTAAAGAATATCTTTCAGCATTTCATATAATACTGGTTTGGTGGTTATGAACTCCTTTAGCTTTTTCTTATCTGCGAAGCACTTTATCTGATCCTCAATTCTGAATGATAGCTTTGCTGGATAGAGTAAACTTGGTTGTAGATTCTTGCTCTTCATTATTTTGAATATTTCTTGCCACTCGCGTCTGGCCTGCATCGTTTCTGTTGAGAAATCCGCTGACAATCGTATGGGTGCTCCCCTGTAGGTAACCAACTGCTTTTCTCTTGCTGCTTTTAATATTCTCTCTTTATCTTTTGCTCTTGGCATTTTAATTATGATATGTCTTGGTGTGGTCCTCTTTAGATTCCTATATTTTGGGGTTCTGTGTACTTCTTGGGCTTTTAAGTCAGTTTCTTTCACCAGGTGGGGAAAGTTTTCAGTCACTATTTCTTCAAGTAGGTGTTCATTAACTTGCTCTCTCTCTTTTTCTGGCACCCCAATAATTCGGATGTTGGCTTGCTTGAGGTTGTCCCAGAGGCCCCTTGCACTATCTTCAATTATCTGAATTCTTTTTGTTTCTTGCTTTTCCAGCTGAGTGGATTTTGGTTCTTTGTATTTCAAATCTTTGACTTGGTTCTTGTGGCCCTCTGGACTGCGTTTAGGACTTTGTGTAATATTTTTTATTTCAGTCTGTGTATGCTTGATTTCTAGTTGGTCCTTTTTTTTTTTTTATCTGTGAGGGTCTGGTTCGTATCCTCAGAGGTCTTGTACATTTCCCTGAGGGTCTCATTCATTTCCTTGTAAGTATCATTCATCTCCTTGTAAGTCTCATTCATTTGCTGGTTGGTCTTGATTATTTCCTGGTAATTTTCATTAAGTTGATCGGCCTTTTGTAGGAGCCTCTTGAAAAGCCTTATAACCGTGGTTTTGAACTCTATGTCTTGTCGTCTTTTCTCCTCCATTTCTTTCACACCTGATTTCTTTCCATGTCTCTGCATGGTGGCTGCTTTATGTGGTGGATATCCTCAAAGGGACAGTGGCTCAGTCTCCCCAGTTACCTGAGGTGGGTACTCTTACTGCAATCCTTTATGGGTTGTATTCAGTGTTTTTGAATTTAAACCCAGTTTGTTGTTGTTAGCCCTATGAGGGTTTGACCTCCAGGCCAATTGGCTATGAAAGGAGACTGTGTTCAGGTTGGATGGGCGGAGTCTCTGGGCTGCTCGGCAGCGGCAGTGGCAGTGGCAACTGGGTCCTATGAGGCGCTCGTGCACGCAGGTCTGTGTTGGGTGGGGATGGCTGCAGCCTCCTCCAAGAGAAAGCCACTAGTCTCTTCCCCTTGCCAAACAACTCTGCCTTTCCCCAAATGTGCCTGCACACCAAAAGTCCAGCCCAGGGCTGTAAAATAGATGGTTTCCGGAACCAGGAGACAAGTTTCCAGGGGGCAAGTCACGGGTTTGCGTGACCCTTGGGACTAGGAGCCTCTGCCACGCCCTGCTTCCAGGGTGCGTCCCCCGGACCTGGGACCTCGCCCGGTTCCGGTGAATCTGTGCAGGGGGACCTCTTCCCGTACCCGGGATCTCGGATCTCGGATCTCGCCCGGCTCCGGAAATCTGGGCAGTGGGACGCCTCCGCCCTTCCTCGTCGGAGAAATCCGGCCGGGGGTCGCTGCTCCAGCCCCAGCCCGTGCGCGACCAGGGCGGCTCCTAACCTGCTTCTGTCTGAAAGGCTGCGCTCCCGCCGGTCTTAGTGTCCCACCTCCGCTCCTGTTAGTGGATTTTTCATGCAGCCAGCTTTCTGGAGATTCTGGGTGTTTGTCTGTTCCGCTGTTATGTTGTAGTTCCCAAATCTTTGCGCGGGGCAGAACAATAGGTGTTTGCTTATGCCGCCATCTTGGTGTTTTGAGGCCATTTTTCTCTTTTATTAAATAGAATATATCCTATCTAATAAAAGAGTAATATGCAAATTGACCATATCTCCGATCAAGCCATGCCCACCAGCCAATCAGGAGCAAATAAACCCCAACCAAGATGATGGGCTGGGCCCCCTGCCCGAAGCCTGGCCATGGTAGCGCTTCAGGCGGCAGGGGCCCGGATCACAGCCCCAAACCCAGCAGGGAAGCTGGGTGGGATGGTGGGGGTCTGGATTGCAGCCCCACCATAGAGGACTAGTCAGTCCAGGGAGGCAGCCCCACCATGAAAGACTGAGAAGGCAGGATAGATGGCAGCCCCAACATTGAGTATTGGGCAGGCCAGATGGGCAGCACCAAGGCCACGATCAGTAACCAGGCACGCAGGGGAGGGGTGGTGGCAGTACCTGATGCCAACGGCAGGGTCCAGGCCACCATTGGGGTCGGGCAGGCCTGGCGGGCAGTGCGTGATACCAGCAGCGGAATCCAGGCCACCACTGGGGACGGGCAGGGCAGACTGGATGCTCCTGACGCTGCCCACTGAGTCAAGGCCGAGATCAGTAACAGGGCTGGCAAAGGGGGGTGGGGCGGCAGTGCCTGATGCCTCCCGGGGGTCCAGTCCATTATGGGGTATTGGGCAGGCCTGGCAGGCAGCATCTCAAGCTGCCCGCGGGGTCCAGGCCACCATTGGGGTCATATGGGCCTGGAGCACAGTGCCTGACTCTGCCTATGGGGTACAGACAGCCTTCAAGGTTGGGCAGGGTGGGCTGGCTGCACGTGAAGCTGCCCACTGGGTCAAGGCTGAGATCAGTAACAGGGGAGGCAGGGGAGGGGTGGGTGGCTACGCCTAACTCTGCCCGTGGGGGCCAGGCTGTCATTGGGGATGTGGGAAGCCAGGGGTGGCCAGGGTCTCTGGGATCACTGTATGCCCCCAGGCTGTCTGTGCACACTGATGGAGCAGACCAGGGTTGAACATTTTAATGAAAATGGGATGTTTGTGCCCCCACGCACCCTGGGGAGGAGAGGGCAGTGGGCAGTTAGCAGGCACCAGAGCTTGGAAGGGACTGGGAGCAACCTGCAGGCATGCTACCCAGAAGAGGTGCTGAACCATGATGAGGCCGAGGGCTGAATCATGATGGAGGCGCACAAAGGTGCAGATGAGGTGGTTCTCACTGGAGCTGAGCTTGAAAAGTGCATCAACAGCCTGATGGACTAAATCGCCTTTCTGAAGAAGGTGCATGAAGAGGAGATCGCTGAGCTGCAGGCATAGATCCAGTACACTCAGATCTCCATGGAGATGGACGTGTTCTCCAAGTCCGAACTCTCTGCTGGCTCAAGTATGAGTTTGCACCCAGTACGAGAAACTGGCTGCCAAGAACATGCAGAATGCTGAAGAATGTTACAAGAGCCGCTTCACCATGCTGACTGAGAGTACTATCAAGAACATCTACAGGGTGTGCACAGCCAAGGAGGCTGTGTCTGAAAGCTGCTGCCTGCTCAAGGCCAAGACCCTGAAAATGGAAGCATGCCAGAGCATGAACTAAGCTCTGGGAAAGCAGCTGGTTGAGCTGGAGGATAAGCAGAACTCAGGTGTTAGTGCTATGCAGGACACACTCAACAAATTAGAAAACGAGTTGAGAACTACAAAGAGTGAAATGGCATGATATTTAAAGGAATACCAGGACCTCCTCATTGTGGCTTTGGACATTGACATCGCAGCTTACAGGAATCTCTTGGAAAGTGAGGAGACCCAGCTCAGTTTCATCAGCCTGGAAAACAGCCAGCGGCTACTCCCACAGTTCCCAGGTCTTTGGTTGATTTGCCTGCGGTGGTTTACAGACCAGCTTCTACTTGATGTCTGCTGGCTCCTTCCCTTCTTAATACACTAGCCACATCCAGGAGGAGCAGATCGAGGTGAAGGAGACCATGGAGACTGCAAAATCTGAAGGAGAAGCTGAAGAGGAGGTGAAGGAGGGGAAGTGGCTGACGAAGAGGAAGGAGAGGAAGAGGAAGAAAGTGCCAAGAATTTGAGGATGCAAAGGAGGAAGAAGAAGGAGGTGAAGGTGAAGGAGAAGATGCCCAAGAAGCTGAGAATAAGAAGGAAGATGAAGGTGCTGAGGAGGAGCAAGCAACCAAGAAAAGCCTGAGCCTCCCTTTCCTTAATTATTTCAGGAATAATCCTCCTGAAAGCAGGTCAATCCCATCACTAACCAAGCAGTTGAGTTCCCGATACTATATGATTTAAGAAGTTAATATATATAACATTCTGAGGTGACTGAGGTTGGACATTAAATATTGTGCAATGACTTTTCTCCTTATGCAGAGTATCTATTTGCTTTCAGAGTGGTGTCCTGGCCACTAGTATATATATAATGGAAGACTACTTGGTCATAAAAAAGGATGGAATCTTACTATTTGTAACAACATGGATAGACCTATAGAGTATATTGTATGTTAAATAAGTCAGAGAGATAAAGATGAATACCATATGATTTCACCTATATGTGGAATCTAAAGGACAAAAAGAACTTGAACAAACAAAACAGAAATAGACTAATCGATACATAGAAAAGACTGACGGTTGCCAAATGGAAGGAGCATTGGGGGAGTGAGTGAAAAAGGTATAAGGATTAAAAAGTACAAATTGGGCCGAGACTGGTTTCGCTCAGTGGATAGAGCATCTGACTGTGGACTGAAGGGTCCCGGGTTCGATTCCGGTCAAGGGCATGTACCTTGGCTGTGGGCACATCCCCAGCAGGGGGTGTGTAAGAGGCAGCTGATCAATGTTTCTCTCTCATCGATGTTTCTGAATTTCTATCTCTCTCCCTTCCACTTTGTAAAAAATCAATAAAATATATTAAAAAATAAATAAAAAGTACAAATTGGTAGTTACAAAACAGTCATACGAATGTGAAGTACATCATAGGGAATACAATCAGTAATATCATAATAAGCTTTTATGGTGTCAGATGATAGCTAGATTTATTGGGGTATTTACTTCTTAAATTATATAAATGTCTAATCATGTATGTCAACTGTATTTATATTGTATGTCAACTGTAATTAAAATCCTATATAATAAAAGGCTAATATGCAAATCAAACAAATGGAAGAACAATTGGTCGCTATGATGCACATTGACAATCAGGGGGCAGATGCTCAACATAAGAGCTTCACCTTGGTGGTCAGTGTACTCCCACAGGGGGAGTGCCACTCAGCCAGAAGTCCTGAGCTGGGCTCATGACTGATGAGTGCACCAGCAGTGGTGCTAAGGATATCGGACTGATGGTTTAGGGCTGCTTCCTGGACCTCTAGTATAAAAATAAAAGAGAATATCTAATCTATTTTTGGTAAAGGGCCAGATATATTAGGCTTGTGGACATACAGTCTATGCTGTTACTCCATTCTGCCACTGTTGAGCAGAAGCAGCCACAGATAATATGAAAATGAATGAGAGTAGCAGTGTTCCAATAAAACTTTATTTATGGACACTGAAATTTGTATTTTATATAATTTCACATCTCTCATTAAATATTTTTGTTTGATTTTTTTCCAACCATTTAAAAACTAGGGGCCCGGTCCACGAAATTCGTGCACTGGGGTGGGTGGTCCCTCAACCCAACCTGCCCCCTCTCACATACTGGGAGCCCTCAGGGGATGTCCAACTGATGGCTCACCCCCAGTCTGCCCTTGGACACCCAGCCATTGCCCTGCTCAGGTCAGCCCCGGCTACCTGTGACCACCCAGCCCTGGGGGCTGGGCGCTCTCCACCACTTCTGCTCACAGCACCTGGGGGCCGGATGCTTGCTGCCACCACCATTTCATCTCCACCCCCAGGGCCCAGTGCTTGTGCCACTTGGCCCCACCCCCACTCCTGATTGGCTCGTAGCATAGCCAATCAGGAGCAAAGGTATGATCAAATTTGCATATTTCTCTTTTATTATATAGGATGTACAAATCTTTCTTAGTTTGTGGGTTATATAAATTAGACTACAGGAGACCCACTTGGTGCTTACTTCACATCGACCCATTGTAACTGTGAAACTAAAGGCTGTGGAAAGCATGATCATCAAGAGCTTAGACCACTTGAGACTGAAGGTTTGGATCCCACTAGGAAAACATGCCAAAGTGATAGACAGTAATAAAGAAAATTTATAATAGACTAGAGGCCTGGTGCACAAAATTTGTGTACTCAGGGGGGTCCTTCACCCTGGCCTGCACCCTCCCTCTCACAGTCTGGGAGCCCTCGGAGGATGTCTGACTGACAACTTAGGCCCATCAGTTGGGCATCCTTAGTGCTGCCGTGGAGGTGAGAGAGGCTCCTTGCACTACCACTGCACTCACCAGCCATAAGCCCAGCTTCTGACTCAGCATTGCTCCCCCTGTAAGAGCGCACTGACCACTAAGTCGCAGATGCTCAACCCAGGAGCTGCCCCTGGTGGTCAGTGCGTGTCACAGCGACTGGTACCAGCTTTTCTGCAGTTTGGTCAATTTGCATATTAACATTTTATTATATAGGATTGTGGAGAAGGGAGATAATGAGTTCTATTTGTGGCCTCAGGATTAATGGCAGAGGCTGGTGCATTGGGTACATGCCACTAATTTCCTTATTCAATTTTTGTTTTCTTAGAAAGAAAAACCCATAGGAACCATAGACTAGCTATTTCACCTTTAGTTATGAAGGGCAATGCTTGACTGCTGCAGAAAACCTGTCATTGCCTCACTAATAGAAATGTGAATAGAAAAATCAGGAAGGCTGGTTAACCTTAATCACTCTGAAAGGTCAGAGCTATTCACTCATTGTTTAGTTGAGACATTGGTAGTTAAGCAGCTTCCACTTGTTAGTCTTATGTTAATTCTTGCTGATTGACTATTATTTGAATTTCCTGACCTAAAGGATATGGGTGTATCACATAGTCTTAATAAAAGGGGATAGCAAGGCCAGTGCTGTGGCTGTCCTTCCATTAGAGATGGGTGGCTGCCTGCCCCCCAATATTCCCAAATTCATATTTTTCTAATCTCTCTTCATTTGTGTGCGGCCTTCTCCAGATCCCAAACCCTGATCCTGGAACTCTGGACCACACAATACGTGTAAAGGGTTTCCACATTTTGCACCCAACCTTGGAACATCTGGAGGAGATGATATTTTTCACCTAAAAGAGCGAAGGAAGAAAAATACACCGAGAAAAGGTGTGGTGTGGAAATTTCACTGCACACAAAGTCCACGGACTAACAGCAGAATCGTGATCTGTAAGTAGGTGGGAATGTCTTTTTCAGCCAGGTTAATTGGGAAGAATTAGGTTATAAAGTAAACTTTATTATAGACTTTTGGTTTGTAAGCTTAAAGAATGTGGTTTCTTGTTCAGATTAAAATCTTAGTTTGTGTTTTCTCTGATAATTAAGAGTTCAAATATGGAATCTAAAAACTGTAAGGAGAAGTGAAGCTTCACTGCTGAAACTGCCTCTGGTGTGGAGAAATTCAAAGGTGGCAGGAGAAGGCAGGGCTATCTGCTCTCCCACAATGAGATTGCTTAAGGTATTTAAAAATTATTTTAAAAACTCGCAGGGAAATGCAAATCTTGGCCAAATTGGGTGTTAATTATTACTTTGGGAAGCAAAAAAGAAAGAAAAAATTTAAGATCTGTCTATTTTTTAAGCATGAAAAAATGTGTGGCCAAATCTGTTGCTGATGCTTCCCCTGAAGTAAGCAAGATGTGGGGGAAGGGAGACACGTGGATATCCAATATGGATGCCCACTTTCTCAGTGTGTTAAATTAAAATTTCCTTTCTCTTTTTTAGTTTTTATTTTATTTATTTTTTGCAGAATAACTTAGATATAATAGTAGTACATATGTTTTCCTTTTTTCCCCCCACTATCCTCCCCGCAGCCTCCCCTAACCCCAGCACATGTCCCCACCTGCCCTCCTCCCGCCCCAGTGTCTTTCATTCATTGGTTATGCTCATAAGCATGCATACAAGTCCTTCAGTTGATCTCCCCCAGCATCTGCCCCCCACCCTCCCCAGCCTTCCCCCCTGAGCCTGACAGTCTGTTCAATGCCTCCCTGCCTCTATATCAATCACTCTCCCCTGTTTCTTTTCTTCAAAAATATCTTGCTTCTGCATACTAGAAATAAATGTATAAGAACAAAAAATGTTTGAGTCCCAGTTTCAATGTCAAATAGTTCTTTATGTGTACATGTCAGCAATGGTATATGGATGGTGGACACATTGTAGCAATGCAAGTTTCATCCTCTCTGGTTTGGACCTGGGCTGCCTGCAGCCATGCACAGCTGCCAACTGCTAGCATGGCAAGTGTAAAGTTCTACGCTGCTGCGAGAGAAACTGCTCTATGCCACCGCAAGAGAAACTGCAAGCAGGGAGTCTGAATAAGTGAGCGAATTGATCAGGCTTTATTGGGGGTCTCCGGCGGGTTCACAGGCTTGGGGGAATGGAGCCAGGGAAGTCGCACCCTGTGACTGGGGCAGGGGCTTTGTATACCTCTCCCGGGACGTTTGGTGGGTTTTCCCTTGCAGCAGCGGTGGCGACAGTCTGTTGCGCTGGCAGATGTATGAGGAAGTTAGGGACTTTCGAAACAGGGTGTGTAAAGGACACTGAAATACCAGGGCAGTCAAGCATTTCATGCAGGTTTGAACCAACAAGGCCCCAGGGCTCAGGCCTGGGCCCGCCCCAGGACACCGGACAGCAAGGTGTCATCAGTGTCCCCCATCTCTGGACCATCCTCGTGACTGGAACAGACCTGTCAGTTCCTCACTGTTGCAGGGACCACCCCCCCCCCCCCCAAAATAAATAAATAAAATAAAAAATAAAAAATAAAATTTCCTTTCTCACCATGAAAAAGCCTTAAAATTTTAGAAATATGTCTGCAATTTCTGTGTTCATGGGGAAAAGCAGAATGCGAGCATGGTCCGATTTCAGACATTTAGATTGTCTTCAGCTGGAATCTCTGCAAAAACTAAAGAAAATGAAAAAACCCAAAACTGTTTTTTCCTAAGAAAAATGGCAAAAAAATCTTCTGGAAAGAAATTCCAGCTAATACCAGCAAAAGGATTCACATTTCCATAATAAAGAGTAGTTTTTAAAATGCTAATGAACCTTGTTAAAAAGTTAACTTTTTAACACCTTTAAGAAAAGCAGTAAATTGTTATATAATTTATCCAAAGTAAATTTCTTAAAATAATTGGGATTGGATTTGAATCTCAAAAAAAATTATTGAAATACAGATAAATTATGTATTAATTATAAAGATCTAAATAACCCAGGTAACTGGCTATACCCTTTGTTAATGGAGGAAGAAGGATAGTTGCCCTTCCTGGAGAATACAGGTGGACCAGTTTTCTGCCAGCAGCCATCTTTAAAGAATGTGGTAATTTACATTAGAATGAACCAAAACTGGTTTTCCAGAACCACTGGCAAATAAAAATTAAATTTTAAATTTGCCTCATGAGAAAAACCTAGAGGACAGAATTGAAGCTATTAATTATGTCTTGTATTTTTCTTAGAAATGTAAAGTACTATTTATTAATCTAGGAACTGCTAAATGTTTGAATTGTCAGCTTTAAAAGTTCAAATTAAATTGGGAGAGATTATATAAATGTGGTAATTATAAAGTATAACTTGTTTTTGAGAAAAATAAAATGTTTTTTCTCTGATAATTAAGATTTCAAAGTATGTTATTTATTGGTCTAATTAAATAAGAAAGATTCTGTGATTCCCAACTGAAAATTTTTAATATAAAGACCAGTTTAAAATCTAATTGATAGCTTAAGATAATTATAAAAGTATTATAACCTTTAAATCATATCATGTTAGTTCAAGGCCTTAACAGAGATGAATCTTGGAAAGCTCCTTGGGTCCAGAGTAATCCAAGAAATTTATTCTCTTTTAAAGGAAATATTTTTAAATTTAACAGATCTAATATACTTGAAATTGCATGGAAAGTGTTATAAAAATTAATAAATATATTTTACATGTTATGAAGATTTTGGCCTCTAAGGAGGGCAAAATGAAGTAATTAAATATTTCTTAAAATCCAACAGCAGAACTTAAAATAATAAAAAGCCCATAGCCTCCTGTATTTTTTAAAAAATATATTTTATTGATTTTTTACAGAGAGGAAGGGAGAGGGATAGAAAATCAGAAACACAGATGAGAGAGAAACAATCAGCTGCCTCTTGCACACCCCCTACTGGGGCTGTGCCCACAACCAAGGTACATGCCCTTGACTGGAATAGAACCTGGGACCCTTCAGTCTGCAGGCCAAAGCTCTATCCACTGAGCCAAACCTTTTTGGCCCTGCATTCTTAATTAAGCTAAAGGTGGGGCAACATTTGCAGATTGTGAATCAGACATCTACACTTACTGAATTCACTTTCCTTTTTAAGTGAAGATGCTTACTTTAATTACTTAAATAAATTAGAAGGTTTTTCAGCTAAATGAAAAGCCAATGTCTTTGTAAGCTATTTGATTGAGTATTTTAAGTTACTAAGACCTCCCATGGTCTCTCTGTGGGTGCAAATAAGCCTAAGGGGATACTCTTTAAAAAATAAAATTCTAGCTTAATAAAAAGGACAAATTTGAAAATTTTGAAATCTTTCACTGATAGGATAAACTGAGGATTGTTATTAAAATATTAAATCTAATCCATACTAGTTAGTAGGCACCATAACCTTAACAAAAATTGTGTCCTGTCACAAAGATTTTTAAATGAAACTCTATGAAGCCTGAAAATTATTTTGGGAAGAAATAAAGAGATGGTTCTTTCAAATGTTTTAAGGATTGTAATTGAAAACCAATGCATTAGGCCTCAGGAGGTTGAGATAAAAGATTGTCTTAAAACTTTAAATGACTTTCAGAAAATATTAGGGAACATTAACTGGTTAAGACCTTATTTGAAGATCTCTATGGGAGAAATGACAAATTTATTTAATTTACTTAGAAGTGACTCTAATCTTTCCTCTCCCCAAACATTAACAGATGAAGCTAGGAATGAGTTGCTAAGAGTTGAGCAGGCAATTTCCTCAGCCCAAGTAGCACATATCCAGCCCAACTTGCTTTTATTGGGACAAATTAACCCTATCACATATAGTCCCACTGGAGTCATCTTTCAAAATAAAAATTCTCTTGCCATTATTGAATGGGTCCACCTAGGGCATCAATCTTCTAAAACTACAGTTACATATATAGAACTAATAACTCAATTATTATTTCAAATTAGAAAACATTGTGAACAGCTTAGAAGGGAAGAGCCCCAGTGTATCTACCTCCCCCTCACTGGGAAGCAATTGGAAATGTTATTCCAGACTGATATGAATTGGCAAATTGGGTTAAGTGGATATTCAGGGGAACTTAGCTGTCACCTATTAAAAGATAAATTACTACAATTTTTATATAATACCTCCATCATTATACCAAAAAATACCAGGCAGGAACCTATTCCTGGAGCTTTAACTGGTTTTTTTTTGTTGTTGTTTTTTACTGATGGATCATCTAATGGGAAAGCTGCCTATCATACTATAAATTCAGAGTGAGTCATACTAACCAGTCATACTTCTGTACAAAGAATTGAACTAGAAGCTATTAAGGCTGCATCACAGGATTTCCAAGAGTCTCTTAATATCATGCCTGATTCCTTTTACACTGCAAACTTAGTGAATAGAATTGAAGCTGCCCAGTTGAAATGGCTTAGTGACCAAAGTTTACTTTTATTATTTAAACAAGTTCAGCAGATTGTACAACAGAGATAATATCCTTTTTATATCACTCACATCAGGGCTCATAGTGTCCTGCCTGGTCCTTTAACAAAAGGAAATGCACTTGCTGATCAATTGGTTGCTTTATTAAAAGAAGCCTTAGAATCTCATCAGCTTTTACATCAGCCTGCCAAAATACTGTCTAAACAATTCTCAATCACTAGACAACTGGCAAAACAGATTATTAACGAATGTCCCACTTGAATGTTACATCTACCTCAAAGGCCTAACATAGGAGTCAACCCTAGAGACTTGTTAAGAGACCATATCTGGAAATGGATGTAACACATTATACTTCCTTTAGCCTTGGAGCATTACATGTCTCTGTAGACACCTTTTCAAAAGTCCTATGTGCTACTGCATCTATAGGAGAAATGGCAAAACAGGTTATTAATCATTGCCTAGCTGTTTTTGCCATCATGGGAGTTCCAAAAATTATTAAAACTGATAATGCGCCTGCTTACACAAGCTGTCAATTCCAGGAATTTTATAAAAGGTGGAAAATTCAGCACATTACAGGAATACCATATAATTCCCAAGGACAGGCCATTATTGAATGGCAGCATCAGTGGCTAAAATCCCAACTTGAAAAACAAAAAGGGGGGATGATGAAGAAATCACCTATGGGTAGGTTACACCAAGCCTTAATTACTTTAAATTTTTTCAGTTGTGACGCAAATGAAAAGACAAGTATGAGGTACATTGATGCAAGAATATAACTGCCAGAGCCAGCCAGCATAAATCAAACAGCACCTGAAAGGGAGGTGAGGATTGGGAAATGACAGACAAAAAGGATGGGATCGGGAGGTCCACAAGCCCTCTTTCAGACTGTGGCCCCAAGTTTATTTTTCTCCATGCTTTTATCCAGTGCTGGTTACATAATACGCAATTCATCATTCCCATAATTTGACAAGCATTAACCTTCACACAAAATTCCTTATCCTAGCTTGGCACCTCCCGAACCCCTAGCAATCTCCCTATGCTCTGCTACTTGCTCAAGGGCAACATGTTTACCAAACTGTTGTACTTAAAGGTCACTGTGCTCTAGGGGAAAGAATGCATGTTTACTAAACTTAGGAGCAGACAGGCCATTTTGTGAAACCTGCTCTCTCAGTACTTTGTCAACTGAGGTCGCCCCCCACATATAACAAAAGAAAATGGTCTAGTTAAATGGAAGGATCCTGAATCTGGTTTATGGATGGGACCTGATCCATTATTAATCTTTGGCAGAGGGTATTTTTGCATATTTTCCAAACCCATGTGAATTCCTGCTAGAAATATTAAACTGCAACAGGTATCCAAGAGAGAAACTAGCCAAAATAATGAGGACCTTGCATCTGGAGCCACACCATGCAGCTGCAGACAATTACCTCAGACACAGAGAGCAGATACTCTAAGCAATCCACTGAAGATGAAGAGCAGAAGGAGGATGAACTGGACAGCAAACAGCCCAAAGACTACCTGAGGCATGTTAAAGAAGACGATACAGATGCCTGAGAACATATTTTTGGCCATATTAGCAGTAATCAGTTGTATCGTAATATTACCTGGGGCAAATGGGGAACCATTTTGGACTTATGTTCCTGAACCTTCATGGGTAAGAACCCTTATGTGGGCTGATCACCTATATACAAAACACCTTGGTTCATCCAGGAGCAACAGGGATGGGGCAAGAAAGCATAATTACATAGATATCACCACCCAGCTTCCCTTTTGTATGACACAAAATCAAACCCCTGCTCCTTTGTGTGTAAAATTAAAGAGAAGCTTCTTCCTTGTGTGAACACCAAAGGAGGGGAGGCAAAAGCAAAAACACATCAACTTTCATTATTTGCTCCTTGGGAGAGGTACAGAAAATGTAATTAAACCTTGTCTATACAAAAAGAAATTGACATCCAGTTTGAAATTGAATTGCCATGGCTTAGAGCATAATATTATTCTACAATGTCATTATAATTCTTGATATTTTACAACAGCATATTGTACAATTATTTCAAAGAAACTTATTAACTAATTCTTTGAATGATTGGCAGCCATTTAAAAAGGACATGAAAGGATTTAATCCCTTCCACTGTGTGGAAAGCCCCTTGGGTAGGCGCTTGAGCATTTTATATTGGCCCTTTTGCCAAGAAGGGACCCTCTTCTCACAATCCAATTGCCCACAGCTATTGCCTAAGTTTCTGTACATGCTGAGGTTGAAGCCTTCTGGTGGCTGGTACCATGGATTTGTCTCTCACCCAAAAGTGTAAACTGGGCCCTCCATGGAGAAGAAACCTGGGTTCCCCAAGGTATGTGATCAGTGCCAGGGCCCTGCCAACAGGTGAGGGAATCCCAAGGCAGGTACTGGGTGTGGAGGCCACTGGAGCATAGGCTACCAAGGAGACAGAGATGAGTCTCACATCACCCTGCTTGGTCCTCGAGGATGGCTGGTTAGCCAGGGAGAGGTAAGATTCCTCAGGGGAGAACAACCTAACACAGGCACAGTTGTGGAGGGGCCATCAGAGAGAACTTGGGGGACAACAGAGGTGGGGCATAGAACCTCACTCCCCAACATTGCAGGGGCTTGAACCCTCGCTCCTTCTGAGGGAGGTCTCCTGCCCCATGGCTGCTTTGCTTCCAATGCTCATCTCAGGTTCGGGACCCAGGTAATAGACAAAGACTTGGCTCAGCCCAGATTGGGACTGAGGCAACAAACAGAAACTTGGCTAACAGCAACTACCCTATATCTAGCACGAGAAATGCTCAGGGCCTACTCAAGAATGCAAACAATCCTTTCCATTAATATTTACAGAGTAAACTAAGATTGTTGTTAAAGTATTAAATTTGACAATAAAATAGTAGTCAAGTGTTCAGATTAATTTAAATTGGCTAAATGAAATAAGTGAATATTCAAGAAAATTTAATTGTACTAGACAGCAAAGCTGTTCCTAAAGTATTAACTAAAATTTATATTGGTAGTTCATATCATGGTAAAATTGCTTAACATGCAATGAACCTATTTTTTTGCAAAAAATTAAAAATTTAAAGTTATGAAGACTGCATTATAAAAATTCCAAAAGCCTCCATTAATTCAAAAAAGGGGGAATAGTACAGCAATATCATGTAAGGAAAAAAATTATCCTGTAAATAAATAAAAAAATTTACTTTGAAAAGTAATTTTCATTTTTAATCCTAACAGCAAAACACACATGATATCAAAGTAAGGCAAAGGAAAAATAGTTTGGGCAAAAATAAATAGGATCCCAAGTTGATTGATTCTTGTATTAACTTTTGGTTGAGAATATGTTTGTGTATTTTCACAAAACAACTCCAAGACCATGTGGATTCCTGCAACTGAGAGGAGTTGACAGGTCTGCTTCAACTATGAATACAGGAGGAGAAACAGTCCAGATATGGAAGACGCTGATGACACCTTGCCATGCTAGCAGTCAGCAGCTGTGAGTTACTGCAGGTTGCCCAGGACCAAACCAGAGAGGGTTGAACCTGCATTGCCACCATTTGTCCACCATCCAGATATCATTGCGGACATGTACACATAAGGAACTTTTGGACATTGAAACTGGGACTCTAATCTGCAGATGCAAGATTTTTTTTTAAAGTAAAGAAACAGAAGGGAGATGCAGAAAACCAGTCATTGCCTCACTAATAGAGATGTGAATAGAAAAATCAGGAAGGCTGGTTAACCTTAATAGCTCTGAAAGGTCAGAGCTATTCACTCATTGTTTAGTTGAGACATTGGTAGTTACGCAGCTTCCACTTGTTAGTCTTATGTTAATTCTTGCTGATTGACTATTATTTGAATTTCCTTATCTAAAAGATATGTGAGTATCACATAATCTTTTTAAAAAAATATATTTTATTTATTTTTTTACAGAGCGGAAGGGAGAGGGATAGAAAGTCAGAAACATCGAAGACAGAGAAACATCGATCAGCTGCCTCTTGCACACCCCCTACTGGGGGTGTGCCCGCAGCCAAGGTACATACCCTTGACCGGAATCGAACCCGGGACCCTTCAGTCCGCAGTCCGACGCTCTATCCACTGAGCCAAACCGGTCTCGGCAGTATCACATAATCTTAATAAAAGGGGACAGCAAGATCAGTGCTGTGGCAGTTCTTCCACTAGAGATGGGCAGCTGCCTGGCCCCCAGTATTCCCAAATTCATACTTTTCTAGTCTCTCTTCATCTGTGTGCAGCCTTCTCCAGATCCCAAACCCTGACCCTGGAACCCTGGACCTTGTGGGATGTGAAAGGTATTTCCACAGACTGCAGTAGCAAAGAGAATACATTTTGTAGACCTCTTACTACAGGATGTGTTACTGATTGAGAGCTTCATTGACTATGTCCTGAAATCCACCATAGTGTTTATCTCAAAGCCACACTTCCCATAGGCTTCTCACAGCCAGTGATTAAGTTCAGCTGAAATACTAAAGCAGGCCAATTCTGGGAGGTGTTGGTCTCATCTAATGGGCTGTTTTGATCCCATGGAATCTCTCAGGAAGAGATGAGTTTGAGGTCACACTGATATAAATTAAAGTCCATAGTCTAATTCCAATTTCAGTACTCCTTATTGTCAATCCTTCCTTAGAATTGTACTGCAGTTGAAGATTGTTAGACACCTGACCCTCATCCTTCCTTCCCCCTTTCCTTTCCTAATGGACTTAATTAGTCTGTCAGTGATCCTATGAACTCTCAGTTCTCTCAGCCACCCAACTCCCTTCCCTTTTTGCTAAGAGGTATTCCCCCTGATAAATTTCTTGCATTACTGATTTCAGCTTGTTGATTTCTTGCAGAATCAGGAGTAACACTTTGTGAAATCAAAAGGATATTGCAGAAGTGATGGAGTGTGACATCTGAAACTAGGTCAAAACAAAACAGGGATTGTGGGTTGCACCTTGCCCTCTCTTAGATCATTCATTTTAAAGAATATAGTTGCTGTATCACAAGAATACCTAGCAGCCTTCAAAAAGGCCCATGTGGGGAAGAACTAAAACCTGTTTTCCACAGCTAACATTGATTTGTCAGCTTTGTGGGTAAACCACTCTGAAGAGAACCCTCTGCATCCTCAGCCAACATATTTTTTAAAAATATGTGTTTTTTTTTATTTTAGAGAGAGAAAGAGGGAGGAAAAGGGAGAGAGAAGAACATCGATATTATGAACATCACTTGGTTACCTCCCACTTGCACCCTGACTGGGGATTGAACCTACAACCTGGGCATGTGCCCTGACCTGGAATAAAACCTGCAACATTTTGGTTCATGGGATAATGCTCAATTAGCAGAGCCACAGGGACCAGGGCCCCAGCCCACATCTTGACTGTAGCTTCCTGAGAAATCCAGAAAGACACCCCCCCAAAAAAAAAACCCCAAAACACTGAACCAGGAAGACCCAAGTGAACCATTCCAAATTCATGCCTCCTAGAAACTGAGTGCAACAATAAATATGTTTATTATTTTAAGCTTCTAAATTTAGGAGTGATCTGTTATACATAAGTAAATAACTAACACACGCCTTGAGGTGAGATACTTCTTTTAAAGGTGATATGAATCAATGGCCACATTAAAAAACAAATGGCCATGCACATATTTTCTTTTTCATGCCTAAGAGAAGATGAATTTGAGGTCAAACTCTGATATAAATTAAAGTCCATAGTCTAATTCCAAATTTAGCACCCCATTAATTAAGGAGTTCTATGAGTGCTATTAAAATAGTCTCATGTAAAATTTAAATATTACAATTGTGGCATTTAAAAACCTTAATGAAGGATAATGTTATAAGCATTCCCATATGTAATTTCCTATCAATCTTCAGGCCATATTAACTTACAATTGTTGAAAGACTCTAATCTGGATTTCCAGTAATTATCATGTATGTTATATTGGTTTCTCAGGAACCAGTGCACCATTAGTAAAACATGTCAGTAAGAAATTATAGTTTAAGGAAGAAAGCATACCATGTAGTTTTAAGATGTTAAAGTGAGAGATAGTAAACTAATGACTTCTTCATATTCCTCCAACAGCCAGCTGTGAGCTGGAAAATTGATTTCAGCAGTCTTCACCGCTGATCTTTGGTTCAAATGCTTTAGTGCCATTCCCATATAACTACCACAAAAACTTTCATATGTCCACTTGGGACCTGGTGCACAAAATTTATGCACTAGAGGTGGGTGGTCCCTCAGTCCAACCTGCCCCCTCTCACATACTGGGAGTCATCAGGGGACGTCCTACTGATGGCTCACCCTGGCCTTCCTAAGGTCAAAAGCCTCTGGCCTAGGCTTTCAACCTTGGGCAGGGGAACTCGGCCAGGGAACCCCAGCCAGCAATTGCTCTGCCATGGGGCTGATCCGTTGGCTGGCTTCGCCCCAGCCATGGCCTGCCTGCCCACCAAAGGCTGAAAAAAGCCTCTTGGTGAGGCTTTTTCCAGCCTTGGGAACTCAGCCATCATCCTGCCATGGCAGCAGTCATCTTGGTTTGGTGTTAATTTGCATATGGCTTCTGATTTGCTTGTAGGCATGGCTTACTGGGTGTAGTGAAGGTATGGTCAAATTTGCATATTACTCTTTTATTAGATAGGATGGTAAAAAACCATATTTCACAATTAAAGTTGATTGTTGCTATCTAGAAAGAGCAGTGAGAGTATAAGCAACACTTCAAAACTTCTAAATTTAAAAAGAAATCACAACTTTCAGGCAATCTGTATATATAAAACCCTAATGTGCAAATAGACTAAATGGCAGAACAACTGAACAACCAGACAACCAGTTGCTATCATGTGCACTGACCACCAGGGGATATGTGGAACATGGCGGGTGTCAGCTATTGTTGGATAGGTGAGCAGGGGCACCAGACCATGGTGGGGTACTGGCCTCTGTCATCAGGGTGAGCCTCTGGGGGTTACTGAAAATTCTTTGCTCCCACACACCATAATCATGCGTGATGCTTGCACCCACTGCTGGTGCCAGCCCCAATCACACCTGAAGCCAGCACTGGAGATTCATTCACACCTATTGTCAGTGCCAGACACTGGTCCCCATCATTCTGTGCCATCAGCAGGTGTGAGCGGTGGCTACTGGCCCTGATTATCCCTCAGGGCTTTTCCACCTCCGTCTGCTCCTGAGGGGTGATCAGGGCAGCAGCCACCATTCGCACCCATTGCTGGTACCATCCCCAATCATTCCCCATCATCAGCGCATGGGAGCAGCAGCAGGAGCAGGGCTTCTGGCAAACAGGACCAGAGGCAAGGGTGGGAGGGGCTGAGCAGGGTCGTGGAGGATGGGCCAAGAACCACTGCAGCTTTGTGGTCCACAGTTCCTTTCAAGGTGCACAAATTTGTGTACTGTGTCCCTAGTTGATATATAAATTGCTGACATTTTAATTAGTGCTTTACAATAGTTTTGAATGATAAGGAGTCATTACCAATTTATGAAAGCTGTGCAAATTTTATTCTCAAATTAGCCACATCATCATTTGCCCCCTAGAGACATTATTAAATATCTGGAAATATGTTTTGGTTATAGCTGGGGAGAGGGTGCTACTAATATCTAGTGGGTAGAGGACAGTGATGCTGATAAACATCTTACAATGCACAACACAGCCCAACACAATGACAAATTACCTGGTCGTAAATATCAACAGTCCTCTGGTTGAGAAACTCTGAACTAGAGTCTAAATACATTATTTAAGTAGTTGTTGAAAGCAAGTCCAAAAGCTTTATTAATTTATCTGACAAGTATTCTACAGATTAAAAGAACAAATAAAAGTTGCTACTACTAAAACCATCCAACAAAAATGTTCAACTCTATGGCATAAATTGAAAGGTATGTTAAACAAATGAAGAAATAAAATAAAAATAAAATCAGTTGATTTTGATTTTATAATTTATATTTATTCACTACAATCTTCATTGCTTAAAACAACACACATTGATTTCTCACAGTTTTGTAAGTCAGAAGTCTGATGCAAATCTCACTGCTAAAATCAAGGTTTTAGGGCAGTTTTATTCATTTCTGGGGAAAAAAATCTATCCTCGCCTTTTCAGATTCTATAGACCACCCACTTTTATTGGCTCATGGCCCCCTTCCTCCATCTCTAGAACTAGTGAAGGCAAGTCAAGTTCTTCTCACATAGCATTACTCTGACCACTGCTTCCTTCCTTTCCACTTGTGATTACACTGGCTCCCCCAGTGTAAAGAGCAGTGAGAGTATAAGCAACACCTCAAAACTTCTAAATTTAAAAAGAAATCACAACTTTCAGGCAATCTGTATATATAAAACCCTAATGTGCAAATAGACTAAATGGTAGAACCAAACAACCAGTTGTTATGACGTGCACTGACCACCAGGGGACGTGTGGAACATGGTGGGTGTCAGCTTTTGCAGGATGTTGGAGCGGGTGAGCAGGGGCACCAGATCACTTTGCCATGTAATTCACATATTCATAGGTCCAGGGGATTAGAACATGTACATCTTCAGAGGGGAGATTATTCTTCCTACCAAAATATTCACAGAAAAGTGAAACATTGGAAGATTCAGCATTTACCATTCAGTATAAAAGAAAGGTGGTCAGTGTTCAGCAAGCTCAGGCTTAATTAGCTGCTTTGATATTACAGTCAAACACCAATGTATCATTATTTATCTGATTAACTCCTTAGTTATAAATTCAATCAACTCTTTCTTATGTGGAAATACATCCTGTAACTTATGAAGTCCCAATGAATGAATATTGAAGATCAATCTCTATATCATGGCTGTATCTTTTGAACTTGGTCATCTATTTTATTCCAAAATTTGCTACTATTGTTGTAATTTTTCTTTATCTCTTTCATATAAGTTTGTCTAAGTTCATTACAGTAGGGAGGTTGATACAGCCTGAGAAATCCCACTGGGCTGCCTTATATTTCTGGAAATAATCCCTGTAACATCTGTATCTGTTATATTGGTCTCTGTGGACCTGCAGATATTATAAAGGTGCTTTCACTAAGGGAAAAAATCATCTTTTTACTGACTGACATCTGTAATCATAATAAAAATATCAGAGAGGCAAAGAAATCTCCGTGGTATAAAATGACTTTTCTTCTACCAGGTTCTAAATCTATAATGCAATATTTTCCTTTTTACATATCAGATAATCCAACACCAGATGCCTCAGGATGGCCATTATTAATAAGTTATTGAGTGATTGCAGTATAAAAAGTACAAGACTAAAAATAAATTGTCTAGGTTCAGGAGAAAGAAAGGTTCTTAGGTGCTAATCACCCTGTTACTTACAAAGTCACTGCAAAATGGATGAAGCGACAGTTTTTACCATTTAACTATTTGTCTCCATTTGTCTATCTGAAAGGACAATTCAAACTTTTAAGGATGACTTTTTGAACTTAAATAACATAGGAAACAATAACTAGTAAATATTTTCATGGGCTCTTTTGTGAACCATTTTAAGCCTTATGAAATAAAAATGGTTGTCTGAAAAAAAAGGTACAATCATAAACTCAACTCAAAATAACTTTATCAAAGACAGACACAAAATTATATCTATGGTATTAGTGTCAGAAGTTTATTTGGCCTGCATCATCACAAAAGTCTTAATTCACTCATAATAGTAAAGTGACATATTGCTCATAAAGGTTTATGACATAATTTGTCTTCATATATAGGACATTTTGCAGGCAGACATTTTTGTTAACAGAATACTCAATGGGACATAAACTGACAGATTCTTTTATAGCATCTGCCTCTGTGTACATACCCTGAATCTAGTGATGACGAACATGTTGGAAGAAAACATGCACACTTCATTATTTAATGAAATTGGTGTTGGGCATTATACCTAAGCTAGTTTTTATCATGCTGTCAGAGCCAAAGAATGTTTAAGGCAGTTTCAAATAGAAACAAAAGCACTTGAACAATAACTGCTTCAGGAGACTGTGACTTCATGTAATTTGGTATTTCTGTCTTGAAACAATTATGTTAGCAGTAAGTTGTTTTTACTTCAGCTAGCTAACATGACATTGGTGTCATCTATTTGGTCAGAACAACCTTCTAGAGATATTAGTAGGTTTGTTAAATGATAAACGTTTAACCTATCTGGAACAAGTCTTCACTGAACCAAATCATTTCTGTAATCATTGATATTAGCTCAGAGATAGTGTTAAGGCTAAGGGCCAAAAATGTATGAGATAATCTCCATTTTAGGATATAAATCTATAACTTGTAAATGGTACTTCCTGCCAACTTACTTCACTAGCAATTGGCCAATTACCAGTTACCCTCTCGTTAGGACCTTTTAAAAAAGACAGAAGACTGCTACTATTGCCTGAATAGGTTTGATTTTGACACAGTTTCTATGTGATATAACCATTAAAAACAAATTGATACCTTTTTCCCCTTATTGTATATTTGTTGCTTTATCAAAAAGATAAACTATTCTAGGAGGAAAATCTTGATGTCTTATGTTTAATGGTTTCCATTTAGTTATCTGTGATTTTTCCAATAGTTTATATTTGGATTTAGTTTCTTTTCCCCTTTTAACTACAGGTGTGTGATGAGATTATATTAGAAAATTGGATTAGTACTTAAATATTCATTTATTTTGTAAGAGACTTTGGAAGATTCATATTAGAAGAAATATTAAAAATTTCGTTTCACTAACTATCCTATCTTAGCACATAGGCCACTATCAACTTATGAATCATATAGGCATTACTCAATATTTATTTCTTCTTATTACATTGCCCAATTTGTTCATTAAAATGTAAACCATATATAAATATACTAGAGGCCCAGTGTACAAAATTTGTGCACTGGGGGCAGGGGTGTCCCTCAGCCCAGTCTGTACCTTCTCACAATCTGGGACTGATGGCTCCCCACCACTTGCCTGCCTGCCTTTCTAATTGCCCATAACCACTTCTGCATGCCAGCCTGATTAATATCTAACTGTTCCCCTGCTGGCTTGATCACCCCCAACTGCCCTCACCTAGAAACCTGGTCTCCCCTGCAGGTCTGGTCCCCCCGACTGCTCTCCCTTGCCAGCCTGGTATCCACTAACTGCCCTCCCCTGCTGGCCTGGTCACCTCTAAGTGCCCTTCCCTGCTGGCCTGGTCACCCTAACTGCCTTCCATTGCCAGCCTGGTCAATCCCAACTTCCCTCCCCTGCAGGGCTGGTTCCCCCAACTGCCCTCCCCTTCAGGTTTGATCATCCCCAACTGCCCTCCCTTGCTGGCCTGGTTACCCACAATGGGGGTGGCCATCTTGTGTGAGGGTGTGATGGTCAATTTGCATATTACCTCTTTATTATATGGGATAGTTCTGTCTACAGTGTCTGACACATAGTAGGTGATAAACAAATTTCACCTACTTTATATACAGACTTAATTTAGACAAGTCTTTCTACATAATTTATATAGAAAGTGAAGTTTTAACATTACCATATTGCTTACCCTCACTATATCATTTCCCTAAATATAGAGTGTTCCTAAAATGTATACACACTTTAACAGCTAGATAACTCAGATAATTTTTACTCATTTGCAGGTTTAACTGATAGATATAATGGGTGAAGCCAGACTAAGCTTCAAAAAAAATTTTATGCTAAAATGCCACTAGAATTTTCTTTAGGAGGATACAGAAAAGATAAAGTTTACAGCAACAGGCAACTAATTGAGGGTGCACAAATTCTGAACAAAATAATTCCTGATGTTTGTGGTTCCATTGCTTTGCGTAATTGGCATTGTCTGAACCAGAACTATTGTCAGTTTGAAAGCAGGCATTGACAAAAAAATTATTCATTTCTGTAGATTCTTTTAAATTTTGAAAATTAATTGTTTGTTAATAAACAATGATTTTATAATCATTCAAAGTGCATATACATTTTTGGGACACCCTGTATATCTGGAAGTGGTGTTTTGAGTTGAAGTAGAAGGAAAGCAAAGCACTATCATTTATTAGGTGCCTACTCTCTCAAGCATAATGGAAAACCCTTCACAAACTTCTACATATTGAAAGTTTGGGTTCCCCTTAAATTTACAAATTGAAACCCTAATCCTCAATGTGATGGTATTTGGAGATGTAAACTTTGGGAGGTAGTTAGGTCATGAGGGTGGATGTGCATTTATAATAAGAGACTAGAGAGAGCTTGCTTCCCCTCTCTCTATGCTCTTCACCAGGTGAATATAGAAAAAGGATATAGCTTACCAGGAAGAGAGCTTCCACCAGACACAGATTCTGCTGGTGCCTTGACTTTGGATTTTCCAGCTTCCAGAACTATCCTATATAATAAAGAGCTAATATGCAAATGGTCATCATGCCCTCGAGCCCTCGTGATCTCACACCCTTGCGCTGGGGCAAGGGGACCAGAGGCCGGGCCAGGGGAACCTAAGGCTGTGCCTCCACCCCGGCACCAGGACCAGTGAACCTGAAGCCAGGTCAGGGTGCCTAAGACTGTGTTTCCTGCCTAGTGGGGCATGACAGAGACCTAAGTTTGAGCCCACCACCTTGTGGGTGTTGACAGGAGTGGGGCTGGCCAGGTCTAGGTTAGCACGATTTTGAGGTGCATGTGGGTGGGCAGGGACCTGACTCTGGGTCCCACAGCATGTCCCAGACTCTGACAGAAGGGATATTTTCATATAAATTTTAATATTTTTTCATCTCTGACACTTCTATTATAGAGAAAAGGCAAATAGCAATATTAAAATATTTCTTGTAATTAATTCCCTTTTATTGTGCATGAATTTCATGCACTGTTGGTGATTGATGTCGAAGACAGGGAATGACACAGCCAGAGTCAGGAAAGATACATAAAGAGGTAATGAGGATCAGCTGTAATCAGCAACTGGTCCCGAACTCAGTGACCTCATGTCTTTTATTCTGTTTACACAATTGCCACCTGAAGTAAAGCAGGCTGATCTAATCACAAGGACAAATCTTCTTCATCTAAAACTTCCTCATCCCTGCTTTTCCTGACTGTGGTCACGTAGGACCCACAATCTATGAGGAGATATGCAATTCTTCACATACCATGAAATGTCAAGAGGGATAATTTACAAAGGTCAAAGGACTGAGTCAATACGCTCCGGACCATGTTCCCAGGAATAGCCCTGGATGCAGGGGTTTAAGTAAACGTGCCCAGAATTGTTCTTATTCAAAACCTGTATCTACAATGCACCAGGACACTAGTCCTATATAATAAAAGGCTAATGTACAAATCAACCAAATGGCAGACAACTGGTCGCTATATGTGCATTGACCACCAAGGCTCAGACACTCAATTCAGGAGCTTTCCTCTGGTGGTCAGTGTGCTCCCATAGGCAGAGCGCCACTCATCCAGAATCCCTGAGCCTGGCTCATGGCTGGCAAACACAGTGTCAGTGGCGGGAGACTCTCCCACCTCCTTAGCAACTGCCGACTTAGGCCCTAAAACATCAGTTGGACATCCCCTAAGGGCTTCCAGACTGCAAGAGGATGCAAGCCAGGCTGAGGGACCCTGCCCCCAAGTGCACAAATTTTGTGCACCAGGCCTCTAGTGAGTAATAAGTGTTTGTTATTTACGCTACTCACATTATGGTGATTCTGTTATAGCATCCCAAACTGACTAAGACACATACTTTATGTCATTTAATACTCACAACAAAACTCAGTGAAGTTAGTCTCATTGTTAATACCATTTAGGATAAAGTAACTGAAGCATTAGAGAACTTTATCCCATATGACCTCTGAATCAAGCCTACCCAAGAAGAAAGTTTAACCATAGGCACCTTTTCCAATAATGTCTGATGAGTTCTTTTTTTATCTAAAGTGACAACCACTCCCAATTCTTCCACTAAGTTAGGATAACATCAATATTGAAATAAAAAGACAAGTCAGAGAATGGTTGTCACCAGTGGGTGTTTTTTACTCACAAGAGTTTAAAGTTAGTGTGTCTAACATCTTTGAGGGCATAAACATAAAAGTTCACACAGAAAAATAATGTATTGAGTACTCATTTTATTTACAGCCTTATAATTAGCCCTGTTGAAAAGAATTAATGTATGTATATATACAGTTTGCATTTGTTTGTATATATTCAACCTATTTGACTGAATGAAAAACTTTGGAAACATTTCGCAAATATCTGTTCCCTTTTAAGGCACTAAACTTGTGCTATTCAATATTGTAGCCCCTAGGAACATTGGGCGATTGAGCACTTGAAATGTAGCTGGTGCCACAAATGCAATAATAATATTTTGCATATATTGGGTTAAATAAAGTATATTCTTAAAATTAATTTCATCAGTTTCTGTTTATGTTGGTCTTTTAAAATGTCTACTAGAAAACATAAAATTATGTATGTGATTTATAATATATTTCTATTAGACAGTACTATAACCAAAACATGATCTATAAACTTTATTTTGCTGTTGGCAGAGCAGTAATTTCATGACCAGGGCTTCCAACTGCTCCCCCCCGCCCCCCGCCACCTCTAAGCCTGGATGGGCATGATTAAATTAGTTGGTATTATTCAGTAGTATCTCTTATGCTTTGTGTAAAGACCTTGCACTCTACATCATGTGCTGCTTTCCAGAAGGTTTGCGTTTTTTTCCTATTTGTTTACCACTAATCAAGAAAAGCAAGGCAGGGAGACAAGCATCTTAATTATTTCAATTTGGTACTATATATTTTTAACAGGCAAGCTGGAATTTTGCATTTACTTCATCGCAGAATAGTCCTGATCCCTAAGCCAGCCTTGGTTTTTCTAGTTTATGATACAGAGTTGATTGTTCTTTCAGTTATGCCATGATTTGGTCTTGCAGTTTTGACTAATTATATACAGAACACAGTGATAATGAAAAGGAAGGAGTAATTGTTTTTTATTGACTCCTTAATCTCTTGCTTTCTCATTGGGGATACAACATATAACATAGCTGAACAGTTTAATGTTCTTCCTGTTATATTTAACTAGGGGCCTCACGGAGGGGTGTTCCTCAGACCAGCTTGCACCCTCTCCAATCTGGAAACCCTCAGGAGATGTCTGCCTGTCAGTTTGAATGTCTAAACCAGCAGTTGGATATCCCTCTCGCAATCCAGGTCTGCTGGCTCTTAACTGCTTGCCTGCCTGTCTGCCTGACTGCCCCTAAACCCTTTGCCTGCCTACCTGATCATCTCTAACCCCTCTGTCTGCCAGTCTAATTGCCCCTACCTTACCCCCCTGTCAGCCTGATCAACCCTAACTTGACCCCTGCTGGCCTGATAACCCCTAACTGCCTCTGCCTTGGCTTCCAGTCTGGCCTCCCTCTGTGAAAGGCGACCTGGAAGAACAGAGGAAGGCATCACCCCCTTTACTCCGCTGCCGCTTCCGGCCTTCGCCAGCCGCCCATGGCTGCCTAAGCCTTGGCCTTGGCAGCCATTGCAGCTTTGTCTGGAAGGATATCCTGAAGACATCCACTCTAATTAGCATACTACCCTTTTATTAGTATAGATTTGGGGGCCATTACAACCATGCAGAACTTAAAGGAAACACATGGCCCTGGCCAGTTTGGCTTAATGTAGAGAGCATTGTCCTGTGGACTGAAGGGTCCCAGGTTTGTTTCCAGTCAGTGGCACATGTAGAGGGCCAACCCCCAGGGAAGGCACCTGAGCATTTTTTAAATCAGTGTCAGCTGAATCCGAGGCATCAGGCAGAGCCACATCTTGGAAACACAACCACCAAAAAGGCTGGATGCGTTATCAGTACTGACTTTTAACTTGCTTCAGGTGTCTGGGGGAGGGCCCATGAAACGTAGATTCAGCTGAGCCCCAGGAATGAGAGGATGAGTGGGGCCTGGGCCCACTTAAGCTCCTTTGATTTTAAGTCTTTTCATGTGAAAGCCATTTCTATTTTAATATAAATAAACATGCTGTATTGGGGTTGGGATTCTCCGTCTATCAGAGAGCAGAGACTCCACCAAGCCCCAGCTTTATTTCTATTTCTGTGTCATTTATTCTTTTTTTATTATTTTTCAATCCCCAGCTTCTCTACTCAATAACTGGACCCTGCTCTTCTTTCCATGCTGGATGTGAAGAGGAGAGAGCCCTCCTTCCCCCCAACAGGCACATGCCTAAGTTGCAGGCTCGATCCTCAGTAGATGGCTTGCAGGAGGCAGCTGATCAGTGATTCTTATAATTGATGTTTCTATTTCTCTTTTCCACTACCTTTCTCTCTAAAATCAATAAAAATATTTTTTAAATAAAACACATGATCTGCACTTCAGGCTTTGTCATTTTATAATATCCTTTGTGCAGTATTTTAACTTCCCTCAAATTTCCTTTACCCACCCTTAAAATGCAATCTATTTTGGAGAAAATAGATGATCAGGAAAGTGATTCTAATGGGTAGAAGTTTTTTTGGAGGAGATGGGGTCTTGAAAATATTTGAAAATTGAGCATGGTGATGGTTGTATCACTCTGAATTTACTTTAAAAACCCAGTTCACTATACACTTTAGATGACATGTAAAGTATATGAATTATTTCTCAGCAAAGCTGTTCTTTTATTTCTTTTTAAATAAAGACCAGTTTTATAACCAATTGCACAAGTTTTCAGAGGCCCCCTAGGATTTTCTTATCACATCCCAAACCACAGCTGTGACCCCCCCAGTTGCCTCCAGTCCTGGTGGATCTGGATGGTGTGGTTTGCAAAGGAGAAGGTGGAAAGATGCTTGTGGAATTTCTGCAACCCCATTCCCATGGTCTCCTCATAGGGCACCAGGGCCATTTCCACTAGGTCAGCTCTCTGTTTCCTTTAACCTGTTGGACAAAAAGAATCCAGCGTGCTCTGGCCAGAAAGTGAATTCTCTCTTAGGTGACCCGAATTTTTTTTAAGGTAGTTTTGTGGATTCAAAAGAATAAACTGAGATGTGGAAAACTTTTGTTGAATTCCTTTTACATGGTACTTTCAGTCTCATGGGAAGTGAGATGTGGCTGTGAATTCATCCCAGAACAGCACAACTCCTGCAGGATGCCCTACACACTTCACTGTCAGGACTCAGGGGGGCTTGAGGATGAGTGAAACAGTGGTGCCAGGAAGGACCCGGGAGAAGACAGCACTTTCTACACTGTGCAGGCCCGTGTGGACTGCAGCTGTACCCTCCAAGGTGGGCAGGGTATTTCTGCTGTCTAGTGTTGGTCTAGTCTCCACCCTCTCAGCCATGGACGCTTGCCTGCACTGAGACTGAATAGTTTGATGGTCCTACTTTTTGGTGACAGTGGATGCACTCCCACCTCCCGGAGACTGGCAGTTAGACACTGGCAGCTTCCTAGTAGCTCTTGGGGAGAGCCCAGCCCTAGGTCCAGAACAGACTCGGGGGTCCTCGGCTAGAAGGCTGCTGGTGGTTTGAAGGCCAGCCATGACCCTGATAGTGGTGGGCGTCTCCTCTGGGGCACTGGCCGGCCTGAGCTAGGACCATCTGCAGTTTGAAGGATGACCATGCCTCTGATCCAGGCGGGGGTCCTTTCATGGTGACCGTTTGTCCCACTCCCTCAGCTCCCTAGCCTATTGTTTAGTTGTCCATCCAATTGTTTTGGTCGTTACAGCCCTGACTTTTTCTATATTAGGATTGTATTACCTTTTGGAAAATACTCAATCTAATTCATTATATTGAAGAACATAACTTAGCTTAATAGATGTAGAAAGACAATGGGGGACCGTATCATCACATGTAGGAACACACCGAGATGTTGGAAATTTAGTATTTGTATAAATTGGGTAAAGCCAAATCTGAGTAGAAACCTCAATGAAATACACAACACATTTTAATTTGCATCTATGATAGTGACATTGAGTATTTCTTTTTATGTTTCTTGGCAATTTGTAGGTCCTCTTTGGAGAAGTATCTTTTCAGATTCTCTGCCCATTTTATAACTGGATTGTTCACTTTTTGTTGAGTTGTAGGAGTACTTTATATATTTTGGAAATTAACCCCTTATCAAATGTATCCATGGAGAATATGTTCTCCCATACAATGGGTTGCTTTTTCATTTTGATACAGGTTTCTTTTACTCTGCAGAAGGTTTTGTTTTGTATAGACCTATTTGTTTATTTTCCACAGTTTGACTACCACTGCCCTAGGCAATATATCTGTGAAAATTCTGCTACATGGAATATCTGATATTTTGCTGCCTATGTTTTCTTCTAGGATATTTTTTTGTTTCACAACTTATATTTAAACCTTTTATCCACTTTGAATTTTTTTTGTGTATGATGTGTATGTGTATGTGTATGTGCATGATGTAAGTTGTTGGTACCACCTTACACCTGTCAGAATGGCTACCACCAATAAATCAACAAATTCAGGTGAGGATGTGGAGAAAAAGGAACCATAGTACACTGCTGATGGGAATGTAGACTGGTACAACCATTATGGAAAACAGTGTGGAGTTTCCTAAAAATATTAAATATGGAACTATAATTTGATCCAGCGATCCCACTTATAAGAAAATATACTAAGAAACACAAAAGACAAATCAGAAAGAATATATGCACCACTATGTCATAGCAGCAAAATTTATAGTAGATAAGTTCTGGAAACAGCCCAAGTCCCTATCAGTAAGTGAACGGATAAGAAAGCTCTGGTAAATTTATACAATGGAATACTATGCAGCTGTAAAAAAAAGGAAGGATCTTACCCTTTGAGATGACATGGAGGGACCTGGAGATGATTATGATAAATGAAATAAGCCAGGCAGAAGAAGAAAAATATCACATAATTTCCCTTATTGGAATCTAATGAACACAATAAAATGATGAATAAAATGGAACCAGAGGCATGGAAATGTTGAACAGACTGGTGAATCTTTGAGGGAAGGGGAAATAGGGATAGGAAGGGGGATAACCAAAAACTTATATGCATACTAGGGGCTCAGTGCATGAATTCACGCACCTTGAAAGGAACTGTGGGCCGCAAGGCTGCGGTTGGCCTGGGGGAGGGGGGTTCAGCACATCCTCTGCACCCTTGCCTGGCCCCTCCCACCACTTCCCCTGGTCCCCTGTCTGGTGGAAGCCCCACTCCCTCCACTCCCACTCCCATGTGCTGATAGCACCGGCCCTGCTTGCAACCTCTGACATCATGGATTGATTGGGGTCAGAATTTTCGTAACCACCAGAAGCTCAACCTGATGATAGCAACAGGTGTCCCATCTTGGACTGGCGCCCACACTCACCTGCTCCACTGTCCTGCTGCAGCCAATGCCCACTATGTTCCATGCTCTGTTGCCTGCTACTGAATTCTACCTGGTTCTGTGCACGCCCCCTGGTGGTCAGCACACGTCATAGCGACTGGTTGTTTGGCTGTTCTGCTGTTTGATCTATTTGCATATTAGGGATATATATATATATATATATTTCCCATGGACATAGACAATAGTGTAGATAGGGTAGTGAAGGTCTGGGGCGAAGCAGGAACCAGGGTGTTGGAGGGAAAGTATAAAAAAAGGGGGGACATCTGTAATACTCTCAACAATAAAGACATAAAGAAACACATAACTCCTTGAAATATTGTCATGAAGTGCTTAAGATTATTTGGAGTAAAATTATATAAATAATGTGATCTACCTCTAAATTTTGTTGTAAAGTTTAAGTGAGACAATATACAGAATAAGGCATACAAAGCATAACATCTGCCCAAAATACATTGCTTACTCAATGTTAATTATTATTATTGAATGAAAGAGAATATGGATATAATACATTTAAAACCACATAATGTGATCAAATCAGGACTAATTGGTTAGCAGTAAATAGTTTCACTTTGAAATAAATACATCTAAAACAACTCTTTCAATTCCTATGTTATAGATCCTGAACAATACAACCCAAGACCTGGTTATTCACTCACTTGTAGTGTTCTCTATTTGGTTAATCTATGTATGCCTGTTTTTCAGTCTTTATGAAGCATCTTAAGAAACATGCTAGGCAAACAACAGATGCATTACAATCAGGTATTAGTATGTGGTGATAACCTCCTGAATTAGATTCAAAAGTGTAACATTTTCAGCCTAACTCTTAACCTAAATGGATGTTCTGTAATCCTGTAACTTGTATGTACATCCATTTTACTTACTATAAACATTTCCCATGTGAGGCATTTGACAACGTCATTTACAAGCTCACAAGCTTATACAGTGTTTGAGCTCCCTGCCAGTCAATAATTTGTTTCTGTTTTGTTAAATTCTGGACCTGAAGACAGAAATGTATCATTTCATAGTCTTCTTTTTCCATCCAAATATCTCGTCCTTTCACTACACTTTTTTCCTGCTGTGTTTAATACATTTTCTGACTAGTTTCCTTATGCTTTGCTTTTTTTATCTTCTATCATCTAAAACATGTTATTGCATTTAATTCATATTTCCTTTGTTTTGAGAGTCAACATATGATATTCCCTCATTCTTAAATCAGTGGAAATAAATTTCTAGTACATCTCAGAATTTTACTATAGAAAGGAGAAAGTAAAATAAAATAGTGAGTAAAAAACATCTGTCTCATAGAACATTTGTTATATCTGGGGTATAAAACTCAATCTGAGAACAGTCATAGATGTATAAAAATAAAGTTTATTATTTAGGGTTCTAAAACAAACTAAAAAACTGGGAGGAACTTGATTACAAATCAAGTTATTAAAATGAGTAAATATTTTCTTCCCTATGCATAGAGCAAATCCATATAAAAATAACTAAAGACTATTCAAACCTTTACATTTTATTGTAATTTTGCAGCACTGAACTTAGTTTGCAACAAGCAGGCTAATGGGATGATCTTATATTGTATGTTTTCCTTTCATATTGCGTGAAAAACTTTTTTTGATTATAGCTATTTATCTAATAATGGTATTTGAGCTATATTTTTTACTGTGACCAGGAAAATAGGAAATAGGTCTATTAATTTCAAACTTAATCAGAAATGTTAATCTATGGGTTTTAAGCTCAGATGAGTGATTAATTTACAGAAAAAAATTTGTTCCCATCAGATAGTTTTTCATACTTTGATAAAATAAACCAAAATAAAACAAGTAATGCTTATGTAACATAAAAACTGCATCTCTGTCTCATATATCATTTGTCTTAAAATTATAATCTATTCGTTTAGTCTAATGGAATTATAATGTTTCAAAATACTAACTTGATCTCAGCAGTCCCAACCAGTTGAACTTTTATTATGAGTTAATCATCAATAATAATTTTCCACTGAATATCATTCCACTCCTATTTGTAGTATCCAAAAAAATGAATATTTTTTCCATAATTATCAAGAGAATATATGGATTCTTCACTAACCATTTTTTGCTACATTTTAATGTTACATAGTTGAGTGGTTATAGTAAGTGATGCTATGACCTTTCTCACAGATTTTTTAAACCAGAAATATTTCTCAGTTGAATAGAAATATTTGTACAGCATTAATAAAATTTGATATTTTAGCCTTAACCAGTTTGGCTCTGTGGATAGAGCATCAGACTGTGGACTGAAAGGTCCAAGGTTCAATTCCAGTCAAGGTCATGTACCTTTGTTGCAAGCATATCCCCAGTAGGAGGTGCGCAGGAGGCAGCTGATTGATGTTTCTCTCTCATTGATGTTTCTAACTTTCTATCCCACTCCCTTCCTCTCTGTAAAAAATCAATAAAATAAAATAAAAATGCACACACACACACTTACATTAAATCAATATGGTACACAAAAGGTCACTAGAAAAAAAAACTTTAAATAAAATTTGATGTTTTAAATACCTGGAAGACATCATTGTAATTTATTGAATGTATTCAGTCATTATTTATTACTAGAGGACTGGTGTACAAAATTTGTGCATGGGAGGGTGTCCCTCAGCCCAGCCTGCACATTCTCATATCTGGGACCTACTGGGATTGGGCCTAACTGGGCAGTGGGACATCCCTCTCACAATCCAGGACTGCTGGCTCCCAACTGCTTGCCTGTCTGCCTTCCTGATTGCCCCTAACTGCTTCTGCCTGCCAGCCTGATCATCCCCTAACCACTCTCATTCCAGCCTGATTGATTCCTAACTGCTCCCCTGCCAGTCTGTTTGCCCCTGACTGCCCTCTCCTGCAGGTCTGGTTACTCCTAACTTACCTCCCCTAAAGGCCTGGTCACCCCCCCCCCCCCACTGCTCTCCCCTGCAGGCCTGGGTTCCTCGCAACAGACATTACCTGCAGGCTTGGTCATCCCTAACTGCCCTCCCCTGAAGGCTTGATCACCCCCAACTGCCCTCTCTTGCAGGCCTGCTCCCTCCCAACTGCCCTTCCCTGATGGCCTGGTTGTCCCTAACTTCTCTGCCAGTCTGGTCACCCCTAACTACCCTCCCATGCAGGAGTTGATTGCCCCCAACTCCCCTCTCTTGCAGACCTGGTCCGTCCTAAATGCCCTCCCCTGCTGGTCATCTTGTGGTGGCCATCTTATATCCACATGGGAGCAGCCATCTTTGATCACATGGCAGCAGCCATCTGGTGTGTTGGAGTGATGTTTAATTAGCATATTACTGTTTTATTAGATAGGAGGGAAGGCAAATAATTATAAAAAGTTATGATGAAATAAATATATCTATACTTCATCATCAGTTATACTATAACTAAGGGCCCAGTGCACTGGGGAGGGTGGCCTCTCAGCCCAACCTGCACCCTCTCACATACTGGGAGCCCTCAGGAGATGTCCTACCGATGGCTCACCCCTGGCCTTCCCAAGGATGAAAGCCTCTGGCCGAGGCTTTAGGCCTTTGGCAGCCAGTGATCGCCCTGCAATGGGCCTATCTCTGGCTCCACCCCAGGCCCTATGATGGGACCAATGGCTGGCTCCACCCCACTGCCAGCCTGCCCAAGGCCAGAAAGCCTCCGGCCGAGGCTTTCTGGCTTTGGGCAGCAGCTATCTTGGTTAGGGTTTAATTTGCATAATTGCTCCTAATTGGCTGGTGGGCATAGCTAGTAGGTGTGACTTGTGGGTGTAGTGGAGATACAGTCAATTTGCATATTTTACTCTTTTATTAGATAGGATAAGTTATTAATTCCAATGTTTGTTTTATTTTTGGATCCTCATTGATTATTAACAGTGATTATTGGACAGCATTACCAAGTGTCATATATATCTGTACTTGGGCTCCAGGGTTCAATCACCCCAAATATTAACCAGATTTTATATATATCTCCTATCTAATAAAAGAGTAATATGCAAATTGACTATACCTCCAATCAGACCATGCCCACAGCTACACCCACCAGCCAATCAGGAGCAAATTATGCAAATAAACCCCAACCAAGATGGTTGTGGCCACTGAGGGCAGGAGGGAGGCTTGGGTTTCCCCAGAAATGGAGGAAGCCAAGCTTTCTACCTGCCCTTGTCAGCTTAGGCCTCCACTCAATGCTACAAAGTTTCAATTACAGAAGATATATCCCAACAGAAATGGTGGCAGCCACGGAGCTTTAGAGAACAAAGGCTAGGGTTGCCTGGGCTATGGAGGAAGCCAAGCTTCTGCAGCGCTGGTGGGCCTAGGCCTCTTCTCTAGGATACAATGTTTCATTTATAGAAAATAAATGTCACAACAGAAATGGCTGTTGCCAGTGAGTGAGCAGAAGCCTTGGCTCCGCTCAGGCTACACAGTTTTAATTGTAGAACATAAATTAATCCCAGATCCCAGGGCCTCCACTTGGGTCGCTGGGGGGCATGGTCGGTCTGCAAATCACAACAGGTCCATTGCCCAGGCCGCAGCACACCCCAAGGGAACCCCCACCCTGATCCAGGACACTCTTCAGGGCAAACCAGCTGGCCCCCACCCTGCCCAGGCCTCTATGCTATCTAATAAAAAAGTAATATGCAGTTTGACCATCACTCCAACACACAAAAGGGCTACCCCCATGTGGTCAAAGATCCTGCCCCCATGTGGACATAAGTTGGCCACCAATAGATGGCCAGCAATGGAGGGTCATTGGGAGGTTCAAGGCCTGCAAGGAAGGGAAGTTGTTGGCGATCAGGCCAGCAAGGGAGGGCCGTTGGGAGGGACCAGGCCTGCAAAAGAGGGCAGTTGGGGACTATCAAGCCTGAAGGGGAGGGCAGTTAGGGGTGACCAGGCTGGCAGAGGAAAGAAGTTGGAGGCAAACAGGCTGGCAGGAGAGCAGTTAGACATCAATTAGGCTGCAGGGTAGTAGTTAGGGGGTGATCAGGCTGGCAGGCAGAAGTGGTTAGGGGCAATCAGGGAGGCAGGCAGGTGAGCAGTTTGGAGCCAGCAGTCCTGGATTGTAAGAAGGATGTCCAACTGCCCGTTTAGGCCCGATCCTACTGGGATCGGACCTAATGGGCAGTCAGACATCCCTCAAGGGGTCCCAGATTGGAGACGGTACAGGCTGGGCTGAGGGACATCCCCCTCCCACTGTGCACGAATTTCTACTTTTATTTTAGAAAATTAAAGGACAGCTATTATCCTTTCAGACTAAAAATTTAGAAGAAATACTTTTGTAAATGTTTGCAACAGGTTAATTAAATTCTAAGCCTAGAATTTTCTATTTTAAGAACTTAATGACTATTTCCTACTTACAAAGTACCAAACTAGGCCTTTGACTCAATGTTATCACATTTAATCCTCACCACTATCTTAGGAAGTATGTACTAGTATAAACTGGTATATCATTTATATATGGAAACTGTTTTAAGCTTTCCTTATCCTTTATGAACATCCCACATACCTAAAACATAAAATTATCTAAAAATGTGTCTTTTATCCGAGCCATCATGAGTCCCAGTATCTTTCTATCTTAAATTAATGAAAAATTCGTGTGTAGCACATTTTAGCTTTTCATTAGAGCATATATTCTCATCTTTGTCTTGCCTCTATACTCTTCAAGATTTATCAGGAGATAATAAAATTATAACTGTTGCCATAAAATAAGCAAGCAAACAAAACAGTGGGAAAACATTGCTATTTCATATGACAGTGGTATGAGCTAAAACAGACTTTCTTTGATTGGTTTTCATGTTCATGATTATTAAAGGTAAAGCAAAGTTTGAATCGAACTTTAACAATCTTTATTATCCTTAACCAATGTCACCCCAATAAATTTAATAAAAAATATCCTCCCTAATATATACCAAATTAAGGGTTATAATTACTAAGATTCTTTCCCTTTATGTTTTGCTCAAGTGAACCTTCAGATATTCATGCTGGATTCAAACTTGAGGAAATTTGTGTCCCATCAAGAATTAATCATTGGCATTCCTGTCTCATCTCCTACTCAGTGCCATCCCTTTCCCTGATGGAAACTTGAAGCACTTTGCACATTAAAGATTTCTCTAGGGTGCCATAAATATAGACTGTAGGACCTCAAGAAAATTACTCAATTATACTGTGCCTCATTTTTCTCATCTGTAAAAGGGGCATAACAATAATTCCTATTCCCAGAGTAGTTATGACAAATTCAATCAAAATCTTAAAGCACCCAGCATGCTGCTTGGAAAATAATTGTATTGAAATGTTATCTATTAAGGAATAATCTTATCCAAAATTTGTGCAACATTTTAGCATTTCCTTAGAGCATATGCTTTCACAATGTTAATAGATTAAATAGGGTCAATTGATTATTTTTAAAAATATATTTTATCGATTTTTTACAGAGAGGAAGGGAGAGGGATAGAAAGGCAGAAACATGGATAAGAGAAAACATCGATCAGCTGCTTCTTGCACACCCCCTACTGGGGATGTGCCTGAAACCAAGGTATATGCCCTTAACAGAAATTAAACCTGGGATCTTTCATTTTGCAGGCTGATGCTCTATCCACTGAGCCAAATCAGTTTCGGTTGTGCTGGGGCCAGCTGGCATCAGTCGAGCAGTGCCTGAAAGTGGGGTGAGGCTTACGGAAAGACAGAGATAGAAAGATGGATAGCAATAAAGAGGAAACAAAAGCTATGGGATCAGGAGGTCCGCAAAGCCCTCTTTAGGACTTCGGCCCTGAGTTTATTTCACTCCACTCTTTTAAACAGTTCTGATTTACATGTCACACAATTCCTTGTTCCCCAATCAACAAAGCTACATTCCATTGTTAACATTTTTCCCCAATAAACCCCTTATCTTAACTAACTTCCTTAGGCTATGTCCACCCAAGGTGCCACCTAAATCTTTTCCCAAATATCCCATAGACATTTGGCCATTTGCAATGTTAATGTGCTGGAGGGTAGTGTTGTTTGCTAAACTACAATTGAAGGTAATCATTCTCCTAGGGGGCAGAGAGCAGACCGGCAAGGCCCGCCCTCTCAGGGAACTTTTTGTTCCCTGAGGGCGCTCTCCACAGGCTGGGTCACTTGATTTTAGTTGATAAACTAATTTGAGATGGTTTGTAGCTAAAATAAGTGTGATAAAAAGTACCAGTTATTAATGGTAGAATTATCTGCTAAGGTTTAACCATAACACAATATCTATACTAATAATAGAGGAATATGCAAATTGTCCAGGTTACCATCACAGTAATGACAAGAGCAGGCTGCATGCGGTGATTAGGTAAGCAGGGGGTTAGTAAGGGACACCAAACAACTGAACAGCGGACTGCATGGGCAACCAAGCCAGCAGTGGGGGGAGTTGGGGGCAACTGGGCTGGAGGGTGGGGGCAATTAGGGGTGATCAGGCATGCAGGCAGGTGAGCAGTTAGGAGCCAGTGGTCCCAGATTGTGAGAGGGATGTCCAACTGCTGATTTAGACCTGATCCCTGGAATTGGGCCTAAACTGGCAGTCGGACATCCCCTGAGGCGTCCCAGATTGAAAAGGGTGCAGGCTGAGCTGAGGGAACCCCTCTCCCATGCACGAATTTCATGCACCGGGCCTTTAGTTGTATTAATAACATTGTTCTTCCTCACCACCTCTTTACAATGCTTGTTTGATTTAATAAAAATTTAACAGCAGGAACATAGCCATAAAATTCTCTTTAATGCTTAAAAGAGCAGGAACTTTAGGTTATTCCTCCTATAATGTCTGTGGTCAGTGAAAAATTAGTAATTGAAAAGATATTGCCAGGAGTCAGCATCTGATAATATTTCCAGGGCAGTAGTCTTCCTCTGGTCATCATTGGACTACCTATTTCATAATCACCTGAGGTACTTATAAGAACATGAAGATTCCTGTATCTCACCACATATTTACTGAAACCATTTCTGGGAATTGGATCCAGATAAATACGTATGTGTTTTATTCATCCTCAGGTGATTCTCATGCATGACATCTGTTGGAATTACTTCTCTAGAGAATATTAACCAGAAGACAAAACCAGGATCACTGATAGTAAGTTCCACTTCAAGAATGGAAATTTCAAACCTAGATCACTCTCTTACTATGATCAAGTCACTCCTAAAAGAAATTCCCTGACAGGGTTTTATTTTCACTCAGGTTTTTGTAAATCATAAGCATTATAACTTCAATTATGTCAAATTTTAGAAAATCTTAATTTGTGATTTAAGAAATGAGGGGGAAATATAGATAATGTAATGTGTAGAATGCATTATTGGTTATATTGTTCATCTCAATTCAAGTTTGGATAGAGATGGTTTAAGGAATTCTTCAGACATTCTCACTTCAGACACACTCCCGTCACTTAAACTTGGAATAAAGTTCTCATCTCTGGAAAACCTACCAAATGTTTTTGAAGAATCTGTTCCAATATTTTGTGTCAGGCATTTTTAAGAGAATGAACTATTCTTAGCCTCATGTTGAAGGCAATGCAACTCAATGGCAATAGATTAAATAAGGTCACTTGGTCTTAGCTGATAAGCTATTTTGAAATGTTTTGTAGCTAAAATAATTATGATAAAAAGTGCCAGTTGTTATTACACATAATAATAATAATTATAACTTTTATTAAGCATTTATTATCTATCAGCCAGTCCTTAGTATTTTACATGGATAATATTCTTACATTTTTACATATTGGTGTATAAAAAACCTGTGGATTTCTAGGTCTTATTTTTGTAAACTGCTACAGTGCCAAATTCATTTATTAAATCAAGTAAGATTTTTTATGGAGTCTTCACGTATTTTAGTTTTAAAGTGTCATTTTTGGCATTTTCAGTGCTTAACTCAGTGGATACACATAGCACAACCAAAATAATTGTTTTAAATGCAAGACTGAATGACACAAGTTCTGGCTTACACCATTATGTAAAAATCAACATTACTTGATAATAAGTAATAAAAGTGTTTACAGGAGTTTCTGAACTTCCTCGTAAAGATTTTAGATCTCATCATTTGACAATATGTTCTCTTGCAGAATCAACATATCACATCTCTGAATCTATAGATTAGACACGAACATAATCTATATCTAACACTGGGGAATATGACTACATTTCTGGAGTGTTTCCCATACTGTGTTGCTTTCACAGCAAAAAATACACGTTGATATTTTTGTTTTTGTTTTTCTTTTTTGAATTGGGCCCGAGTTGGGGCTGAGATTGGACTGCACCAGGGAGGGCACGTGGGCACTTCCCAGGCCAACAGCCCGGCCGGAGCTGGGCACAGATCACACCAGGGGGGCACAGCCAACTCACAGGCCAATGGCCTGGGTTGGGGCTGGGGGTGGATTGTGAGTGCGGGGTGCGGCCGCCTGCCAGGCTGATAGCCGGGACACATGCTGGGGGTGCGGCCGCCTGCCAGGCTGATAGCCGGGACACATGCTGCCAGCTCTCATTGGCATCCCTCCCTGGAACTGCGGGACTTCGGCGGGCCTGAGAGGACTGGGTGCCACCATCTTGTGTCTATGGGCACTGACATTTTGTTGTGGAGTGATGGTTAATTTGCATATTACTCTTTTATTAGGCTATATATACGTGTGTGTGTGTGTGTGTGTGTGTGTATTCCATGTTTTTGATTTAGGGAGACATTTCTAACAGTTCATAGACATGTGGACTATGGTTTTTACAGTTTATTGAATTTCAGATTATGAAAACTATGCTTTTTCACTAAAAAGCCATCATCATTTAGAAGTTAAGAGAATGGGCATTGAAGCCCGATTGCCTGGGACTGAATCACAAGACTGCCATTTTGCTGTGTGAACATGGTGAAGTTATTTAACCTCTCCTTACCTCCATGTACACATCTATAAAATGGAGTTAATAATAAGACCTTCTTCTTGGGTTGTTAAATGAAGATTAAATGAGTAAATAAGCATAAAAGTTTTGGAAGATAATGTGGCACAGGATAAATGCTACTTTAAGAATTGGCACTAGGTACATTCTCCAAATCAAAATCTTGGTTTCTGGAATTTCTTTAAAGAAGTCCTTAATTCTCTCAAGTCTGGGAGTACCCAGAACATAATATATTTAGACAGAGGTTTTCTGCAAATTTGATACTTTTTATTTTGTGTTTTTGTTAAGTCCGGGACGCCCGCCGCTCTCACAAAGGCACCAAGAGACGTTCTCATGCAAACAGCAAAGGGTTTATTCACCAAGCATGCTGGGGCTCACAACCTACCCTGAAGTCAGAGTAGAGGCTGAGAGCCCCGAGACAGCGCAGAGCCGGGGTTTAAATACCCTGAAGTAAATAATAAGGTCACGTAGCTGGCGTCAGGGGGAGCTTTTTACAGTTTGTTTTCCAAGAATCATTGACATCTACATTGGTTTCAGTTTCACAATCTTGGTGGAGTATCCTGTTTGTCTGATCCTAACCTTTACCCCTGGGCTCTCCCACTCTGCAGGAGGGGCAGGATGTAATTTTCTGGTTAATGTTTCTGTAATCTTTACTACTAATCTAGCTGCCCTACAGGGTCCACCTCACCGGCCACTGCTTCCAATTCTGCTGCCTTACATTTTCTTGTCATTTGTTTTATTTGATTTATTCATATATCAGAATGATCAACAAGGTCTGGAAGTTTGTCCTTGAATCTATTTTTACTTGAAAGAATTTCCATAAACTTTATTTGTGAAAAGACATATTAGTTCAATTTGCTAGCAAGAATGCTAGCTACTCAATTATCACTTATATTGCTTATTTTCACTTGAAAGCTTCAGGATAATTTTTATTGCTATTTTTGTTGTTTTAGCCATGAACTTGCTTTTTTGCCAACATCCACAATTTTGTCTGACTTTAGTTCTTCAAAAAATTTCCCATTAACAGCTGTCAGAATGTAATCTCACTGTCAAAACCACTAAGAAAATCTAATCTAAAAAGCAGAAGATTCAGAAATAAAAGATGTTCAGAAAGAGTAGAGGCATTCTTAACATGTCCTCTTAAACTGGGTATTCTTCTACTTGGATTATGAAGGACCATTTATGATAGATGGCAGTCTGAGGAGGAAACTGCTCTTGCAAGGCTTGTCAGGCCATAAAAACTGTTAATGCACTGCCCTGGGGAGGGGGAGGGTCTTTATCGCTGGCCCAAGGACAGATCATCTGATATGGCCTGGGGACCCCCCCAACACCTGGGGGGGTCTTCCTTTAAGCCCAGGAAAGGTGTCGGAACCATGTCTGCAAGACAAAGATGCCAGAAGATTATAAAAAGTGAAGCCTTCTGCGTGTTTCTTTACTCTGATTTGGAAATTATTCCCAGAGTCCACTAGTGTTAATAAATGGGGTCCCTCCCTTTCTCTAGGAAGCATGCTTAATATTTCTTTGGTCTTCTGCCACATTTGGTTCCCTGAATCAGGAAGCTAACCGAGTTTGGCTTTTGCTTCTGGTGAGTGGACAGTGTTTGAGGCCCGGGGGCATGGGACAGACCTCCAAAAGGCGTGTGCCGCTGATTTTAGCAGAATTGAACCTGGGGTGACTCCAGGCACTCCCGGACCTCAGCCCAGGATATGGTCAGCATCTGGATAAAGTGAATGGACACCTCTGGACCTGTCCACAGAATCAGTAAGGTAGGGGTCCCAGTCAGTCAGGCACACTCTAAGTGACTTCAAGGGGGAGCTTGATCATCTCCCCAAAAGTCATAGGACTTTGTCAGGTAAATCAGGAATCAGGACTCTGGAGGTGAGTGAATTCAGATTTGATTAAGGAATTATGGGTTCACTCTTCTAGCCTGGTCCTTCCATCTTCTGAGTTTGGGTTCCAATCGGGTTCCTCATCTGGGAAGGCCCATCTGTCTGTATCTAATATTCCTGCTGGGGCCTGGGTCTGGAGCCACTTCTGAACCTCTATTACTATTCTCATGCAATTCTAAGTGTTAAATAATGTGAAAAGGAGCTGCTTGCAATCCACCCAGGTGGGCTTCTGGATCTGGAAGATCATTTTTAGGAGGTCTATCATGGCCTCGTCTTTTTAATTTGCCATTTGGGACATTCATTCTTCTAGTGTCCTGTTTCCTTATAGGCACACTGGTCTCGTCTCAGGCTTGCTCTTCCCCCCCCCCCCCCCCCCCCCCCCCCGGTCTGTATTGTTATTGGTCTGTCTGGGAGCCTGAGCCTCTAAAAGCCACTGCTATTATATTGGCCCTTCTTTGTATTCTCTTTTCTTCCCCCTTCCTTGCTGTACTGTCTCAATTATTGAAAACCTTGTTAGCTATCTCTAGCAGTTCAGTAGCATTCTTTCCTCAAACCCTTGTAGTTTGTGTAATTTTCTCCTGATGTCAGGCTGGGCTTGGCCTACAAAAACAGCATTTAACATAGTTTGATTTTCTGGGGCCTCAGGTCTAAATGGGATGTACATCCGGTATGCCTCACATAGTCTCTCATAGAAAGCTGCTGGACTTTCATCATGCTTCTGGAAAACCTGATAGATTTTAGCCATGTTGTTGGGCTTTTTGGCTATGGCCCAGACCCCCTAGAGGAAGAAAGGTGACTTTATACCCCCCCAGACAAAGGCCTCACCATTAGAACCTGAATTAGAGGAAGAATTCTCACTGGTCTGGGCAGAAGGGAATCCTCCAGGCCTAGCTAAGGACCACACCCTGGTACTAATCAAGTTAAAAAGCCTGAGGCACAACCTGTTAAAATCCACCAATATCCAACTCCAAGGGAAGCACGCCTAGGAATCCAGGTCCATTTAAACCAGCTGCTTCAGTGGGGACTTGTTAAACAATGCAGTTCTCCATGGAACATGCCTCTCTTGCCTGTCAAAAAGCCTGAGACTAATGACTACCACCCAGTGCAGGATCTACAGGCTGTTAATGAGGATGTTATAACCCTGTGTTAAGCACTATAGAACCCCTACACTCTTCTGGGACTCATCCTATCAGAGGTGGAATGGTTTAGGTGCCTAAATCTGAAAGATGCCTTTTTCTGTCTTCAATTAGTGCCTTCCAGTCAGTCTCTCTTCACTTTCTAATGGGAAAACCCAACTACAGGGGCCAAGGAGCAGTTCACCTGGACCAGACTGCCACAAGGGTTTAAGAACTTCCTTACTCTTTTTAGTGGAGCACTAGCATCTGCTCTAAGTTCCCAGGACAGGACTTGGCGTGTCCTGTCCTGGGGTCACCCAACTGGGGTCGTCCAATATGTAGACGACCTCCTACTGGCCAGCTCAACATAAGCTCAGTGCTGGGAGGGAAAAGGAACCATTCTGAGACTACTACTGAAACAGGCTATCTGGTGTCTAAGAAAAAGACACAGATTTGTCAGAAATAAGTCAAGTATCAAGGCTTCTGCATCACCCAAATGAAACAAAGGCTAGGGACTGAAAGGAAGCAGGCAGTATGTGCCATCCTAATCCCTAGCACCCAGCAGCAGATTGTGAATTCCTGGGAGTGACAGGATTCTGTCGAATTTGGATCCCAGGGTTTTCAGACCTGTCCAAGCCTGTCTATGAAGCTTTAAGAGGAGAAGAGAAGGCACCCATTGACTGGGCTCCCAAACCGGCTCATCACCATAAAGGCAAACTTCACTGAGGTCCGTACACTAGGTCTATCAGATGTGAGTTGAGACTTTAATCTTTTTGTTCACGAGAACAGCAGGGTAGCCCTAGGAGTTCTAATCCAGGAGTTTGGACCTTGGCAAAGACCAGTACCTATCTCTCCAAGTGGATTGACCCAGTTGCCTCGGGGTGGCCCACATGCCTCAGGACACTTGTAGCCATGGCATTATTAGCTAAGGAAGTGGATAAGCTTACCCTAGGAAAAAACTTAAATGTAAAAGTACCTTATGCTGTTGTCACCCTAATGGAAGCAAGGGGACAGCACTGGCTGACTCATGGTCGAATGACTCAGTATCAAGGGCTGTTATGTGAGAATCCACGGGTACGATTAGAAGCAATAAGAACACTTACTCCTGCCAGCTTTTTACCCATTGCTGAGGGGGCCCTTGAGAATGATTGCCTGGAAGTCCTAGAAGAGGTTTATTCCAGTCGGCCAGACTTAAGGGATAGGCCCCTGCAAAATGCGGACTTGTTATTATTCACAGATGGCACCAGCTTCTTAGATGAAGGAAAAAGATGAGCCAGATATGCAGTGGTATCAAACTTTGAGACAACTGAAGCACAGGCCCTGCCTTAAGGATGGTCAGCACAGAGGGTAGTAGTAAGTGCCCTAGAACTCAGTGAGAGTATGTGTGCCAATATCTACACTGACTCGCACTATGCCTTTGCTACCCTGCATGTCCATGGAGCCATGTATAAGGAAAGGGGGCTCTTGACAGCAGGAAGAAAAGGAGTGAAAAATAAAATGAGATTTTAAAGTTACTAGAAGCAGTCTGGGAGCCTAAGGAAATAGCAGTCATCCATTACAAAGGTCAGGAAGGGAAAAACTCAGTATCAGGAGGAAACCAGCATGCTGATGCTGCAGCCACGCTGGCTGCTAAAGAACAAGCAGCACAGGCACAGATCATGTTGGACCCCAAATTACCTGAACCTCCAAAATACTCCTTAGTAAGAGAAATGGGCCCAGAAAGAAGGGGGCAAGAGAACAATGGAAGGCTTGTGGATACTCCCAGATCCTAGAGTCTTTGTCTCAGAACAGTTAGCCCATAAGGTAGTCCTCCAGCAGCATGAACTCATTAGTTTAGGAAAGGCTGCCCTAGAAGCTTTCTTAAACAGGTACTACCTAATTTCCCTCCTTGTGTGCCCCAGTCTCTCAGCGTTGCCTCCTCTGTGCTCAGAACAATGTTAAACCGGATCCAGTGGGACCGTTAGGAGTTCAGTGCTGTGGGAAAGCTCCTTTTGAGGACTTAGAAGTATATTTTACAGAAATAGGGCCTAGCAGAGGAAATAAATACCTGCTAGTCTTTGTTTGCACCTTTCCATGTTGGGTTGAGGCATATCCCACTTGCACTGAAAAGGCAAGAGAAGTCACTAAGGCATTGCTGAAGGACATAATTCCACGGTATGGAATGCCTCTGACCATAGGGTCCGATAATGGCCCAGCCTTTGTAGCTGAAATAGTACAACAGGTAGCCAAGGCTTTAGGGATTAAATGGAATCTACATACAGCTTACAGACCTCAGAGTTCAGCCAAAGTGGAGGACATGAACCAGACTCTAAAGCAGGCTATGGCTAAGCTATGCCAAGAGACAACCTTACCCTGAACAGATATCTTGCCTCTTGTACTCCTGTGTGTCTTCTGTGCCCCAAGGGCTAGGGTAGGTTTCTCTCCTTTGAAATTCTATACGGTAAACCCCCTCCCTTAATTCGACCAAAGAGAAATTGGGGGAAATAGGGAACTTAGAAATCCAGAAACAAGGTCTTGGAAAAACTGTCTAGGTCCACAGGTGGGTTATTGCTACGCATTTCTTTAGGAACAGCTCTACATTCTTATAAACCTGGAGACCAGGTTTGGATAAAGGATTGGGGAAAAAAAAGACCCTCAAGCTTACCTGGAAGGGACCCTATCCAGTCATATTAACTACCCACACAGCTCTTAAGGTTGTTGGACTAAACACCTGGATCCACCACTCCCAGGTGAAGAAAGCCCATCAGCTGAGTGACATCCAGTCTGAGTGGACAGTGACCTCTAACCAGAAACATCCCCCTGTGGATCAACCTCAAGAAGACAGCAGACCTGGCTGAGCAACCTGCTCCAAGGAATTTAGATAACAACCTGCTAAATTCTCCCTAACACTAATCTTTCTTTCTTATCTTCTCCTAACATATTGTGATGTAGTATTTCTGGATAATCACTGGTTTTATCTAATAATTCTTATTTTGTCTTTTTATGAGTGCCAGCAGAATCTGAGACTAGTACCAGGAGGAAAACTCATCTGCTTTTGCTGCGACACGGAAGCATCATAAAATTACTGCTCCCCACACAGCAAGGAAACAAAGGTCTTATCATAAACTGTTGGATTACACCTTGTCATGCTATCCTTTGCTCCTTGCTTAGAAACTCGCTACCCAAATATGCTAGACCAGGTAGTCCATGAGAAAACCCAATCAAGCCAGATTTTTGTTTGCTATACTTATCAGCCTGCAGCATGTTATGACTCTACTACCAATTGCACGTGAGGCAAGGTGGATTGTATTGGATGGAAAAAAATAATAATCGGACCTGTCATGGCCAATGTGCAGCTAACTAATGTTGCTCCTATTTGTTTCAGCAGTACGCAGGGTCAACATCCAACAGGTCACCTCCCATATGAACTATGCAGCTATGCCCCCAAGACTGAAAACACCACCTATCTCTGGTGCCCCCTGCAGGAACATTCTATGCTTGTGGGGCCACTGCTTACCTCTGCTTGCCTGAAAACTGGATGGGAATGCCTTTAAACTTCAGATGGTCCTACAAATCAGAAGAGCTCTTTACAAACCCCTCTGAGAGGAAGAAGCAGGATGCTAACCCCTTGGTCATCGCTCCTTTCCAGTAGGAAGTAGCTAAGCGCAGTCGTCACCCCTGTTGACCATAATATCCAGTGTTCATTCCTCCACAAGGCTAAAAGAAGTTTGTGGGACAAGGGGGGGGGGGGACAGAGGGGGAAACTGGTCTTGCAAGGCATGTCAGGCCATAAAAACTCTGAACAGTGCATTGCCCTGGTGGGAGAATAGATCATCTGATATGGCCTGGGGACATCCAACCACCTGGGGGTCTTCCTGTAAGCCCATGAAAGGGGGCAGAGCCATATCTGCAAGACAAAGACCCCAGAAGGTTATAAAAAGTGAAGCCCTTTGTGTGTTTCTTCACTCTGATTTGGAAATTATTCCCGGAGTCCACTAGTGTTAATAAATGGGGTCCCTCCCTTTCTCTAGGAAGCGTGCTTGATATTTCTTTGGTCTTTTGCAACAAGTCAAAACAGGCTGCCTACAAATATTAGAGGAACACCCACAGAGTATGATTTTCATTTTCTTCTTTCTCACCCACAGAGTATGATTTTCATTTTCTTCTTTCTCAATGATGACAGTTTTCCTACTACTGTGGATGACAGGGGCCAAATGTTGATCTGACAAACTCAGGGAAGGCCTGCATTGCAGTTTTGCAAACTAAGAGACCTAAAGTAACCACAAAGGATGATCTGAAATTAAACTTTAACTACAAGCAGTTATGGTAAATAGTCACCTCCTAGGCTGGTATCTTCCCTGTCAAGGTCAATCTTTACCTTAACTGAGATTATTTTTCTTTTTCATCTATAATAGCATATAATAGAAATGTCAGGGTAACTTGTAACTTCCCTTTTTCTGAACCCCTCAAGGCACAACCAAATGCCCTGGGCGCAGAACAGATACCACACATTCCTTCATTGTTATTGTTATCACATTAATTGGTGACTGTGTTAAGATGAAAAATATTCAAACCTGTAAAGAATTTTTGTGAGTTTATTTGAGCCAAACTGTCAACAATTATTATTGCCAGGAAGCGGTATTTCAATCTGAGAATGGCAAGTTACATCTATATTTATACAATTGCAATCAAAGGAAGGGATGTAGGTGGGTTACATGAAATGAATTGGTGATAGACTAGAGAAATGGGAGAAAGCAAAAAGGGGAAACCCCTGGGATTGCATAAAAAGTAAAATGATAGACACATACTTAGGTGGGTACAGGAACAATTCACATGATCACAATGACATTTGGGGGGGCTAGCTATCTGAATCTGTGCCAATAACCTGCCTTCTAACATATATCCTTGCTTGCTAATAAACATACACTCTTGCTTGCCTTTAAACTCTATTCTTATAAAACTCCCTTCTTATCTATGATGCCTGTCCTGCATTGCAGAACCTATTTTGAAGAATACTCCCATTTTAAAGAGGCCATAAACCATGAACCATATACAACCCCAGAGAAGATGGCACCAGTGCTGGCAGGCCTCTGGGTATGGTCTCACTTCCCCCATACCAACTCATGGGGGAGGGGCTGCAAAGCCTGCTAACGGTTTGGAAGCCTGACCCATATTTGGGGGACAAAGGAACTAACGGGTATAAAGGGAAAGCTTTGTCCATATTCATCACTCAGGATTTGGAGACTGACTCCCTGAGTCACAGCACTAGTACATATGCAATGAAGGCTACTTTTCTGAAAATATCCTCTTGAGTGCCCAGCTGATTAATTCTCCCATGCCAACTGGCAGCCTATCTGCAACATTAGGATCTAGCAAAGGGCTCGCTGAGCCTGCCAGTTCTCTTCCCATTGGGTGAACTTGGGTGAGTTGTCTCTTGGATCCAGGATCTTCTCTTGCTTTTTGGTAGAGCGTCTGACTTTATTTGAGCTATGTTTTAAAATCCTCAAGGTGGGACTAAGGTTAAGGGTTGACAGAACCCAGGCTAAGGCAGGACTGAAAGAAATAAATGAGTGGCTGGTTTTTATTTTGGCTTTTCAATTGGAATTGCTTTCTGAGAATTTGAGAAAAAATCCTTCTCTGTATAAATGAGAGCTGAGCTCATTCAGCTCTGAAGATAAAGGGGCCCATCCTCTCTGCAGTACAATTTACAAGTGTTCTTATGTGACTAAGAATCACTGTAGAGGTGTCAGAAGTGCAGGAGCCCCATAGGGAAGTCCCAAATGAACTGTGATTAACTGGCTCATCCTGGGGCTACCATACTGCTTGGTCTGCCAGGGCCCCTAACCCTTCCAGTTGTTTTATCTTTTTAATCATCACCCAGGGATACTTTTCCATTAATTTTAGAGAGAGGCAAACATTGATGTGAGAGAAACACATCTATTGGTTGCCTCCTGCATGCACCCTGACCAAATCTGGGCAGGGGAGGAGCCTGCAACCGAGGTATCTAACCTAGGACCCTGTGGTCCATAGGCTGACAATGTATCCATTGAGCCAAACTGGCTAGGGCCCCCTCCAGTTGTTTTAGACAGCTGGGAGAGAAACTGAGGCCACTCTTGACCCACTGCATAACATGTCTAGAAAATTTGCTTAGACTACAGATAGCCAAAATATAAAAATTAACATGAGAAATTGTGCCTCCAAGGATAAAAGATCCCAAATCCAGGCTTCAAATCCCAAATCCCAAATCCCTGCAAGTGTTTTACAGAAATAGGAAGATTTAACTAGAAAGTATCAACTTAGAAATGGCCAAAATGCAGACATTAGAAAAATGCCAACTCTAAAATTAAACTGAATTATAAGCTTCTAAGGAGGACCATAGAATAAAATATTCTTCCAAAAAGAGATGAAAATAAGTTCATAAATGGCTATACCCCATTCCCCCCCTTCCTTTCTGAGGTTTCTTCTCTGAACTTACCCTTTCTTCTCCCTCCTTCCTTCCCCTTCAGTTTCCTCTACTACCATTGACTTGAAGGGAAATGATAAAAGGAATTCTAACAGCTTCCTTTGGAAAAAAGCTGGTCTCAACTAGAGAGGAACCAGCAATTTCCCCAACTTTATCCAGGACCCTGATGGATTCACAAAACTTTAACTGTTAGAACATGTAATTCTGGCTATTCTGATCTACTCCAATTAAAACACCTACTGGTTTCTGAGGGCAAGGCAACAGAATTACTAAACAAGGTCTGCTATAAAATGAGTCTTTTGCTGTAAAAAAAAAAAAAACCCACATAAGAATGATTGTTTAAAAAGAAAAACTGAAATGTGATTGACAAAGAGAAAACAAGCAAACATAGGGCTGCTCCAGGACTACGAGAGGGTATTTTCCCCTTCTCCTTACTAATATTTTAGGATAAATTTAAATTATCTGAACAGGGGAAATTACTAAGGCCCCTGTAGATACTAGGGCTTCTTTATCTGTTCTTAACCCTACCTCTTTAAGTTTCCCTCTCCCTTGGAGTAAAGCTTCTGTAGGAATATCTGAGCAACTAATCGCTGTTTTAAAATCAGAACCTGTCTCCCTTTCAACTAGGGCATGTTCAGGGGTAACATATATTTTACTGGTCAATTCAGCCCCCAATTATCCTGATAGGGAGAGATTTTTAAAATCAGTGATGCCCACATAACTTTTTTTTTCTTCTTTTTTTCAGATGGCTAATGTGTATTAGAACTAAATGACCCAGATACTGAACAAAAAAGGGAAAATTATGATTTTTAAAGAAACCCCCAATGAGAAGGCTAATTCCAATGTAACCCTGATATTTTGTGGTGGTTGGGGTGGGGGGCTAGCAATCTGAATCCATGCTAACAAGCCCAGTGTACATTCTTGATAACCTATAATTAAGTCACTACCTCTTTCCCAGAAACTGGTCTTGCAGAACTTGTTGCAGAGGCCATAAAACTGTGAACAGTGCACTGCCCCAAAAGGAGGGTTATTAATGCTGGCGCCAGGTCAGACCATCAGATATGGCCTGGAGACCCCCAATACCTGGGGCCTTCTTGCCAGGCCTGAGAAAAGGACTGGAAGCATAATCCATATTTGTGGGACAAAGACTCCAAGAAGATATAAAAGAGAAGCCCGCTGTATGTTACTTAACTCAGATTTGGGAAGTTGTTCCTGTGGGTCCGCTGGCATAATATCATAAATCATGTAATTCCATTTTTCTAAAAACATTGCTTGGTTTTTCTTTGGTCTTCTGCAACACCAAGAGGAAACTAATATCAACACTGACCAAACATTTGCTAACTATCTTTTCTTCATTACTAACTTCCATGAGAACCTGCAATCCCCTTTTCTTTTGGGGTACAGACTCTTCAACTGGGAGAAATTTGAGTCTGGGTCCCTCAAGAAAAAGGCTACATAGCCTGGCCATACTATAAAGTGGACAATATGGAAATTTGACCAGTTTATGACACCATTAAGTGTGGTGCTACACTGCAGCTAAACTTGTTTTCATATTCCCAGGGAAGTAAATGGAGAATGAAGCCTTCTTAGATCTGCATGCCTTTTCCATAGATGCAGGCTATTATGACTCAGAAATGGCTCTCAGCTATATGCTTCCTGTAAACTAGACCTCTCTGTAATTGTTACAGAGCCTCAGAGAAAAATATACTCAGAGAGAAACATTTTAAAATGGGTGCATTTGTTAGTCCTTTGTCAACACCTGCCAATCTTTGAAGAACTAAAAGTACTGTCCTTGTTTCACAATGCAGATTTTACAGGGTCAAAGATGTGTGACTCAGAGCCCACTAAATCCTTTTACATTCCAAGAAACCTCCCCTATTTAGCACAAAATGCTATAATTGGCTTTCCAAAATTAAAGTCCCAGGACCTCTGAGATGCAAATACTAGGAATTCTGGTCTGGGTCATTTGTAAAATACAAATCTCTGGAAAATAGCTACCTAAACGAATCACTTTTAACTTATTTAAACTATTTCTAAATTAGTAAATTTTAATTAAGGTTATTAAATTTCTAGATATTTTGAAATAACATGACATACTGAAACATTGATTGCTTCATAAGTCTTTAAATTTGACTGCTTTTTTCTTTATTGCCTAAAGTCTGTAAAATGGATTTAAGCTTTTGATAGAATGTCTGGTGCTTGAAGGTGTGTTTTTTGAAAGCGAGAGTATGCTTAAAAGGTGTTCATAAATGCAATCTAAGGAATGCTGGTCACTTATTTTATTTTGATTATTATTGGAAATTGAAGATTCTAAAAGTTAAAAGTTCAGATTAAGTTGGGAAAAATTATATGGTTGTGATAATAAAATGCATCATGTATGGAGATTCATTTTTGAGGAAAAAAAGCTCGTGTTTCTTCTACAAAAATTAGTAATTTGAATTATGTTAAGATCTTTATGTGATAGGTGTTTGTCTGTGTAACACATGTGGTAAATTTTCAGCCTCCAGATGGCATTACTAGCATATAATGTTTTATTGGCCTGATTAAAAAAAAGATTAAAAACTTACATAAATCAAACAGAATTCTGTGGTCTGGATAAATTTTTTAAATATTAAAACTGGTTTAAGTTTGATTAATGTCTAGGAATAAAATATATGTTCCTAGATTTACAAAGAGTTTATTATATAATCTTTTGGTTAAGTATATTTGAAAATTTTTCAAAGTTTAAATTTTAAGGCTTTTTGACCAAGAGATGACTTTCAGTCATTCCAATGGGTCCTGGAATGACTCAAGGATTTATTCTTTCTTCTTAAAAGAAATATTTTAAAAGTAAATTAGGCTGATTTAATATACATGAAATTACATGGGAAGCTTTGTCAAATAAAAATTAATAATAACTATGTTCTATTTATATACATATATTTTGTTAAAATGAATATTATAGAAATTTTAGTCTGCTTCAGAAAGGAACTTGCAAAGACTCAGAGTTAAATTCAAACAGAAAACTCTCAGGAATAACTGGTGTCCAGTCAGGGACACCAGGCAAGCCAAGAGTGATGATTCCCTACAGAGGCGTCTGCCAGTGGTACTCTGGATATTTTCATTTCACATATTGGGAATTTGTGAATTATTTTCAATGCTCAGTACACTGTGTGCAATAAGCTATGTATCATGTTTTAAAATCTTACATATTATTCATTTTTATATGCTGAAATTATATATTGAATCTAAACGTATACACAGATTTCATATTATTCTCTAAGTCATTTTACAGTAACTATTATTTACCAAGAAAATATTGTCTTAGAACATTATATCTTATAGAAAAGCAAAGTGTTTTTTATCAACTACATTATAATAAAATCTATAACCATGTCATTTTTAAGTCTTGTCATTCATGGATAGTCATTGCTTTACTCTGATTCATTTGCAGGTATATCTGTAGAAAAATCTACGAAAAGGGACTTACTCTAACTTGAAGGCTTCTAAGCAGGCCATACCATTGAACTGGATAAAGATTTATAGAACTTTAAGGAATAATTGAATTCAAAAAACTATTGGCAAATAAACAGGATAAACAAAAATAACTATGAGACCAATGAATTGAGAATAATTATTCTTATGATTCTGTTTATTTTTAAATCTTTTGTTTTCCAAATATAAGAAAAAATAAAACAAACCTTTGCCTTCTAGGAACTAATAAATTATTAACATTCATTTCACAGTACTCCTAGGAGACAAAGATTCAAAGACTATAACAACCCGGAGATTTTGTCTATTGGGAAATTTATATATATAAAAGCCTAACTGACTATATGACCGTTCGACTGCTCAACTGGTCAACTGGTAGCTATGATGTGCATTGACCACCAGGGGGAAGATGCTCAACACAGGAGGTGTCCCTTGGTGGCCAGTGTGCTCCCATAGCAGGAGCACAACTCAGCTGACCAATGGGTGACAGATGCTGGGCTCATGGCTGGTGAGTGCAGCTGTAGTGGCACAAGCCTCTTCTGTGGACACTCCACCTGCACGCCCCTCCCCCATATGGACTGGGACCAGGGATAGGGACTGGCATTGGGACTGACTGGGCATGAGGCCATGACCACTTCTTGGTCATGGGCATGCTGGTATCATCCTAGGATGAGTGTACGGGGACCACAGCATAGCAACAGCGAATCTACGGAGCAGTGGTAGTGGCAAGCGCAGCAGGGACAGGGGAGCAGGAGTGGCATGGTGCCTGGTTGGGGTCCATCTCTTCCCTGGCCACCTGCTGCTTTGCACACCACTATATCCCTAAGGGGATTTAAGATTGCCAGTTTTGGATGATTCCTGCAAGCCAGACCTAGGGACCCCATTTTATCAATGTACTAGAATCCAGGCCTCTAGTACATTAATAAAAGACTCTCTCCAACATTGTTAAAGGCACCTTACCTTATCAGGTACCTAGCCATAAATGGACATTTGCCCCTGTCTCTGACACTCACCTTCATCTCAAGGATGAGATACCAATGACTACAGAGGAGGTAGACAGCCATCCCAAGACATCAACAAGGCCTGTATGCTCAAAAATTGATGCTGCTCAAACTTTGCTCTTATATTACCTTTTTGTTATTGATTGAATGAATGTAAAATGATTTTTATATTGTTATTATGCTCCTTATGGATTCTTAGTGGAAACAATATCTGTCTCTCTAGAAACCTTTCCCTATTAGACATGAAAAATGTAACTTGGGTACCTGCTAATCTTTTCCACCTACTAGACAATGATATTCTGATTATCAGCTACAATTACGAAGTTACTGTTTTGTTGGACACACACTGGTGGTCTTCTATCGATATAAGCTTTGGTACTTTTTTTCCAGGCGATATCTATTATAAAAGACCTACCTTGGACAAACCAATCCAAGAACACTTCCCTAATAATTCCCCTATTAGACTTATGTATGGATCCAATCTAGATATGTATTTTAGATGAGTCTTCTCTAAATACAGGAATAGATGAAATTAACTGTCCAGAAGAAAAGTTATAACTTCTGGATTATAGTAGATACTTGTTCCCCTTCCTTGTCTAATATTAGACATTTTTTCCTAATTAGTGTTACTGGATTAATATTGTTACTTTTGTTCCTGGTATGTAAATGTTATATTAGATGCAAAAAAAAAAAGCAAAACTTAAGACAAGGAGCAAAAAAGACTAGGATCATGGTGGCTCAAAAAGTAGACATGATCCAGAATACTTTTTAACAAGGACATATTGTTGTGAGGTACCCGGTTCTCACAAAAGAGACCTCAAGAAGTCAAATTATGGAGTCGTTCATTTAAAAAGTCAGTGGCATATGAGTGGCTAATGCTCTTCAAACCTCGAAGCCCCAAATAGCTCAACACATCTGGCTTATATTGGCAGGCTATCACAAAGGTACTGATTACGACTTTGGGTCTGGAATGAGGAACCTGCTTTGCAAAAAGGTGTTTTTACAGAAGCAGAAATAGAGCAAGTTATCTGGGACCACCTGGGCAATTTAGAATGATTGTGCTGCCCAGATTTTGGGATTACTGAGTCAACAGAAATCCACTATCAGTAGATGCTTGCGGCAATTTAGGATAATTGTGTTCTCCTAAGTTCAGGAACACTGAGTCAACTGAAAGCTCTGTTATCTGTAGCTATTGAGATAATTTGGAACAATTGAGTTGCTCTGGTCCCCAGAAGAATGTCCTTCAGCAACTAGTGGGGTCACAATCAAGGGGACACTCAAACAGCCAGCAATGGATTATTGGATAGCATACATAAGTTCCAGAAAATCACAATAACTTTCTATTGTTTTAGCAACAAATAAGTATAGAACCCAAACAGCAGTTTCTACCTGAGATGATTGCTATCATACTTCATTCCCCACTGGTTTTATGTGCATGAGTCAAATTATGGACTCAATTAGGGAGAAGTTCGTACTGCCCCCTAACTACAAGTAGTTTGACTGCATTAATTTTTCTAAACTGCCTGCTTGGCACAATTAGTTTTCTATTTACTCATCCCACTTCTTTTAGAGCATTCTCTGTTTGGTTCCTGCTCTCCCGTCCTCCAGCACATCTAGCCCTACTTGGCCCTATACTTTCTCACTGGCTAGCAAAAATGTTCCCAGAGTTATCCAGGCTCCCAGACCTATGGTCCCTGTTAGTACTGTCCTCACTGAAGTCCAGTTCCCTTCTGCAGGGGTCAAGTCTCCTCCCAGCCTGCATGGAGCCCAGGCTAGGGATCTCACGAGTGAGGCTGCTGGTTGCCAGGATCCAGGCTGTTTACTGGTGCAGGAGCTGGGAGTGGTGTAGCCAGGTCTGGATGCCATCTACTTTAACAGCTGTGGGTGTGCTCAGGATAACAGTGTAGCATCCTTTTCAGGTTGGGGTAAGTCCTTGGGTAGTGAACTTCTTTCCCACACCGAGGCCCCGGGCTGGACGGGATGTACAGGGTCTGCAGTGGGCACTGGCAATGTGTTTCAAACAAGCTTATGGGTATACTGCAGAGCCTGTAAGGACTTGAGAAAGGAATGGTTATGAATTCCAGCTTTCAGTTTCTCCCTTACCCTGAGATGGATCGGGGGAGGTCTATTATACATGATCTCAGAAGAAAGGGTTGAACACCTCCCAGTAGCGGATACACCTGGCCCATAAGAGGGCGAAGGGCAACAGGTTGGTCCAGTTTTCACCGATTTATATGACAAATTTAATTAAACTCATGCCTGTCCTGAATTTTGTGACTGGTATGCACAATGGAGTTTCCAATTTATGCCTAAGACTTGAGCTATACTTTGAGATACCTTGGCTACAAAGGTGGGGCTGTTATCTGATCCTATGACTACTGGCAGCCCAAATCTAGGTATAATCTCCTGGAGTAATTTCTTGACTACTCTAGAGGCAGTTTCTGTCCTAGTGTCCCTCAACCCAACCGGATAAGGTGTCTGTAAGAACTGGCAGGTATTTATTCCTTGATGCTGGTGGCTTAATCTCTGAGAAATCCACTTCCAATGCTCTCCTAGGGAATTTCCCTGGGGTCTGAATTCCCAAGGGGACCCTCTTACCTTGCTTAGCATTTACCTGTGCACAGACAGTACTTCTAGTGACTATGCTTTTAATTATCTAAGCTTGGTATATAGTACCTGCCTCACCGAAGTTCAGAAGTCTTGATGACTGGGCAACTAATGTCCGACTTAGAGCCTCTGGGACCAACAGTCTGTCATCTGGTAGGGTCCACCAACCATCCAGTCCTTTGATGGCTTGCTTCTGTTCTGCCAATTCCTCCTCTTGTTTGGTGTAGGAGGGGGCTTATGGTAGGACCAAGTCCAGCAGGTTCACTAAGACTTGTAAAGGCCCCACTGTTTTTTGGGTGGCTTCTTTGGCAGTTTGGTCTGTGGCTCTATTTCCTCTGGCTTCAATTGTCTCTCCTTTCTGATCTCCTTTGCAGTGCATTATTGCAACTGCCCTTGGGAGCCAGGTGACCTCTAATAAGGCTAAAATCTCTTCCCTATTTTTATTGTTCTTTCCGGCTGAAGTTGGTAACCTTCTTTCTCAAGGGATGGCACTGTGTCCCCATCGAAGGGCCTGGATTAAGGCCAAAAGTTTGGCTTTTTTTACTTATCCTGTGCCCAAATGGTGTGGTCCAGGGTGACTACCACTGCCCCTACATATCAGATCTCATCCTGAACATAACTGATCCCATCTGTGAACAGTACCTTGTCTGGTGGGACATCTGTCAGGTCTGGGTGAGCTGTTTATACTGCGTCTGTTACCTCTATGCAGTCCCTCTGGATCATCATCTGAGAGCAGGCTAGCAGGGTTAATGGAACTGGGTTTGGAGCTGGTCCAGGAGAAGAGCTTGGCAATGGGTGATTCTGGTATTTGACACCCATCTCTCCGGAGCACCTTGAAGGAGGGCCTCCACAGCATGGGTTGTTATCAGGCTCAAAGTGAGCTTATCTGCCTCCTTTACCAGCAATGCTGTCGTGGCCACTGCCCGGAGGCATGCAGTGCTGTGGTGGCCACTGCCCTGAAGCACACTGGGCGCCCTGCTGCCAGAGGGTCTGGTCTCTTGGACAGATAGGCTACAGGTCTCTTCTAGGGACCTAAAGTCTGAATGAGAACCCCTTGGCAATGCCCCTTGCCTCACTCACATAGAGGTGGAAGGGCATGTTGATGTCTGGCAAGGCTAGGGCAGGTGCTGAGACTACAGCCTTCTTTAGTTCCTCAAAGGCTTGTTGTTCCACTTTGGTCCAGTTCAGCAGTTGCGTTCCCCCAGTTCAATTTAGGGAGAGGGTCCATCTGCCTTTGCTAATGTTGTACCCCAGGTATGTGACGTCAGAGGAGCATAGCTGAGCCTTCTTGGCTGACATCCAGTAGCCTAGTGATTGTAGGGTGAATAACAGGCCCTCAGTGGCTCATTGGCAGTTTTCCTGAGTATCTGCTGCCAGCAGAAGATCAACATACTGGAGTAGGGTACATTCTGGATGCTCCTGCCTAAAGGCAAGTAGGTCCAAGCTCAAGGCTTCATCAAAAAGGATGGGAGAATTTTTGAAACCTGGAGGCAGTCTAGTCCAGGTTAATTGTCCTGAGAATCTGCCCTCTGGGTCATTCCACTCGAATGCAAAGATAGGCTGATTAACTGGGGCCAGGGGTATGGTGAAGAAGGCATCCTTTAGATCTAAGACTGTGTAGAATTGTCTCCCTGGAGGCAGAAGGCTTAACAGAGGGGAAGGGTTTGGGACAGTGGGATGTATAGTCTCAACCTTCTTGTTCACCTCCCTTAGGCCTTGTACTGGCCTGCAGGCTTTAGTCCCAGGCTTTAAAACTGGAAGCAAGGGGGTATTCCAGTGGGACTGGCAGGGAATTAGAATTCCCGCTTCCTGCAGCCAGCAAATGTGTTTAGCAATTCCCTTCTTTGCTCCTAAACTCAGGGGGTATTGCCTTACCCAAGCTGGTGTGGCTTGCAATTGGACTACTACAGGAGCTTGATGACTCGCCAATCCTGGAAGGTTGTTTTCTGCCCAGAACATGGAATAGAGATGCTGTAATTCCTCCAAGTAGGTGGAGGGCTTAAGCTCTTCCTGTGGCATTGCTCTTTCTGTTTCCTGCAAGATATATTCCTCTGAGAGAGGACAGGTTAAAAGAGTACGGGCAGGGGAGGATGTAACCAGACCTAGGTTCCTTAGATCACGGTAAGGAGTGCTCCATCCCCCTCAAAGGATATGGTGGCTTGTAGTTTCTGTAGGAGGTCACGACCAAGTAGTGGGTACGAGCATTCTGGCATGACAGGAAATGAATGCATTACCATGTTCCTTCTGAGGTCCACAGTCCTTTTTTATTTATTTTTTATTTTTTAATTTTATTTACAATATAACTTATATTTAATAGTACATATGTTTTCCTTCCCCCCCCCAAAGTCCTCCCCCCAGCCTCCCCTAGCCCCCCGCACATGTCCCCACCTGCCTCCCTCCCCACCCCAGAGTCTTTCATTCATTGGTTATGCTCATATGTATGCATACAAGTCTTTCGGTTGATCTCCCCCAGCATCTGCCTCCCCTCCACTCCAGCCTTCCCCCTGTAGCTTGACTGTCTGTTCGAGGCCACCCTGCCTATATATCAATCACTCTCCCCTGTTTCTTTTCTTCAAAAATACCTTGCCTCTGCATATTGAAAACAAATGTATAAGAGCAAAAAAAGTTTGAGTGTCAGTTTCAATGTCCAACTGTTCTGAGTCCCAGTTTCAATGTCAAATAGTTCTTCATGTGTACATGTCAGCAATGGTATCCAGATGGTGGACACATCGTGGCAATGCAAGATCCATCCTCTCTGGTATGTTCCTGGGCCCCCTGCAGCCCCACACAGCTGCCGACTGCTAGCATGGCAAGGTGTCGTCAGCGTCCGCCCTCTCTGGACCGTCCTCGTGGATGGAACAGGCCCGTCAGTTCCTCATTGTCACAGGAACCCACATGGTCTTGGAGTTGTTCTCTGCAAACGCACAAACACATTCTCAACCAAAGGTTAACAAAGGGATCCTCTCTGCAAAATAGACTTGGGATTCTTTTTATTTTTGCCTAAATGATATTCCTTTGGCTTATTTTGACACCATGTGTGTTTTTTGGGGGGGTGTCCTGCAGCTGGTTTTACAAATGGAATTTTCTTTCCTGGAGTAAGAATTTTCTACATGTATTTTACTTTTAGGATATTTTTCCTTACATGATATTACCTCATTGTCCCCCTCCCCCCTTTTTTTGGTTAATAGGGGCTTTTGGAAATTTTATTTTGCAGTCTTGGTAATTTTAAATTTTAATTTTTGCATACAAATATTACTACTTTAGGCTCTTTGGATGTTAGGCAATTTTGCAGTGAGATGAACTACTAATAGATAATTTAGTTAATGTTTTAGGAAAAGCTTTTTGTCCAGTACAGTTAGATTTTCTTGAGTATTCACTTATTTCACTTGTCCAATTTAAATTAATCTGAAAACTTGATTACTATTTTACTGTCAATTTTAATACTCAAGCAGAAATCTTAGTTTACCCAGTTAATAATTGTGGGAAGGAATATTTGCATTTTGAGTAGGCCTCAGAATTCCTTGTAATAAATTAAATTTAGATATAGGGCAGTTATTGCTGGCCGAGTCTCTGTCTACCATCTGGGTCCCGGTGTGAGTTGTGCGTGGGAGGTATAGCAGCCGTGGGGGTAGGAGACCTTCCTCAGGAGGGGTGAGAATTCAAGCCCCTGCAAGGTTTGTGGATGAGGGTCTGTGCCCCACCTCTGTTGATCTTTTAGTTCTCTCCTGTTGGCCCCTCTGCGAATGTGCCTGTCTTAGGTTGTTCCTTCCCTGAGGAATCTTACCCATCTCTGGCTAACCAGCCATCCTCCGGGGCCAAACAGGGTGATGTGAGGTTCCGTCCTGTATCCTTTGTTGTCTATGCCCCCGTGGCCTCCACGTCCAGCACCTGCCATGGGGTCCCCTCGCCTGCTGGCGGGGTCCCGGTACTGATCACATATCTCGGATGACCCAGATTTCTTCTCCAGAGAGGGCCCAGCTCACGCCACTGGTCGAGAGACTGATCCATGGTGCCAACTGCCCAGAGACTTCGGCCACAGCTTGAACTGAAAGTTCACGCATCAGCTGTGTGTATTTGGATAATAAGAAGAGGTTCCCTCTTGGCAAAGGGGCCAGAGGGGCCAATATAGAATGCTCGGATGCCTTCCCAGTGCCTTCATCCCTTCTGAAAGGGATTAATTCCTTTCCTATCCTTTATTTAAGTTGCTGCCCAACATTCAAAGAATTAGTTTGTAAGTTTATTTGGGATAATTGTATAATATGCTGTTGTCAAATATCAAATATTATAATGACATTGTAGAATAATATCATGTAAGGGTATTGTGGTGTCACGGGAGGTTAAGGAGGGCCTAGCCTAAGAACTGGTGTCCATAAGAGATGACATGCTCTAGGCCATGTTAATTCAATCTCAAACTAGCTGCCAATTTTTTTATAACTTTATATAAACTTTGTCAGGAATATAAAAACACAAATCACTTACCTTAGTTCAAGCATTCAAATATATTGACTTTCCCCCTTACTCCCACCACCTGCCACTTACCCTGAGGTTTGATATTTTGAAGGACTTTTCTCAGTCTCTGTATCCATTCTTGTTCATCAGTCTATGTCATTCATTATATCCCTCAAATGAGTGATATCATGTGATATTTGTCTTTCTCTGCCTGGCTAATTTCACTTAGCATAATGCTCTCTAATTCCATCCATGTTGTTACAAATGGTAGGAGCTCTTTCTTTTTTACCGCAGCGTAGTATTCCATTGTGTAGATGTACCACAGTTTTTTAATCCACTCATCTGCCGATGGGCACTTAGGCTGTTTCCAAGTCTTAGCTATGATAAATTGTGCTGCTATGAACATAGGGGTACATATATCCTTTCTAATTCGCCTTTCTAGTTTCTTGGGGTATATTCCTAGAAGTGGGATCACTGGGCTGAATGGGAGCTCCATTTTTAGTTTTTTGAGGAAACTCCATACTGTTCTCCACAGTGGCTGCACCAGTCTACAATCCCACCAACAGTGCAGGAGAGTTCCTTTTTCTCCGCATCCTCGCCAGCACTTGTCATTTGTAGATTTGTTGATGTAAGCCAATCTGACAGGTGTGAGATGGTACCGCATAGTTGTTTTGATTTGCATCTCTCGGATAATTAGTGACTTTGAGCAAGTTTTCATATGTCTCTGGGCCTTCCTTTTGTCTTCTTTAGAAAAGGTTCTATTTAGGTCTGTTGCCCATTTTTTTATTGGATCATTTGTCTTCCTTTTATTGAGCTGTGTGAGTTGACTGTAGATGCTTGAGATTAAACCTTTATCACTGATAACATTTGCAAATATGTTCTCCCATACAGTGGGTTTTCTTGTTGTTTTGTTGATGGTTTCTTTAGCTGTGCAAAAGCTTTTTATTTTGATGTAGTCCCATTTGTTTATTCTGTCTTTAGCTTCCATTGCCCTAGGAGCAGTATCATCAAAGAAGTTCTTTTGGCATATATCTGAGATTTTATTTCCTGTAGCTTCCTCTAATGTTTTTATGGTTTCCTGTCTTACGTTTCAGTCCTGTATCCATTTGGAGTTTATTTTTGTGTATGGTGTAAGTTGGTGGTCTAGTTTCATTTTTTTGCATGTATCTATCCAATTTTCCCAACACCATCTATTGAAGAGACTATCTTGATGCCATTTTAGGTTCATACCTCCTTTGTCAAATAATAATTGAGCGTAGTGGTTTGGGTTGATATCCGGATTCTCTATTCTACTCCATTGATCTATATGTCTGTTCTTGTGCCAGTACAAGGCTGTTTTGAGAACAGTAGCTTTGTAATACAGCTTAAAATCTGGTATTGAAATCCCACCGACTTTGTGCTTCTTTCTCAGGATTGCTGTGGCTATCTGGGGCCTTTTTTTAATTCCAGATGAATTTTTGGAGAGTTCTTTCTAGGTCTGTGAAGTATGCCATTGGTATTTTAATGGGGAGTGCATTAAATTTATAGATTGCTTTGGGTAGTATGGACATTTTAATTATATTGATTCTCCCAATCCATGAACATGGTATGTTCTTCCATCTGTTTACATCTTCCTCTATCTCTTTTTTTAGCGTCCTGTAGTTTTCTGCGAATAGGTCTTTTACCTCCTTAGTTAAGTTTATTCCTAGGTATCTTAATTTTTTTGGTGTGATGGTAAATGGGATTGCTTTTTTAGTCTCCCTTTCTGTAAGTTCACTATTGGTGTATAGGAATGCTATACATTTCTTGGCATTGATTTTGTAGCCTGCTACATTGCTGAACTCATTTATTAAGTCTATTAGCTTTTTTATGGAGTCTTTCGGGTTTTTTATGTACAATATCATGTCATCTGCAAATAAGGATAGCTTTACTTCTTTTCCAATTTGGATGCCTTTTATTTCTTCTTCTTGTCTAATTGCAATGGCTAATACTTCCAGTACTATGTTGAATAGGAGTGGTGAGAGTGGGCAGCCCTGTCTTGTTCCTGTTCTTAAGGGAAATGGTTGTAGTTTTTGCCCATTGAGTATGATGTTTGCTGTGGGTTTCTCATATTTGGCTTTTATTATGTTGAGGTATGATCCTTCTACTCCTACCTTGTTGAGAGTTTTTATCAAGAAAGGGTGTTGGATTTTGTCAAATGCTTTTTCTGCATCAATTGATATGACTATGTGATTTTTATCTCTCAATTTGTTTATGTGATGTATCACATTTATTGATTTGCGGATATTGTACCATCCTTGCATTCCTGGGATAAATCCTACTTGGTCGTGGTGTATGATCTTTCTGATGTACTGCTGGATCCGATTTGCTAGAATTTTATTGAGGATTTTGGCATCTATATTCATGAGGGATATTGGCCTGTAATTCTCTTTCATTGTGTCGTCTTTATCTGGTTTTGGTATTAGGGTGATGCTAGCTTCATAGAAGGAGTTTGGAAGTGTTCCATCCTCTTGAATTTTCTGGAATAGTCTGAGGAGTATAGGTTTTAGTTCTTCCTTGAATGTTTGGTAAAACTCCCCTGTGAAGCCGTCTGGCCCTGGGCTTTTGTTTGCCGGAAGCTTTATGATGACTGCTTCAATTTCTTCTATAGTTATTGGTCTATTGAGTTGTTTAGATTCTTCCTGATTAAGTTTTGGGAGGTTATATTTTTCCAGAAATATATCTATTTCCTCCAGATTGTCCAGTTTTTTGGAGTAGAGTTGTTCATAGTATTTTTTAACAATCCTTTGTATTTCATTGGGGTCTGTTGTTATTTCACCTCTTTCATTTCTGGTTTTATTTTTTAGGGTCCTCTCTCTTTGCTTCTGGGTGAGTCTGGCTAGAGGTTCATCAATCTTGTTTAATCTTTCAAAGAACCAGCTTTTGGTTTTGTTGATCTTCTCTATTGTTTCTTTGGTCTCTATGTCATTTATTTCTGCTCTGATCTTTACTATTTCCTTCCTTCTGCTTACACTGGGATTTTCTTGTTGCTTTCTTTCTAAATCTTTGAGTTGTTGGGTTAGATAATTTATTGCTGCTGTTTCTAGTTTTTTGCAGTAGGATTGTAGAGCTATGAACTTCCCTCTCAGAACTGCTTTCACTGTGTCCCATAGATTTTGGATTGTTGTGCTGTCGTTGTCATTGGTTTCCATGATTTTTTCTATCTCTTCCTTTATCTCTATAGTACCCCAGTCATAGTTTAATAGCATGCTGTTTAGTCTCCATGTGTTTGATTTGTTTTGGTTGTTTCTATTGTAGTTGATTTCCAGCTTTATGCCATTGTGATCTGAGAATGTGTTTGATATGATTTCTATCTTCTTGAATTTGGAGAGACTTTGCCTATGACCCAACATATGGTCTATCTTTGAGAATGACCCATGGGCACTTGAAAAGAATGTATATTCTGTGGCTCTGGGGTGAAATGATCTGAAGAAGTCAATTAATTCCTTCTGGTCTAGTGATTCATTGAGGATTGATGTTTCTTTACTAATTTTTTGTTTAGAGGATTTGTCCAATGGTGATAGTGGGGTATTAAAGTCTCCTACTATGATAGTATTGCTGTCTATCTGTCCCTTGATATCCTCTAGGAGTTTTAGTATGTATTTGGGTGCTCCTATATTGGGTGCATATATGTTTACCAGAGTTATTTCTTCTTGTTGGATTGCTCCCTTTAGTATTATGTAGTGGCCTTCTTTATCTCTTGTTATATCCTTCACTTTGAGATCTAATTTGTCGGATATAAGTATTGCTACCCCAGCTTATTTTCCATTTCCATTTGCCTGAGGAACCTTTTTCCATCCTTTCACCCTCAGTCTGTGTGCATCTTTTTTTTGGAGGTGGGTTTCTTGTAGACAGCAGATATATGGGTCGTGTTTTCTTATCCAGTCTATTACCCTATGTCTTTTAATTGGAGCATTTAAACCATTTACATTTAAGGTAATTATTGATGGATAGTTATTTGTAGCCATTTTTGTTCTTTGCCCCTATGTTCTTTCATGGCTTCCTATTGCTTTTCACAGCAGACCCTTTAGCATTTCTTGCATTGCTGGTTTGGTGGTAATGTATTCCCTTAGACCTTTTTTGTCTGTGAAGCGCCTGATTTGACCTTCAATTTTTATTGATAGCCTTGCTGGGTACAGTATTCTAGGATTCAGACCCTTTCTTTGCATAACTTTGTATATTTCATTCCAATCCCTTCTAGCCTGATAAGTTTCTGTTGAGAAATCACTTGCTAATCTAATGGGGGTTCCTTTGTAGGTGACTTTCTGTCTGTCTCTGGCAGCTTTTAGGATTCTCACTTTGTCGTTGATGTTTGCCAATTTAATTATAACATGCCTTGGTGTAGGTCTTTTGGGGTTTAATTTGCTTGGAACTCTGTGAGCTTCTTGGATTTGTGTGGGCTTTTTCTTTCCTATATCAGGGAAGTTTTCTGTCATTATTTATTCCAACAGGTTTTCTATTCCTTGCTCAGTTTCCTGTCCCTCTGGAAGCCCTATTATACTTATGTTGTTTTGTTTCATGTTGTCCCAAAGTTCCCTTAGGCTCTCCTCCTGCTTTTTAATTTTTTTTTCTAGAAGCTGCTCTACTTGGGTTTTTTTTCCTACCTTGTCTTCCAGCTCACTGATGCGGTCCTCTGCTTCATCTAGTCTACTCCTGATACTTTCTATGGAGTTCTTTACCTCAGCGATGTCACTTTTCATTTCTTCTTGGGTCTTCTTCATTTCTTCATAATTCTTCTTCATTTCTTCATAATTCTTCATCATTTCTTCATATTTCTTATTCATTTCTTCCTGGCCCCTCTTCATTTCCTCTTGATTCCTCTTCAATTCCTCATGGTTCTTACTTGTATTGGCTTCTGTTCTCTTCATCCACCCTATGACCATTTCTCTGAACTCTCTCTCTGACAGGTTGTTTGCTTCCATTTCGGTTACCTCTTTTTCTGGTGAGGCTTGCTTTTCTTTCATTGGTGCGCTATTTCTTTGTCTCCCCATAGTCTTTCTTCTTTGTGTGTCTTGTTATGTAGTTCCCACTCTCCTGTGTTGATTTAAAGGCTCAGACTACAATACGACCAGGTGCAGCACACCAGGCACAGAAGAAGAATGTATTCACAGTATTGGTAACTCCAAATTAAAAGTGATTGCCAGAGGAAGGTAAATTAGGTGATAGGTGGGGTAAGAGAAAGTAAGAGAAAACACACTCGCACACACAAAATAAAGAAAGAAAAAAAGAAAGAAAGGAAGGAAGAAAGGAAGAAAGAAAAAGAAAGAAAGGGAATGCCAAAATAAAGTTGGGAAAAGGGGGAGGAGTAAAAAGAAAGGAAAGGGGAGTAAACTATAAATATGGGTTGGAACCTCCCAGAGGACCACCACTAATCCCAGCAAAAGCCAGCAACTAGTACCTGGAGACTGATAGAAACTACATACAACAACTAATATCAAGGGAGGTTAGGGAACACAGAAGCTTAAATCTATCAAAAAACAATGTAAAAATCACCAATACACTAAACAATGCCAACTCCCGCCCCACAAAACAAATTGAAAGGGAAGAATAACCAAACCAATCTCACGAATATGCATAAAATATAAACAACATCAGCAGGACCGAGAGAAAAACATTTTAGGATAGTGAAATCGGAGAAGCATTAGATGTGTATGGTCTTGGAGCAGGTGGTTGGAGATTGGATATAAAAGTGGGGTGAAATTTTAACAGGGGCTAAAAAGAGAAAATAAGGAAAATCTAAACCAGAAAAAGTGTAAGGGGAATAAGACACTGACTAAGGAAAGGTTAGCAAGAGAGTGCTGGCATAAGGGGGAAGTTGAAGTAGGTTAAAGAGATACTAAAGGGTAGATGAAAAAAGACTATATATCACTAATCTCTGAGTAGAATAAAGATGGAATAAAATGGCACTTAAAAAATTTTAAATAGTAGTAGAACAAAATTGATTCCTTAATTTGTGTTACACAAGAGACGATTTATGATTTAGCCCCTAGGTGGCAGTGTTTCTGAATTGACCTCCGGGTCTATTGGTCCTCTCTAGCCTGATCTAAAATCCTGCTATGTCTATGGTATTTACTACTGATTTGTGGAAATAGGCTACCCCAGAGCTGCCTCTCTAATGGTGAGGACCTGTTCTGATCCCCAGCGTCAGAAAAACAGCTCGCCCCTGTGGTCTCCCAGGTTCTCCCCCACCAGGGGATCCCCCGTTCCTTGTTCAGTGCTGAGAAATTCGGATTTAGAGAGGACAAACGCAGGCGCTCGAACTCACGTCCTGCTGGTATGTTTGCGTGAAACCCTTTCTCCCCTTGGGTTTGGCAGCCCGCTCCCTCCCAAAACTGCCAGGCTGGCCCTCCTTCAGGTCCAAATGTGTCGCCCTCTATGTATCCCCCCTCCTGTCACCAGCTCCGAGGACCCTCTTCCACGTTTGCCGGCTCCAACAGCCGCGGGTTTTCCTCTTTTTTTTTTCCGCCAGGCGCGAATCTCCCTGTGTTACCAGCTCCCTTAACCCCCGGAGAAACCTGACCTTTCCGCGGCTGAGCACAGGTTTCCTCGGAGTCCGCTTCTTCACCAACTAGGAACCGATTTTGGGGGGCAGGTGGGCGTCTCAGATGCCCCGTGGGTACCGCGACTCTAAAAATTTTAGGCTCTTCCCCTTTAAGATGGCGCAGCCGCCTCTGAGCCAGGCTCCGGGAGAGAACCCAGCCGCACGGAGCCGCTCCGTTAAGGGGGGCTAATCTGGCAGTCCCCCTCCTTCTCCCAAAGCCCTACTGTCCCCCCACTCGCCAACAAACACTCTCCCCCCACGACCCTCAGCTGCTCACCCCGTCTACCCCGGGACACAAATGATTCCGTGTCCTTCTGACCCGCCGCCATCTTTTTCTCTCTCCACAGTCCTTTTTGATGTCCAAGGAAAACAGGCAGTTTGTCAGGTGGCTCCCTGGACTGATGTCTCCTTAGAGGTTATAGGTCCCATCAGCTCTGTCAAGACTGAATAGGCTGCCCCAGTGTCCACCAGGAGACTAACAGGCTTACCCTACACTTAAGGTTACCCTGGGCTCCTGGGGATTTAATGGAAAGGAGCCCCAGCCCTGTCAGTCCTCTTCCTCTAAGTTAAAGACCCTTGGAGTCTGAGTCTCCCCTTTTGCTTCCCTAGTTAACTTGCCAGGACATTCTCTCTTCCAATGCCCCTGCTTTCTACAGTAAGCACACTGTCTCTTTCCTAACTGCTTCCTACCCATTGTTTCTCTTCTTTGTTCCCCTTCTCATCACATGCACAAATCTTCACACTTTCAAATTAGCCATCAAACCTTCTTTCTATGTCCTTCAAAAATGCATAACCATGCCTCAAACCTTCCATTAAGTTTTTCTAAACCTGTTTCAGTATTGTAATGGCAGAGGGAGGAGGGAACCTTCAGCCGCTTGAATTCTAAACTGCCACATTCTTCCTAGAGATAAAGAACTCAGTTTCTGATAAGCCTGAAAAGGGGAATGGGGGTATTTCTAGTTGCTGCCTTTAAACATCCTAACATGGTGAAAAGTGTCCAAGGACTTACCAGAGGTTCTGGGTCTCATTGGGATGCAGTGGGTCTCAAGGGAATTTCCCTCCTCGCAGTCACCACATACAGCTACTCAAAACAGCTCCTGGAGGGGATGGGCATCATATGGGCGGAGGTAGGGAGCAAGGCTTGGGTCACAGGTGGCTAATGGAGGGAGAAGGCTGCAGTCCTTCCCCCTCCGTTCCCACTGGGAAAAGTGCTTGCCTCCCACCAATGAAGGTGGCATGGGGGAACTGGTGACCCTTACACTGCAATCGGATTCTCTGATCTCTCTGAGAATCCCCTCTGCTTGAGTGTGTTTCCATTAAAAGTATTGATTTTAAAAACTAATAACTTAATAGTTGCCACACACAAAAAAAGGAACAAGTGGCCCACCAAACATTTTCCTTTCCTTCTAAAGGTTTTACAATGTATTACAGTCATTAACCATATTAAACTCAAATGGTCAATTGAGACAAATGGTTTTGAGACTGCTCCTCCATCACTGATTAAGACTGGGTGGTGGCAGGTGTCAGAAATAAGATTCATTTAGTTTCTAAGTTTTCTGGGAAGGCTTGGTGACTTTGCCAGCCCCAGCTTCCTTCTTGTAAATAGTTAACTTAAAATTTTGGTCCACTATTTAAACCCTTTCAGATCACAATTGTTACAATTTATACCTTCAAGTTAATAAACATAGACAGAAATTTTAGGTGGGCTGATTCCCCTCTGACAGAGAGCAAGCACCCATGGGAAAAAGGAATCCCAGCAGCCACTCGGGGCAGTTTGCTAACTGTCAGAGCACTCAGCCTTAAATAAACCAAATGTTTCCTTTTTTTCTCACAAAATTCCACACTTACATGAACAAATCATTACAATTAGGCAGACAAACAAAATACCAAACAAACATACCCATGTTTCAGCAAAACAGAAATGGCACTCATGATGGACAAAGGAAATAAGACTAATAGATGCAACAAACAGATAAATGCCCCATCCTACAACCTAAGAAGTTTCTCAGGAGCTCGGTCTGACTCCCATAATGAGGGAGGGACCAGGAGAGGTGGCACAGTGAACACCCTGAGGGAGGGGAAGGGCATGCAAACTCCGGTGCCACCACAGGTTACTGGGCAGGACCGGTTTGTGAAGGAAAAAAAACAAACAAACCTTAAAACTACTCCCGAAGTCTGCCAAGGACTGTGATGGGAAAGTCATCCTGCACTCCTGTGTTGACCTGGAAAAGAGTGCTTAGTCGGGGAGGGGCAGATTATACATAGAGGGTTATTTCAGGCGAGGTGAAATCCTGCAAAGAACCTTGATAAAAAGAGTCAAAGGTCAAACAAGAAGGGAAGAACTACTCAATGTTCTCTAAGAAGATTTCAACAAACCAAAAAACCCTTCGCAAATCAAAATCCTGATGAATCAGAACCTTGACAACTAGTACACACAGGGCCCAGTTAAACAAAAAGACAGAACAAACAATCCAGAAACCAGAAAGCAGGAGTACATCTGACGTCTCAGGGTACTTCTAGGAGGGGGAATTCCCAGCTGCGTCCAGCCCTTCCCACCATCCCAACCAGATGCCCGGTCCACCAGAAAACCAGAACTCACCTCCAGGTGGGTTTCCAGGACTCCAAAATAAATTTGTAGGGATGTGCCAACATTCCCTGTCCGCTCGCTGGATCCAATGGGAAGTTCTCCAGGGCACTGGGGCTTCTCAGGATGCACACCCCTGAGAGACCCCTCAGTCTCCACCACTGGTCTAAGGGAGATTGGCTTCCCTTGGCGTCTGGACCAGCGCCACCTTGTGGTGGATCTCTCTGGGGCCTCCAAATGTTGTAGTATACTCCCATCTTACAAAGGATGCCTCAAAAAGTCAAATTATGGAGTCATTTATTAAAAGCCGGTGGCATATGAGGTCTGGAGCAAAAGTGCTCCAGACTTCGCATCCCCAAATAGCTCAACACATCTGGCTTGTATTTGCAGATTATCACAAAAGTATTGATTACATCTGTGGGTCTGGAATGAGAAAACTGCTTTGCAAGAAGCATTTTTACAGAAGCAAAAATAGAGCAAGTTAGTATCTAAGAATCACTAAATCAACAGAAACACATTATCTGGGACCACCTGGGCAATTTAGAATGATTGTGTTTTTGGGATCACTGAGTCAACAGGAATTCACTATCAGTAGCCACTTGAGGCAATTTAGGATAATTGTGCTCTCCTGATTCCAGGACCACTGAGTCAGCTGAAACTCAGTTATCTGTAGCTACTGAGATAATTTGGAATAATTGAGCTGCCTTGGTTCTCAGAAGAATGTGCTTCTGTAACTAGTGAGATCACAATCAATGGGACATTCAAATCACCAACAATGGAGTATTCAATCATACATAAGTTCCAGAAAATCACAATAACTTTCTATTGTTTTAGCAAACAAATAAATACAGAATCCAAACAGCAATTTCTACCTGAGATTATTGCTACCATACTTCGGGAGGAAGCTATTTCTTTACCACCTTTGACTTCTTTGCACCCCCCCCCCATATATGGATTAGACTTCAGGACCTTTCACGGGCTTTGCAAAAAGCCCTGTGTATTGGGATGGGGAACCTGAGAACACACCTAAAGGGTTGGCCTAGCACCACTGCTGATAACCACTCCAGGGATTGTGGATCGTTCATGGTTTATGGCCCCTGTAAAATGACAGTATTTAGGTAACTAGGTCTTGCAAGACCAGATAATTAAGGAAGGGGCAGTGACTAGACTGTAGGCTATCAAGAATGTACATTAGGTTAATGGGACAGATTCAGATTGCAATCCTCCCTCCCCAATGTAAGGTTGTTATTCTATCTAATAAAAGAGTAATATGCAAATTGACTGTACCTCTGATCAAGCCACGCCAACAGTCATGCCCACCAGCCAATCAGGAGCAAATTATGCAAATAAACTGCAACCAAGATGGCTGCCACCACTGAGAGCAGAAGGGAGGCTTGGGTTTCCCTGGCAATGGAGAAAGCCAAGCTTTCTACCTGCTGTTGCCAGCCAAGGCCTCCACTCAATGCTACAATGTTTCAATCATAGAAGATACATAATCCCAACAGAAATGGCGGCAGTCACAGAGCTGGAGAGAGAAAAGGCTAGGGTTGCTGAGGCAATAGAGGAAGCCAAACTTCTGCAGCCCTAGCCTAGGCCTTCACTCTAGGCTACAAAGTTTCAAACAGAAATGGCTGTCGCCACAGAGTGAGCAGATGGCTTGGCTCTACTCCAGGCTACAAAGTTTCAATTGTAGAACAAAATTAGTCCCAGATCCCAGGGCCTCCACTTAGGTCGCTGGGGGGTGTGGCCAGCCTACAAACCACCATAGGGACCTCACCCAAGCTGCCTCATGCCCCAAGGGAGCCCCACCCTGATCCAGGACACCCTTCAGGGCAAACCAGCCCTGTATCCTATCTAATAAAAGAGTAATATGCAGATTGATCATCACTCCAACACACAAGAGGGCTGCTTCCATGTGTTCAAAGATCCTGCCCCCATGTGGACACAAGATGGCCTCCACAAGATAGCCAGCATGGGAGGACAGTGGGAGGTTCCAGGCCTGGAAGGGAGGGCAGTTGGGGGAGATCAAGCCTACAGGGGAGGGTAGTTAGGGGTGACCAGGCCAGCAGAGGAGGGAAGTTGGGGGCAAACAGGCTGGCAAGGGAAGCAGTTAGACATCAATTAGGCTGGCCGGGGAGTGGTTAGGGGTTGATCAGGCTGGCAGGCAGAAGCAGTTACGGGCAATCAGGGAGGCAGGCAGGTGAGCAGTTTGGAGCTAGCAGTCTTGGATTGTGAGAAGGATGTCCAACTGCCCAGTTAGGCCCGATCCTACTGGGATCAGGCCTAAACTGGCAGTCAGACATCCCTCGAGGGGGTCCCAGATTGGAGACTTCACCAGATTGGGCTGTGCTGAGGGACTTCCCCCTCACTCCCCCATGCATGAATTTTGTGCACCTGGCCTCTAGTGTTCTTATAACCAGAGTACTCAGATAGCTAGAAAATATATAGTATCATTAAAGTAGAAGATTATTTTCTCCATCATTAGCTTATTTCTTTTTGGTGCTGAATAATATTTCTTTGTCTGGATGTACCGCAGATTAATTGTCCATTCACCTATTGAAGGACATTTGGGTTGCTTCCAAAGATGTACATGACCAAGAGTGGATCTAACTGTAAACTATAGACTTTCAGTGATTATCAATCTCTGTACATTTCTTTCAATTTTGTTGCAAACCTAAAACTTCTCTAAGAATAGTCTTCTAAAAAAAGTAATATATTTTGTTGTTGTTGTTAATCCTCACCTGAGGATATGTTTTTCCATTGATTTTTATACAGAGTGGAAGGAGGGAAGATACAGAGAGCGAAAAATATTGATGTGAGAGAGACACATTGATTGGTTGCCTCCCACACATGCCCTTCCCTAGGGCTATGGATTAAACTTGCAACCAAGGTAGGTGCCCTTGACCAGAATCAAACCTAGGACACTTCAGTCTGAGTGTGAACATTCTAATCACTGAGCCAATGATTACCTTTTACCAGCTAGGGAAAAAGGTAATTCCTTTGAGAAATATAATTGAGTTAATGGGAAAACGGTTTTAAATGTAAATAGCCACATAAAATGACATCTTTAAAATATAAATAATAGGTTAACTTTATAGAAGCAACAGTAATATCAATATGTTAATGATGGACAAAAGAATAATACAAGTTTAAACAGATAAAGTAAATCTCTGAAATCAAAATAGATTTCATTTAATAATTAGTCCATTGCAACATAAATTATTGCAGCTAACAACAGGGGGTAATTAATGCTCCTAGCATTAATATGTAGTCATATATATATATGATCATAAAGATACAGAAATAAACATAGAGAGGGACTGTGTGCTGTTCTGTCTGTTGCAAGGGAGTAGAAAAGAAGAGTTCAGGAAATAGAGATTGCTCCAGCAGCCTAAAGGAAGTCAGTGAGCCATTTCAGACTAACCATTTACACATATGGTAAGATAAACAGATTCAGCAACAATGCTAAAAAGATCTCATTATTGAAATTGAAAGGGATTAGATTCTAGTCTTCACCTCTATCTGCTCCCTGCGGAATGGTCTGCTTGACTTACAAAAGTATTTGAGTCTTAGGTAAAATATAAAAGAACATATTTTTATGCATGGAATTTAAGCTATTATTCATACAGAAGGACTTTCAGTTTATGGCTCTCATTATCATTATCACTATAGGGAGCTACTACGAACACATCGATCTATTCATTGTAAAATGACAGAAAAATGTATCATGTGCTTTAATTTATAAAAATGAGGATATATAAATTTATTACACTGAACATTTAATTCTAAACAATAAATCTTATAAATAAATAGATTTCAGCTAACTGGGAACCAAATTTTCTGAGAAATTTATGTTTCCATTGACAGGCTACAAGTGGTTTGCAAATTTTGGAAAATATATATATATTTTTACTGTAAGAATCAGGAGTTATAGCTAAAGTAGTCCCTATTTCTTGGTAGTCTGCCAAAGTCACACAGATTTCTCACCATGCAGGGTTTATTTTCAGTATAGGAAAGAGAATCACCAACTGAAGCTTTCAGAAAAATCAACAGAAAAGGAACCATGGTGGAAACATGTTTAAATCATAAATGGTCCCTACTCATTATACATTTGACAATAAACTGTCACCTGCAAGGAACATGATTATCTGAAGTATGCTCCTCCAAAAATTGGTAAGAGACAATTCCAAGTTGTACTGCTAGTATTCTAAAATTGATTGCAACTGTGTACTTATTTGATAGAGATGGAATTTGGCATTTGCAGTCAAGGCTGCCAAACATCTTGTATAATCAATATATATAAAACCCTAAGTGACCAGTCAACTGGTTGACCATTTGACTGGTTGCTATGACATTCACTAACCACTAGAGCACAGACATTCAATGCAGGATCTGCCCCCTGGTGGTCAGTGGGCTAGCAAAGTGGAAGCACCAATCAGCAAGCTTACTGAGCAGCAACAGCAGCAGCAGGTGCAGTGGGGCCGGGATGAGTGTGAGTGGGATGGCATTAGGGGCCAACTTGAGCTCCTCCCCAGCTGCCTGCCCCTTCGTGCACTATTATAGCCCTCAGGGGATGTTGGACTGGCGGTTTAGGCCTGATCCCCTGACATCCCCCTGAGGGGTTTCGGGTTTCGAGAGGGTGCAGTCCAGGCTGAGGGACCCCACTGGTACATGAATCTGTGCACTGGGCCTCTAGTATTAAATAGAAGAATGCAAGTTGTACATTATAAAATGTAGGAATGATGGAAAGGAGAAAGGAAGGGAAAGGAATAAAAAGAGAGAGAAAGACAACATGAGAGGAATGAAGGAAGGAAGGAAGGAAGGAATGAAGGAAGGAAGGAAGGAAGAAAACAAACAAACCAGGAACATATGAGTTGGTTTATGCTTTGTGTGATAAAATCAAGCTATTCAAATACTATAAAAAGAAGAGAAATTGAGAAAAATAAAACCTAAAAATGGTAAGTACATAATCTATTAGCCAAATCAATTGTTCATTATTTGCACACTAATAAACACATCACTAAAGATTCAGATATAAGAGGAATTGGGAAAAAAATGCATACCAAGGAACTTTCATGGAACTGATTTTGTGGGGTTTTTGTATTTGTTTTGATTTGTTTTGATTTGTTTTTATTTTTAAATATATTTTATTGATTTTTTTACAGAGTGGAAGGGAGAGCGATAGAAAATGAGAAACATCGATGAGAGAGAGATGTTGATCAGCTGCTTCTTGCATGCCCCCTACTGGGGATGTGCCCACAGCCAAGGTACATGCCCTTGCCGGAATCAAACCCGAGTCCCTTCAGTCCGCAGTCCGACGCTCTATCCACTGAGCCAAACCAGTCTTGGCTCATGAAACTGATTTTGCATAATAAACACTTTCGCTTATGTTCAGAGCTGACTGTTACCACCTACTTGTATATCTGAGATTAATAGAAATAACAAAAATTTCTAAAGGAATTTTTTTTAGGGGGGGGAGGAATTTTTTTAAAATCTTTATTGTTCAGTTTATTAATTACATTGTTCCTTTTTTTTCCCCTATAGTTCCCCTCCACCTGGTACCCATCCCACCCTCCACCCTCACCCCCTCCACTGTCCTCTCTCATAGTTGCATGATTTTTGTCCAGTCTCTTGCTGCACTTCCCAAACCCCCTTTCCCCCAAGAGTTGTCAGTCCATTCCCTCTCTATGTCCGTGATTCTGTTACATTCACCAGTTTATCCTGTTCATCAGCTTATTAATTCACTTGATTTTTAGATTCATTTGTTGATAGATGTGTATTTGTTGTTCATAATTTACACTCTTATCTTTTTCTTCTTCCTCTTCTTAAAGAATATCTTTCAGCATTTCATATAATATTGGTTTGGTGGTGATGAACTCCTTTAGCTTTTTCTTATCTGCGAAGCACTTTATCTGATCTTCAATTCTGAATGATAGCTTTGCTGGATGGAGTAATCTTGGTTGTAGATTCTTGCTGTTCATCACTTTGAATATTTCTTGCCACTCCCGCCTGGCCTGCATCGTTTCTGTTGAGAAATCCCCTGACAATCGTATGGGTGCTCCCTTATAGGTAACCAACTGCTTCTCTCTTGCTGCTTTTAATATTCTCTCTTTGTCTTTTGCTCTTGGCATTTTAATTATGATGTGCCTTGGTGTGGTCCTCTTAGGGTTCCTATATATTGGGGTTCGGTGCGCTTCTTGGACTCCTAAGTCAATTTCTTTCACCAGGTGTGGGAAGTTTTCAGTCACTATTTCTTCAAATAGGTTTTCATTGTCTTGATCTCTCTCTTTTTCTGGCACCCCTATAATTCGGATGTTGGTATGCTTGAGGTTGTCCCAGAGGCCCCTTACACTATCTTTAATTTTTTGGATTCTTTTGGTTTCTTGCTTTTTCAGCTGAGTGGATTTTCCCTCTTTATATTTCAAATCTTTAACTTAGGTCTTTGTATAATATATTTATTTAAGTCAGTGTATGCTTAATTTCTGATTGGTCCTTTTTCATATCCTTGAGAGTCTCCTTTATATCCTTGAGGGTCTCGTTCATTTCCTTGTAGGACTCATTCATCTCCTGTGCGGTCTCGCTTATTTCCTTATATGCCTCGACCTTTTGTTGGAGCCTCTTGAGAAGCCCTATAACCGTGGTTTTGAATTCCATGTCCAGTCATTTTTTTTCCTCCATTTCTTTCACATCTGATTTCTTTCCATGTCTCTGCATGGTGGCTGCTTCCCTGAGTTGGTCAATTAGCTTTGTGTGGTGGACTTCCTACTAGGGACAGTGGCTCAACCTCCCCAGTTACCTGAGGTGGATATGGGTTGCACAGTCTTGCTGAAGTTAAGCTCAGGTTAATCGTTGTTAGCACTTGGAGGGGTTACCTCCAGGCAAATTGTCTGTGAAGCTCAGCTGTGCTCAGGTTGGATGGGCGGAGTCTCAGGGCCAAGCAGACAGCGTTAGCTCCACCCTATGCGGCCCCAGGGACTCTGTGCCAGGGGCAATGGCTGCCAGCACCTCTGAGAGAGAGCCGCTGTGGAGCTCCACTGGCTGTCAGGGAATTCAGACTCCCCCCAAATGACTCTGCACGCCCAATGTCCCACCCAGGGTCGTAAAACAAAGCAGACTGATGGTTTTCCGAATGAGAAAGCAAGTTGCAGAGCGCTCTCTGCACCGTCACACAACCGAGCTGTTTGCGCAAGCTGCCTTATCCACAAGCCGGGAGACCCCTGCAGCGCCTGAGTTTCGGCGTGCCCTCCCACTGTCCAGTTTTCACCCCGTATAATTGTGGGTTTCCTGGACTTCGCCCAAAGCTGGAGAATTAGTCCAGTGGGACATCTTTGTCTCCCTATTTGAGAAAACTGGCCGGTTTTCAGCCGCCCGCCCTCTCTGCTGGCGCGTGCTCCAAACCTCTGTCCATGCGAATCTTTCAACGCTGTCCGCCGCCGCTCCTCTGAGTCACAGTGTCTTATCTTCACTTTTATTTGTGGAATTTTCACTCAGGGAGTTTTCTGGTGATTCTGGAAGGTGTTTGTTCTTTCATTAAGTTGTAGTATTAAAATTGTTGAGTATGATGGCAAGATGCCTCTAAAGGAATTTTATTAATACTGAATGTGCTATTGAAAATAATGGCTATACTATTTATCAAAAGGGACTTCAAGGTATATCTTCTACCCCAATCTACCTTTGGTAAAACAACACAGAAAACATGAAACCTAACAGTCAATTGGTATTTTTTACTACTATAACTTTGCTGTTCTTATTGTCCAGGTTTGTTTTGCTGACTTAACAACATGGGTTTTCCTTTATCTAATATAAACATTACATATAAATATTATATAAAATATGTTGTCTATATATAATTAGTTTTGCTACAATGCTAAAATATGGTGTGTGTGTTCCAGAAATCACTGCAGTACACAATTTGTGCAATGAAAACTTGAGGACTCTTTGGAAAAATAGGGTTAACGTGAAGTGCATATGTGCTGTGTGGCTATTTTTATTTTTCCTATGGGCCCTGTAATTTTAGTATATTATATGTATAGCATAGTTATCTTTGGGAATACATGTACTGGAAGAAAATGTTTCAAAACAAGCATTATAGCAAAACTCCTGGATATTTATATAATACTAGGGATCCGGTGCACGAAATTCATGCACTAGGGGTGAGTGGTCCCTCAACCCAACCTGCCCCCTCTCACATACTGGGAGACTTCAGGGGATGTCCTACTGATGGCTCACTCCTGGCCCAAGGCTGAAAGCCTCTGGCCGAGGCTTTCATCCTTGGGCAGGGGCCCTTGGCCAGAGGACCCCAGTGATCACCCTGCCACGGGACCTATTGCTGATGGCAGGCTGGCTCCAACCCAGGCCTTGGCCCTACCTCAAGGCCAGAAAAAGCCTCTGTCATCTTGGTTGGGTGTTAATTTGCATATTGCTCCTGATTGGCTTGTGGCAATGGATTGTGGTTGTGGCTTATTTGGTGTAGTGAAGATACGGTCAATTTGCATATTACTCTTTTATTAGATAGGATATCCAATCCAGGAAAAGGCCATCGGTTCCCCACTCAAGGATTTCAAATGTAACATGCTCTTTCATCCATCAATCTCTTTTATTGAAATAATCATCATAGTTTTTAGTGAACACTAAGGTTGCTATCTTACCTTATATTAGACAAACATGTAAATTGACTGTACCTCCACTGCACCACCAGCCAATCAGAAGTGTTATGAAAATTAACCTAACCAAGATGGCAGGTAAATTTGCACATGCAGGTGGGTCAGGAAGCACCAGGGCCTGACCCTGGTCAATCAGGGGACTGGAGAGGTGAGGTCAGCAGTGCCAGGTCCCAAACATGGGGTCCTGGTCCATTGGGGGCCCCACAAAGTCCCATTTCATCAGGGGCCAAATTCTGTTTTATCCAGGGCCCTGGGAGGCGGGATAGGCATTACCAGGCCCCAACCACAAAATCTTGTTTCATTGGGGGCCCTGGGAGGTGGGATGGACAGCACCAGGCCCTGCCCGCAAAGTCCTGTGTTGGGGGCCCAGGGAGTCAAGGCGGGCAGTGCAAGGCGGGCAGTGCAAGGCTGCTATATGTCATGAGGGAAGGCCTACATTTCCTGCTGTTCTAGCAACACAATTATCTATTTATTGTGCCTGAATTTTTCTGCTCCCTTACAAGGACTCTAAATTCCCTTGGGGTTGATTTTAAATCATAAATGTTCATGGGAATTACTTGAGGAGTGTGTGTGTGTGTGTGTGTGTGTGTGTGTGTGTGTGTGTGTGTGTGTGAAATATTCCAAACAACAAGTTTATGCCTTCAGAAATTAATGTTCCAATTCTGTTCAATTTCCATATATTCTGATTTTGCTGATTTGGAGAGTATCCAGCCAACAATAAATTTTAAGTGACCCTGAATGATTCTAACCTATGGGTTAGAAGCCACTGCTTATGTTTATGGAAACACAAGAGCCAAATGTCCAGGTAAAATACAGAAATATCAATTGTACAGCTCCATAAATGTTTACCTATGTCTACACCCAGGTCGCCACCATCCAGAATGTTCTGTTGAATCTTTATCCATTAGCAATAAATACAGAACCAACCACTTATCTTGGAGAGAGTAAAATGAGAAAACAAAGGAGAATGTGTGGAAATACGTAATAATACCTCAAAACAGTGCCTCTCAATAATTTTATTTGTTAGATTATATGCTCTTACTCATCTGTGTTGACTTACCAACAGTCAGAATATCTGAGGGGTCCCAGGTTGGGGAGGGTGCAAGCCCGGCTGAGGGACCCCCCACCACTATGCACAAATTTTGTGCACCAGGCTATTAGTTGTCTTATAACCAGAGTACCCAGGTGGCTAGGAAATATATAGTATCATTAAAGTAAAGTAGAATGACTCAAATGTTTCTCTTCTAATTTATTACCAAGTAAGCGATACTCTATTGTTCCATCAGGACTCTGAAAAACATGAAAATAGCAAGAAAGTCTCAGAAAAATGTGGATTATCAATGGTCAGTTCTTACTTTCTATGAAGCTGTCTTAATATATGTACATTGTTATGCCATCATCTGAGTTTAAAGTTGTACATGGATCTTGCATCATACTAAGCATATTTAGAATGAATTTAGCCTAAATTTCACAGAAAGGAGGATGAAAGAACTGAGAGGAGCATGAATGCATAAGATGTGAGCAAATGATAACATTAATTTGAAAAGCTTAAATTACACAGAGCAAGAAGAAAAAAAATACCCATATCAGCTCTCAAAGTTTAAATGATAGGAATTAATAGAATTTGTTTAGTTATATTTTTGCAGCTCTTTTTTTCTAAATAAAAAATACATTTTGTTAGAAAAAGTTTTATGAAGAAAGTTAAGATGCTAACCAATGGTGAGATGTAAAGTGAGATGTAATGGTGGGTATGTAAAATGGTACAACCACTTTGGAAAACTGTGTAATTTAAGCCTTTCAAATTAATGTTATCACTTGCTCACATCTTATGCATTCATGCTCCTCTCAGTTCTTTCATCCTCCTTTCTGTGAAATTTAGGCTAAATTCATTCTAAATATGCTTAGTATGATGCAAGATCCATGTACAACTTTAAACTCAGATGATGGCATAACAATGTACATATATTAAGACAGCTTCATAGAAAGTAAGAACTGACCATTGATAATCCACCAACTGGCCAGTAGGTATGATGTACACGAACCACCAGAGGGCAGACGTTCAACGCAGGAGTGTGCCCTCTCACACTCTGGGACCCCTCAGGGGATGTTGGACTGCTGGTTTCATTCCAATCCCTGTAGGCCAGGCCAAGGGACTCCACCTGCTGGAGGGACCCCGCTCACTCTGCAGATGCCCTTTGAGCCCTGTTGCCACCCCAGGAGTGTCCAGCCTGGGAGGGACTATGGCAGGTTGGCTTCAGAGCATGTCTGGCCCACCTCTCCCAGTCCCACCTCACTGGCCACCTTCTAATTAATTTCCTTTCAATGTGCACAAATCTGTGCACCAGGCCTCTAGTAGAAAATAAATATATATCTACCCCATGTGTTAGCAATTCTACTCCTAAATATATATATATGTGTGTGTGTGTATATAAAAGAGAGGGGGGGGGACCTGGTGCATGAAATTTGTTCATGGTGAATGTGTGTGTGTGTGGGTGTGTGTGTGTCCCTGAGCCCAGCCTGCACCCTCTCCAATATGGGACTCCTCGAGTGATGTCCAACTGCCCAGTTGAATAGGGCCTAAATGGGCAGTCAGGCATCCCTCTCACAATATAGGACTGCTGGCTGCCAACTGCTCACCTACTTGCCTGTCTGATTCCCCCTAACCACTTCTACCTACCAGCCTAATCACCCCCTAACCACTCTCCTACTAGCCTGATCGATGCCTAACTGCTCCCCTACCAGTCTAATTGCCCCTAACTGCCCTCCCCTGCTGGCCATCTTGTGGTGGCCATCTTGTGTCCACATGGAAGCAGCCATCTTGTGTGTTGGAGTTTTGGTCAATTTGCATACTACCTCTTTATTATATAAGGTATATATGTCAGGAAGAAAAGGTTAGTGCAAGAATATTCATAGCGATGGCATCTGGAGAGGGAAAAAAATTGCGGCGGAACAGAGGGATTCGATCTGAATCTGCTCACAGGGCAGAGGGAGGGAGCAGCTGAAAGTCGCGCAGGGAGCATTTGTCGGCGACTAGGGGGACAGCTGTGCTCCAGAAGAAGATAGAGGACTGCTGGGCTGGCCTCCCCAGCCTGAGCGGCCCCAGTACTGCTGGGTTCTCTCCCTGAGCCAACTGCGCGAGGAGGCGCGCGGAGGCGGACCACGACATCTTGAACGAGAGGAGCCGGAAAGCATACAGCTGCCTTACACCATACCGGCTGCACCGCTGGGGCTCCCGGAACACCAGCGCCCAGGTGCGGAGGCGCGCAGAGCCCAGGGAACGCTAAACTCCAGCTCGGAAAAGTCAGATTTCCCTGGGGGTACTTTGGGCGCGAAACTGAGGGGGCTGGCAGTCTGGGAGATCTGCACCTTGGAACTCAAAACCTGAAATAGAATCTGTGGCTGTTGAAGCTGGTGAACTGGGGAGAGGGCCCTTGGGAAGCCCGAAAGATTTTGGGAGGGTTCTGGCTGCTAAAACAGCAGTCACCATTAGAGAGGCAGTATTGTTTAGTTCAGGATAGAGAGGACCAATAGACCCAGAAGTCAATCTAGAAACACTGCCACCCAGGGGCCAAATCACAAATTGACTCTTATGTGACAGGGAATTGATTATATTTTCTCTTCGACCTTGGGAATACAGTCTATTTTCATCTACACTTTAGTATCTTTTACTCTACCTCAACTTCACCTTTATACCACCACTCTCTGGCTAACCTTTCCCTATTTAGTGCCTTGTTTCCCTTACACTTTTCCCGCTTTAGATTTACCTAATTCTTTCCCCTTACCCTCTGTTAAAATTTCACCCCACTGATATATCTAATCTCTAACCACCTAATCCAAGTGCATATATACTTCTCTGACTTCACTATCTTAAAGTGCTTTTAGCCCTGTCCTGTTGTTGTTGTTTACTTGACTGTTGATTATATTGATTTTTTAAGCAGGTTTATAAGATTGATTTGCTTATTCTGTTATTTTGGTTTGTCTTGTAGGGGGGGTTATTTTTATTTTTGGTGTTGTTTCTTGTTTTGTTGTCCTCATCTGCATTGTTTTTGAGATAGATTTTTGCTTCTGTGTTCCCTCACCTCTCTTGATATTAGTAGTTGTATGTAATTTGTATCAATTTCCAAGTACTTGTTGCAGGTTTGGTTCGGATTAAGGGCTGTCCTATAGGAGTTTTCACCCCACATTTATAACTTACTCCTTTTATTTCTTTTTTTTTCTTCTCCCCCTTTTCCCATTATCATTTTGGCATTCCTGTCTTTCTTTTTTGTGAGTGTATGTGTGTGGGGGGTCTCTTTCTTTTTTGTGTGAGTGTGGGTGTGTGAGTGTCTGTGTGGGTCTGGGGGAGGTTCTCTTTCTTTTTTCCCACCTATCACCGAATTTGCCTTTCTCTGGCGGTCACCTTTATTTAGAATTACAATTACTTTGACTACATTCCGGTTCAGTGCCTGGTGCGTTGCACCTGGTTGTGTTGTATTTTGTGCCTTTAAATCAACGCAGGAGAGTGAGAACTACATAACCACATACACAGAGAAGAAAGACCATGGGAAGACAAAGAAATAGCCCACATATGAAAGAAAAGCAAGGCTCACCAGAAAAGGAGGTAAACGAAATGGAAGTTAACAACCTGTCAGAGAAAGAATTCAGAGAAATGGTCATAAGGTGGCTGAAAAGAATGGAAGACAAATTTGATAATATGAGTAAGAACCAAGAGGAAATGAGGAAGACCCAGGAAGAAATGATGAAGAGCCATGAAGAAATGAAGAGGAGCCAAGAAGAAATGAAAAGTGACATTGCTGAAGTAAAGAACTCAATAGAAAGTATTAAGAGTAGACTAGAAGAAGCAGAGGATCGCATCAGTGAGCTAGAAGACCAGGTAGGAAAAAATAACCAAGTAGAGCAGCTACTAGAAAAAAAAATTAAAAAGCAGGAGGAGAGCCTAAGAGAACTTTGGGACAACATGAAACAAAACAACATCCGTATAATTGGGCTTCCAGAAGGACAGGAAACTGAGCAAGGAATAGAAAACCTGTTGGAAGAAATAATGACAGAAAACTTTCCTGGTATAGGAAAGGAAAAACCCACACAAATCCAAGAAGCTCACAGAGTCCCAAGCAAAATAAACCCCAAAAGACCTACGCCAAGGCACATTATAATTAAATTGGCAAAAACCAATGACAAAGTAAGAATCTTAAAAGCTGCCAGAGAGAGACAAAAAGTCACCTACAAAGGAACACCCATCAGACTAACAAGTGATCTCTCAACAGAAACCTATCAGGCCAGAAGGCAGTGGAATGAAATCTACAAAGTCATGCAAAGGAAGGGTCTGAATCCTAGAATACTGTACCCAGCAAGGCTCTCAATCAAAATGGAAGGTCAAATCAGGAGCTTCACAGATAAAAAAGGACTAAGGGAATTCGTTACCACCAAACCAGCAAAGCAAGAAATGCTAAAGGATCTGCTGTAAAAAGAAATAGGAAGCGAAGAAGGATCACAGGGGCAAAGAACAAAAATGGCAACATATAAGCACCTATCAATAATAACTTTAAATGTAAACGGGTTAAATGCTCCAATCAAAAGACATAGGGTAATAGACTGGATAAGAAAACACAACCCATGTATCTGCTGTCTACAAGAAACCCACCTCCGAAAAAAAGACGCACACAGACTGAGGATGAAAGGTTGGAAAAAAGTTATTCAGGCGAATGGAAATGAAAAAAAAGCTGGGGTAGCCATACTTATATCTGACAAATTAGATCTCAAAGTGAAGGACATAACAAGAGATAAAGAAGGCCACTTCATAATACTAAAGGGAGCAATTCAACAAGAAGAAATAACTCTTGTAAACATATACGCACCCAATACAGGAGCACCCAAATATATACAAAAACTCCTAGAGGACATCAAGGGAGAGATAGACAGCAATACAATCATAGTAGGAGACTTTAATACCCCATTATCACCATTGGACAGATCCTCTAAACAAAAAATCAGTAAAGAAACATCAATTCTCAATGACTCACTGGACCAGATGGAATTAATTGACATCTTCAGATCATTTCACCCCAAAGCCACAGAATATACATTCTTTTCAAGTGCCCATGGGTCATTCTCAAAGATAGACCATGTATTAGGTCATAGGCAAAGTCTCTCCAAATTCAAGAAGATAGAAATCATATCAAGTATATTCTCAGATCACAGTGGCATAAAGCTGGAAATCAACTACAATAGAAACAATCCAAAGAAATCGAACACATGGAGACTAAACAGCATGCTATTAAACTATGACTGGGTTACTAGAGAGATTAAGGAAGAGACAGAAAACATCATGGAAACAAATGACAATGATAGCACAACAATCCAAAATCTATGGGACACAGTGAAAGCAGTTCTGAGAGGGAAGTTCATAGCTCTACAATCCTACTGCAAAAAACTAGGAACAGCGGCAATAAATTATCTAACCCAACAACTCAAAGAGTTAGAAAGAAAGCAACAAGAAAAGCCCAGTGTAAGCAGAAGGAAGGAAATAGTAAAGATCAGAGCAGAAATAAATGACATAGAGACCAAAGAAACAATACAGAAGATCAACGAAACCAAGAGCTGGTTCTTTGAAAGGATAAACAAGATAGATGAACCTCTAGCCAGACTCACCAAGAAGCAAAGAGAGAGGACCCTAATAAATAAAATCAGAAATGAAAGAGGTGAAATAACAACAGACCCCATTGAAATACAAAGGATTGTTAAAAAATACTATGAACAACTCAACTCCAACAAACTGGACAACCTGGAGGAAATGGATATGTTTCTAGAAAAATATAACCTCCCAAAACTCAATGAAGAAGAATCTAAACAAATCAATAGACCAATAAATGTGGAAGAAATTGAAGCAGTCATCATAAAGCTTCCAGCAAACAAAAGCCCAGGGCCAGACGGCTTCACAGGGGAGTTTTACCGAACATTCAAGGAAGAATTAAACCTATACTCCTCAGACTATTCCAGAAAATTCAAGAGGATGGAACACTTCCAAACTCCTTCTATGAAGCTAGCATCACCCTAATACCAAAACCAGATAAAGACGACACAATGAAAGAGAATTACAGGCCAATATCCCTCATGAATATAGATGCCAAAATCCTCAATAAAATTCTAGCAAATCGGATCCAGCAGTACATCAGAAAGATCATACACCACGACCAAGTAGGATTTATCCCAGGAATGCAAGGATGGTACAATATCCGCAAATCAATAAATGTGATACATCACATAAACAAATTGAGAGATAAAAATCACATAGTCATATCAATTGATGCAGAAAAAGCATTTGACAAAATCCAACATCCTTTCTTAATAAAAACTCTCAATAAGGTAAGAATATAAGGATCATACCTCAACATAATAAAAGCCATATATGATAAACCCGCAGCATACATCATACTTAATGGGCAAAAACTATAACCATTTCCCCTAAGAACAGGAACAAGACAGGATTGCCCACTTTCACCACGCCTGTTCAACATAGTACTGGAAGTATTAGCCATTGCAATTAGACAAGAAGAAGAAATAAAAGGCATCCAAATTGGAAAAGAAGAAGTAAAGCTATCCTTATTTGCAGATGACATGATATTCTACATAAGAAACCCGAAAGACTCCATAAAAAAGTTAGTAGACTTAATAAATGAGTTCAGCAATGTAGCAGGCTACAAAATTAATGCCAAGAAATCTATGGCATTTCTATACACTAATAGTGAACTTACAGAAAGAGAGACTAAAAAAGCAATCCCATTTACCATCACACCAAAAAAATTAAGATACCTAGGAATAAACCTAACTAAGGAGGTAAAAGATCTGTTTGTGGAAAACTACAGGACACTGAAAAAAGAGATAGAGGAAGATGTAAACAGGTGGAAGAACATTCCATGTTCATGGATTGGGAGAATCAACATAATTAAAATGTCCATACTACCCAAAGCAATCTATAAATTTAATGCACTCCCCATTAAAATACCAATGGCATACTTCACAGACCTAGAAAGAACTCTCCAAAAATTCATCTGGAACAAAAAAAGGCCCTGAATAGCCACAGCAATCCTGAGAAAGAAGCACAAAGTCGGTGGGATTTCCATACCAGATTTCAAGCTGTATTACAAGGCTACTGTTCTTAAAACAGCCTGGTACTGGCACAAGAACAGACATATAGATCAATGGAATAGAATAGAGAATCCGGATATCAACCCAATCCACTATGCTCAATTAATATTTGACAAAGGAGGCAGGAACATAAAATGGAGTCAAGACAGTCTCTTCAATAAATGGTGTTGGGAAAATTGGACAGATACATGCAAAAAAATGAAACTAGAGCACCAACTTACACCATACACAAAAATAAACTCAAAATGGATACAGGACTGAAACGTAAGACAGGAAACCATAAAAACATTAGAGGAATCTATAGGGAAAAAAATCTCAGACATATGCCAAAAGAACTTCTTTGATGATACTGCTCCGAGGGCAAAGGAAGCTAAAGAGAAAATAAACAAATGGGACTACATCAAAATCAAAAGTTTTTGCACAGCTAAAGAAACCATCAACAAAACAACAAGAAAACCCACTGTATGGGAGAACATATTTGCAAATGTTATTAGTGATAAAGGTTTAATCTCAAGCATCTACAGGCAACTCACCCAACTCAATAAAAGGAGGACAAATGATCCAATAAAAAAATGGGCAACAGACCTAAATAGAATCTTCACGAAAGAAGACAAAAGGAAGGCCCAGAAACACATGAAAACTTGCTCAAAGTCACTAATTATCCGAGAGATGCAAATCAAAACGACTATGCGGTACCAGCTCACACCTATCAGAATGGCTTACATCAACAAATCAACAAACGATAAGTGCTGGCGAGGATGGGGAGAAAAAGGAACTCTCGTGCACTGCTGGTGGGATTGTAGACTCGTACAGCCACTGTGGAGAACAGTATGGAGATTCCTCAAAAAACTAAAAATGGAGCTCCCATTCGACCCAGTGATCCCACTTCTAGGAATATACCCCAAGAAATTAGAAAGGCGAATTAGAAAGGATATATGTACCCCTATGTTCATAGCAGCACAATTTACCATAGCTAAGATTTGGAAACAGCCGAAGTGCCCATCAGCAGATGAGTGGATTAAAAAACTATGGTACATTTGCACTATGGAATACTACGCTGCGGAAAAAAAAGGAGCTCCTACCATTTGTAACAACATGGATGGATTTGGAGAGCATTATGCTAAGTGAAATTAGCCAGGCAGAGAAAGACAAATATCACATGATCTCACTCATTTGAGGAATACAATCAATGACATAGACTGATGAACAAGAATGGATCCAGAGACTGAGAAAAGTCCATCAGAATGTCAAACCTCAGGGTAAGTGGCAGGTGGTGAGAGTAAGTGGAAAAGTCAATATACTTGAACTCTTGAACTGAGGTAAGTGATTTGTGTTTTTACATCCCTGACAAAGTTAATATAAAATTATAAAAAAATGGCAGCAAGTCTGACATTGAATTGACATGGCCTAGAGCTTGTCATATCCTATGGAGACCAGTCCTTAGGCTAGGCCCTGCTTAACCTCCCATGACACCATAATACCCTTACATGATATTATTCTACAATGTCATTATAATATTTGATATTTGACAACAACATATTATACAATTATCCCAAATAAACTTACAAACTAATTCTTTGAATGTTGGGCAGCAACTTAAAAAAGGATAGGAAAGAAATTAATCCCTTTCAGAAGGAATTAAGGCACTGGGAAGGCATCCGAGCATTCTATATTGGCCCTTCTTGCCCTTTCTGCCAAGAGGGACCTTCTTGTTACTATCCAAATACACACAGCTGATGCTTGAGTTTTCAGTTCAAGCTGTGGCTGAAGCCTTTGGGCAGCTGGTACCATGGATCCGTATCTCGACCAATGGTGTGAGCTGGGCCCTCTCTGGAGAAGAAACCTGGGTCCCCCGAGATTTGTGATCAGTACCGGGACCCCTCCAGCAGGCGAGGGGACCCCAAGGCAGGTACTGGACCTTGGAGGCCACAGGGGGGCATAGACTACAAAGGAGACAGAACTGAACCTCACATCACCCTGTTTGGCCCCGGAGGATGGCTGGTTAGCCAGAGACGGGTAAGATTCCTCAGGGAAGGAACAACCTAAGACAGGCACAGTCGCAGAGGGGCCAAGAGGAGAGAACTAAAAGGTCGACAGAGGTGGGGCACAGACCCTCATCCACAAACCTTGCAGGGGTTTGAATTCTCAACCCTCCTAAGGGAGGTCTCCTACCCCCACGGCTGCTTCGCCTCCCACACACAACTCATACAGGGACCCAGGCGGCATACAGAGACTCGGCCAGCAATAGCTGCTCTATATCTAAATTTAGTCTATTAGCAGGAATGCTCGGGACCTACTCAAAATTGCAAATATTCCTTTCCACTAGTATTCACAGGGTAAACTAAGATTTCTGCTTGAGTATTAAAATTGACAGGAAAATATTAATCAAGTTTTCAGATTAATTTAAATTGGCCAAGTGAAATATGAGAATACTCAAGAAAATTATAGTGTACTGGACAAAAAGCTTTTCCTAAAACATTAACTAAAAAATATATTAGTAGTTCATCTCACTGTAAAATTGCCTAACATCCAAAGAACCTAAAGCAGTCACTTTGTGTGCAAAAATTAAAATTATCAAGACTGCAATAGAAAATTTCCAAAAGTCCCCATTAATCAAAAAAGGGGAGGGGACAGCGGGGTAATATAATGTAAGGGGAAAAAAATATCGAGTAAGTAAAATACATGTAGAAAATTCTTACTCCAGTAAAGTAAATTCCATTTGTAAAATCAATTGCAGGACACCCATGAAAACACACACATGGTGTCAAAATAAGCCAAAGGAAAATCATTTAGGCAAAAATTAAAAAGAATCCCAAGTCTATTTTGCATAGAGGATCCCTTTGTTAACTTTTGGTCGAGAATGTGTTTGTGTGTTTTCAGAGAACAACTCCAAGACCATGTGGGTTCCTGCGACGGTGAGGAACTGATGGATCTGTTCCAGTCACGAGGACGGTCCAGAGATGGGGGACACTGACGACACCTTGCCATGCTAGGAGTCAGCAGCTGTGCATGTCTGCAGGCAGCCCAGGACCAAACCAGAGAGGATGGATCATGCATTGACACGATATGTCCACCATCTGGATACCATTGCTGACTTATACACATAATGAATTATTTGACACTGAAACTGGGACTCAGTAAAGTTGGACATTGAAACCGAGACTGAAACACTTTTTGTTCTTATACATTTATTTCTAGTATGCAGAGGCAAGATATTTTTGAAGAAAAGAAACAGGGGAGAGTGATTGATATAGAGGCAGGATATCCTTGAACAGGCTATCAAGCTACAGGGGGAGGCTTGGGTGGATTGGAGGCAGATGCGGGGGGAGATCAACTGAAGGACTTGTATGCATGCATATGAACATAACCCATGAATGAAAGACACTGGGGCGGGGAGGGGGGGAAGCTGGGGATATGTGCTGGGGGGTGGGGGAGGCTGGGGGGGAGGATAAGGGGGAGGGGGAAAGGAAAACATGTACTACTATTACACTGCAAAAAAGCAATAAAAATAATTAAAAAAAATATTCATAGCATCTTTATTCATAAATGGCAAAATATAAAAATAACAAAAATATAATTTTATCGAAAAATGGGTAAGAACTACAGTTTATTCATGCCACAAATTATTCATAAACAATAATAATAAATGAACAACAAAAGGCAACATGAGTAGTATTGTAGATATTATTTTGAGCAAAATAAGCCAGGAACATGAGGCTACATATCCTATGATCACATTTCTATAAAGTTGAAGGACAGGTAAACATAATCTATGATTGTAGAAATTAGAACAGTGGTTACCTCTGCTACATGACAATAAACTATTATGGCCCAGTAATCTATTAGACAATAAGTATATGATATGAGGTAGAGAAAGGGGTCTATAGATTCGTGAGAAGTTGAAAGCCTCAAAAGTGATCAGAAATGATCTTTCCAACAAAAACTTGTCAGGTGGTATGGCAGACATTGCATCTGGAGAAGAAAATAAATATGACAACCTTGAGATAAAGTAGTTAAGGAATTCTTTTAAAGTACCTGGGTACTCTATATTTGAACCCTGGGCTCAAGGGAGGCCTTTGAAAACTTATCTCAGCAGTCTCAAAAGGGCAAGAAGTAGATTAAGTTATAAGGCTGAAGGGACAAATGGTTGAATGTGGAGTCCACACTCCAGTGGAAGTGAAATCCCAGTGGAATAATACCTTTTGTTTTTAGCTATTATAAGTGAGATGGAGGCCATATAACGGGCCAGGAATCTGGCACACTAGTGAAGAGGTCTTGCCAACTTTATGTGGTAGTCACAGACATGATATAGTAATATATTACTTTAATTAAATTTCTTAATATAATTTTATGTCAGAATCATTACAAGGTAGAGTGAGTGACAAAAGAAGACTGATTCATTCTAATATATATTTTCAGAGATACTATTTGCAAGACAAAGTGAAATATTAATAAATTTCATAATAAAATTACAGAGCAAAAAACTAACTGGGAAAATATACCATATATTGCAGACAATGTGTTAATATTCCTACTCTATAAAGAGTTATTCAAATTTGATAAGAACAGTGTGACTGCCTACATAGAATAATGGGTTAAGAGTATTGATTAATAATTCAAAGAAACATAAATATAAATAACCAATAATTATATGAAAAGGATTCAAACTAATGATTAAATAAATGATGGATGAAAACTAAAAGACCAATATTATTCTGTTTTTATTTCTTGAAATAAGATTTATAAAATTATCAAGCACCTATTCATATATTCCTATACAAACATGAAATATTTTTGTTTTAGAAAAAATGATCTTATGGAAAAATGGTTTTGAAATACCAGTATTGTGAAACAGACAAAGTTTTTAGACATTAAGTATAATATGATCAAATTACTAGTTTTGAAAAGTAGAAGTATTCATTGGAAAGGATGCAGGGAAAATAATGTAACAAAAATATTTTTGAGTTGGACATAATGTCAATTTTGTATACTTTGCATTAATTTCCAACTATTTTGCTTTACTAAGTATCTATTACTAAAACATGTAAGATCAGTAATTTTGAATATTTGAATTAATAATAGCGCAGATTTTACTTGTGAAATCATATGCAAACCCAGGCATGTGCTCTGACTGGGAGTTGAACCAGCAATGCCTAACCAACTGAGCCACACCTACCAGTTCAGAATGTGATTGTTTTTAGAGTTGAGGTCTTTAAAGAGGTGATTAAATTAAAATGAGGCTATTAGAATGGGGCACTAACCACTGTGGCTGGTGTTTTTATAAAACAAAGAGACACAAGGGGTGTAGCATATGCAGAGAACAACAACCATATGAAGAGGCAGCAAGAGGGAAGGTGGTCATCTGTAAACCAAGGAGAGAGGCCTCAGAAGAAACCAACCTTGTTAATAGCTTGACCTTGGACTTTCAGCCTCCATAATGTGAGAAATTAAATTTATTTTGTTTAAGCCACCAAGTGTGTAGCATTTTTTATGGCAACTCTAGAAAATTAATATAGGTAGTACATTGATGTGAGTATAGTTCCTCTATTGAGATTGGAGATTAAAAGCAAGTGTCTTCTGAATCCTTCAGTTGGGAGACCTGTGAAACACAGCATTGTTTCTTTTGAAGGCATTTTTAAAGAGCATTTAGAAAATATGTGTAATTCCAAGTACAAAAATCTCATTTCTGTCATATTTCTTACCTAGATGCCATCCCTTCCAAATTGATACATAAGTTTACTGGTAAAACAAACATTCCTATAAATGATTAAATTTGAAACCAATGGGAATTCTCACCAAAGTCTTGAGCCCCTGAACTAAATAAACATGTAAGAAAAGCTTGTTTGAAACAGATAGCTGATAAGTTTTAAAGTCAATACAAAGTTGCCATGTCTAACTAAGCAAGGTCATTTTACAATAAAAAGTACTAAATTTAGAAAAAATAAAGTGAGGAATTATTTATAACTTGCTCAGAAGTCATCTGTGTCTATAAAGCCAGCATGCTTACTTAATATTGGGAGTCCAAGAGAGAATTCTAAATCTTGTGTTCACTGCAAATTCAGACACATTCAGCATTTCTACTTGGAGGGTCAGCCTGCCACAGTTCTTACTTTGCAGGAGGGACTCAGCATGAGCCTCCTGGGAAGGAGAATACCTGTATAGTGAAGCAGAAAGTCACTCCATCAAAACTGTGATCCTTAAACTCTTCGGAAACAAAAACTCTTTCTTGCTCTCCGTCTCCATCACAAGATATTTGATGGAACAAAGAACTGGACCTGAAGTGAGAGGATATTAGGGTACACAAACTTCATCCAATAACAATGGTTTTGGGTAAGTGGGGAAGTATTACTTGAAAAATATAAGAATTTGTGTTTTCTAGTTCATAGGTGCTTGTCAGAAACTAGGGGAGGTGGAATGGGGTTGTTAAGAAAAAAAACAATAGAAAAAGCATAGTCATTTGTGGCCTAGTAATAGAAAAAAAAACCTTCAAAATAACAACACGTATTTACTGAACACCTACTGTACACCAGGCATCTTGCAAGGTACTGTGTAAACCAAGAACAAGAAAGCATACATAGTTCCTGATTATCCCTTGAAACAGATACAATACAACTTTTCCTAAGATAAATATGACACATCCCCTATTGAGTCTCTTAATCTTTTCATCTAATGTCTCAACCCCTGGGTACTTCAAGAAAATTTTAATTTTTTTTCCACTAAACAGGTAAAGGAAGTAAGAAATCAGCAATGCTTCATACATATTTAAAAACATATGTCCTTGGAGGACCTAGAGAGTATTATGCTAAATGAAATAAGCCAGTCAGAAAAAGACAAGTATCACATGATCTCACTTGAATGTGGAATCTAATGAACAAAGTAAACTGATGAACAAAATAGATCCAGAGACACTGAAGCATGCAACAGACTGATGTATGGGAAGATGGAAGAGACAGGGTGGGAAGAGATTAAGCAAAGAATTTATATGGGCTTAATTTACGTGGGTTTATATCCATAGCCAATGGACAGACAATAGTGCGATGAAGGCCTGGGAGGGGGTGGGAGTGAACGGGATGGTGGAGGTCAATGGGAGAGAAAAGGGAACATATGTAACACTTTCAACAATGAAGGTAAATTAAATGTGTATATGTGCAAACTATACTGATACTACATTATTTACTTTGTACCCTGTTAATAAAAGCTACCTTTGGCATTAATTTATTCACCCAGTAATCATCTATTGAGCTTCGTCTGTGTGGTCAAGTACTGTGTTTGGCACGAGGATATCATAGAGAACTTGATGGAGCTTAAAGTCAAAGTTAAAAGAAAGAGAAGCCAATGGCAGCATGCCAAATTCGAAGCATTATCTATATGTATATAAAAAATTACTATCCCTTAGCCTTTACAACTTGAAATTTAATTTTAAAACTTGATTCCTATATCTGAAAAATTTTTGTTTGAGTAATATTCTGTGGAAGTGGATGATTTCTTTAAAAAGAATTATTTAGTAGCTGAAATCACATTGTCAATTCAACCAGCTGTTAGATAACCAAATTGTTCACAACTGTTCCTTATCTTCACTGCAATAGTAGTACATTCCCACGCTCATCATGTAACTTGCAAGGCCTGCTTGTGGGTGAAGTCTACTTGCCCACCTAATTATCAGGGTTGGTCACATGACTTGCTTTGGTCAACGTAATGTGAGTAGACATGATATATGCCATGTCCTACCTGAGGCTTGAAATGTGAGCTTTGCTCGCCGAAACTGGTTTGGCTCAGTGTATAGAATGTCTGCCTGTGGACTAAAAGGTCCCAGGTTCGCTTCTGGTCAAGGGCATGTATCTTGGCTGCGGGCACATCCCCAGTAGGAGGTGTGCAAGAGGCAGCTGAACGATGTTTCTGACTTTCTATCTCTCTCCTTTCCTCTCTGTAAAAAATCAATAAAATATATTTAAAAAAGATTGGCTTTGCTGATTGCTAATGCCTTGTTATAAGAATAGTGTATAAAAGATCAGGTCTGCTCTTCTAGCTAACGCCTGAAAATTAGATACATAAGCAGTAGACTGAAGCAGAGTCACTTCTGACTTACAGCCAACATATAATATGCACAAGAAACAAGTTTTTATTATTGTAAGCCCCTGTATTTGGGGGCTATTTATTACTACAGTAAAGTTAACACATGACTTTTACTTAAAGTTCACTTTACATAAACCATAGAAGTTTTACATGTATGTTATGTAGACATAGAGAAGAGAGAAAGCCTCATTCTTCTTCCACAAAAACTAACAGACCAAAATTTGACATTTAAAATGCCAATTCAAACACTGCTAATCAATGCCTATGAATGAAATTGATGGAAAAAATAATTACTTAATGACTTTTTAGCTTTCCAAATTAAACAAATTTATCTGTTTTCTTTAAAAGTTTAGTATGATATTCTGTAATAAGTGATGGAACTTCAGTTTCAAACGTTTAATTTTGCTAATTTAAGATTTAATGTAACTTTTAAAAAATAATTTTATATCCATTATAGAAAACCCACAAGTACATCGATTACAGCAAAGTTCCTCAGTGTGTGCTTAAAAGGCCATCTACATAGGAATCACTGGAGATGCTTATTAAAAATGCAACTTCACAGCCATGCCTCCTCTCCAACTTGTTGAATCAGAATCTGGCAGTGAGTAGATAGAAACATCTGTTTTTAAGAAGCTCTCCAGTATCCTTGATACAAACTAGAGTTCAAAAATGACTTTTAATTTTCCTGTTATTATTCAAATCAGTATTAGTGAATCCAACAATTCCCTGATTTCAACCTAAGGGCCATTTAAATTGTTTTGATAGAAAAGATCTTGAGAATGGAATTAGCATAAAAAATCTGTTAAAAATTCTACTAACTGATAGAAATTGTGTATCTTATCATTGTTCATAATCTCTCCAGGTGTTAAAAAATGAACAGTCCTAGGTAGCTTGTGACTGAGGAAGAGAGCTGCAATTCTTTGACTGATTTGTAGAAAACTGGAACCTTTAATTAGTTAAATGTACACATAAAGTCTTTTTTAAAATCTTTATTGTTCAGTTTATTAATTACATTGTTTCCCTTTTTTTTCTCCCTATAGCTCCCCTCCACCCGGTAACCATCCCACCCTCCGCCCTCATCTCCCCCACACTGTCCTCTCCCATAGGTGCATGAATTTTGTCGAGTCACTTGTTGTACCTCCCACACCCTTTTCTCCCCAAGAATTGTCAGTCCAGCCAAGACCGGTTTGGATCAGTGGATAGAGAGTCGGACTGTGGACTGAAGAGTCCCAGGTTTGATTTCGGTCAAGGGCATGTACCTTGGCTGCGGGCACATCCCGAGTAAAGGGCGTGCAAGAGGCAGCTGATCGATGTTTCTGACTTTCTATCCCTCTCCCTTCCGCTCGGTAAAAAATCAATAAAATATATTTAAAAAACTGTTGTATATGTATAGTTATACAGTATGTGGCAGTGAAAATAAGAAACATCTATTTTTTAAAAACAGAATTGTCAGTCCATTCCCTCTCTATGTCCATGATTCTGTTATATTCACCAGTTTATCCTGTTCATCAGATTATTAATTCACTTGATTTTTGTATTCAGTTGTTGATAGATGTGTATTTGTTGTTCATAATTTATATTTTTACCTTTTTATTCTTCCTCTTCTTATAGAATATCTTTCAGCAATCCATATAATGTTGGTTTGGTGGTAATGAACTCCTTTAGCTTTTTCTTAGCTGCGAAGCACTTTATCTGACATTCAATTCTGAATGATAGCTTTGCTGGATAAAGTATTCTTATTTGTAGATTCTTGTTATTCATCACTTTGAATATTTCTTGCCACTCCCATCTGGCCTGCATCGCTTCTGTTGAGAAAGCCACTGACAATCATATGGGTGCTCCCTTATAGGTAACTAACTGTTTTTCTCTTGCTGCTTTTAATATTCTCTCTTTTTCTTTTGCCCGGGGCATTTTAATTATGATGTGTCTTGGTGCGGTCCTCTTTAGATTCCTATATTTTGGGGTTCTGTGCACTTCTTGGGCTTTTAAGTCAATTTCTTTCACCAGGTGTGGGAAGTTTTTGGTCACTATTTCTTCAAGTAGGTTTTCATTATCTTGCTCTCTCTCTCTTTTTCCTTTTTCTGTCACTCCTATAGTTCGGATGTTGGTATGCTTGAGTTTGTCCCAGAGGTCCCTTACACTATCTTCAATTTTTTGGATTCTTTTTGCTTCTTGCTTTTCCAGCTGAGTGGATTTTGCTTCTTTGTATTTCAAATCTTTGACTTGGTCTGGACTGCTTTTAGGTCTTTGTATAATATTTTTTATTTCAGTAGGTGTATGCTTAATTTCTAGTTGGTCCTTTTTCATATCCTCGTAGGTCTTGTTCATTTCCTCGTAGGTCATGACCTTTTCTAGGAGCCTCTTGAAAAGCCTTATAACCGTGATTTTTGAACTCTATGTCCAGTCGGTTTTTTCCCTCCATTTCTTTCACATCTGATTTCTTTCCATTTCTCTGCATTGTGGCTGCTTTCCTGAGTTGGTCCATTAGCTTCGTGTGGTAGATGTCCTCTAAGGGACAGTGGCTCAGCCTCCCCAGTTACCTGGGGTGGATACTCTTGCTGCAGCCCTTTATGGGCTGTACAGTATTGTTGAAGTTAAGCCCAGCTTATTCTTGTTAGCACTAGGAGGGTTTGACCTCCAGACCACTTGATTGTGAGGGTAAGCTGTGTTTAGGTTGAATGGGCGGAGTCTCCTGGTTGAGCAGGCAGCATGAGCTCTGCCCTATGTGGCACCAGGGTCTCTGTGCTGAGTGGTAATGGCTGTGTGCCCCTCTGAGAGAAAGCTGCCACTGATGTCCACCCATTGCCAGACAACTCAGCATGAGTCCGCACCCCCAAATTCTTGCCCAGGGTTGTAGCACAATGCAGTCTGTTGGTCTCCCGAAGGAGGGAGAAAGTCATGAGTCCTCTCCCTGCGGTCATGCACTTCTGTTCCCAAGTTTACACACAAACTGCTGTTCCAAGTTTACTCGCACTCTCCACAAGCTCGCAGACCTCTGCCGCACCAGGCTTCAGCATCCTTTCCCACTGCCCAGTTCTACCCCATATGAGTGTGGGCTCCCCAGACCTTGCCTGGAACTGAGGAATCAGTGCAGTGGGATGCCTTCGCCCTCCCCATTGGAGAAAACCAGCCAGGTTTGCAGCTGCCCGCCCTATCCGCTCATACGTGCACAGCTCCAAACCTCTCTCTCCATGCATATCTTCAATGCTGTCCTCCGCCACTCCTCTGAGTCACACTGTCCTATTTTTACTTTTATTTGTGGAATTTTCACTCAGCCAGCTTTCTGGTGATACTGGATGATGTTTGTTCTTTCGTTAAGTTGTACTTTTGAAATTGCTGTGTATGGCAACAAGATAGGTGTTTACCTATGCTGCCATCTTGGTTCCTCCCTTCTCTCCACATTCTTGCCAGCACTTTCATTTATTATTTGTTGATTTATTGATGGTAGCCATTCTGGAAAGTGTAAAGAAGGCAGTACCTCATTGTCATTTTAATTAGGATCTTTCTGATATGAATGGTGTTGAGCATTTTTTCATATGTCTCTTAGGTATTTATATATACTCTTTAGAGAAGTATCTATTTAGATCCTCTGTCCATTTTTTAATTGGGTTGTTTGTCTTCCTTTCGTTGAGCTGTATGAGTACTTTATATATTTTTGAAATTAACCCCTTATCAGATGAATCACAGGCAACTATGTTCTCCCATACACTGGGTTCCTTTTTACATTTTACCCAATAATCCCTCTTCTAGGAATATATCTTAAGAAGCCAGCTTAACAATAACCCACAACGATCGGACCAACTTGATTATTTTTAAATTATTTTACATAATCCAATTGAAATCCCCTCATCTGGCAACCAGCTCTGCATAATTCCTTGTCCTTTGCTGAATCCTCCTGCAGTCCATGTTGGTAACAATCAGCAAAAAACTCTGTCCACAATTGCTCAGATGTCAGGGTTTTTATTAACTCTTTCTACCACTCTGGCCATTTATGTTCCCATTAGCTAGTGCAAAAATTCACATACTAGTGATGCTTTGTTCACTTCCAATCACCACTCTGAAAAAATCTGCTGCTGTCTAGTAAAACCTTTTCTCTGTGTCTACTCCAGGGGAAGAAGAGTTTCCTAGTTTGTCCTGTCTTTGAACCCTGAGGCATTCATCTATTACTAAATTAAAAGTGATCTTGTGGTGCTCACTTCAGCAGCATATACATTACAATTGGAATGATTCAAAGAAGATTATCATAGCCTCTTCACAAGGATGACACACCAACTCATGAAGCATTCCACGAGTTTGAAGCAGGCACTTCCATATATTGTAATGAAAGTGAAAATGGTAAAACTCCAGAATGGTGAATCCAACTATAGCTTCCAAAATGATAAATGCCCTCTTGATCCAACAATCCCAAATCTAGAAATCTATCCTTCAGATATACTTTTTTCACACATATGAAATGATGTATTTAGAAGGTTTGTTGTTTCTTTTTTTTTTTTTAACCAGGCATTGTTTGTAATTGCAAAGGATTAGAAAAATATGTCTATCAAGTAGAAACTGATTAAAAATTGTTACATCTTTATAATGGATTGTAATAAAAACAGAGAAAATGAGAATGTTCTTTATATATTAATGTGGAAAGATAGCCAAAATATATAATAAAAATACTGCTTAAAATTACCTATTAAACTCAGACAACAGAATTGTGATTACCAGAGGGAAAGGAGGGGGATGGGTAGAAGAGGGTTAAGGGGGGATAAATGGTGACATAAGAAGACTTTGGGTGGTGAACACATTACAATATACAGATGATATATTATAGAATTGAATAACTGAAATTTATATAATATTATTTAACCTATGTCACCACAATAAATTCAATATATATTTTTAAAATATGGCTTCAAGGTATAGGACAATAGTATGTTTTAGGTTAACTTTCGTGTAAAAGAGGGGGCATGAGAATATATATTCATATTTCCTTGTATTTCCATAAAGATACAAAATAGCCTGGTGGCTGTGGCTCAGTGGTTGAGCATTGAACTATGAACCAGGAGTGTCCCAATTGCTCCTTTAGGGACATAAGCACAGGTGACCAAGGGTGCCTCAGCCAGTCTCTAAACAGACACTGACACCTATGACCCAAGGTACTTACTTAATATTGACCTAGCATAAATTACACAGGAGACAGATATTCAATGCATGAATCACACATGGTTTATTTACCAGAGTTCTGGTGGTTTCCAGACCTTGGCAGTCCACCTGGGGGTCTGTGCTGACAAACACACATACACTGGACGTTGGACGTTGCAGCTGCAGCTCGGCGTCTTGTTTGAGACCTTGGCTTCAGGGCTCACAGTTTATACCAGAGCTCAGGCAGATGCAGAAAGGAGGTGTGGAGAGTGACCATCTGTGGAGGAGCAAGCAGCCTCTCTGATCTTCTCTGTTTCCTTCCTCTTTTTATGTGCTCAGATGGGGATCTTCAGTGTGTCTTATCGCGGGTCCCAGGAGCCTTGCTATCTGGCCACTCAAAGTTTCTTATCAATTTTTTTACATTACATTCCACACTAAATTTGTTTACATTACATTTCACACTTTCAGATATTACACTTTAATTCCACACTTTAATACTTATTCTATATTTATTTTATCCTTTTTACTATTAATATAACATTCCACCCAGTGATTCCTGAAGGGTTTACCCCGAGGGAATCAATTATTATGCTTTATTTTATTAGGGATAAGGCATATAATAATTTTAGCAATCTTAACAAATAAACGCAAGAGGAAAACAATAGCCAGTGCAAATAATATCTCCTTAATTAATGTCCATGTAGATTCAAATGAAGAGAGTCCATGCTGAATCCATGCGATGGGGTTGATAAAATTCCAATCAGGACTGCAGGGGATGGTCTTCCGTAAGGATAAGAGAGTGTCCGCTGCTTTGCAATTATGGTGTAGGTTTTTCAAGTCTACCAAAGTTGTGATAGTTCCGTTGTTCGGGATGTAGGCTAGGTGATGTAGTTGTTCAGCTTGTGACTTCAAGGTCTTCATAGTATCTTTTATGAGGGGTTTTATAGAGCTAAGCTTGTTAAAAGATTCATTAAGAGTAGGGGGTGCAGTATAATGTTTTTCTTGCAAGCGTTGGTATAAGAGTAAGTAGGGTGAGAAGTATACAGAGGTTTTGGTGTCAAAGAATGAATAATGTATTTTATTATTAAAGGTGATGTTCATAGCATTAGCGATCAAGTGACAAGAATTTTGGAAGGAGTAGTTCATGTTATTCCTTATTGTGTGATCATATACAGAAATATTTGGAAAGCAGGCACCAAAGTTGTGTCTGCTTACATTATACATGAGGGGTCTTGGGTCATGTGGAAGAAGTGATGTAGGAAAGGTATCTACAGATAGTAAGTGGTTGGAATGCAATGAAGATATTTGGAGTGAATTGTATTAATGATTTTAAGAAGAAATAAGGTTCCACATATAGCATGTCTCCATTAGACATTGCATATTCATTATTGTTTATGTGTATTGGTATATTCAATGTAGGATATGCCACTAAATTTTCTCCTCCTACTGCTGTGAGTATTGAAAGTTCACAATCTGAGTAGGAGCATTCTATAGGTTTTGTAAAGTTAATTGCAGCTATTGCATCATTCCACAATGGGTTCAGTCCTTGTCCTATAACAATGAGAGACAATAGGTCTCGTAGGGCTTGTGTTAGGGAATTTTGTGTAAGTTGACATTTTTGTCTAAATTGGTATTTTTGGAATCTATAATTAATGTCCTCTATATATTGATGTAATCTGTGCATATAGTAGTCCTGCTTCTTAACTATGTCTGGTAAGAGCATGACTTGCTGATGGGTTTGTGCTGCTAGTTGATAGGCACTGTCAAGTGATTTAGAGACGAGTTCTAATGTCTTAGTTTCAAATTCAGTTGTAGAGTGAAATTATTTATTTAAATCATTTGTTAATTGATTAATTTGAACTGAATTTGCTATAGATACAGATGCTGCAATTGATGCCAATGCAAAGGAAGCTGTGTCTAGTTGTAAGAGTTTACTTCCTGAACGTTGTCTAAATTTTTGAGGGAACGGTGCATTTTTTATTTGAATTGGGGGTTCTACATCTGCACAAGCTTTGACTAATGAGGTGGCTAGAAAATCATCTGGTGAGAAGTGTATGGTAGTTCTCATAATCTGTGGCTGGAAAATTAGTCTACCTGGGTTATTGATTTGTGTAATTACTGATGGGGACTCAAGAAGTTTTGGTGAAGGTTTTGTAATGCCATAAGAATAGACAGGTGAGAAATGTAGGGTTCTTAAGCATGTCATAGAATTGTAGCATCTTCTATGTATGATGTATGGTTCTAATAGGTTATTATAACATTTATCAGCTATATTAGGTATATAATAGAAATCAGTGAAGGGTAGAAGAGAATGATTAGTCATGTGTGAATGGTGGTTGGAGGATTAATTTCTTTCATCCACCATCTAAGTAATGTAGCATATATGATTGAAAACCAGTAGCGAGGGATCCAGGTATACGTTTTGCTTTTGATGGATTAATATGGGCTCCAAAGCTTGTAAACCAAGAAGTAGGTTTTAGTCCATAAAAAATATTATAATGTAAACTAATGAGTGGGACATATCCTCTGCAAGCAAAATGTGAATGATTTAGTGGTATAGGGGTTGGTCTTAATGTTGAGTTGGGATAAAGAACTGACTAGGTTATTTGGTGTTGTTGGCCTGCAGTAAGATTTGAAAGAATGTTTGTAGAGGTGTAACTAAATGTAACATTTCTATAGCTTATAATAGAGAATGGTCTATATGAGTATGGGTGGTTTAAAATGTAGGTTGTCATGCTTGTTGATCATGTTTAGGAATAATTGCATAGGGGAGTAATTCTGTAACACTTGAGGAGCAATCTAATAGATATGATGTTGTAGAGGAATTAAACATGAATAAAGGAAAAAATTCAGTGTGTAGCTAGAGAAAAACATAGTTACATTTGCTAAGAAATTAACCTGTTCTAGTTTGTATCTTTTAGACTGCAACCAATCAGTCATAGTCATTGTCATTTTTGTGGATAATGTAGAGCAGTTATAAGAGGGCATAATTGTTGGGTTGAGTTCAACCATGGCTGGACATTTAGAACAAATGTGGGTTGAATTCATGACAAATTGTTCTCCTTGTGGGATTTCCGTAAAGGTATGTGTAATTATATCTGGGTAATGAAGGGTGGTATAATTTATATTTCAGAATCCTAGAAATTGCTGTGCTCTTAGTTTGTAAACACATGAATATAGCATTTTGGTGGTTAGTCTTTGCAATAGATTTAGAACAGATTTGGCCAATTTCTTGTTAGGGCCAACACAATATATAGATGGTTCTAGTTTGGTATAAAAATGAGTAAAGTTTGTCCCAGTGGTATTAATTTGAAGGGAATTATTAGATATAGCTGCTGGAAAGCAAATTTGATATATGGTGCCAAACAGGTGAATTCCAAAGTTTATGCATAATTTCGCCAGAGTCAAAATTGACAGGACTAATGAGGTCCGCCATCATCTGAGGTATGTGTCTAAATGGCCAATAGTTGTTATCATGAGATAAATATTCTTCTGGTGTGATGGCATCAGTTAAAGAGGTTATCATCATGGGGCCATATTCATATTTTGACATGTAACATTCAGTGCCCACACAAAAGTTGCCAAATGTTGGAAAATTTGGAAAGTCTGTTAAATAATATTGATAATACGTTATATCATTTTCCTTCACAATGTGTATCATGTTATAATATGGTGAGATAGGAAAGCCTTCTGGTAGGGTTGGGTTCATGGTGGGTGGTGACAAGAATGATTGTCTGTTAAAATAGGTTGATATGGGTGCTACTATTGTAGGTGCTTCTGTTGTCAGTGTAAGTGTGGATGTCTCTGTTGTAGCCTCTATTATAGGTGTGGGTGCCTCTGCTGTGTTCATCATATTCATCATATTCATCATATTCATCATAATCCTCAAATTCGTCTCTTAGTTCTCCTGTATACCAAAAATGCATGAGATGTTCTTGGAATAGAACTACATTACCTAGTGCTCTCTGTATGCATGAATTATTTTCTATATTTAAATATGGATCTACATTTTGAACTATGTTTATAAGTTTGGAGTTAAGAATTATAAGGGTATCATTAGTTATACGATAAGTTTTTGTGGTGGGATCTCTTGATTGGACATCTATAATGGAAACTAATCTCAGAGTCAGGAAGTCCTGAAACCATTGTTGAGAAATGCATTCTTTCAATTGAGTGTGACCATATGTTTTCATAGAATTTTGTACATAATTCAATGTTTTAAATAGACAAAAATCTTGGTGGTAATATGATGGACACATTTTGTATGTGGAGTAATATTGTAAGGAAGCATTGAAAGAAAAATCACCTATAGTAAGTGAATAGATTGAGTTATTTGCTGTATGTATGATGAGGTGGTGGAAAACATGTTTGTTTGGTTTAGTTAGTCTTATGGATAATTCATAGGCTATAGCTGGTTTTATGGTATCTGGCTTGCCAGTATTAGTAGTAGTAATAGTAGTAGGTAAGGTAGTAGTAGGTGAAGCAGTAGCAGCTACTTCAGTGGTAATATTAGCATTAGTAGAAGTACTAAAAGTAGTCCTAGTGCTAAAAGCACTAGAAATAACATTATTAACAATAATATTAGTAGTGAGTAAAATCAATGTCCAGTGGAAAATTCCTCTGGGCCATCTAATTCCATCATATGTTCCATCATGTATAAGGGTGATTATGGCTGAGATAAGATAAAAAATAAATAATATAATGTTCATTTAAAATCTTGGTTGTGTGTTTTGGATTTTGGTTTGTTGTAGTTCTCTCTTATCATTTACTGTCCAGTACAGGGATGCTCTGCTGTCAGCTATGATTTTCTGCAAGGACAAGGAGTTATCCTTAGAATTTTCTGTTAAGATTTTTATAAGGAATCTTCCTATTTATTCTAGGTGGACGGCTGAATTGGTATTCATTGATATTTTCAATGTGTGGAAGATATACTTGTTCTAGGGGAGAGGGTCTGTTCTGTCTAGCTCTAGAATGTAATAAAAGGCATGCTTTATTTAAAAGATCTTGTAAGGATGGATATTTATTATCCATTAATAGTGTTTGCATTTTATGTTTGAGGAGTCCATTGTGCCTTTCAATTGTTCCTGCTGCTGTTGGGTTATATGGTAAGTAAAAGTTCCAATATATGTCAAATTCTGCTGCCAACTTTTGTACAAGTGTGGCAGTAAAGTGTGATCCTTGGTCTGATTCTATGATTTGTGGCAGGCCAAAACGCATCATCCAAGTGTTTAGGGAGTATAATGTTGTCTTTGTATCTGGGTGTGACGATGCTGTGGCAGCAAGGATTTTTGTATTTACAACCACTAATGTGCATGCATATTTTTGTGAATATGGTACTTTTAAAGGTCCAATAAAATCTGTCTTTAAGAGTTGGTTAGGTTATATGGTTTATATATTCTAGGTGGCTGAAGTGTGTGGAGTATGTGTGTTCCTTTGCAAACAGTGCATGCATTTATGGCTGATTTAATGTCTCTGATTGGGGCTTTTATGTTTCTTTTTAGAAACCAGTTTATTAGTGATGATTGTCCTATGTGTCCTAATGTTTGATGTATTTGTGTGATAAATGATATGGTCTATTTCATTTCTAATTCTGGAAGTTGTATTTTGTATTTTCCATCTTCCTTTTTTAATTTAATTGATGAAATTGGTGGCAAGGAGTAGGAATTGTTATCTTCCTTTTTCAATGCTAATGTTATTGCTAAAGATTTAAATTTATCAGTGATAGTGAGGTTATTCCCTGGTGTTAGTACTTTTGCTAGTTGATCTACTATTTTGTTGTATAGTGTTTTAGAGCTGTCACTAGCATGTGCATTGACATGTGTTACATATATTTTTATCTTTTGTGATAAAAATATATATCTTTTCCCAATATTCTCTAGACCATATATCTTTACCATTAATTTGACAATTAGTTTGTTTCCATTTTCCTGACCATAATATAATGCCATTACATACTGCCTAAGAGTCTGTAAATATATATATATATATTTACATACTGCCTAAGAGTCTGTAAATATATATATATATATATATATATATATATATATATATATATATATAATGTTTTTGTGTCCGCACTGCTTCCTGTATAGCCATATATGGGCTATAAGTTCTGCATGTTGTGCAGAATTGGACTCACCAGACGCAGTCAGTGCTTGTTGTGTTGTGGGATTGAAGGCTGCTACCCTCCAGATCTTAATGGTCACCGGATGCAGGGGGTGATCTGTCTGTAAACCAGGCATTTTTTTAAGACAGGGGTGTATTATAGGTGTCGCTATAGGTTCAAACTTGTTGGCAAGGGTGGGTGGTTCCACCTCAAGTTTGTTTACCTCCTTGGTGAGGAGGGCTGGTTCTCCAGAGCCGCTGGTACTACACGTGTTTATGCACCACTTCCAGGCGAGTACCTTTTCTTCATTTTGGCTACCTGCCAATTCTTCCGCTGACATATTTAACCATGCCTTAAGAGGCAGGATGCTCCTGACTGTTATTGGCTATTGTCCTGTCAGAGATTCTATGTGTAGCAGTGCTGGATATAAAGTCCAAATCAATTTCTCAAAATATGAATATTTAAAATGAGAGTATGGAAATTTCTTGGACCAGAATCCCACTGGAATCAGCTTATGGTCATCTTTCCCTTTTTATGTAGTCCCCAATTACCATGTTTTGATATAAAAGTAATATCTAGAACTACCTTGTCACCTGGTTGTATATTTTGTAGTTGAGACAAGAGGTGGATGTACTGTTTTAATTGTTGGAAGGCTTCTTCATGTTCTCTATTCCATTGGAAATTTACTGCCTTTCTAGTTACTTTGTATATAGGTTTTGCTATGTCTGACAGGTATGGTATGTGTTGTTTCCAAAACATAAATAATCCCATAACTTGAAGTGCTTCCTTTTTTGATGTGGGACTTTTAAATGAGTCTAACTTATTGATGACCTTATTTGGTGCTGTTCTTCCTGTAGAATCCCAATGCATTCCTAAAAAAGTTACAGTTGTTCCTGGAGGTTGTATTTTTTTCAGGGTTAATTATCCATTCATGAGATCTAAGTTCCTTAATGAGACTATTTAGATCTTTTTGTAAGGTGTCTAGATTATTGTTGTAGAGCAAAATGTCATCTATATATTGGATAATTTTTTGAATTATATTGCTTTGGATCAATATAAGTTGCAAGAATGTGGTGGGCAATGGTGGGAAAATTTTTGTATCCTTGGGGTAATCTTTTGAATTGGTATTGTTTGCCTTGCCATGCAAAGGTAGTAAATTGCATAGAAGCTTTATCAATTGGAATTGCAAAGAACATGTCAGATAGATCAATAGCTGCCATAAATTTAGGTGCATTCCTTTGTATTATATTAATCACCTCTGATGCATTTGGCAAGATTCCTTCAACTAAATGTGAGACTTTATTGAGGTTTCTGTAGTCAATGGTAATTCTGTATGTCCATTAGGTTTGTTTACTGGCTATACCAGGCTATTGTAGATGTGTGATCTTCCTAATTCTATAATGTCTTCATCTAGAAGTTTTTGTATGGCTTCAGTAATGTCTTGGTGTTCTCCCTTCAGTGGATATTGAGGAGTGAAAGATGAATGTGTTGGTGTGGGTAGGATTACAGGAGGAATTTTTACTGCTGCTAAGTCTGTCATATATTTCACAATGGATACTGATTTAATATGTGAGTTATATATTATGGGTATCATATCCATTCCTATTAAGTTAGTTACATTAGGGGCTGTGTATAATGTAGCTTTAATCTGTCTATTTCTGTACAATATTTTACCGTCTACTGGATTTGTCTTAATAATATTTTCCATGATTCCTTCAATAGAAATTGTGTTTTCACAGCATTTTGTGGGTATATTATCTATGGCCATTAAAGAGATTTGGGATCCAGTGTCTATTACAAATGTTTTAAGTAAGAATAAATCATCTTGGGGTTTTATATTTAAAGTAATATATGGTATATTATAATTTTCCCTATAGAACTCATCTGCTAGGGCAAGAGAAGTTAGTTTCTTCTTATGCCCCCTTGGTTGCCCTTCCATTGGGGGCGGGGGCCTTGGTAGTTTCCCTGTTGTCTGAATGGATTGTTTCTGAGTTGTTGTTGAAATGGGTTATTCTTAGATTGGTAAGTAGGGAGGGGGCTTCTGGATTGGGTTTTGTTAAATGAATTTTCAGATTGATTTTTAATAAATGGCTTTTGTGGAAGTCCCCTTTTAAAGAAAGGGTTATTCACCTTCCAGTAGCTGTGCTAGGTATGGTTTTGGTTATGTCCAATTTCTTCCCTTGTTCTGGAAATTATTATTATTTCTATACATATTCTGGGGTCCCCTTATTTCCTTTTTTTCTGTGAAAAGAAAAGAGTAATTTTGTGTTCTCTTTTTCTTTGTTACAAAGGTGAATTTCTTTTATCTGTAATCATGTCCTGATGGAGGGTGATATTTTCCTTAATTTCATTTGGGGTTCTTGATCCTGCTAATAAATTTTGCATTTGTATTGAATATCCCTGGGGTGCATTTTTTATCTTTATTGTTCAGTTTATTAATTACATTGTTTCCCCTTTTTATCCCCCTATAGCTCCTCTCCACCCTGTACCTATCCCACCCTCCACCCTCACCTCCCCCTCCCCACTGTCCTCTCCCATTGTTGCAAGATTTTTGTCCAGTCTCTTGCTGCACTTCCCACAACCCTTTTCTCCCCAAGAATTGTCAGTCCATTCCCTCTCTATGTCCATGTCTCTGTTATATTCACCAGTCTATCCTGTTCAACAGCCTATCAATTCACTTGATTTTTATGTTCATTTGTTGATAGATGTATATTTGTTGTTCATAATTTTCATCTTTACCTTTTTCTTCTTCCTCTTCTTAAAGAATATCTTTCAGCATTTCATATAATGTTGGTTTGGTGGTGATGAACTCCTTTAGCTTTTTCTTATATGTGAAGCACTTCATATGACCTTCAATTCTGCATGATAGCTTTTCTGGATAGAGTAATCTTGGTTGTAGATTCTTGCTGTTCATCACTTTGAATATTTCTTGCCACTCCCATCTGGCCTGCATTGTTTCTGTTGAGAAATCCGCTGACAATCGTATGGGTGCTCCCTTATAGGTAACCAACTGTTTCTCTCTTGCTGCTTTTAATATTCTCTCTTTGTCTTTTGCTCTTGGCATTTTAATTATGATGTGCCTTGGTGTGGTCCTCTTAGGGTTCCTATATATTGGGGTTCGGTGCGCTTCTTGGACTCCTAAGTCAATTTCTTTCACCAGGTGTGGGAAGTTTTCAGTCACTATTTCTTCAAATAGGTTTTCATTGTCTTGGCCTCTCGATTTTTCTGGCACCCCTGTAATTCGGATGTTGGTATGCTTGAGGTTGTCCCAGAGGCCCCTTACACTATCTTCAATTTTTTGGATTCTTTTGGCTTCTTGCTTTTTCAGCTGAGTGGATTTTACCTCTTTGTATTTCAAATCTTTAACTTGGTTCTTGGGGGTGCTCCAGAGCACTTTTAGGTCTTTGTATGATATTTTTTTGTTTCAGTCAGTGTATGCTTAATTTCTGGTTGGTCCTTTTTCATATCCTTGAGAGTCTCCTTTATATCCTCGAGGGTCTCTTTCATTTCCTTGTAGGACTCATTCATTTCCACATTGATCTTGATCATTTCTTTGCAGCTCTCATTTATATCCTTGAGGGTCTTGTTCCTTTTCTTGTAGGTCTCATTCATTTCCTTTGTGGTCTTGCTTATTTCCTTATAGGCCTCGATCTTTTGTTGGAGCCTCTTGAAAAACCCTATAACCGTGGTTTTGAATTCCATGTCCAGTCGTTTTTTTCCCTCCATTTCTTTCACATCTGATTTCTTTCCATGTTGCTGCATGGTGGCTGCTTCCCTGAGTTGGTCAATTAGCTTTGTGTGGAAGACTTCCTACTAGGGATAGTGGCTCAGCCTCCCCAGTTACCTGAGGTGGATATGGGCTGCACAGTCTTGCTGAAGTTAAGCTCAGTTAATCATTGTTAGCACTTGGAGGGTTGACCTCCAGGCCAATTGTCTGTGAAGCTCAGCTGTGCTCAGGTTGGGTGGGCGGAGTCTCCAGGCCAAGCAAACAGTGTTACTTCTGCCCTATGCGGCCCCGGGGACTCTGTGCCGGGGGCAATGGCTGCCAGCACCTCTGAGAGAGAGCAGCTGCGGAGCTCCACCGGCTGCCGGGGAATTCAAACTTTCCCAAAATGAGTCTGCATGAGCAATGTCTCACCCAGGGTCATAAAACAAAGCAGTCTGACGGTTTTCCGAATGAGAGACAAGTCGCGGTGCGCTCTCTGCGCCGTCACGCAGCCGAGCTGTTCTCGCGCAAGCTGCCTTCTCCACAAGCCGGGAGACCCGGCAGCACCCGAGCTTTGGCGTGCCCTCCCATTGTCCAGTTTTCACCCCGTGTGATAGTGGGTTCTCTGGACTTCGCCCAGAACTGGAGAATCAGTCCAGTGGGATGCCTTTGTCTCCCCGTTCGAGAAAACTGGCCGGTTTTCAGCCGCCTGCCCACTCCGCGGCGCGCGCTCCAAACCTCTTTCCGCGCGAATCTTTCAACTCTCCCTGGGGTGCATTTTTAATTAGACATCTTATGATGCCATCCACGTTAGTGGCTTCCCAGGGGTTATCTCCATGGTATATTCCATTAAGGATAGTTAATTTCCTCAATTGATGTTGGAGCTGGCCTATATTATTCCATGGTTTTGAAAATTGTGATGAGGTCTTAGACATCCAGTGCCATATAGATGTCAGTGCCTGTCTTCCTTGCTCTTCTATGTCTTTTAGTAGTTATTCTCTTAGTTTTGGGTGTTCTATTGCATCTATTACTTGCCCTAATTCATCTGTGCTGACCATAAGGGTGTGTCCTCCCTTCTCATGTGAATGCAGTATCCAATCAATATCTGTACGTTCTCCCTTTACTAATAGGCCTCTAAGCGCATTCATCGCTTGTCTTGTAAATGAAGAGAATTCTATGGTCTCTCCATCACCTTCTGTTCCTTCCATCCTCACCACCTTTTTTCTTACTATGGCTGGCTTGCTAGAATATTGTCCTACCACCTTTTGTGCTAATTTTTTGCCTTTATCATTATCTTCCTGCAGATTATGAATTGCATGTAGAAGTACTGGGATCACCTCTTCCATTGACGCCCTTTGAATTACTGGTATTAATGTGTCAGGGTTATTGGTTACCTTCTCTCCCAATCTGGGAGTGTATCTGACCTTGTATTTTTCTCTGAAGCTGTCTTCTAGAGTGCGCCATTTACTTTCGGCTGGTATGTTGGCTAGTTGTTCTCTATTCCTCCTTAGTTTTTGCCAGAAGCTTCTGAGTTTCTCCATTATTATCTTTTCTCCTGCCTAGAAGGCAGTCCGGAGAAACTATTATATTAGGACCTGCTCTCCCAAAGGGATAGATGGCACAAGGGGAAGGTTCCCTCTGGTACACTGCTAGGTTAATTTTCCACCTTAATTCTGTGAGGAAGATAAATGCGTGAGCCCTTTGTAGAAATTTTAGGATCCTATATGTGAGTTTATGCTCTGCCATTTACCATAATCAATTATTTTATCTTCCAAAAATTTATAACAAGAGAAACTTCTCTCCAGTCCTTAACCCCTTTGCAAATTTGCACTGCCTACATGAGCCGCCAACTTGGGTCCTTCCGCTGATTTCTCCAGCCAGGTCTCCCTTTTTGCATGTACTATATCTTGGCTGCCTTCACAGCCCCTGCCTGCATAAACAGTCGGCAGGTATAATCCGCCTGCACGGCTCTGCTTGGGCAGAGAAACTGCTAGGACCCTCCAGCGTTGCCTTCAGGAGTCAGCCTCTCCTGGGCATGCCCTTACAGTGAACGATCTTTAGTTTGCAGCAAGCTCAAGGTTTTTCAGTAGTAACAGCAATCAGTTCTCCAAGCTTGTTTACTTCCAGTTTCTGGTGAACGGCGTTATCTGCTCTTAGCAGGCTCAGTGCATAGCGTTGGAGTTGACAAGAGTTCCTCTTGTTCTCTTATACCAGTTAGTCTCCACTGTGCCCGGAGCAATTTAGGAAATTAATATTTTTAAATGAATTTGGTTTCACTTACTCCCTTAATGTCCAATTTTAATTTGGCAACTACTGACTATGCCAATTGTCCCAATTTATCCTTTAGGGACATAAGCACAGGTGACCAAGAGTGCCTCAGCCAGTCTCTAAACAGACACTGACACCTATGACCCAAGGTACTTACTTAATATTGACCGAGCATAAATTACACAGGAGACAGACATGCAATGCATGAATCACACATGGTTTATTTACCAGAGTTCTGGTGGTTTCCAGACCTTGGCAGTCCACCGGGGAGTCTGCGCCGACAAACACACATACACTGGACGTTGGATGTTGCAGCTGCAGTTCAGCATCTTGTTTGAGACCTCGGCTTCAGGGCTCACAGTTCGTACCAGAGCTCAGGCAGATGCAGAAAGGAGGTGTGGAGAGTGACCATCTGTGGAGGAGCAAGCAGCCTCTCTGATCTTCTCTGTTTCCTTCCTCTTTTTATGTGCTCAGATGGGGGTCTTCAATGTATCTTACCAGTGGGTCCTAGGAGCCTTGCTATCTGGTCTTACATATGCGATACAGGCCACTCAAAGGTTCGTATCAATTTTTTTACATTACATTCCACACTAAATTTGTTTACATTACATTTCATACTTTCAGATATCACACTTTAATTCTACACTTTAATACTTATTCTATATTGTATTTTATCCTTATTACAATTACTATAACAAGGAGGTCATGGTTTAATGACCAGTTAGGGCACATGCCTGGGTTGTGGGCTCGATCCCTAGTGAGGAGCATGCAGGAGATAGTCAATCAATGATTATCTGTCATTATTGATGTTTCTATCTCTTTCCTCCCTTCCTCTCTGAAATCAATAAGAATATATTTAAAAATAAATAAATGATTACCTACATCAGACATAGACAATTATGGCCAGCATGCTTGCTATATATTTTTCTAAGTAAAGTTTTATTGGAATATAACCATACGATTTGTTTCTGTGTTACTATGGCTGCTTTTGTACCACAATTTCAAACCTGATTAACAACAACAGAGATCACATGGCCTAAAAGCCTAAAATATTTATTACTTGGCCCTTTACAGAAAAGTTTGTCAACTCTTGACCCATAGGAAATGAAAATCCATAGGGACAGAAACAAGAGTTCTCAATAAACATACTTTTTAATATGGCTTTGGTTTTTGAACTTATGAATTAAAGTATCATCTTTTTATAAAAATAAAAAACAAAATCAGTGAAATCTGGTTTGCATCTTCTGGGTAAGAAACAAAAAATAATAAATCTAGCCGAGACCATTTTGGCTCAGTGGATAGAGCGTCAGACTGCGGACTGAAGGTTCCTGGGTTTGACTCCAGCAAGGGCATGTACCTTGGCTGCGGGCACATCCCCAGTTGGGGGCGTGCAAGAGGCAGCTGATCGATGTCTCTCATCGATGTTTCTGACTTTCTATCTCTCTCCCTTCCACTCTGTAAAAAAATCAATAAAATATATTTTAAAAATAATGATAAATCTAGAGGAGGATTTTTATTTTTGCTTGGAATAAAAACATTTATCTGTATCTGTTTTAAAAAAACATTTATCTGTATTGTTGAAAGTATTACAGATGTCCCCTTTCTCCTCTCTTGACTCCCTCCACCCTGGTCTTTCCCCCTCCCTAGGCTTTCACCTGTGTCTATTAGTTATACATATATGCATATATAAGCTCCTTGGTTAATCTCTTTCTGTCCTCCCCTCTTCTGTATGAATCACATCAGTCTGTTGCATGCTTCAATGTCTCTGGGTTTACTTTGTTCATAAGTTTGTCTTGTTCATTAGAGTGCATGTATGAGTGAGAGCATATAATACTTGTCTTTCTCTGACTGGCTTATTTCACTTAGCATAATACTCTCCAGGTCCCTCCATTTGTCTCAAAAGGTAAGAGGTCCTTCTTTTTTACAACTGCAAAGTATTACGTTGTGTAATTTATTTCTTAATAAACATTTGTGAAATTAAAAATCAATTTTGGCATATATCCTGCAGTTGCAGGCCCAATTCCCAGTGGGGACATGGAGGAGGCAAATGATTAATGATTCCTTCTCATCATTGATATTTCTATCTCTCTTTCCCTTTCCTTTCCTTTATATTTTTAAAGTAAACTTATATAATTCATTTTAAAATGAAAAAAATTATATATGGTTACTTCCTGTGTTAAACTCACAAAGCAATCACATACACAGTAGCTTGAAGTGCTCTTCTTTGGCTACTTCATAAACCTATATGAAGCCTACTAAGTGTCAGGCAGTGTGCAAGACAAGTAGTGAAAATTATAATTAATTTATTATTAGAGCCTTTTAATATAATATATATTGAGGCCTAATTATGTGTCACTACTATTCTTAGTGCTGTATATACATTGTCTCAATCCTCACAACATCCCAAATTTAAAACTTCAGCCTGGTCTTCTTTTCTGGAGCTTCAGATTCATTGCTAATTGCCGACTCAACTTCTCCATTGAGATGTCTAACATCTCAAATTCAATTTCTCCAAAACTGAACTGTTGGTCATTTCCCTCACACACATTCCTGCTCCATCCACAACCTTCTTCATCTGGTTGGATAGTAATTCCATACTTCCAGTTCCTTAGAGTCCTCCTTAAAATGCATTTTCCTCTCACACAGCATATTTTATCTATAAAATTACCTATAAAATTTTCTGTAATCTGGCCACTTCTCACTACATCCACTACTGCCACCTTGTTCTAATATTCTGGGCCACCATTTTCTCCCACCTAGGTTACTACAATAGCCTCCTCACTAATTTCATTGTTTCTCCTCTTGCCTCTTCACAATTTATATTCAACATCACAATCAGAAGTATTCCTTTACATTTAAGTTTGATCATGTCACTCTTCTAAGTACCCCACAATGATTCCCATTTTTATTCTGAGTAAAGATTATTGTCCAAGTCTTTATTCATCAGAAGCATATTCTAACCATCCTATTTGAAAGAAAAATTCTGGTCCAGCCTGCATTGCTCAGTGGTTAAGCATTGACCTATGAACCAGGAGGTCACGGTTCAATTCCAAGTCAGGGCATATGGCCAGGTTGCAGGCTCTTTCCCCAGTAGGGAAAATGCAGAAGGCATACAATCAATGATTCTCTATCACGGTTGTTTCTATCTCTTGCTCTCTTACTCTCCCTGCATCTTTGAAATCAATAAAAATTATATTTAAAAAATAATGTATAAGATAAAAATTCTGTCCTCCCAACTCTTACCCGAATACTACCTATCACCTTCCCTTGTTCTATAGTTTATTTTTCATATCATTTTATTCTTTCAACATTATATAATTTTCCTATTTATGTTTTTTTGTTTATTATGATCTGTCTATGTGGTAAAAGACAGAGTCTCAAATAATTGTAGAATTAATAAACAATTTCTGGAGATGTAGGTATTATTTTGTCCCCATTGTACAGAAGGGAAAAGAAAGGCTCATACAAATAAATTGATTTGCCCCAGGGTCAGAAAGTTAATCAGGTAAATGGCAATAAATTAAGCTCAGGTACTTTAGATTTTAAAGCTCATAGTCTAAAGCACCCAACAACTTTTTGCAATTTATAATATAGTGCCTGCCATGTTAACCTGTGTGTTTATTGCTTGGACACAAGGGTCAGTAACTGTCATGGAATTTGAATATAGCTCTCTAGAACAAGCAAGTGATGAAATAGTGCCATTCAGCTTGACAGTTTCTGATATACCCCTATCTGGATCATGGAAAGAAGGCATACTTGAAGATTTTTACCATCAACCTACATTTTCTTCTACACTTACTTGCACAATCACTCAAATAAAACATTTCCATCTGCAAGAGTTACAGAGTCATTCCATGAGTAAATTATACATTAAAGTTTTCTGACAAGGCTTGGTGGATATGTTTAGGCAGCATCCTTTGGACAATAAAACCAAGGAAGTAGAAAACTATTAAAATGTAAATTGAGAGTAAGTCTTTAGCATCTCCCTTTAAGGTGGGATCCAACTTCTTATGCAGCCTAAGAGGCAGAAAGTGTTCTAAAAGAATTCACAAAGTTTTCATAGAATTACTGTGATCTAGTAATTCTGCTCTCTTACAAATGCCTACTAAATGCTTTGCATATTGAAAGCACTTATAGGATGGTGACACTTGGAATATACCTATAGTGCAGCTCCTCCTGGGCTACGGGCTGGTGGGAATTTGCCCTTCATATTTCCATGTAATTTGTCATTGTCTGCTCATGGTTTAGTGGGAGTAAAGTAAGCAAGAGCCTTTTTTCTTTCTTTCTTTCTTTCTTTTTTGGCCAGAGACTTTTAAACTGGGTTCTAAAGCCCCTTAGATGCTAACTAAATTCTGCATGATATTTTACATATGAATTTAAGACTTCAGATGCTTTTAGAAAAGTGCTATTTTTTATTTTTATTTTTTCCAGTTTTACATTTTATTTTATTTTATTTTTTTAGATTTTTTATTTACAATATAACTTATGTTTAATAGTAGTACATATGTTTTCCTCCTCCCCATATTCTCCCCCCAACCTCCCTTACCCCCCAGCACATGTCCCCACCTGCCCCCCTCCCCGCCCCAGTGTCTTTCATTCATTGGTTATGCTCATATGTATGCATACAAGTCCTTTGGTTGATCTCCCCCAGCATCTGCCTCCCATCCACTCCAGCCTTCCCCCTGTAGCTTGACAGCCTGTTCGAGGCCACCCTGCCTCTATATCAATCACTTCCCCCTGTTTCTTTTCTTCAAAAATATCTTGCCTCTGCATACTGAAAACAAACGTATAAGAGCAAAAAAAGTTTGAGTGTCAGTTTCAATGTCCAACTGTTCTGAGTCCCAGTTTCAATGTCAAATAGTTCTTCATGTGTACATGTCAGCAATGGTATCCAGATGGTGGACACATCGTGGCAATGCAAGATCCATCCTCTCTGGTATGGTCCTGGGCCGCCTGCAGCCACGCACAGCTGCCGACTGCTAGCATGGCAAGGTGTCATCAGCATCCACCATCTCTGGACCATCCTCGTGGCTGGAACAGACCCGTCAGTTCCTCACTGTTGCAGGAACCCACATGGTCTTGGAGTTGTTCTCTGAAAACACACAAACACATTCTCGACCAAAAGTTAACAAAGGGATCCTCTCTGCAAAATAGACTTGGGATTCTTTTTAATTTTTGCCTAAATGATTTTCCTTTGGCTTATTTTGACACCATGTGTGTTTTTTCATGGGTTTCCTGCAGTTGGTTTTACAAATGGAATTTACTTTTCTGGAGTAAGAATTTTCTAGATGTATTTTACTTACAGGATATTTTTCCTTACATGATATTACCCCACTGTCCCCCCCCCCCCCTTTTTTTGGTTAATGGGGGCTTTTGGAAATTTTATCTTGCAGTCTTGGTAATTTTAAATTTTAATTTTTGCACACAAATATTACTGTTTTAGGTTTTTTGGATGTTAGGCAATTTTGCAGTGATGTGAACTACTAATAGATATTTTAGTTAATGTTTTAGGAAAAGCTTTTTGTCCAGTACAGTTAGATTTTCTTGAGTATTCACTTATTTCACTTGTCCAATTTAAATTAATCTGAAAACTTGATTACTATTTTACTGTCAATTTTAATACTCAAGCAGAATTCTTAGTTTACCCAGTAAATACTTGTGGAAAGGAATATTTGCATTTTTGAGTAGGTCCTCAGCATTCCTGGTAATAAACTAAATTTAGATATAGGGCAGCTATTGCTGGCTGAGTCTCTGTCTGCCACCTGGGTCCCGGTGTGAGTTGTGCGTGGGAGGCGTAACAGCCGTGGGGGTAGGAGATAGTGCTAATATTTTTAAAATAAGTTTTTCTGATAGCTGATTCTGTATCCAGTATTTCTCTCATTTCCTCTTCTCAATATTATATAGTATTTTATTTTGCTTATAGTGCACTGATTCTGTATCCAGTATGTCTCTCATTTCCTCTTCTCAATATTATATAGTATTTTATTTTGCTTATAGTGCAAGCAATGGATGAATATAAAGGCTTAGAAAACTGATTCTAGACCCAAGCACCCAAATTCAAATCTTGACTCAGCCATTTACTATGAGTTCCTTGGCTTGTTAGTTAACCTTAGCCTGATTAATCTGTTTAGTCATTTGTAAAACGGGCTATTTTGAGAATTTAATGGGAGGATGTATTTAAAATGTTTAATACAATATTGACATATTATACTGTTATTTTTATGTGCTTAAAGTATGAGAAAGTACAATGAGATGAAGCATAGACTTGGAGTCAGCAGGCCTCCAAACTGGAATTCCAGTTTTGCTCTGGACTACTGTACAACTCTAAATTAGGCAACTTCAATCTCCACTATCAATTTATTTTATCATGAAATGAGAGTATTGAACTAAGTAATCTTTAAGGTTTCTTTTAGTTCTCACAATGGATAATGTTCTGTGATATTCTATAATAAAGACCAATCTAGAAAAAAGTTATAATATAGTAATATTTAATTTTGGGCCTAAAATATATTTTACTACATAAGGAATGCTGTCAAAAAGTGAAATTTTATTATATACACATAAGATATATTTTTAGTTTTACTCCCTTGTATTTGCTTTCTTGTTGCAAATTACACCATCCCCTTGAAATGGCTCATTGCTTACAAATCAGCATTAATTTTGCTTTGTTACAATTTGTTTCATAAAAATAGATTCATTATGGAACTTTCCCACTCATAATTCAACACGTTTTTCTCTTCAGTATAAAAGTTATTTCACTTTAAAAAGTACAAATCTGGGAGAACCAAGATGGCGGCATAGATAAAACACCTATCTTGCCGTCATAGTCAGCAATTTTAACACTACAACTTAATGAAAGAACAAACACCTTCCAGAATCACCAGAAAGCTGGCCAAGTGAAAATTCCACAAATAAAAGTGAAGATCAGACACTGTGACTCAGAGGAGCGGCAGTGGACAGCGTTGAAAGATTCGCGCAGAGAGAGGTTTGGAGCAGGCGCCAGTGGAGAGGGCAGGCAGCTGAAAACCGGCCAGTTTTCTCGAACGGGGAGACAAAGACATCCCACTGGACTGATTCTCCAGCTCTGGGCAAAGTCCAGGGAACCCACTATCACACGGGGTGAAAACTGGACAGTGGGAGGGCACGCCGAAGCTCGGGTGCTGCCGGGTCTCCCGGCTTGTGGAGAAGGCAGCTTGCGCGAACAGCTCGGCTGTGTGACCGCACAGAGAGCGATCTGTGACTCGCTTTCTCATTCGGAAAACCGTCAGTCTGCTTTGTTTTACGACACTGGGTGAGACATTGGGTGGGCAGAGACATTTTGGGAGAGTCTGAATTCCCTGGCAGCCGGTGGAGCTCGGCAGCGACTCTCTCTCAGAAGTGCTGGCAGCCATTGCCCCCAGTGCAGGGTCCCCGGGGCCACACAGGGTGGAGCTAACGCTGTCTGCTTGGCCCAGAGACTCCACCCACCCAACCTGAACACAGCTGAGCTTCACAGACAATTGGCCTGGAGGTAACCCCTCCAAGTGCTAACAACGATTAACCTGGGCTTAACTTCAGCAAGACTGTGCAGCCCATATCCACCTCAGGTAACTGGGGAGGCTGAGCCACTGTTCCTAGTAGGAAGTCTACTACACAATGCTAATTGACCAACTCAGGGAAGCAGCCACGATGCAGAGGCATGGAAAGAAATCAGATGTGAAAGAAATGGAGGGAAAAAAAAAAACGACTGGACATGGAATTCAAAACCACGGTTATAGGGTTTTTCAAGAGGCTCCAACAAAAGGTCGAGGCCTATAAGGAAATAAGCAAGACTGCAAAGGAAATGAATGAGTCCTACAAGGATATGAATGAGACCTGCAAGGAAATGATCAAGACCAATGTGGAAATGAATGAGACCCTCAAGGATATGAATGAGACCTGCAAGGAAATTATCAAGACCAACATGGAAATGAATGAGTCCTACAAGGAAATGAAGGAGGCCCTCAAGAATATAAAGGAGACTCTCAAGGATATGAAAAAGGACCAATCAGAAATTAATCATACACTGACTGAAATAAAAAATATTATACAAAGACCTAAAAGTGCTCTGGAGCACCCCAAGAACCAAGTTAAAGACTTGAAATAAAAAGAGGTAAAATTCACTCAGCTGAAAAAGCAAGAAGCCAAAAGAATCCAAAAAATTGAAGATAGTGTAAGGGGCCTCTGGGACAACCTCAAACATACCAACATCCGAATTATAGAAGTGCCAGAAAAAGAGAGAGAGCAAGACAATGAAAACCTATTTGAAGAAATAGTGACTGAAAACTTCCCACACCTGGTGAAAGAAATTGACTTAGGAGTCCAAGAAGCGCACCGAACCCCAATATATAGGAACCCTAAGAGGACCACACCAAGGCACATCATAATTAAAATGCCAAGAGCAAAAGACAAAGAGAGAATATTAAAAGCAGCAAGAGAAAAACAGATGGTTACCTATCAGGGAGCACCCATACGATTTTCAGCGGATTTCTCAACAGAAACGATGCAGGCCAGATGGGAGTGGCAAGAAATATTCAAGGTGATGAACAGCATGAAACTACAACCAAGATTACTCTATCCAGCAAAGCTATCATGCAGAATTGAAGGTCAGATAAAGTGCTTCGCAGATAAGAAAAAGCTAATGGAGTTCATCACCACCAAACCAATATTATATGAAATGCTGAAAGATATTCTTTAAGAAGAGGAAGAAGAAAAAGATAAAAGTGTAAATTAGGAACAACAAATACACATCTATCAACAAATGAATCTGAAAATCAAGTGAATTAATAATCTGATGAACAGGATAAACTGGTGAATATTACAGAATCCCGGACATAGAGGGGAAATGGACTGACAACTCTTGGGGAGGAAGGGGGTGTGGGAAGTGCAGCAAGAGAGTGGACAAAAATCATGCAACTATGGGAGAGGACAGTGGAGTGGGGTGAGGACAGAGGGTGGGATGGGTACCAGGTGGAGGGGAACTATAGGGTGAAAAAAAATTGAACAATGTAATTAATAAACTGAACAATAAAGATTAAAAAATATTTTAAAAATAAATAAAAAAATAAAAAGTACAAATCTTTGAACTAGAAAACAAATGAGTGTTGTTTTATATTGTCTTATGGGGATAAAGAATTTACCATATATTAAGTTGTTGGGAAAAAACAAAAGTTGGAATGAACCAGTGCTCATTTAACATGGTAAAGTGACCTGATCCAACTAGAGACAAAAATTAGGAGAATATCATTCTGTGTATATCTAAATGCCAAAACTATTCATAACTGGTCAGATTTAAGAATAAAATGTACTGTATTAGTTAGCTTTGCTTTATAACAAATGACCCAAGAATCTCAGTGATCTACAATAAAAAAGTTTACTTATCACTTACATTATATGTTAGCTGCAGATTGGCAGAAGCTCTGGTATGTTCCATATGATTTATTCCTTCCTGGATCCAGGCTGAGGAGCAATCCATAATCTGGCCCTACTCTCTGGCAGGGGGAAAGCAAGAGAGCTTATGAAACCACAGGATGGCTCTTAGAGATTTTCCTTAGAACTGGGGTACTGTCAGTTCATATTTGTTTAGACAAAGCATATCACATGACCAAACCTGATATTATGAGGAAGGATGTGTAATTTTTACATAGAAAGGTATTGCAAAGCACACAGATATGAGCAGGTACATAAACTCCTCATACAAGGAAGAGGCCAGGGAGTAATTAAGAACAATGATACTGTTGGAGGAGGCTAAACAGTACCAGGTGTTAGACTGTTGGGGTCAGATGGGACCTGGGTTCAGCAACCTTGGTACTTGAGTTCTGGCTAAGAAAGAATTCAGAGTTAAGACAAGCTATAATATAAAGTTTATGTAGAAAGTCAAAGAGGTAGAATAAGTGAGTAGTAAAAGAAATAAGCTTAGCAAACAAGTTATAGAGACAAAAGAAGGGTCCTTTGAGCTTAGGAGAAAGAGAGAGACAAGGAAGATATCTCTCTTGGTGAAGGGGCTGTGGAAAGGCATGTGTGCTATACAGAAAGAGCCACACTGGGTCCTCTATCTTGAGGGTGTTTATCTGGAGGTCACAGGGGAGGATCCCAATATCTATTCATCATCTTTCCAGGTGTGTCTTTTCAGGATCTTGGTCTCTATTGATTGGTCGACTCCAGGGCAGGGGGTCATTAGTCAATACAGCTGTTCTTGATTTCAGCCTTAAAATTGTTTGCTGGTTTCGCTCTTTTCTGGGCATGGAGGTGAATCACAACTGAGGCCTAGATGTATTTGATGTAGGCCAGAATCTCATTGGCATGGAGGCTTAATGTTTAAGGACTGTTCTTCAGCCCACTTATTTGTTCCTCCTCTAAGGGGGTCTACCAGATGACCACGGACATGCTACTGGAAGGAAGGTCGGGATTGGGTCTGAACACGTGACCAGTGATATGCTAGGGGAGAAAACGTTAACCTGGGGGAGAGGTCCTTGCTTCCTCAGATTTCCTCATTGCTAGGCACCCAGGAGCTTTCTGTTCTGGTGACCTACTATACTTGGCCTATCATCCTTGCTCTGCTCATGTCTGTCTAAATGCCTACCAAAATACTATGACCCTTTGCTTTCAGATTCAGAAATGTGTTGTTTTCTTCCACATGCAAACTATACTAACAAATCTAGTTCACACATTTTCTTTGCTAGCTAGTAAACTCCGTGAAGACAAGACCACACCTATTTTCCTAACCTGTTCTCAGCATTGTGCATGAAATATTGTAACTGCTCAAAAGTATTGTTTAATTAAATAATGAAGAAATATCCCTGGCTGGTGTGGCATAGTTGGTTGGACATTGTCCCATGCACCGAAAATTTGCTGGTCCGATTCCCTGTCAGGGCACATGCCCAGGTTGGAGGCTCAATCTTCAGTAGTCGGTATGCAGGGGCCACATTTTTTTCTCTCTCCCTTTTTCTTCTTTCTCTAAAAATCAATAATTTTAAAAAAAAAATAAGGATGAAATAGCCTGAATGAATAGCATTTTACCCATTTTGCTTGGAAGGGATTGGTGAAAGGCTCCATAAAGCTAAAACGGAGCTCAGAAGTAGATTTAGTGACTGGGGTCTATTGGATGGCACTTTTTACCCCTCTCTTAATGGACAAGTCTGTGTTCTGTACAACTGTGGAGAAATCCATTTGATTAAAATGAAGGTTCTGATTAGTAGTGATATTTAGAGATCATTAACTCCTCTCATCAGAAACATATCTCACAATTCTTTCCTGGGTTGCAAATAGTTTTCCACATAGTGGAGTGAAATCTCTTGATAAAACAAAAAGAGAAAAAGCTTTCAAGGCCAATGTTCCCCTCATTACACTTCAGTACCCAGCCACTAAAAGAGAAAACTTTGAAATTAATTAGTACATGAGAGTTTTATATTTTGTTGGCTTGATGCTGTTCTGGAAAACAATGCAAATTTATCTATAAGCTAAAAACAAACTGCCTATTTTTTTCCCAAGAGAAACACTGTCTTTGTTATACCTTGAATGTTAAAGCATTTTCCTCCTACTTATTTTTTAACTTTTAAATATGTATTAATAACCCACATACTCAAGGAGACAGAGATAATTATCTCCTTTATAATAATGATAATGTCAAGGGATACAAAATGACTTGCTGACATGCAGTCAGAAATAAAGTCTTGGTTTCTTATTAACAGGCAGTTATCCTTAATGCCCAGGATTGTGGCTTTGATATCGATCCTCTTCCCCACTGGGTGCTGCTGGGGTTGGAGTTCTTACAATATCCAAGAAAATGAATTTTCTGAGACTTGCATGGGAGGATGTTTTATTCATGTGAAATTAAATCCCTGTGTTTCTAAAGTCCCATTTCCTTTAGTTCAGTCATAGAAGTATAGCTGAGGTTTCAGTAAATCTAGAAGCAAAGCTAGTGTCTAGAATTTCCTTTTTAGGTTGCAGCCAGGCCAAGTACAGTATCAGGATAGTTGCAGTCCATTGTGTATGTAGGTCCACATGGCCATAGGCCACATGGGTGAATGCCAGGAGCTCAAGTGTGAACCATGAGCCAAGCATACCAGGAGGAACCAAGAAAGTGAACCCCTTTGTTCAGGGGATTCTATATCCCAAATTTTGGGCACTTACATTGGCTATCCTCATTCTGGCCAATGACCTCTGTTTCCAGGTGTGGCTGACAGCAGGCACCCTTCCAAATAATCCCAACTTTACTGGGCATGTGTCTATTTTATCTTTGTCCAATATCCTTCCCCTAATGTTTTGCAAAGAACTTACCTATAATGTCTGGCCTTTCCTTTGTTCCTTTCCTATCTTATCTAATAAAGAGGGAGTGTGCAAACTGACCATCATGCCATAACAAGATGGCTACATCCGCAGTAGAGGTGGGGATCCTGTAACACAAGATGGCTGCACCCACAGAGGAGGCCAGGTTCCTGTAATGAGCCTTAAGGAGCAATCAGCAGGGACCTGAGGCTTCATGGCACTGGGCCAGGGTATGGGACTTCAGGCAGTGCCCACTCCCAAGCAGGGCTTGAAGGGGGACCGAAGGCTACATGCCTGCCTCAGCACCAGGCTGGAGGACCTCAGCCTGTGCCCCCTACCCTGGCATCAGGCCAGGGTACCTGAGGCTGTGGCCCCCTCCTTGGGGGGTTGACAGAGGACCTCAGGCTACACCCCCTGCCCTGGCACCAGGCCAGGTGACCTGAGGCCATGCCCCCCACCCGGTAGGACTTGATGGGGGGCCAGGTCTGGATCTAGCCAACCGGAGTGGGGCCAGATGGGTCTGGATCTCACGCGATTTCAAGGCATATATGCATGGGTGGGGACTTGACTCTGGTTCCCATGGTGAGCCACAGACTCTGACAGGAGGAGAATTTTCATGTACAGTTTACTAATTTTCTTTCACCTCTGACACTTCTATTATAGAGAAAGGGCAAATAGCAATCCTATGTAATAACAGAGAAATATGCAAATTGACAGCACCTCCACTATGTCTATAAGCCATGCCCACCAGCCAATCAGGAGTGGGTATGCAAATTAACCCAACCAAGATGGCGGTTAATTTGTATATCCAGACACAGAGCGAAGACTGAATATAACTTAGAAGGAAGCAAAGTGCTGCAGAAGAGAACAAAGCTGCAGTGAAAGGACAGAAGCAGGCGGGGTGACGAAAAAGAGAGGGAAGCAGGCGGGTTGGCCTCAGGAAACCCTATTCTTGCAGGAATCTTTCTGCAACTGGCCTCTAGTATTAAAATATTTCCTCTAATTAATTCCCTTTTAATGTGCATGGATTTCATAACCAGGCCACTAGTTATTAATAACTAGCTAATTACAATGGTATCAGTTTTACCTCATGTTCCTTGGCCCTGTTGGGCAGCTTGGATAGGGTGATAATGTATTCTATATTGTTGCAGCTCTGGTGAGCCCCTGCTGCCTCAATGTTATTTGCTGACTATAATACCATATTAGTAATCTTGAAAACTACCAATAGTGGGAACAGGGTCATGCAGGTGCATATTCATATAATCATTTGCTATGCCATTTATAGCTTCTTTGAGCAGATAAGATCAAAAGGCAGCACACAGCCAGAGCATGTCTGCTACAACTCTTTATTTTCTCCTTCTCTGCCCACTATATATATATATATATATATATATATATATATATATATATATATGATGTATTATAGATATCACCCCACTTAAAACTCTTTTTCTCTCTCTTTATACACAAGGAGATTTCAAATGCAAAGAAAGTTATTGGCTAATTTGACTAAGCCAGAAATGTGCTTCTCCTATCAGGGTGCTACACTAATCACTTCATGCCCACTTCACCTCTTGGCTGATCAACAAAACAACAAGAAAACCCACTATATGGGACAACATATTTGTAAATGTTATCAGTGATAAAGGATTAATCTCAAGCATCTACAGGCAACTCATACAACTTAATAAAAGGAAGAAAAATGATGCAATAAAAAAATGCGCAATGGACCTAAACAGAATCTTTTCAAAAGAAGACAAAAGGAAGGCCCAGAGACATATGAAAACCTGCTCAAAGGCACTAATTATCCGAGAGATGCAAATCAAAACGACAATGCGGTACCATCTCACACTGGTCAGAATGGCTTTCATCAACAAATCAACAAATGAAAAGTGCTAGCCAAGATGTGGAGAAAGTGGAATCCTTTTATTAAGTTGTATGAGTTGCCTGTAGATGCTTGAGATTAAACCTTTATCACTGATAACATTTATAAATATGTTGTCCCATATAGTGGGTTTTCTTGTTGTTTTGTTGATGGTTTCTTTAGCTGTGCAAAAGCTTTTTATATTGATGTAGTCCCATTTTTAAAAAATTTTTCTCTTTAGCTTTCATTATCCTAGGAACAGTATCAGTGAAGGAATTCTGTCGGCATATGTCTGAGATTTTTCTCCCTGTGGATTTCTCTAGTATTTTTATGGTATCGCATCATATGTTTAAATTCTGTACCTATTTTAGTTAATTTTTATATGGTGTAAGTTGGTGGTCCAGTTTCATTTTTTGCATGTATCTGTCCAATTTTCCCAGCACCATTTATTGAAGAGACTGTCTTCACACCATTTTATGTTCATGCCTCCTTTGTCAAATATTAATTGAGCATAGTGGTTTGGGTTGATATCTGGATTCTCTATTCTATTCCATTGATCTATATGTCTGTTCTTGTGCCAGTAGCAGTCTGTTTAAGAACAGTAGCTTTGTAATACAGCTTGAAATCTGGTATTGAAATCCCACCAACTTTGTGCTTCTTTCTCAAGATTGCTGTAGTTATTCTGGGTCTTTTTTCAATCCATATGAATTTTTGCAGAGTTCTTTCTAGATCTGTCAAATATGCCGTTGGTATTTTAATGGGGAGTGCATTAAATTTATAGATTGCTTTGGGTAGTATTGACATTTCAATGATGTTGATTCTCCCAATCCATGAACATGGTATGTTCTTCCACCTGTTTACGTTTTCCTCTATCTCTTTTTTTAGTATTCTGCAGTTTTCCGTGAATAGGTCTTTTACCTCCTTAGTTAAGTTTATTCCTAGGTGTCTTAATTTTTATGGTGTGATGGTAAATGAGATTGCATTCGTAGTTTTTATTTTTGTAAGTTCACTCTTGGTGTATAGAAATGCCATAGATTTCTTGGCGTTAATTTTGTGGCCTGCTATGTTGCTGAACTCATTTAAGTCTATTATTTTTTATGGAGTCTTTTGTATTTTTTATGTACAATATCATGTCATCTGCAAATAAAGATAGCCTTGCTTTACTTCTTCTTTTCCAATTTGGATGTCTTTTATTTCTTCTTCTTGTCTAATTGCAATGGCTAATATTTCCAGGACTATGTCAAACAGGAGTGGTGAGAGTGAGCATCCCTGTCTTGTTCCTGTTCTTAGGAGAAATGGTTGTAGTTTTTGCCCATTGAGTATGATGTTTGCTGTGGGTTTAATCATATATGGCTTCTATTATGTTCCCCCCTTGTTGAGAGTTTTTATCAAGAAATGTTGTTGGATTTGCTCAAATGCTTTTTCTGCATCAACTGATATGACTATGTGATTTTTATCTCTCAATTTGTTTATGTGATGTATCACATTTATTGATTTGTGGATATTGTACCATCCTTGCATTCCTGGGATAAATCCTACTTGGTCATGGTGTATGATCTTTGTGATGTACTGCTGGATCCAATTTGCTAGAATTTTATTGAGGATTTTGCCATCTATATTCATGAGGGATATTGGGCTGTAATTCTCTTTCTTTGTATCATCTTTGTCTGCTTTTGGTATTAGGATGATGGTGGCTTCACAGGAGTTTGGAAGTGTTCCATCCTCTTGAATTTTTCTGGAATAGTTTGAGGAGGATAGGTTTTTGTTCTTCCCTGAATGTTTGGTAAAACTCCCCTGTGAATCCGTCTTTCCCTGGGCTTTTGTTTGCTGGAAGCCTTTTGATAACTGTTTCCATTTCCTCCATAGTCATTGGTCTATTGAGCCATTTAGATTCTTCCTGTTTGAGTTTTGGGAGGTTATATTTTTCTAGGAATATATCAATTTTCTCTAGGTTGTCCAATTTGTTGAAGTAGAGTAGTTCATAGTATTTGTTAACAATCCTTTGTATTTTGATGGTGTCTGTTGTTATTTCACCTCTTTCATTTCTGATTTTACTTATTATGGTCTTCCCTCTTTGCTTCTTGGTGAGCCTGTCTAGAGGTTCATCAATCTTGTTTATCCTTTCAAAGAATCAGCTCTTGGTTTTGTTGTTCTGTGTTGTTTATTTGATATCTAGGTCATTTATCTCTGCTCTGATCTTTACTATTTCCTTCTTTCTGCTTACACTGAGATTTTCTTGTTACTCTCTATCTCTTTGTGTGATTGAGTTAGATAATTTATTACCATTGTTTCTTGTTTTTTTGGTTTTTTTTGTTTTTGTTTTGTTTTGTTTTTGTTTTTTTGCAGGATTGTAGAGCTGTGAACTTCCCTCTCAAAACTGCTTTCACTGTGTCCCATAGATTTTGGATTGCTGTGCTATTGTTGTCATTTGTTGCCATGACATTTTCTACTTGTTCCTTGATCTCTCTAGTAACCCAGTCATTGTTTAATAGCATGCTGTTTAGTCTCCATGTGTTTGATTTTTTGATTGTTTTTATTGTATTTGATTCACAGCTTTATGCCACTGTGATCTGAGAATATGCTTGATATGATTTCTATCTTCTTTAATTTGGAGAGACTTTGCCTATGACCCAACACATGGTCTATCTTTGAGAATGACCAATGAGCACTTCTAAAGAATGTATATTCTGTGGCTTTGGGGTGAAATGATCTGAAGATGTCACTTAATTCCATCTGGTCTAGTGAGTCATTGAGGACTGATGTTTGTTTACTGATTTTTTGTTTAGCGGGTTTGTCCAATGGTGACAGTGGCGTATTAAAGTCTCCTACTATGATTGTTTTGCTGTCTATCTCTCCCTTGATATCCTCCAGTAGTTTTTTATGTATTTGGGTGCTCCTATATTGGGTGCGTGTTTGTTTACCAGAGTTATTTCTTCTTGTTGGATTGCTCCCTTTAGTATTATGAAGTGGTCTTCTTTATCTCTTGTTATGTCCTTCACTTTGAGATCTAATTTATCAGATATAAGTATTGCTAACCCAGCTTTTTTTCCTTTTCCATTTACCTGAAGAACCTTTTCCATCCTTTCACCCTCAGTCTGTGTGCATCTTTTTTTCAGAGGTGGGTTTCTTGTAGACAGCAGATACATGGGCCATATTTTCTTATCCAGTCCATTACCCTATGTCTTTTGACTGGATCATTAATCCATTTAAATTTAAAGTTATTATTGATAGGTACTTATTTGTTGCCATTTTTGTTCTTTACCCTGGTATTCCTTCTTTGCTTCCTATTTCTTTTTACAGCAGACCCTTTAGCATTTCTTGCATTCCTGGTTTGGTGGTAATGAATTCCCTTAGTCCGTTTTTTTGTCTGTGAAGCTCCTGATTTGCCCTTCAATTTTGATTGATAGGCTTTATGGGTACAGTATTCTAGGATTCAGACCCCTACTTTGCATGACTTTGTATATTTCATTCCATTTCCTTCTGGCCTCATAAGTTTCTGTTGAGAAGTCACTTGTTAGTCTGATGGGGGTTCTTTTGTATGTTACTTTCTGTCTCTCTCTGGTGGCTTTTAAGATTCTTACTTTGTCATTGGTGTTTGCCAATTTAATTATAATGTGCCTTGGTGTAGGTCTTTTAGGCTTCATTTTGCTTGAGACTCTGTGAGCTTCTTGGATTTGTGTGGGTTTTTTCCTTTTCTATATCAGGCAAGATTTCTGTCATTATTTCTTCCAACAGGTTTTCTATTCCTTGCTCAGTTTCCTGTCTTTCTGGAAGCCCTATTATATGGATGTTGTTTTGTTTCATGTTGTCCCAAGGTTCCCTTAGGCTGTCTTCCTGCTTTTTATTATTTTTTTCCTAGAAGCTGCTCTACTTGGGTATTTTTTTCCCACCTTGTCTTCTAGCTCACTGATGCGGTCCTCTGATTCTTCTAGTCTACTCTTGATACTTTCTGTTGAGTTCTTTACTTCAGCAATGTCACTTTTCATTTCATCTTGGCTCTTCTTCATTTCTTCTTGGCTCTTCTTCATTTCTTCTTGGCTCTTCCTCATTTCCACTTTGTTCTTCAATTGCCCTTGGTTCTTACTCATATTGTCAAATTTGTCTTCCATTCTTTTCAGCCACCTTATGACCATTTCTCTGAATTCTTTCTCTGACAAGTTGCTAGCTTCCATTTTGTTTATATCCTTTTCCGGTAAGTCTTGTTTTTACTTCATATGCAGGCTATTTCTTTGTCTCCCCATGGTCTCTCTTCTCTGTGTGTCTGGTTATGTAGTTCTCACTCTCCTGCATTGATTTAAAGGCACAAAATACAACACAATCAGGTGCAATGCAGCAGGTACTGAACATGAATGTATTCACAGTATTTGTAACTCCAAATAAAGTGATTGCCAGAGAAAGGCAAATTCGATAAGTGAGAAAGAAGAAAGAGAAAACACACACACACACACACACACACACACACACACACACACACTGATACACACTCACACCCACACACACACACAAAGAGAAAGGAATGTCAAAATGAAATTGGGAACAGGGGAAAAAGTGAAAAAAAGGGATGGGAATAAATTATAAATGTGGAGTGAAAATTCCTATAGGACAGCCACTAATCCAAACAAAAGCCAGCAACAAGTACCTGGAGATTGATACAAACTACATACAACAACTAATATCAAGGAAGGTGAGAGAACACAGAAGCAAAAATCTATAAAAAAAAAAACAATGCAAATGAGAACAACAACAACAACAAAAAAAAACAACACCAAAAAACCCCCCATAAAACAAACCAAAAGAAAAGAATAAGGAAACCAATCTCACAAACCTGCATTAGAAATCAATATAATCAACAGTCAAGTAAACAACAACAGGCCAGAGAGAAAAACAATTTAGGATAGTGAAGTCAGAGAAGCGAAAGATATGTATGGACTTGGAGTAGGTGGTTGGAGATTAGACTTATAAGTGGGGTAAAATTTTAACAGGGGGGTTTAAAAGAAAGAATAAGGCAAATCTAAAGCAGGCAAAGTGTAAGGGAAGCAAGGCACTAAATAGGGAAAGGTTAACAAGAGAGTGGTGACACAAAGGTGAAGTTGAGGTAGAGTAAATAGATACTAAAGGGTAGATGAAAATAGACTGTAGAACACTAATCATAAAGTATAATAAAGAGAAAATAAAATTAATTCCTTAATTTGTGTTACACAAGAATCAATTTGTGATTCATTCCCTGGGTGATAGTTTTTCTGGATTGACCTCCAGGTCTATTGGCCTCTCTCGCCTGAACTAAAATCCTGCTATCCCTGTGGTATTCAACACTGATTTGCAGGGATGGGCTGCCCCAGAGCTGCCTCTCTAATGGTGACTGCCTACTCTTATCCCCAGGCTCCAGAAGAACAGCTCTCCCCCACATTCTCCCAGGTTATCCCCCACCAGGCGATCCCACGTTCCTGGGTTAGCACTCAGAGGCTAGGATTAGAAGAGGAAAAAACACAAGTGTCCAAACTCAGGTTCCACATATATGTCTGTGCAAATCCCCTTTCCCTCTTAGGTTTAGCAGCCAGGACCCTGCCAAAATTTTTGGGCTTCCCTTCTCTATCAGGTCCAAATGGGTTGCTTTCTAGGAATCCCCTCTGCCACCAGCTCTAAGGGCCCTCTAAGGAATCCCCTCTTTATCCACATTTTTCAGGCACAGATCATCTGGCTCTGCCAGCTCCCTCGGTCTCATGCTCAAAGTAACTGTAGGGGAAATCTGACCTTTCTGTGCTGCAGTGCAGATCTCCTTCGAATCTGCGCCACTGCACCAACTGGGCACCGGTATCCTGGGGATCTCAGTCGTCCAGTGTGTACTGCAGCTGTATATTTTCTTTTTACCCCCTGTTAAAATTTCACCCCACTTATATATCTAATCTCCAAGATGATGTGGTCTGCCCATGAACCGGTGGCCCCGCGAGAGAACCCAGCAGCACTGGGGCCATTCGGTCAGGGGTGGCCAGTCCAGTAGTCCCCTACCTTCTCCCAGAGCACAACTGTCCCCCAACTCGCGAACAAACACTTCCCGTGCGACCTTCAGCTGCTCCCTCAGTCTGCCCTGGGACAAGATTCAGAATGCGTCTGTCTGTTCCAAGGACATTTTTTTCTCTCCCAGAAGCAGTTTAAAACAACAGCTATTTACTTAGCTCATTATTTTATTTATTAACAATTTTGTCTGAACTCAAACTGGACAGCTCTGGTCCTGGCTGGGCTAACTACTGCAGTTTGCTCATCTACAGGTCAGCTAAGTAGTTTTCAGTCTTAGTGAAGAAAAAATTGTCATTTAGGTCATATGCTTATCATCATTGAGAAAGCTATTCTAAACTATTCACCTGATACCTGGAAAGAGAGAGAAAATATGAAAGGCCTCTCAAGACTAGGTTTGGAACAGGCATAATGCCAGGTTATCAACATTCAATTGATCAAAGATATACCAAGAATTGCTCATAATAAAAGGATGGGGAAATGAACTCTTAATAGAAGGAGTTTCAAAGTCATAGTGCAAAGGTGCATGGATACAGGGAGGGACATAATTTCAGCCAGTTTTACAAATAATCTACAACTGCAGCCTACTAAGGGAAGATCAGAAATTCTCTTCAAATAGCTTTGTGGATTAGAAACATCACCAATTCCCCTGAGTGGTTTAATTTAAAACAATAATCAATAATCTCTTAGTATCTATGAATCTTTCAATGAGACCACACTTTCCATTTAAGTAATCGAATCTTATACCTCTTTATGCAATTTATGACTCTGGATCAATATTATGAAACAACATTAGATAATGGAATAATAATAACCATTTTCAACATTGAATTTCATTTTTCAAATATATTTATAGAGCAAATGCCTTTGGAACATAAAGATACTGACTCTTTCCAGAGTAGAGAGCAGGTTTGTTTACTCTCTAGTGTGAAAAGGGAATATCTCCTAATAGTGAAAAGTTCAAGTAGTTCTGTTAACTGCCCAGTATAAAAGATCTGGTTCCCTGAGGTCAGTGTTTTTTAGTATTGATGCAAAGCAGGTACAAGTGCAGAATTCATGCAGGGGCACTCCATATCACCCTATGGCAAGGGGAGCTAAAGTGAGTCTGAAGATCACTGTACTGTGAATAATAAAGTCTTATGATTCTGACCAGTGTTACTTTGTTTTCTGCCAGTATTCATGAAATGTAGCAAGCTAGTTTACATTGGTTAGCTTGCAAGTATGGCAAAATTCCGGAACCTTCACCATTCATATATTTTTATAATTTACATCATTTAAGTAAGTATACATTTATTATTTAAATCACTAGAGGCCAGGTGCACAAAATTTGTGCACGGGGAGAGGGGTCCCATCAGCCCAGCCTGCACCCTCTCCAATCTGGGATCCCTCAGGGGATGTCCAACTGCCCATTTAGGCCTGATTCCAAGGACATCCCTCTTACAATGCTGGACCACTGGCTCCTAATCACTCTCCTGCCTGCCCACCCATAAGTGCCCCCCCGGCCAGCCTGATCACCCCTCACTGACTGTGCATGCCAGCCAGGTTGCCCCAACTGCTCCCTCCCAGGATTGGGCCAAAATAGCAGCTGGATATCCCTGTCACAATTCAAGACCATTGGGTCCTAACTGCTCACCTGCCTGCCTACCTGATTGCCCCTAACTGCACTCCCTGCCAGTCTGGTCACCCTCAACTGCCCCCATGCTTGTATAGTTACTCCCACCTGCTCCCCACACTGGCCTGTATACCCTAACTGCCCCCCACTAGCCTGGTTGCCCTTAGTGCCCCCCTCCCTGCTAGCTTGGTCATCCCCCACAGCTCCCCTGGTGGTCTGGTCACCCCTAACAGCTCCCCCACTGGCCTGGTCACCCCTTACTGCCCCCCTTCCAGCTTGAACCCCTGTGGGCTTGGTCACCCCACACAGTCTGTTGCACAGTTGTTTGGTCATCCCTCACTACCCACCTTGCCAACCTGGTCAACCCACACAGCATGTTTGGTCATTTGTTTAGTTGTTTCACATGTGACAGTCACTTAGCCTTTTATATATAAAAATATGAGCACATACCAGGTTGTTTACAAATATGATAAACATAAAAACATCATCACTTCTTTTTGAGTCTCTACATTATAATCTACTAGAGGCTTGGTGCATGAAAATTCATGCACTGGAGGGTAGGTCCCTCAGCCTGGCCTGCCCTTCTCACAGTCCAGAAGTTCTCAGGGGCAGGAGGCAACCTGGCAATCAAGGGAAGTCGACACCCCCATCATACCTCTGCTGCTGCCACTGCTGGCAGCTCAATCCTCAGCCAGCCCTTATTTCCTGAGCCTTGGGTGGCCCTGGGCAGCTGGGAAGCTGGCATCCAAGGTTTACCTGTGTCTTGGGCATCAGATGGGCAGCCACCATTTGAGGCTTGCCTGTCCTAAGGCTGGTCCTTGGTGGCTGGGGGGCTGAGGGGACTGAGGGCAGGTCTGGCCACACCATGTGCCGGCCACCTGCTCGGATTGACTGAAAGTACTGTGGGACTCCAGGGGCAGGTGCAAGGAGTGGCTGGACCTGCATGAGGGTGAGTCCAGCCACACTGGGTGCCTTCCACCCCTCCGGCAGGGCTTAAAGAATTTGGGGACTCCAGCGGGCTGACGGGACTGGTAGCTGCCATCTTGTGGCTATTGGTGCCACCATATTTGTGATGGCATGATAGTCGATTTGCATATTCTCTCTTTATTAGATAGGCTTGTGGTATAGAACAAATATATTATATAAAAGTAAACTATTCTAGCCTAGCCAGTTGTGGCTCAGTGGTTGAGCATTGACTTATGAATTAAATAATCACAGTTCAATTCCTGGTCAGGGCACATGCCCAGGTTTTGGGCTCAATCTCTAGTCAGGAGCATGCAGGAAGCAGCCGATCAATGATTTTCTCTCATAATTGATGTTTCTCTCTCTCTCTCCCTCTCCCTTCTTCTCTGAAATCAATAAAATCATGTATATTTTTAATGTTTACTCTTTTAAAATTTTCTGTACATAGTTTATTTCTAAAATAATGTGAACTTTTTAAAATCACAAATGTATACAAAAGAAAAACTTCTTGCTTACAAAATTCTATTTCATCTCAGCAATGCACATACTAAAATTAATATGACAAAGAGAAGATTAATAGCTCTGTACTAAAGAAGACAGGAAAATTCATAAAACATTTCATATTTTGAGGAAGAAAAAGAATAATAGAATGTATATGACTAATATAAGAGAAGGCAAGAATGAAGTAAATAAAAAAGGAAGGTAAAAAGTTGGGATCAATATAAAACTAACAATAAGGCAGTAGATAAAAGCCAAATATGTAAATAATTACTTTAAATGCAATTGGTAATATAATTAAAAATCTAAAATTGTCAGTGTGAATTAAAAATATATGTTCTTAAAGTATAAACCAAAGGACACATCCTATCTAATAAAAGAGTAATATGCAAGTTGACCATACCTCCACTATACCCACAAACCATGCCCACATGCCACACCTACCAGACAATCAGGACCTAATATGCAAATAAACCCAATCAAGATAGCTGCACCCATGGAGAGCAGGAGGGAGGCTTGGGTTTCCCTGGCAATGGAGGAAGCCAAGCTTTCTGTCTGCCCTTGTCATACTTGGCTGGGGGCAGAGCCGGGCAATCAGAGTGAGCTGGGGGTCCCTGCCCAGGGCCAGAGCCTCATCCAGAATCTTGTGGCTTTGGCCGGGGGTGGAGGTGGGCGATCAGAGTGAGCTGGGGGGTCCCCTGCCCAGGACCACAGGCTTTAGGTCTTCCAGGGGTGGAGGCAGCAATTGGAGGGAACTTGAAGGCCCTTGCCCATTCCCCAAGGCTTTAGGCCTTCGCAGTAGTGGAGCTGGAGATTGGAGGAAATAGGTGTGAACTACAGAGGAAACACATTTTCTGACTGCTCATTGGCTAAGCTCCCTGCATGCCACTGGTAATATTCTTATTAACTTGGGTATAAGAATCCAAAAAGGTGATCTAGGGATTTTCCATCATATTGCTAGAGAAGAGAATGAAGGTCCACTGCTGGAGGGCTAAGAAATGTCATATCCTACCCTATTTGGTTTGGCTAAGTGGATAATGCCTAGGTTTTCCAACCACAGGGTCTGGATTAGATTCTGATAATAACATGTTCCGAGGTTTCAGGCTCATCCCTGGTTGGAGCCCAGGTCAGGGCTCATGCAGGAGGCAACCAATCAAAGTGTTACCTCTCACTTTGATGTTTCTCTCTGTCGTTACCTTTCTTTTCCAAATTCTCTAAAAATTAATGGGAACATATCCTCAGGTGAAAATAAAAAAAGAAAGAAAGAAAGACATGTCATATCCTATGAAAGACACATGAAAATGCCTAAAGAAAATTGTCATTTTTTCATGATGAAGGTGTTGATGAAAACACCTTGGTGGTTGTGGTGACAGCAGTGGCTGCAGCAGCAGGGTGACAGGGCTGGTGCCTTCCCCTGATCAGCTTGGTAACCTCACACAAAGGGAGGCCAGACTGCAGCTTAGGCCTGTACCACACTGGGAGTAGGCCCACGCCATCAGTAGGATATCCTCTGAGCACTCCCAGTCTGTGAGAGGGGGCAGGCTGGGCTGAGCGATCCCCTCTCCCCACAGTGCGTGAATTTCGTGCCCTGGGCCCCTAGTATTATATATAAAGACACATATGTTTAAAAATAAAACATATCATGTAAATACATACAATGTAAGTAGTAATCAATAGAAAAATTGCTATGGTTATAATAATACAAGACAAAAATACTTTGTGGTAAGTCACTTTACTGGAAAATTAAGTGGGCATTGCATAAAAATAAAATTCAGTCCAAAATTCCACTTGAGGAGCATTCTGCAAATACTTGACCATTAATCATCAGAACTGTTAAGTTCATCAAAAACAAGAAAAGTCTAAGAAACTGTCATAGCTCAAAATAGTCTAAGGAGATATGATGACTAAAATGTAAGGCAGTATCCTGTATGGGGAACAGCAAAAGTATATTAGGGGAAAAACTAAGGATATATGAAAAAAGTACAGTGTCATTAATGTATCAATATAGACTCATTAATTATGGTAATGTACCCTACTATTATAATAATTTATTGTAAAAATGATACCTAACACAAATATATTTTATATCCAGCTTAGAAAAAAAAACCGTAGAAAATCCATAAAGAAAAAGAGAAGATGGGGGCATAGGTAAATGCAGTACTCCCATCCTCCCACAACCAAATCAAAATTACAACTACACTACAGAACAACCATCATCCAGAATCACCTGATATCTAGGTCAAGAGAAGTCCTACAACTAAGGATATAGAGAAGACACATCAAGACTAGTAGGAGGAGCAAAGACAAGGAACAGGCTAGTCCCACACTAAGGTATGGTAGTTAATGATCAGAGGGGATATCTTGGCTGCAGAGGAGAGGAGCTAGGAATCTCAGCTGCACACCAGACCCCCCAGCCCAGGGTTCCAGTCCTGGGAAGAGAAGCCCCCATAACTTCTGGCATTAAAAACCAGTGGGTATTATGACAGAGTAAGATGAAGGACTGCTGGATTGCCAGGCAGTTCCTCTTAAAGCTCATGGGCTTATTCAGATTCATTCTCTCTGAGTTTCAGAGCTGGAATATCAGCTTGAAAAGCACCAGAGACATACAGGAAGGAACTGAATTATATGACATCAGGACAAGAGCTAGAGAGGTAGCTTTTCCCAGACAGAAATACTAGCAGTGGCCATTGTTCGTTGATAAACTGCCACTTCTCAACAGAGCCTGCAGGTGGGCACCTGAGTCTCCATCAACCTGTCTATCACTGTTTGTCCTATACTGGTAATTCCCTGAGACCCCCCCCCACCCAACTTCTGGGTCCACTCAAGCTGTTTCCAGTGGCTTTTCCATAAAAGAAGCCTTCCTTGGCTTATGCTTCAGACTTTCCTAAAATTTCACAAAGAGGAAGCATCTGGCCTTGGCAAGCCCCATACCCATTGTTAAGTGGCCCTATGCCAAGTACTAATGGCGGCCAATTTTGGTTCACAGACTGGCCTCTCCTGGGCACCTCCAAGCTGAGCATGAGTAGCAGCCATCTGCAGACCACTTTGTAGCTAATGCTGGGTAGTCCCAGGCAGAACACAGGCAGCTTCCTGCACTTCCCAGGAGACCCCAGAGCCAATGCAATCAGTGGGTAACTTCAGACCACATTGAAGCACCACTCAACCACTTCCACAAGTGATACACTTATGGAGTGGACTCAGAGTGCACCAGAGATCCATGGAAATAAGTCCTGCCCTAAGGGTTGGCCCCTGTCCAGATCATCCTCCATGGTGGTCACAGCTAGTCTTCACAGCCAATTGGCCTAGAGGTAAATCCTTTCCATTGACAGGCCAACAACACTCAAGGCTACATACAGTAGGCTGTATCAGGAAGGTGTACACAGCCCACACAAGGGTTGCACTTTGAGTGTCCAGCTTGGACGATCAGGAAGGCTGTGCCACAAAACCCTAAAGAACATCTATTACATTAGGACACTCTACTAAGTCTGGAAGATGTAGCAGCTCTATTTAATACATAGAAAGAAACACAGGGAGGCTGTCAAAATGAGGAGACAAAGAAACATGTCCCAAAGGAAAGAACAGAACAAAATTCCAGAAAAAGAACTAAACAAAATGGAGACAAAAGATCTACCAGATGCAGAGTTCAAAACACTGGTTGTAAAGTTTTTGAAAAAAACTTAGGGGAAGAGTGATGAATTTAGTGAGTATCAACAAAGAGATGAGAAGTCTAAAAACATAACTACAAAATATTTTAAAAAGCCAATTATTAATAAAGAAGTCATTAGCTGAAATGGAGAATAAATTACAGGGAATCAATAGTGGAGTAAAATGAAGCAGAGGGTCAAATCAGAGATTTGAAAGATATGAAAGCAGAAAACACCAAAACAGAACAGAAAAGAAGAAAGAATCTTTTAAGGAGTCACTGGGACAATTTCAAGCATACCAACATTTGCATCATGGTAGTGATAGAAGGAGAAAAGAACAAGCAGGAAATTGAAAACCTACATGAAAAAATAATGGTGGAAAACTTTCCTACCCTGGTGAAGGAAATAAACATGCAAGTTCAGGAAGCACAGAGTCCCAACCAAAATGAAATCAAAGAAACCTACACAAAGACACAGTATAATTAAAATTCCAAATATTGTCCTTAGCCAATTTGGTTCAGTGGATAGAGCTTCAGCTTACAGACTGAAGGGTCCCAGGTTTGATTCCAGTCAAAGGCATATGCCAGCTTGTGGGCTAGATCCCAAGTAGGTGACATGCAGGAGGCAGCCAATAAATTATTCTCTCTCATCATTGATGTTTTTTTCTCTCTCTCCTTTTCCCTTTCTCGCTGAAATCAATAAAAATATATTTTAAAAAGAAAAATAAATAAATAAGATGTCAAACATCAAAAACAAAGAATATTTGAAGTAGCAAGAGAAAAGCAGTTATCTACAAGGGAGCTCCCGTAAAATTGTCAGCTGATTTCTCAACAGAAACTTTGCAGGCTAAGACTACTCTATCCAGCAAAGCTATCTTTAGAATAGAAGTATAAATAAAGAGGTTCACAGACATGAAAAAGCTAAAGGAGTGCATCACCACCAAACCAATTAACATGAAATGTTAAAGGACCTTCTTTACAAAAAAAGAAGAAAAAAGATGGAAAAGATGAATAATAAAATGGCAATAAATACATATCTATCAACAATTGAGTTTACTCCTGGCCAGATGACTCCATGGTTGCAGCATCAACCTATACATCAAAGGGTTACAGGTTTAATTTCCGGTTAAGGATATGTACCTAGGTTGAAGGTTCAATCCTTGGCCCTGGTTGAGATGTGCATAGGTGTCAACCAACTGATGTGTGTCTCTCATCTCTCTCTCTCTCTCTCTCTCTCTCTCTCTCTCTCTCTCTCTCTCTCTCTCTCCTTCCTCCTCCCTGACTTCCTTGTACTCTCTCTAAAACTCAATGGAAAAAATATCCTTTAGTGAGGATTAAAAAAAGAAAAGAAAAGAAATTGACAAATTAAATGAGCAACCAGAACAAACAGAATGGTAGACATAGAGAACATTTTGATGGTTTCCCAATGGGAGGGGTGTTGGGGGGATGGGTGAAAAAGGTAAAGGGATTAAGAAGTACAAATTGGTTGTTACAAAATAGTCATGGGTATGTAAAGTACAGCATCTATATATATATATAAACCTACAGGTTGCTATTTTGTGCACTGACCACCAGGGGGCAGACACTCAATGAAGGACCTGCCCCCTGGTGGTCAGTGCACTCCCACAGAGGGTCTGGGATCATGAGGAGCAGCATGTTGCCAGGTCTTGGCTCAGGCTTTTCCCTGGCCCCCTGCCACTTTCACCACTGCTACATCCTTCAGGGAATGTCGGACTGCAGGTGGGATTGGACCAAAATCCCTGAAGTGTTCCAGATTGCAAGAGGATGCAGGCCAGGCTGAGGGACCTCACTGGTGCATGAATCCGTGTAATGAGCCTCTAGTAGTGATATAATTAATATTCTAATAACTATGTATGAAGTCAGATGGCTATGAGATTTATAGGGATGATCACTTAGTAAATTATGGCACTTTAAATTAAATAATATTGTATGTCAAACGTAATTAACATTAAAAATATAAAGTATAAAAAAGAGAGAGAAAGAGCAGACAATGGACAAGTAGAACCAAAACAGACTCAAAGTCACAGAAAATAAACTGATGGTTGCTAGAGGGGATGGGGCTTGGGGAGTTGAGTGAAAAAGTGAAGGGATTAAGAAGTACAAATTAATAATTATAGAAAAGTCATGGGGATGTAAGCATAAGAAATAGAGTCCATAATATTGTTATGACTATGTATCATGTCAGATAAGTACTTGATTTATTGGGTAGAATAAAACATTTCAATGTTCTTTAAAAATAATAAATCCAAATGGAGAAAAACATTTAAAATTTTGTCTGATTACATTAGTCTCTCAGGTTATTTAAATAAAAATCACAATATGATATCATTATATAACCACTAGAATGGCTAAAATGAAATAGAGGACACCAATTGTTCACAAGGATTGAGGCAACAATCCATTTTTGTAGGAAAGTAAATGGGCACAATCATTTTGGAAAATGTTTACTAAAACTGACTATATACATATGCTATGATGCTATAATTCCACTCCTAGTTGTATAATAACATAAATTATTACATACATTTAGCAAAAGACATATATGAGATTGTTCACAATAGTGTTCTTTATAATAATCTAAATTGAAAACAACCCTGATTTTTAGAGCATCCAATTTTGGCTAGAGAACTTCTGACTTATTTTGGTTCTGATATTGCTTCCAGTTTACAATGTCTGCTTAACCCTGGATTTTCATTAAGTATCTTTGAACCTAGCCTAATAATTTTCTCTTAACCCAAATGAATAGTTCTTCAAAGAATAGTCAGGAGACTCCTTTGGATTAAATCAGAAGAATTTTCTTGATGTACTACTGTAAGAAATAGATTCAGCAGATTCTTTCTACTAAAGTAGAAAAGCAACAGCATTAATGATGTCAGAGTGAAGACAAAAACAAATAGAAAACTTATCTGGTTCAGAGAATCTTTGTGCTAGGCTAAGAATACTGTCTGATCACAATTTGCTTTCACACTTTTTTAGGCATTTCAAAAAGAGCAACAGCAATAATAAAAGTCTAATACTGCATAATGAAATATAAACCCATACCTTCACTTCATGTACACTTGGCTGTAATTCTCCCAAGTAACACATCGTGAATGAAAATTAGACATTTTAATTTATGGTTATGCCTTATGGGACCTAATATGGGGAAAGAATAGAAAGAAGAAAAAGTTCTCCACTGCCTACTACAGTGTCTGGTGATTTAAAAATACAGGGTGTTCCCCCCAAAATATATACACACTTTGAAGACAGTATTTAGTAAAATATATTTCATTTTCAAACTGTAATAGACTCTACAGCTATCAGCTATTAAAGTGTGTATACATTTTTTGGGGGATACCCTATATATGTTGAAAAAAGGAGACTACAGGAATCCTCTACTTGTTTGTAAGCAAAGAGAAGAGGCAGCATCTGGTGAAAGAGTTCGTCTCTGAACAGACTGTTGACAGCAGCTGATGAGAAGTCTCATAAAAGTACCGTACATTCTTTTGGTTAGAAAAATTAAATATTTATAAAATGACACCTTGATTATTCTCTTTAAAGGATGATTAATAACAAACACAATATTTTCACATTGTAATCCTATATAATAAAGAAGTAATATGCACATTGACCATCACTCCTTCACAAGATGCCTGCCTATGACCAGGCCAGCAGGGGGGTTAGCGAGGGATGACCAAAGGACTGAACAGCAGGCTGTGTGGGGCAATCAGGCCAGCAGCAGGGAGCAGTTAGGGGTGACCAGGCCAGCAGAGAGGGGCATTTGGGGGCAAGCAGGCCGGCAGGGGGGACATTAGACATCTTAATTTATTTTCAAAAGAAAAATATACGGCTTATTGTTAGTGGTGATCAGGCCGGTATGCAGAGATAGTGAAGCACAATCAGGTAGGAGGGCAGTTAGGGGTGACCAGGCAGGCAGGCAGGCAGGTGAGCGATTAGAAGCCAGCAGTCCAGGATTGTGAGGGGGATGTCCCACTGGCAATTTAGGCCCAATCTCACGGATCAGTACTAAATCGGCAGTCCAACATCCCCTGAGAGGATCTGGATTGGAGAGGGTGCAGGCAGGGCTGCAGGGACTCCCTTCCCTGTGCATGAATTTTCTGCACTGGGCCTCTAGTGATATATAATTGTCAAAACTTCCACAGTGCCATAACCAGTTTGGCTCAGTGGATAGAGCGTCAGCCTGCAGACTGAAGGGTCCCAGGTTCAATTCCAATCAAGGGCATGTACCTTGGTTGTGGGCATATCTCCAGTGGGGGGTGTTCAGGAGGCAGCTGATCAATGTTTCTCTCTCATTAATGTTTCTAACTCTCTATCCCTCTCCCTTCCTCTCTGTAAAAATATAAATAAAAAATGTTTTTTGAAAACTTCCATAGCAACTATCATTTAAAATTCATATTTAAATTTTGATGTTAAACTAGTGGAAATTGCTGTTTTAAAAATGTTTGTATTTTTTAGCAAAACATTTGCTAGGGCCAGGAATGAATTTTTTCCTCCCTAGAAAATGTGTCATTGATAAAAGGTCAAATTTAATATTGACTGGTAATAGTTAACTTTCTTTTGTTTTTAGGGAGTGTAACAATGACTTCACCTGGAATTACACTTTGAGAATATATTAATTGTATCTTTCTTTAGATCCATAAAATAAATTTTTGAGAGAATTACTCATTTTCTTCTCATTAGTATTATAAGATTAATTATACATCTGAAAAAGCAGTATGCTTATTTGTTCTTATGGTTAACCTTGAGATTATTATGCTAAGTGAAAAAGTCAGAGAAAGCTAAAAACCATATGATTTCATCCATTATGAGATATAAAACTGAAACTCATAGTTCAGCCAGTGTGTCTCAGTTAGTTGAGTGTTGTCACATGCACCACAAAGTCTTAGGTTCAATTCTTGGTCAAGGCACATACTCAGGTTGAGGGCTTGATCAGGGCTTAATCCCTGGTAGGAGGCATACAGAAGGCAGCCAATCAATGTTTCTCTCTCATCAATATTTCCATATCTCCCTCCCTCTGAAATAAATAAAAATATATTTTAAAAAACCTTGAAATTCATAAATATAGACAACAGTATGAAGGTTACCAGATAAAAGGAAATGGGAGTGTCGTAAAGGGTAAAGAGACCCAACTATATGGTGATAGAAGATGATATTATTTTGGGTGGTGAGCACACAATGCAATACACAGATCATGGATCATAGAAATGTACTCTTGAAACATATATAATCTTATTGACCAATGTCACCCCAATAAATTTAATAAAAAGTAAAAAGAAATATCCATTCCAAAAATAATTCTCTTCTAGGGATGAGAGAATTTAAATTGGACTCAGTGATGCATTATTTAGCTGGTGATTTTATTTCATGTATGCGTTACTCTTTAACTGCAATTCAAATATGCATTATATTAATTGTCAATAGGTAGCAGTTACTTGTCTGACAAGTTTATTGTGGAAGCATCTAAAAGGCAAGGAGATTAAATCATAAATTCATCTGTTTCCTTAGAACTCAGTGAACCATAAAAATCTCGCAATGTTTGCTGAAAGTTTTCCAGACATCAACATTTAGAATTAAGTTAGACATTCTGGGCCTTTACTCATTAAATTTCTGGTCATGCATCAAAATGGTATAGGCAGTGAGTCACTGTGAAGTATCTAACAAAATATAAAATTCATAATAGACTTTTGAAGTAAAGAAAATTCAATCTTCCATAGAAAAGAGTAAAATAGGGTGACCCAAAAATAGATAAAAGAGACTAGACATCACAATATAGATAGTAATTAATTTGATGCTCTGCAAAGTTCAATGAAAGAACTGATAGAGAAATATCAAAAATCCCAAAGTAAAGATATATTGGGTTTTATCCTAAAATATACATTGGATACCTTAATTTATTTTCAAAAGAAAAATATATGGTTTATAGTTGCAAATTGTGATTTTATCTTTCTATTGTTAATTCATTTTGTGGAAAAAAATAATTTGGGAAAAAAGATATACCATTAGAATTAATCTAGTATTTACATTAGATTTCTTATATAAGAAAGCCATTCTATATATTTATATTATTTTTATTATATAATATGAGAATATATAACTTAATAAGTATGCATTGCATTTATTATATAACTAGAGGCCTGGGACATGAAATTCGTGCACGGGGGATGGGGGATGTCCCTTAGCCCAGCCTTCACCCTCTCCAATCTGGGACTCCTCGAGGGATGTCTGACTGCTGGTTTAGGCCCAATCCCGGTAGGATCGGGACTAAATGGGCAGTAGGATTGGGCCTAAAGGGGAAGTCAGACATCCTTCTCATAATCCAGGACTGCTGGCTCCAAACTGCTCACCTGCCTGCCTTCCTGACTGCCCCTAACTGCTTCTGCCTGCCAGCCTGATCACCCCCTAACCACTACCCTGCCAGACTAATTGATGTCTAACTGCTCCTCTGCCAGCCTGCTTGCCCCCAACTTCCCTCCTCTGCTGGCCTGGTCACCCCTAAGTGCCTTCCCCTGCAGGCTTGATAGTCCCCAACTGCCCTTCCTTGCAGGCTTGCTCCCTCCCGACTGCCCTCCCCTGCTGGCCATCTTGTGATGGTCATCTTGTGTCCACATGGGGACAGAATCTTTGACCACATGGGGGCAGCCCTCTTGTGTGTTGTAGTGATGGTCAATCTGTGTATTACTCTTTTATTGGATAGGATGGCCTTCTTTTCATGTCAACAAATTCGATGTACAGACATAATTTTTAATGGCTACAGTGTTATCCCTGACTGTTTAACATTACTATGGTTTACTTCACTAACCCTTTATTGTGGGGCAGGTTGCTTTTTGTTTCCCCCAGCATCAACAATGACAGTAAACATAATTGCTTATTTGACTGTTTACTTAGGACACATTCACAGACATGGAACTCCTGGCCCAAAGCGAATATACTTGAATTTTTATCCACATTTCCAAATTGACTTTCTAGTTTAGTCCATTAGTTTTAAGTCAGATTACACTCCCACAAATGGGTTAGGAGAAAACTGTTCAACATGCCTTGGGCAAATTGCAAACTCTTGCTGAATTTGAGCAACCCCAGGGCTTGGGACCTGGAGAATCCGAGCTGGAGTGTGAGGTCCAGGGAGGCGTGGGTGGCACACTGAGGACTCTTTGTGAGTGCTGGTGTGTGAGTGTGTATCGCTCGGGTCCATGCGCCCCTGCCTCGCATGCAACTCTGCCATGCCCCTCCACCTTGTGAATAACTCTGTCATGCCCCCCTGCCTCAAGCACAACTCAGCCACATCCCCCCGCCTCATGTGTGACTGGCCCTGCTGCCCCACCTCGCGCTCGACTCGGCCCCACTCCCCCGCCTTGCGTGCAACTGGCCCCCCTCCCCTGCCTTACGTGCGTGACTCAGCCACACCACTCTGCCTCAAGCGCAACTCCGCCACATCTCCCCCAACACCTCGCACGTGCCTCAGCCCACTCCCCTGCCTTGCGTGCTGCTGGCTCCGCTTCCCCACCTCGGTGTGTGCGACTCCGCCATGCCCCTTTGCCTCGATCTCCAGGCTGGGGGCGTGGACCCAAACTGCCGCTTGGATTCAGAGCTGGTGATCCAGGCCCTGCGTCTGATAAATCACAGCCTCTCCTCGAGCCTGGCGCTCATTACCCAAGGTGCCCCGGGCCTTCATTTGCAGGTCCCACATGACATGTAAACCCCACAGCTCACTCACACACCAGCACTCACACATGAATGGCTAATTTTCTAATTTGTGGGTGGGGGTGGGTTATAATATGTGCCATTTCAATACTGTGAAGTAAGTCCTTATTAAGAAGAATAATCATTACTACATTTTTTTGGTCAGACACGTTAGTAAAGGGGACACAAGATTTTTTTAAAATTAATTTTTTATTATTTTTTTGCAGTATAACTTATATTTAATAGTAGTACATATGTTTTCCTTTTTCCCCCCATTATCCTCCCCCCAGCCTCCCCTACCCCCCAGTGCATGTCCCCACCTGCCCCCCTCCCTGCCCCAGTGTCTTTCATTCATTGGTTATGGAAATGTGCAGTCCCATGTAGGTTTGCATTAATTTTTAAAAATATTGTTACTTTTATATTTGATTTTATGCAACTCCTTTATTTATTTATTTATTTATTTACTTATTTGTTTGTTTGTTTATATCCAGTTGTGAGTACTTATATGTTTTTTATATTAATATTTATGAGATATATGGTTTACAAATATTTTCTCCCATTCCGTAAATTGCTTTTTCACACTGTGGATTGTTTTCTTTACTGTGCGGAAGCTACATTTCTTCAAAGAAGTCAGACAATTGTACAATAGGTATCTGAAAAGATGTTCAACATCACTAATCAGGGAAATGATCATGAAAACTAAAATTAAATATTACCTCACACTGCTAACACAGCTGTTATCAAAGAAACAAAAGATAAGTGCAGGTGAGGTTGTGGAGATATTGGAACCATTATACACTATTGGATATCATCTAAAGTGGTACAGCTGCTATTAAAAACAGATGGCAATTCACCAATACATTAAAATAGGAATACTATGTTTCAGAAATCCCACATCTGGTTATATAGCTAAAGGAAACAAAATCACTATCTTGAAAAGATACTTGCACCCCCATGTTCATTGCAGCATTATTTACAATAGCCAAGATATGGAAATGACCTAAGTAGGATAAATAAAGATAATATGAATAGACTATTCTTCAGCCATAAAAAAATAATAAAATCCTGCCATTTGCAACAATAAGAACAGACTGAGATAAGTCAGATAAGTCAGATAAAGACAAATACTATATGGTCTCAGTTATATGTAGAATCTTAAAAAAAACAACAAAGTCATATAAACATAGAACAGATTGGTGGTTGCCAAAGTCAGGGAGTGAAGAGTGGGTTAAACAGGTGAAGGTGGTTGAAATATACAGACTTCCAGTTAAAAGATGAATAATTCTGGGGATGTAATGTACAGTATGTAACTATAGTTAACAATACTGTATTGTAAATTTAAAAGTTGTTAAGAGAGTAGATCTTAAAAGTGTTTATCACAAGAAAAAAATGTACTTATGTGAGGCAATGAATGCCAACTAAATTTATTGTGGTAACCATTTTGCAATACATACATGTCTAATCATTATATTGTATACCTTAAATTAATATAATATTATATGTCAATTCTATCTCAATAAAATTGAGGAAAACTAAGTGTAGCTTCTCTAGGGGGAACTATGGAGGATAGGAGAATCTAATACCAAAAATATGGAATTTTTTGTACCCATCATAGGCCAATTATTAAACCTAGGTTGTTAATTCAATAAGTAAAACAATCTGAAGACAAAATTGGTTTTATGGACATATTTAAACATCTAGCTGCTAGCTTGAAAACTGACAGTTAAAAAAGATGAAACCTAGTTTGACTCAGTGGATAGAGCATTGGCCTGTGGACTCCAAGATCCCAGGTTTGATTCCAGTCAGGGGCACATGCCCGGGTTGGGGCTTGATTCCCAGTAGGAGGCTTGCAGAAGGCAGCCAATCAAATGATTCTCTCTTATCATTAATGTTTCTATCCCCCCTCCCCCGCTCCCTTCCTTTCTGAAAAAAAAAAAAAAGGATGAAACAGCCACAAAAGGCTGGCTGAATATCAGACTGAGAAGAGCATGTTTAGATTTTAAGTGAAACTTGAAGCACCAAAAATATTTTACTGACACTTTGGAAGGTCTGTGTTAAACTTTTGATTTGTCAACTCATACAAAAAATAAAGATGAATATGTAGAACAATGAGAAATTTAATATTTCTCAGTCCTGAAAGATATATTTGCTTTTTATTCACCTGAAAAACTTAATTAGAACAAAGAGAAATTTATATGAGGTTATTTTAATTACCGGTATTTTTAGATTGTGGACTTAAATTAAATCTTAAATCTCTGGCATATTTTTAATCCATAAAAGATCAAATATCTTAACTTAAACTGAAATAACTAAAATTTTCTGGATATCCTATGTTACTTTTATTCAGAAAAACTGAAACTAAGCCAAAGATGTTGGGGACTGAATTATAAAGGCATGGAGATAGCAGTGTCAATGGAAGTCTAAACTGGATGCCCTGAAATGAGCAACATACAGCAGAGGCAGTTCATTGGAATAAGCAATGAGAAACAGGGAAAAAATATGTATGGGGAAGGAAGTAAATTTCAATGATGGGGCTCTCCTCACTGAAGAATTGAATCCAGTTAGGGGATAATTGACATCGGAATATAGGTGGATTTCATTGTAAAGATCATCTATTAGTGAAGGTGAGGAAAATGGAGCATCTTATAGCAGAAAACACAGTCAATGTGAGAAATGGAGAACTCAAAATAAAGATATTACCAATAGTTAGAGCCTTTATGATAAATATAAAAAGTTTTAAGGAGTCAGCCAACTTATTCTAAATCCTACTCAATGATAGTTAAGACTGAATAGCTCTGAATGGTTGGCATTTGTATAATAGATGTCCTTTGTTCCTTTAATATACCTGTATCAAGTTCTGGAGAAAGGGTAAACATTTTCTTAGGATCCCTTACAATCCCGATTATATCACCTACATCCTCCTACACACACACACACACACACATGCACGCACACAAACATAGAGTATATAAACATAATAATTTTGAGATTTGGCCAAGGCACCAAAGAAGTCTGTTTATGAACAGTGTGAAAAGTCCAAGAATGAGTATGGACTAAGAATATATAAGACCTGGATCATCCCATGAAGAAGTGTCTGTTGCAGCAACAAGTTCCTTCATTCTATTTCTCCTCTTAAACGTCTCTCTACTGCCTCTTCTTTGGGTTGTTAAGATGTAGTATTATGTGAGTTGGAGGAATTGGGACAAATGTTAGGAATACTATCTAATAAAAGAGTAATATGCAAATTGACCACACCTTCTCTACACAACAAGTCATGCCCACAAGCCACACCCACCAGCCAATCAGGAGCAAATATGCAAATAAATCCGAACCAAGATGGCTGCAGCCACTGAGAGCAGGAGGGAGTCTTGGGTTTCCCTGGCAATGGAGGAAGCCAAGCTTTCCACCTGCCCTTGCCAGCCTAGGTCTCCACTCAATGCTACAAAGTTTCAATTATAGAAGACACATATATCCCAACAGAAATGGCAGCAACCATGGAACTGGAGAGAACAGAGGCTAGGGTTGCCCAGGCGATGGAGGAAGCCAAGCTTCTGCAGCCCTAGCACCTAGGCCTCCACTCCAGCCTACAAAATTTTAGTTATAGAATTTAAATGAACTCCAACAGAAATGGCTGCCACGGAGCAAGCAGAAGGCTTGGCTCCACTCCAGGCTACAGTTTCAATTGTAGAATATAGATATATCCCATATACCAGGACCTCCACTTGGGTTGCTGGGGGCATGGCTGGCCTGCAAACCCCAGGCCCCTTGGCCAGGCCACTCCATGCCCCAAGGGAACCCCCACCCTGATCTGGGACACCCTTCAGGGCAAACCAGCTGCCCCCCACCCATGCACCAGGCCTCTATCCTATCTAATAAAAGAGTAATATGCTGATTGACCATCACTCCAACACACAAGAGGGCTGCCCCCATGTGGTCAAAGATGGCCACCCCATGTGTACACAGATGGCTGCCACAAGATGACCAGCAGGGAAGAGCAGTTGGGAGGGACAAGGCCTGCAAGGTAGGGTAGTTGGGGGTGATCAAGCCTGCAGGGGAGGGCAGTTAGGGGTGACCAGGCTTGGAGGGGAGGGCTCTTTGGGGGGGACCAGGGCTACAGGGGAGGGCAGTTGGGAGGGACCAGGCCTGCAAGGGAGGGCAGTTGGGGGTGATCAAGCCTGCAGAGGAGGGCAGTTAGGGGTGACCAGGCCAGCAGAGGAGGGAAGTTGGGGGCAAACAAGCTGGCAGAGGAGCAGTTAGGCATCAATCAGGCTGGCAGGGTAGTGGTTAGGGGTGATCAGCCTGGCAGGAAGGAGCTGTTAGAGGCAATCAGGAAGGCAGGCAGGTGAGCAGTTTGGAGCCAGCAGTCCTGGACTGTGAGAAGGATGTCCAACTGCCTGTTTAAGCCCAATCCCACCAGGATCAGGCCTAAACGGGCAGTCGGACATCTCTCGAGGGGTCCCAATTGGAGAGGGTGCAGTTGGGCTGATTACAGTCCATGATTTAAGTGGGTCTCATCCAATCAGTTGGAGGCCTTTAGAGCAAAGGTTTGCAGAAAAGAAGGAATTCTGACTCCAGACTACAATATAATTCTGCCTGAATTTCTAGCCTTTGGGCTTAAGCGTATCATATGAAATCTTACCTGAAGGATTGCCTGTAGCTTTCAGACTTGTCAACCCCCACATTTACCTTAACTAATTCCTTAAAACAAATCTCTTTCTTTCACATCTTTCTCACACATCTATAATATAGTAATATATATTCTGTACATATATTTATGTATTAATACAATTACAGTTATATTAATAACATTATATAATTATGAACATATCGATTGTTGTATATAATTTATTAATGTACACACAGAGAAAGAGAACCTTGACCAACAGAAGATTTTGATATAATTTTATTTTAAAAAATCTTTCCTGAACATGACTATGTACCAGATGCTATGCTATATACTTGGGATGTAGTGATGATGAATATAAACAAAAGTTCCATGGTGGTAGGGATTTTGGGTTGTTTTGTCCCCTGATGTACCCTAAGTATCCACAATAGTACATGAGACTCAGTACTTCTTGCCCCAAGGATATAAGAAATAACAGAAGAAACAGAAAAGTAAACAAGTAACTATATTGCACTAATATGTAACATGCAGTTTTAGTATAGTTCTACATCTCCTTTAAAAACAAACACAGATGACTTATTTATAGATCAGGTCTGTACAATCACAGAACTTGCTTCTTGGGGAAGGATTTAGAAGACCAGGCATTAAGTGCAGGAGAGAAACTTTTTGGTGAATATTCTTTTGCATCCTTTAACTGCAAGTATTCATTTTTCAAAAAATATTTTTTAGAATCATATATGCAATTATTCAAGATTAAGGTTTTCTTAAGCAATGTACTATAAAATACATGCAAAGAAATAATCTAATAATATATGACTAAAATACAATAGCTGAAAATAAAGGAGCTTTGCTGATGTTTCCTTAAAATAAAATTTGTTTAGTTAAATGACACAGTTTCAGAGGTTATGTAGATCCAAATTATTTTGCAATAATTGTTTTACTCACTTTGAAGATAAAAGTAGAAAGAAATGAACAGATATACTCATCTATTATCTAGTTGTTTTTTTCATCTTCTCAAACAAAGTCTAATTCCCACATTCAGCTTTTGGCATGAGTTTTAACCAGGCAAAATGTACAAAAGTAGCATAGTTGCTTTTAAAGTATCATTGTATATTATTTAATAACCTTGAAAAATTAAACCTAAATATACTGATTTTCTTTTTAATATTTTTATTTATTTAAGAGAGGAAGGGAGAGGGAAAGAGAGATAAAAACACCAGTGATGAGAGAGAATCATTGATTGGCTTCCTCTTGCATGCAACCCAAGCATGTGCCTTTGGCCAGAATTGAACCTGGGACCCTTCAGTCCACAGGCTGACATTCTATCCACTATGCAAAACCACCTAGGACTACACTGCTTTTCTAAATGAAAACTAATTGTCAATGGTAACTTTGCTTCAGTTTTTGTCACATTATAAAACCATCAAGCTGAATACTGTACGTATTATATTCTTCCACTCGGGCAAACAATTTCATTCACTAAATATTTATGCAAATGTTCACAGAAGTTATCACATCACATAAGCAGAGTTTTATACTCTAGATTAACATTTCATATTTTCAATGTCATTGAAAAAAGTTAGGTGCAAATTGGCAGTAATAACTGGCTCCCTTTATATATTCTTCAGCAATGATGAAAATCAGAATTATTTTCACAGGATCAAGTAACTTCAGCATTTTATGATAGTCCATGAAAAAAGAGGTTAATGATTTGGTAAATTTGTAATAGAATTAAACATATCCGGTGGATAAAAATGTACCTTCTTTAAGGTCCTAAGGAATTTTGAATTATTATCTAAGAATTATTGATTGTCCAATATAAGATCGCACTAGTTTTGTGAGATGTCAAAGGATAAGAAGTAAATGGACCCTCAAAGTGAGGAGAGCAATAGATATTTCAGAACTTGGGCTATGGTCTTAAGGTTATTTCCTGCCAAAAGTCCAAGCTTTCTAGTTCCCTAATGAAGATTCATTGGATATCCATTGTAAAGTATCTATATTTGAATAAACATAAATTTGAACTCCTTTTCCATTTGGTCATGAATTTTAACCACACCCAGGTTTTAACACTATTTGGAATCAGTGCTCCTCTGTTAACTCAGAAATGAGTCCTCATATAGAAGGTGTCTGGTTTCCTGGTTTTTACTGGCTGGTATAGCTTTAGTGTCCTTGAGAGGGTTAGAAGTGATGCAGAAAATGAAAATTTTCCCCTTAAATGATCTACCTCCAACGTAGTTATGTTCTTCTAATTCAGAAATCATTACTTTTATAGTAAAATAAAATGTGAACTCTTACATGTAATCAAAGAAATGCCCATTGAATTAAAAATAGATACTATATCTATCAAATTAGTATATTTATCAAATAAAACCTACCTAGTGCTGATGAGGATGTGAAGAGATAGTTACTTTCATTTACTGCTGGTAAGAGTGTAAAATGAGGTAATCTTTCTGGAAAACAATTTATCAAAATATATTAAAATAATCATAACCTCTGACTCAATAATCTCCCTTACAGTAAATCTGAAGAAGTAATGAGAGATTATCTAAAACATTTAGGACAAATGTGTTCATAATAATGTTATTAGCCACAGGAAAGAAAACAAATCATTTTTCCTGACATTCTTTGCTGTATATTTTACAAATATAGATTGCATAGGTATTACATAGAGATTTCAGGAAATTAAACACACAAACAATAAAAATCTTTCAGGTTCAATATAAGTTTTCTCTGGAAAAAAATATTTAACTGCTTTTATTCAAACGAGGGAGATATGATAATACTGAAGAAGAGAAAGTATCAGCATATCCTCCTGAAAGTTACTCACAAACCCATCAGATTCTTAATGAAAACATATGTTGGAATGAAACAAACCATACATTCCAAAAGATCATTCTTCCTTAAAAAATATATATTTTATTGTTTTTCTCCAGAGTGGAAGGGGAGGGATAGAGATTTAGAAACATCAATGAGAGAGAAACATCCACCAGCTGCCTCCTGCACACCTCCCACTGGGGATGTGCCACAACCAAGGAACATGCCCTTGACTGGAATCAAATCTAAGACCCTTCAGTTCACAGGCTGATGCTCTATCCACTGAGACAAACCAGTTAGGGCAAGAGCCTTCTTTTTTTACATTCAATTATTTAAAAACATATGTATTTTATTGAATACATAAGAGATAAATGTACCAAATTTAGCAAATAATATGAAGGACTTGTTTTGTTTGCACACTAACAGGGTTACCTACAAGCCACCTTTGTCATAGCCAATAATTCTCTATATGAGTAGGTAATTGTTTATTAAACACTGAATGTTAAAGGTTCTCAGAAGTCATGTAGCCATAAAACATATTTGACACTGTTGAACATGGCAATTCACAAGCTTTATAAGACTGTTACATGCCCTACTCTCTTTCCCTAAATAAATAAATAAATAAATAAATAAATAAATAAATAAATCAGCAGTCCTAAGAATTCATCTTCTACAGAAATTTGGAAAAAATTGCATTTGACTAATGATCCAAGTCCCAGTCCACAGTAAATGTAGCTTGACTGTATCTATTCCGCAAGTCATTTCAAGCAATAGCTTCATTTTGTTTTAAATTATGGCACAGTTTAAATCCTATCTAATAAAAGGGTAATATGCAAATTGACCATCACTCCAACACAAGATGGCTGCCCCCATGTGGTCAAAGATGGCTGCCCCCATGTTGACACAAGATGGCCACCACAAGAAGCACAGAAGGGGAGGGCAGTTGTGGGCGATCAGGCCACCAGGGGAAGGGAGTTGGGAGGGACCAGGATTGCAAGGGAGGGCAGTTGTGGGGGACCAGGCTGGCAGAGGAGGGCAATTGGGGGCTACTAGGGCTCCAGGAAAGGCCAGTTGATGGGACCAGGCCTGCAGTGGAGGGCAATTGGGTGGGGCCAGGCCAGCAGGGGAGGGAAGTTGGAGGGGGGACCAGGTCAGCAGTCGAGGGCAGTTAGGGGCAATCAAGCCTGCAGGGGAAATAGTTAGGGGTGACCAGGCCACTAGGTGAGGGAAGTTGGGGGCAAATAGGCTGGCAGGGGAGCAGTTAGACATCAATTAGGCTGTCAGGGTAGTGGTTAGCAGGTGATCAGGCTGGCAGGCATAAGAAGTTAGGGGCAATAAGGGAGGCAGGCAGGTGAGTAGTTTGGAGCCAGCAGTCCTGGAATGTAAGAAGGATGTCCAATTGCCCATTTAGGCCCGATCCTAGTAGGGCAGTCGGACATCCCTCGAGGGGTCCCAGTTTAGAGAGGGTGCAGGCTGGGCTAAGGGACATCCCCTGCCCCCTATGCATGAATTTCATCCACCAGGCCTCTAGTTTAGAATAATAATCCATAGACCAAAAACAAAAACAAAACAAAACAGATAACATGGTGCTGCAGGCAAGATGGATATAACCTATTTAGAAAATTAAATAAAAAAGTACATACTACAGTTTATTCTAGACATGCTCCCAATTTTACTAGGCCTAACCTGATTTCTTCTTGGTTCTGGACTGGGCCTTTGATAATTTTTATATATTTTTCCTTTTAATTTTTTTATTTTTAATTACAGTTGACATACAATATTATATTAGTTTCAGGTGTACAACACAGTGGTTAGACATTTATATAACTTAAAAGTGATCACTCCAAAAATCTAGTACCCACCCGATGACATACGTAGTTATTATAATACTAGAGGCCCACTGCACTAAATTCATGCATGGGTGGGGGCGGGTGTCCCTCAGCCCAGCCTGTACTCTCTTCAAATTGGGAACCCTCTGGGATCAGGCCTAAAAGGGAAGTTGGACATTCCTCTCACAATCCAGAATTGCAGGCTCCCAACCACTCGCCTGTCTGCCTGCCTAATTGTCCTTAACTGCTTCTGCCTGCCAGCTTGATCATCCCCTAACCACTCCCCTGCCAGCCTGATTGATGCCTACCTGCTTCCCTGCTGGTCCAATTGCCCCTAACTGCCCTCCCCTGCTAGCGTGGTCACCCCTAACTGCCCTCTCCTGCAGTCCTAGTCCTCCACAACTGGCCTCCTATGCAGGCATGGTCCCTCTGACTACCCTCCCCTGCAGGCCTGGTTCCCCAAAACTGCCCTCCTCTACAGGCCTGGTCCCTGCCACCCACCTACCCTTCCCTGGAGGCCTGATTATCCCCAACTGCCCTCCCCTGCTGGCCATCTTGTTTTGGCCTTCTTGTGTCCACATGGGGGTGGCCATCTTTGACTACATGGGGGCAGCCATCTTGTGTGTTGGGGTGATGGTCAATTTGCATATTACTCTTTTATTACATAGGACTAGAGGCCTGATGTATTAAAATTCATGCAAGAATAGGCCTTTTTTCTCCTGGTTGCCAGCACCAGCTTCCCTCTAGCACCTGGGACCCAGGCAGCTTCCCTCCAGCCTGGCTTCTCCCCCTGGCTGCTACCCTCTGGCCCTGGCTTCTTCCAGAAAGATGTCCAGAAGGAAGCTTGGAAGGATGTCTGATATAATTAGCATATTATCATTATTATAGATTATTGACAATATTCCCTGTGGTATAATTTGCATCCCCATGACTATTCTGTGCCCCTCCTAGCAGTCTCAAAATGGCTTCTTCTTTATGTCTTTAGTTATAAGACTTCTGGTCATCTAGATTTCAGGTGCTTCTGAATGATGTTGTTCTGTAGTTTACTTATAATTTTAATGTTGTCAGAGAAGGTAAGTACCACATTTACTTACTCTGCCATTGTGACTGGAAGCTGCATTTTTCTGTGTGTATTTACATAAACAGACATACATGCATATATACATACACACATATACTAGGTTTATTTCCAAGAAAAATGGTACCTATGTCTGTCCACACAAAAACGTGTTCATGAATATTCATAGCATCATTATGCATAATAGGTAATTATGGAATTGACCCAAATTTCAACACCTAATGAGTGGATAAACAAAATATAGCTATATAATGTGATATTACAAGCAATAAAAAGAAATTAAACACTTATATATGCTTACAACATGGATGAACCTATTAAACACGATGCTATATGGAAAAAGCCAGAAACAAAGGTCAACATATTACGTTTCCATATATATGAAATATCCTGAATGAGAAAATCTGTAGAAATATAAAGTATATTGATGATTGTTTAAGGCCTGAGAAGTTGAAAGGGGTTCTCAATTTCTTTGTGATGAAAATATTCTAAAACTGACTATGGTCATAATGATACAAATTTTTGTATAAATAAAAAGACTTTGGATTGCATGTATATACTGATTAAATACAGGAAAACTAGAAATGCCTCATGTGTGCTATAAAATTCAAGCCAACACCATTTCACAATTTTTTTTGAGCACATGAGACCTATTTTGTGGTTAACCTTCTTTGTCTGCTGGGCACAAAAGTCAAAATGGTTGGTTGTAGATTGGTTTCATTAATGAACAGCTGACTAGTCTTCTTAAGCTGGATTGCCATCTTAGGTATGTTATAACTTTTTAATTCTCTTTGGTAATTATTTCAAATTTTGGGAAAACAAGGCTCTTTCCTTTTAGGACATTTGAGTTACCTCAGGGGAATAGGTGACTCTGGTAGAGATTAGAGATTAAAGAGCTAGTGAATGTTCTATTTTCTGTGCAATGGGACAACAATTCCCCAGAACATAAGGAGGTGACATAGAATGTTTTCAGTCAAAGTAATATAAAACTATTTCCATAGGTCATATGGAGATCCAGAGTATTATTGGTATGTGGCTATATGCCTTTAATCAGTTTTGGGTTTTTTTTTGGTAGGGACTATATATGTTTAGTCCCTATGCAATATATGGTACATACCTCATCAAATGAATATTAAGTGAATTTGCAGATTCCAACAGGAAATGCTTTAATCATCAAAGGGTATTTATTTATTTTATCTTCTCCATTCTAGTAAGGACTTGAAGTAGACCATCAGGTGAAATCATGGAAAAAAATAGTGGTAAAATGTAAATATGAATCAGGAAGCATGACCAGGGAATTACCAATGAAATAAAAAAGTCAAAGCATTACACTGTGGCCAAAACTAGTTTGGCTCAGTGGATAGAGCATCGGCCTGCGAACTCAAGGGACCCAGGTTCAATTCAGGTCAAGAGCATGTACCTTGGTTGTGGGCACATCCCCAGTGGGAGGTGTGCAGGAGGCAGCTGATTGATGTTTCTCTCTCATCAACGTTTCTAATTCTCTATCCCTCTTCTTTCATCTCTGTAAAAAATCAATGAAATAAAAAGCACTACACTATGACTGCTAAATGCAATGGTCAGCTTTGTCCTATAGTGGCCCTCTCAGCAGCTTTTTCCCATTCTTCATTTCCTCTTTCTTGGAACATTTTCCTCACTTGGCTTTCAGGACACTATCCTTATTATACTTCATGAACAACTGTGGCACTAGACACTACTACTCAGGCAATTATGATGGTTGCTTTTCTTCCCAACCTAAAAATAATGAAGTGCCTCAAGGCTCAGTCCTGGGCCACTTTTCTTTTCTATGCATTCCTTCCCAGGGGACATCATCCAAACGTGTGGCTCTAAATGCCATGCATATGCTAATGATTTATAGATGTAGGTGGTTTTTTTTGGGGGGGGCACAGAAAAAAACTCTGAACTTGATAACCAAATGCTTGTCAACTTTGCCAATTGGGCTTGGCCAATGTGGCTCAGTGGTGGAGCATCGACCTATGAACCAGGATGTTATGGTTCTATTCCTGCTCAGGGCACATGCCTGGGTTTCAGACTCAATCAGAACAGATCAATGATTCTCAAAATTGATGTTTCTATTTCTCTCTCTCTCCCCCTTCCTCTCTGAAGTCGATGAACAAACAAATAAACAAACAAAACATTGGCACTTGGATCTCTAATAGTCTTCTAATACATAATATTTAATGTTAAACTTTTATTTTCTTACCTCTGCTCACTCCCCAAAAGCTGCTTCTATCCCAGTCTTTCCCCATCTTAGTAAATACCACCATGTTTCACTCCGGCCTGAAACCTTAAAAATTTTCTCTCTTGTTACATACTCATCAACAATTTCTGCTAGCACTAAATTCAGCATATCTTGAATCTGATCACTTCTCACCACTTTCACTATTATTAACAACTAGAGGCCAGGTGCACAAAATTCATGCATGGGTGCAGGGGGTTGCCTTCATTCAGCCCAGCCTGCAACCTCTCACAATATGGGGCCACTGGCTCCTAATAGCTTGCCTACACGCTTGCCTTATTGCCCCTAACCACTTCTCCCTGCCAGCCTGATCACCCTCTAACCACTAATTTGCTGGCTTGATTGATGCTTAAGTACTCCCCTGCCAGCCTGATTGCCCATAACTGCCCTCCCCTGCCCGAACCTGCCTCCTCCACTGGAACCAACTTCCTGTGCACAGCATGGAGCTGTTGGACCCCCAGGCTTCACTATGCGGAGTGGCCCCCGGGCCCTGCCTCCACTGTGCACGCGGCCATCTTGTGGCAGTCATCTTATGGTGGCCAGTTTGTGGTGGCCATCTTGTGATGACATCGTGTGCAAGGGCGTGAAGACTACCTAGGCTTCTATTAGTATAGATGATTATTAGCTCTTGCCTGTATTTAGGCAATATCTCTGCTTCTTTTTTTTCTCCTATAATCTGATCTCTTCACAATAGCTAGAGTAGCCACAGAGAAGCTAGAGCCATAGTTATATCATGTCACTTCCTGCTTTCAAACCTCCAAAATTTATCATCACATATAGACCAACACCCCAGGTTTTGTCATGACCAACAAGACCCTGACCTCACTTCTCTTAACTCTTCCCTAGTGCTCACTCACTCAGCCATACTAGAATTTCTTCCTGTTCCAGGAATGGTCTTTGTACTTGCTCACCTATATATTTTGGAAAACTCTGGCCAGAGAAACCTTGGCTATCTCCTCGAACTCATTTAGGTTTCTGCTCAAATACTGCTTCCTCATGGAACCCTTCCCTGACTATTTTATCTAAAATAGCACTTCCCTCAGTATTGCCTCGTTTTACTGTATTTTCCTTCATAACACTTGTTCCTGACATGATGCCATATATTTGTTTATTGTTTCCTCCTCCAGAAATGAGTTTACTGAAGGAAGCAATTTTATCTGTTATATTTACTGCTATAACCTCATTATCCATTGATAGTACTGAGCTCATAATATGTACCCTAAAAGATTTTGAATTAGGATATTGCAAGCTGTTTACTAGCTTTTAGGAGCATAATGTATATTGATTATAAATAATTAAACAAACAAATCAATATAATATTTTACCATAATTTTCTTGGTAATTCATCAATTTATTGTATGTATTGCTTGTATCTTCACCTAAACTTTAAGTTCCTCGAGGACAAAATCATGTCTTATATTTATTTGTGCATATATTACTGGGTGCCTTGAATATAAGAGCCTCTCTACCTATACTGTATTTCCTGAATTCAACTATGTCTTTGATTTTTAAATGTTCTACATTGATTTAATATTACCTTTTTATTTTTTTTGGAATGGGCACAAATAAGGATAAAGAACAACATTAATTGTGCAGGGCCAGCTCATCCAAGAGTTTGGTGAACCTGATGGGGGATGGGGGCAGCGAAGGATTAAAGAAAAGACAGACAAAGAGAATAAGCTGGGGCTCAGTGGATCTCCTGTGCCTATATGAGGCCACAAGAGAGACAGATCCAGCCAGCAAACTGATGCTTTATTTTATAGTCAGAGGTACAAGGTAGTGGTCATCATAGATACAATGTTATTGTGAGTTTCACTTGTTTGGACAGCACTTGCTGCACCTCCCACAGCCATTAGCTACCCAGGAAGGATCTAGGGAGCATCACAAGGCCAAGCTTAATTATGCTAAGATGGTTGTGCCCCCTAAACTGGGACTTGTTTGTGGCTTTGCCAACAGGTCAGTCCGAGGCTTAACCCTATAGCCGCTCCCTACAATTAATATATAGATCAATTGTAGGTTATATACAGATGGAAACATTTTAAAAATTATCTTTATTGCAAAGGTATTACAGGTGCTCCCCAATTTACCCCACTGCTTCTCTCCACCCAACTCCCACTGTACTCAAAGCCTTCTCCATCCCATTTTCTGTGTTTATGGGTTATGCATAAGTACATATAAATTAAATTATTAACCTTTTCTCATATATCCTCCCCCTTCCCTTTGATATTCATCAGTCTGTTGCATGCTTCCATGTCTCTGGACCTATTTTGTAAGTCATTTCATTTTATTCATTACAGGTAAGTGAGACCATGTTATAATTGTCTTTCTTTGACTGGCATATTTTGCTTAGTATATTAAAATAAAAATATTAGTAATAAGGGATGATGATGATAGTTGATTAATTAATAGTTGATTAAGTGCATGCATTTTATGTTGTTATTCAATAGAGCGGATGACTGCTGGGCAGAAAGGCTCTTTATTAAACTTTAATGTTATTTACTCTTATGAGAGTAAACAGTTGATTGTCTACTTGAGTGTGAAGATATACACAGAGAGGAGATATGACAGTGGAACTGTATCCAATTTATTGGAGGCAGTATTATACATCTTCTCCCCAAATTCAGCAATTTGTCATAAGTGTCATGAGAAAGTTGGGAAATATGCAATCTACCCTGATAGTTACAGTCACTAACTACACTATTCAAATCATTGAATTATTAGTATTTGAACATTCAATCTATAATAATAAAAGTGTAATATGCTAATTAGAATGGTCAGCCGAACAACATTCCAGGCAACCTTCTGGATGAAGCTGGGACTGCGAGGGCTTAGGCATCTGCCTCGGCTGCAAGGGCTGAGCCCCTTGCATGAATTTCTTGCATCGGGGGTCTAGTGTTAACATAAAGAGAATGAGGTTTCAAAGTTTTGCACTTATCATACTGTTGGAACTATCCTCATTGTGCGGGAATATTAGTTTGGTGGCAACAAAAAGGATCAAAATTGAAACAGATAAATAGAAGCTTAGGAAACTTTTGAGAAGATGATGTCTGATATGAATTCTAATTATCACCTGCTGTATGATTGAGCTGAATGCAGGATCTTAAATCTATGAAGTGAATATATGACTATGATTTAGATAACCAACACCTGGATGTTCTACATAAATATAGCTGAATAAATATTTTCTTGGAAGTTTCAATTCTGACTAATAAAGTAAGCAGTTTCAGTATTAAGCTTCAAGTGGCTCATTACAATCCTATTGACAATCTGAATATATATGTGAATATTATATATATATATGCATATACAGTATATGTACACATATACAATTTCCCATATCTCACATCCATTATGATAAAATGTAAGGCAGTCTTTATGGCATAAGCCATGTGGATGTTTACTCATTAACCACTTTATTTGATTCTTAACTTAAGATAATCAAATAACCTCAAAGGTTATTATTAGTGCACTCTATACTGAAAAGCATTGCTTTTAGTTTAGAAACATGCTATTATATTACAATAATAATCAAAAGCCTGTGTTACTGACTCAGAAATTGACAAATAAAGCAATGGAGCTACTTTGGGAGTACCAAAATATAAATGAGAAATTGATATCTTACTTCAAATCAGTGAGAAAATGAATTAATAAATAGTGCTGGTATAATTGCCTTGTGAAATAGAAAAACAGATTGAAATCCATACCTTTTATTACATATAAAATAAATTCCAAATGAAGAAAAGACTACACTGTAAAACACAAAATTATGGAATTATTGGAATAGAATAGGTTAACTTTTTAAAAAATATTTTATTGATTTTTTACAGAGCGGAAGGGAGAGGGATAGAAAGTCAGAAACAACGATAAGAGAGAGACATCGATCAGCTGCTTCTTGCACGCCCCCTACTGGGGATGTGCCTGCAGCCAAGGTACTTGCCCTTGACTGGAATCGAACCCGGGACCCTTCAGTCTGCAGTCCGATGCTCCATCCACTGAGCCAAACCGGTCTCGGCCACAACTTGTACTTTCATTCTTTTAAGCCTTGTCTTTCAAAAAACAGAAGTTCTCAACTTTGATGAAATCCAATTTATCATTCTTTCATTTTTTTTGGATTGTGCATTTGATATTACAGTAAAAAAAAGTTTGCCTACCTCAATATCACAAAGATTTTCGCATTTTTTTATTATAGAAGGTATACAGTTTTAGGTTTTTGATTTAGGACTATAGTTTATTGTGAGTTAATTTTTATATAATAATATGAGATACAGATTGAACTATTTTTATACATCTTGTAAATTAAGCTTAATTTGTTCCAGCACCATCTGTGGAAATGTCTATAATTTCTTTACTAATGTAATTTTGCATGTGGTTTAACTACCTTCTTGCTATTTCCTGTTTGTCCTTTCTCATTTTTTGTTCTTTTTTTCTGTATTATTTTCTTCTTTTTTATTAATTAACTAGAAACCCAGTTGGCAAAATCGTGTATGCTCCAGCCACCCGTTCCAGTGTTTGGTTGTTATGGTGTTAGGAACACAGCTCTCTCTCTATATATAGTTATGATTCTACTTTATATACTTTGTTAGTTTATTAATGGTACTTATTGTTTTACTTTGTCATTTTAGCTTTTATGGTGTAGTACTTTAACTTTTCATATTGTGCATTCAGAAAGTATTTTACTATTTCACTTTTACAATAAGAACCTAAAAAACTTTTCTATTTCTCTTCCCCTAATCTTTGTTCTACTGTTGTCATACACTTTAATTCTAATCTCACAGTACTGTGTTGCTATTTTTACATTTAACAGATTACCTTTTAAAATAAACTTAAATAGAAATATATATCTTTATTTTTGCACATATAGGTCCCATGTCTGCTGATCTTGATTCCTTGTAGAGATCCAGGTTTACATATTGTATAATTTTCATTTTGCTTAAAAGACTTCACTTAACATTTCATGTAGTACAGGTCTGAATCTGGTGTGATGAATTCTTTCATCCTTTCTATGTCTGGAAAATCTTATTGCACCTTTGTTTTTGGAAACATTTTGATTAAGTTTAGAATTATATGCTTTAAAGTTTTTTTAAATTTATACTGAAAAGTTTGCTTAAAAGTTGGTTCCTTTTACTAGTCTATAATATCCTCAAGGTTAAGGACTGTGCCATGTTCATTTTGATACCTCAAATACTTAGCCTGCTTGTGGCAGATACTCAATAAATATTTGTTCAACTGGAAAAACAAATTTTCTTTCATTACTTTAAAGACATTCTTCCACTGTCTTATTTGAGAGGGAGAGAGGGAGAGAGGGAGAGAGGGAGAGAGGGAGAGAGGGAGAGAGAGAGAGAGAGAGAGAGAGAGAGAGAGAGAGAGAGAGAGAGAGAGAGAGAGAGAGACATGGATTGGATGCTTCCTGCATGGGCTCCAACAGGGATTGAACAGAAACCTGGGTATGTGCCCTGACCAAGGATCAAACCCACCACCTTTTGGTGTATGGAGTGATGCTCCAACCAATTGAATATAATTTCCAGGTCCACTGTCTTCTTGATTTCTTGTTTCTGATAAGAAATCTGCTACCCCCATCCCATGGCAGCTGCTAAAATTTTCTCCATACCACTGCTTTTAGTAAGGAACTTGAACTTGATATCTCTTGGTGTGTTTTCTTCATGTTTCTTGTGATTGAAGTGCATTAATGTTCTTTAATTTCTAGGATTCGAATTTTTATAAAATTTTCATCATTTGTGGTCATTAATTTTTTAAGTAAATATTTCTGTCCTACCTTCTTTGAGGGCAAGATTTACATGTTTATTTAGCTACTTGAAATTGTGCCACAAATGTAATGAACAACATAAACTGATGAACAAAAACAGATCCAGAGACAGAAAAGCTTTGATCAGACTATCAATCCTCAGAGGGAAGAAGGTAGGAGAGGGTGAGGGGAATGGGGAGAGATCAATCAAAGGACTTGTATACATGCATATAAGTCTAACCAATGGACACAGACACTAGGGGGGTGAGAGCATGAGTGGGGATGTGGGGGGTAAGGAAGGTATAAATACATATGTAATACCTTAATCAATAAAGAAAAAAGAAAGAAATTGTGCCACAGTTTACTTATGCTGTGTAAATTGTTTCCAACTTTATTTCTCTGTTTCATTTGTGGTAGTTTCTATTGACATGTTCTCAGTTTCAATAATAATTTCTTCTGAATATCTAATCTGTAATTGGCCCCTACCAGACATTATAATTTTTAACACTAGCAGGTCAACTTGGGTCTTTTTTAAAATATAACTGCCATGACTCCACCTAACAGGTGCAGTCTTTCCTCTGACTCCTTGAATATACGGAATATATCCATGTCATAACAATATTCTTTAAAAATTTTTATTGATTAAGGTATTACATATGTGTCATTTTCCCCCCACTCATACCCTCACACCCCTAGTGTCTGTGTCCATTGGTTAGGCTTATATGCATGCATACAAGTCCTTTTATTGATCTCTACCCCTTCCCCCCACCCTTCCTTACCTCCCCTCTGAGGTTTGATAGTCTGATCAATGCTTCTCTGTCTCTGGATCTGTTTTTGGTCATCAATTTAAGTGGTTCATTATAGTCCACAAAGAAATGAGATCATGTGATATATATCTCTCTTTGACTGACTTATTTTGCTTAATAATGCCCTCCAGTTCCATTCATGCTGTTGAAATGGTAAGAACAACTTCTTTTTTTAACCACAACATAGTATTCCATTGTGTAGATGTAACACAATATTTTTAATCCCCTCATCACCGGATAGGCACTTAGGCTGTTTCAAAATCTTAGCTATGGTGAATTGTGCTGCTATGAACATAGGAGTGCATATATACTTCCTAATTGGTGTTTCTAGTTTCTTTGGATATATTGCTAGAAGTGGGATCACTGAGTCAAATGGGAGTTTCATTTTCAGTTTTTTGAGCCACCTTTATCCACAGTGGCTGCACCAGTCTGCATTCTCACCAACAGTCCACAAGGTTTCCTTTTTCTCCACATCCTCCACAGCACTTGTTGATTGTTGATTTGTTGATAATAGCCATTCTTACAGATGTAAGATGGTACCTCATTGTTCACTTGATTTACATCTCTCAGACAATTAGTAACTTTGAGAAGGTTTTCATATGTCTCTAAGCATGCCTTATGTCTTCTTTCAAGAAGTATCTATTTAGGTGCATTGCCCATTTTTTATTGGGTTTTTACCTTCCTTTTGTTAAGTTGTATGAGTTCCCTGGTAAATGTTGGAGATTAAAGTCTTATTTGTGACAACATTGGCGAATATGTTCTCCCATGCAGCGGGCTTTCTTGTTATTTTGTTAATGGTTTCTTTTGCACTGAAAAAGCTTTTTATTTTGATGTAGTACCATTTGTTTATTTTCTCTTTAGTTACCATTGCCCTAGGAGCAGTATCAGTGAAGAAATTGCTTTGGCATATGTCTGAGATTTTGCTGCCTGTGGATTCCTCTAGTATTTTAATGGTTTCCCATATTATGTTTAATTCCTTTATTCACTTTGAGTTCATTTTTGTGTATGGTGTAAGTTGGAGGTGTAGATTCATGTATCTGTCCAATTTTCCCAACACCATTTACTGAAGAGACTGTCTTAACTCCATTGTATGTTCATACCTACTGTATTGAATATTAATTGAGCATAGTGGCTTGGGTAGATGTCTGGGTTATCTTTTGTATTCCGTTGATCTATATGTCTGCTCTTATGCCAGTAGCAGGCAGTTTTGAGAACAGTGGCTTTGTAATAAAGCTTGATATCTGCTATTGAGATCCCACCTACTTTGTTCTTCTTTCTCAGGATTGCTGTAGCTATTTGAGATCTTTTTTTTTAATTCCAGATGCATTTTTGGAGAGTTCTTTCTAGGTCTGTGAAATATGCCTTTCGTATTTTAATGGGGAGTGCATGGAATCTATAGATTGCTTTGGTTAGTATAGACATTTTAATGATGTTGATTCTAACAATCCATAAATATGGTATGTTCTTCCATCTGTTTATGTCTTCCTGTATCTCTGTTTTCAGGGTCCTGTAGTTTTCTGCTTATAGGTCTTTTACCTCCTTAGTTAAGTTTATTCCTAGGTATCTTAACTTTTTTGGTGTGGCGGCAAATGGGATTGCTTTTTTAGTCTCTCTTTCTGTGAGTTAATTATTGGAATATAGAAATGCCATATCTTTCTTGGTGTTAATTTTGTATCCTGCTACATTGCTGAATTCATCTATTAAGTCTAATAATATTTTTGATGGAGTCTTTAGGGTTTGCTATGTATATTATCATGTAATCTGTGAAAAGGGACAGTTTTACTTCTTGTTTTCCATTTTGGTTGCATTTTATTTCTTCTTATTGTCTGATCGTAATGGCTGGTACTTCAATACTATGTTCAATAGGAGTGGTGAGAATGGGCATCCCTGTCTTGTTCCTGTTCTTAGGGGAAATGGTTGTAGTTTTTGTCCATTGAGTATGAAGTTGGCTGTGGGTTTGTCGTATATGGCTTTTATTGTGTTGAGGTAAGATCCTTCTATTCCCACCTTGCTGAGAGTTTTTATCAAGAAAGGGTGTTGGATTTTGTCAAATGCTTTTTCTACATCAATTGATATGACTATATGATTTTTATCACTCAATTTGTTTATGTGATTTATCATGTTTATTGATTTGCAGATATTGTAACATCCTTGCATCCCAGGAGTAAATCTCACTTGATCATGGTTTATGATCTCTATAATGTAATGCTGGATCTGATTTTGAAGCAGACATCAAAAGGTTCCAAAAAAAAAAAAAAGATCAGGGCCAGTCACCTTCACCGGGGAGATTTACCAAACATTCAAGGAAGAACTAAAACCTATCCTCTTCAGACTATTCAAACAAAAATCAAGAGGAAGGAACATTCCCAAACTCATTATATCAAACCAACTTCATCCTAATACCAAAACCAGATAAAGACAACACAATGAAAGAAAATTACAGGCCAACATCCCTGAAGAACATAGATGTTAAAATCCTCAGTAAAATTCTAACAAATCAGATGTGTCTTGGTGTGGGTCTTTTTGAGTTCATCTTTATTGGGATTCTGTGCTTATGTGACTTTTTTCTTTACCACATAAGGATAGTTTTCTGACATAATTTCTTCAAATTGGTCTTCTAAACCTTGTTCCTATTCCTGTTGTTCTGACACCCCTATTATTTGTATGATGCTTCATTTCATGTTGTCCCAAAGCTCCCTTATGCTCTTCTCCTTTCTTTTAATTTTTTTTCCAATTGCAGTTCAGTTTGGGTGTGTTTTGCTTCCCTGTCTTCTAATTCGCTAATTTGGTCCTCCACTTCTCCTAGTCTACTGTTTACATGTTCCATGGTATTTTATATTGCAGCTATATCATTTTCATTTCTTCTTGATTCTTACATAAGCTATTGATTTTTTCATCCATTTATTCTTTTTTCTTACATAAGTTGTTGATTTTTTCCCTCCATCCAATTTATGAACTGTATGACCCTTATTATAAATTCTTTTTTCTGACATATTGCTTGCCTCTGTTTCACTTAGCTGCTTTTCTGGTGATTCCTTATTTTCTTTCATGTGGGGGTTTCTTTGTCTACCCATGTTTAGTTTCACTAACTTATCTGGATGTCAATTTTTTCAGGGGCTGCTTCTTGGGTGGCAGAGGCTTTGTGGACTGCGGTTGCTTCTCAGGTGGTCTCTGAAGTGGTTGCTCCTCAGTTGGCAGTGGAATCTCTGGTGGGTGTTTTTTGCTACAGTGGTGTCTCTGGCTGGTGGGGGATGCTGCTCGTACAGCTGCTGTTCCTTGGACAGAGGTGACCTGCTTACATGGCTGCTGCTCCTTGGGGTGGAATGCTCCTGTGGCTGCTGCTCCTTGGATTGGGGCTGGCTGCATCCTGTTGCTGTTCCTCAGATGGGTCAGACTGGTTGTGAGCCTGCTGCTTCTTGGACAGGGGCATGTTCCTTGCCAAGATGGTGCTCCTTATATTAGTATGGGCTCCTTGCACAGCTGCTGCTCCTCAGATGGAGATGGGTCGCTCACCAAGACACTGCTTATAGGTTAGTTGAAGTCTGTGTTTTGCTGCTGCTCCTCAGACCAGTGAGCACTGCACAGAACTGCCACTCCTCAGATGTGGGCAGTCTGCTTGTGTGGCTGCTACTCCTCAATTAAGGACAGGCTGCTCAGGTGGCTGCTGCTCCTCGAGTAGAGGCAGTCTGCTCACGGTACTGCTGTTCTTTGATGGGGATGGGTTTCTCACATAGCTGCTGTTCCTTGGATAGAGGATGGGCTGCTTGGATGGCGGCTGCTTGCATGACTGCTGCTCCTCAGGTGGTAGTGAGATGCATGTGTGGTTACTGCTCTTCATATGGGGGCAGGCCACTCACTCAGCTTCTGCTCATTGGACAGGAGCAGGCCACATGTGGCTGCTGCTCCTTGGTGTAGACTGAACTCCTTGGATTTAGGTGGTCTGCTTGTGTTGCTGCAAATCCTTGGTCCAGAGTGGGCTGCTTGGGAGGCTGCTGCTCCTTGAATGGGGGCAGGCTGCTTGTGAAGCTTTTGCTCCTCAGACAGGGGCAGGTTGCTCCTTCAGCTGTTGCTCCTTGTAGAGTTGCAACTGCTTTTCCTCATATGGGGGCAGGTTGCATGGAGTTACTGCTCCTCAATCATGGGTGGGCTGCTCTTGTGGTTGCTACTCCTGAGATGGAGTGGGCTGCTCACATTTTTGCTCCTCCTCAGATGGGAGAGTGGGCCAGCTGCTGCTACTTGGACAGGAGCAGGCTGCTCATGTATCTGTTGCTCATGTGGTTGCAGTACCCTGGGCTAAAGTGTTGGGCCAATCAGAGTGGAGCTTGCTCCAGAACTAACAGGAGCCTGTGCTCAGGGTTGCTGGAGACTCACTGACTGTGGGACCACAGCCGAAGTAGCATGACCCTGGCAGGGGTGGCTGTAGAGTCCCAGGTGTTCTCTGAGGGCAACCTGGATGGAGGTGAGGCTGGCTCCCAGGTACAGTAGCTCTCCCCTTTTAAAAGGTAAGGCCTCTGAGGAAAAGCTAGCCTTCTGGTACTGCTTGCAATGGTAGCAGAGGCTGCTGAGTTAAGTGATCCCGGTTAGCCTGCCCGCGAAGATACTGAGGGATCTATCTGTGCCTCACTCACACATACATGCATGCATGCGCATGCGCACACGCATACACACACCACATGACAACACACTCCTCTTTTGCTCCTTCCCCTACTCACGCTCTCCCCCTCACTGCTGCCTTCTTCCTGCTTCTGTAGTTAGTTCTGGGGTGTTATTGAGCTGTTCGTGAATGAAATTTCCTCTCCTGGTTTCTGGTTAATGTGGCTTGCTCTCTAGCTCTTGGCCAGAGAAGATAAAGTTCACCTTAACAAGACACAACACAAAGCAAACAAAGCACAACTATATTCATAATACCAATGACTTCACTATACGTAACCACATGAGAAAAGAGAATCAGGGGAGAGAAAAGAGAGCACAAATGATATGAAAGAGAGAGCAAAAGATAGGAGAGAAAAGAAAAAAGGGAAAATATGTATATATGGAAAACACCACAGAATCAATAGATAAACCAAAAAAATTCAAACACTAAACATCCAGCAAAGAGGGTGGAGGCAGCTGAAACCGGTTTAGAGTGTCGGCCTGTGGACTGAAGGGTCTCAGGTTTGATTCCGGTCAAGGGCATGTACCTTGGTTGCAGACACATCCCCAGTAGGGGGTGTGCAAGAGGCAGCTGATCAATGTTTCTCTCTCATCGATGTTTCTGACTTTCTATCCCTCTCCTTTCCTCTCTGTAAAACAATTGAATAAAATGTATTAAAAAAAGAGGGTGGAGGCAGAAGCTGTAGAGGCTGAGCTTATATACATAAAATAAGGTTAAGCATTGGATGAATATGGGGAGGTTCTCAGTTCAGTGTAGAGGAGGTAGAAAGAGGGTGGATGGATAAAAAGAAAAAGAACAAGAAGAAACAATCCTATATAATAAAAGAGAAACATCCAAATTTGACCGTACATTCGCTATGCTACCAGCCAATCAGGAGTGGGGGCGGGGCCAAGTGGTGTGAGCGACAGGCCTGGGGGTGGAGATGACCTGGGCACTGTGAGTGGAAGCGGCAGTGAGTGCCCAGCCCCTGGGGCTGGGTAGTCTTAGCAGCTGAGCAGGGCGATAGCTGGGTGCCCAAGGCCTAAAGCCTCGCCAGGCTGGGGTTGAGCCATCAGTTGGACATCCCCTGAGGGCTCCCAGTATGTGAGAGGTGGCAGGTTGGGTTTAGGGACCACCCACCCCCAGTGCATGAATTTTGTACACTGGGCCCCTAGTAATAGTAATAATAATAAATGCACAAAATAATTCATTTTCAAAAATGGTATAAAAATAAAAATAGCAAATAAAAATAAAAACTGAGTGATAGAAAAATAAAGCGAAAAGAAATATAAAATAAAGTAAGAAATAAAAACAGGGAAACAAAAAAAGAAGAAAAAGGAGATAAAATAATAATCCTATCTAATAAAAGAATAATATGGTAATTGATTGTACTTTCTCTATAACCACCAGCCATGCCCACCAGCAATGCCCACCAGCCAATCAGGACCAAATATGCAAATAAACCCAACCAAGGTGGCTGCCAGCCACAGAGAGCAGGAGGGAGGCTTGGGTTTCCCCGGCAATGAATGAAGTCAAGCTGTCTGCCTGCTCTTGCTGGCTCAGGCCTCCACTCAATGCTACAAAGTTTCAATTATCTTACCTAATAATAGATAAACATGTAAATTGATCATACCTCCACTATGCCCATAGCCAATCAGAGTGAGTATGTAAATTAACCCAACAGAGATGGCAGTTAATTTGCATACATAGGCGCCCAGTGCCTGTGTCCTGGGATCATCCTGGCACCCGGGTCATTGTGAGGTAAGCCACCAGAGGCGAGGGAGCAGGGGTGGAGCCAGCCATCTGAGGGGATTGAGGGTCCCTTGTCCAGGCCAAAAGCCTCGGCCAAAGGCTTTCGGCTTGAGCAGACTGAGGCTGGGGCAGAGCCAACAATCCATCAATCATTGGGTGCTGTGGGTCCCTGGCCAAGGTTCCCTGACTAAGGCCCAAAGTTTCTGTAAGCCACCACCAATCTGTGAGAGGGGGCAGGTTGGGCTGAGGGACCACTCATCCCCCAGTGCACGAATTTTGTGTGCCAGCCCCTAGTAGAAGATTATGACGGCAGCCACAGACCTGAAGAGAGAAGGAGGTTTGAGTTGCACAAAGATGGAGGAAGCCAAGTTTTCCACCTTTCCTGGCCAGCTCAGGTCTCCTCTTAAGGATCCAAATTTCAATTATAGAAGGTAAATAAATCCCAACAGAAATGGCTGCCACCACCAGCGAATAGAAGGCTTGGCTCCACTCCAGGCTACAAAGTTTCAATTGTAGAAGAAAAATAAATCCCAGACACCAGAGACTCTACTTGGGTCATCAGGGGGTGTGGCCAGCCTGCAAACCACAATAGGCCTCTCACATAGGCTGCCCCACACCCTAAGGGAACCCACACCCTGATCCAGAATACCCTTCAGGGTAAACCAGCTGCCCCCCACCCATGCACCAGGCCTCTATCCTATCTAATAAAATAGTAATGTGCAGATTGACCATTACTCCAACATACAAGATGGCTGCCCCCATGTGGTCAAAGATCCTGCTTCCATGTGGACACAAGATGGCCACCACAAGATGGCCAACAAGGGAGGGCAGTTGGGAGAGACCAGGCCTGCAAGGGAGGGCAGTTGGGAATGATCAAGCCTACAGGGAAGGGCAGTTAGAGGTGACCAGGATGGCAGAGAAGGGAAGTTGGAGGTGACGGGCCCTGCAGGGGAGGGCAGTTAGGGGCAAACAGGCTGGCAGGGGAGCAATTAGGCATCAATAAGTCTGGCAGGAAAGTGGTTAGGGGGTGATAGGGCTGGCAGGCAGAAGCAGTTAGGGGCAATCAGGAAGGTAGACTGGTGAGCAGTAGGGAGCCAGCAGTCCTGGATTGTGAGAGGGATATCCAACTGCTCATTTCGGGGATCGGGCCTATGTTTATTAGCTGCCAGACATTATAATTTATTTCTTTTAGAGTGTTGAAAATTTTTATGTTATTATAAATATTGTTGATCTTTGGTCTGGGATAATTAAATTACTTAAACAGAGTTTGATCCTTTTGGTTGCTACTTTTAAACTTAGTTAGGCAGGAATAAAACTATGTTTATTAGTCTTGGGTTGTGTTTTTCCAAATACTATGCAGGTCTTTTCTTAGTAGTGAAAGTTAAATGAAGAAAAATGCCATGCAATTTGCTAGGAATGGCACAATTCCCAAATAGATAGGAGCAATGTCAGAGATGTACTGAAACCTTTAGTAGGTAGGCCATTCTTGGTTATGCAATAATATGGTCAGACATAGCATATGAGAAACACTACTACACAGTGTGTCTGGACTCAACATCACCAACTAAAATGCAGGGACTCAACTAAGCTTAGAGATGTGCTTTGCTTGGACTAGAAGAGGAATCTTTTTTTCTGAATTCATTAACAATATTTTAATGGTCAAGTTCAATTTTTAAAGATTAATGTCTTCTCTTGAAAAATAGAAGAAAGTACAGCAGTAAATTCACTTTTTTCACACAGCAATATTTGGCTAGGTACTTCATGTCAATTTACTAATTCCTGTTAGATTTCTGGCCTTTATAAGCATTTGAGTTTGTCACCACTGGTCTAGTGGGAGAAAGTGGGTAAATCAGGATGATAGACCAGAATAGTTAGAAATAAGACAAGAAAGGCATGACTGACTCAGAACTTAAATGGGAAAATACAGAGAAAAAGTAGATTACCATGTATTGAGTGTCTATTATGTGCCTGGTGTTGTAAAATTTAGTCATCCAAACAGTAATATAAGCTAGATATAATCATCACCATTGTACACATAGGAAAACTGAGGCACATACTGGTCAGATAAACTTACCTAAGGTTACTCAGTTAGCAAGTTGCTAAAGCAGGTTTGAAATACCTGTATAAGACCACCCAAGCACTTCCCCTTTTGATGGGTTCCCAAATCTGCTATGGTAACAGATTCATCTGTCAGACTATTAAAATGCTGGTTTCCAGCCCTGGCCAGTGTTGCTCAGTTGGTTGAGCATCTTTTCTATGCACTGAAAGGTCCCTGGTTCAATTCCCAGTCAGAGCACATGACCAGGTGGCAGTTATATCCCTGGCCAGGATATGTATGACAGAAACTGATCAATGTTTCTCTTTCCAAGCCCTGTCCCTAGAGTTTGATTTGGTAGATTTATGGGAGGACTTCTAGCTAGAATCTAGCTTTTGTAAAGCTTCTTAGGGGGATTCTGACGTAGCTGGTCTTCAAACTAACATTTGGGAAACATTTGTTATGTCTTTCATGAAGAAATCTGATTGCCAGACATTCTTTGAACTTAATACTGTAGGATCTGAGGAAATGAAGCAGATTTTTAAGCAGGTAAGTGATATGAATATTTCAGAAATATCATTCTAGCAGCAGCAGAGTGGAACATAAATTAGAGGGCATAGACTGGAAACAATCTCAGTAAGAAAATTATTGCAGTAGCTGAAGCCGGTTTGGCTCAGAGGATAGAGTGTCGGCCTGTGGACTGAAAGGTCCCAGGTTCGATTCTGGTGAAGGGCATGTACCGTGGCTGCGGGCACATCCCCAGGATGGGGTGTGCAAGAGGCAGCTGATGGATGTTTCTCTCTCATCAGTGTTTCTGACTTTCTATTCCTCTCTCTTCCTCTCTGTGAAAAATCAATAAAATATATTTTTTTTAAAAAGAAAATTATTGCAGTAGTTCAAGCAAGTAATAATGAGGTTTGAATGATTGGCAGTATGACTCATTCCAGTATTATTGTTAGGATCCATTGTATTCTGACAAAATTGTGTTCTCAAAAGATCCTGTTAATACTACACTTAAAAAAAACAGACCCCTAAACACACACACACACACACACACACACACACACACACACACACACACATAAAACAAACAAACAAAAACAATGAGAATGGAAGTATCTCAACTCTGTTTGGCAAAGCCCAAATCTGTTTTCTGTGACAGTTCATTGGCAGTTTAAAATCAGCCATGGTAGAAGTGTTAGCACCATGGAAATCAGTAAATAATAAAAATTAGAATTTTTATTGTTTTGGAGAGAGAGTTGGTTGTTAAATATTTATTAACACAATTCTGAGTTTAAGCTCTGTTGGACAGGGGCCACAATAAGATTTTGATATTAAATCACCATCTGCAATTAGTTATGCTCTAATGTAGTTCCAATATTCTCTTCATTAAAAGTATTATTTAGGTTGAAATCTCATCATGCACAAAATTATTAATTTTCTACATTTAAGATGTTTTAAGTGTCTAACTTTATGTGCCCTCATTCAAGAGCTAGGTTTATTCTCATTTCCTTTATATGCAAATTTTATTTTCTTATAGATTTTATTTTATTTCATTTATTCCATCACTATTTATCTCCTCCATGTCAACTTCCATTGCTATCCCCACTTCCTCTGCAATAACCACACTGTCATACAAGATTTTTAAGGCTTTAGAAACTTATAGATTTTAATTTTATAGATAACCTTTTGTCCAAAAAACCCAAAACAACCCAGTATTTTTTTTACTTTTTTTTATAGCTGTTCTGAAACAGCAAATCCAGATGTAGAAAATATACCATAACATGATGACAGGGTATGCCTACATTACAGATTAGGGTAACCTGTTAAAAAAGTTACTATTATACACACATTTTCAGTTGAAAGGGCAATAATTTCAAATAGCAATTTTTGTAAGTGAAAAACAGAGTAGTGTGGTATTGTCCTGAAATGTCTGTAAAATTGGCAAATACTGCCAGTTCACTCTCATGGAATTAATAAACTCATTTTCACAGCATGTGTACTTTCCAAACTTTTGTTTTTGAAAAATATCTGTAATTTCTTAGTTTCACTATGTAGATATGCTGCTATCTCAAAAGTAAATGAGATTTAAGTTATTTTTGTTCTTGTTGGATAAAATCTTTAAATTTACTATAGCCGAGATCTGTAAACAGCCCAAGTGTCCATCAGTAGATGAATGGATAAAAAAGTTGTGGTACATTTACACAAAGGAATACTACCTGGCTGAAAAATGAAGGAACTCTTACCCTTTGCAATAGCATGGAGGGAACTCCAGAGTATTATGCTAAGTGAAATAAGCCAGCCAGAGAAAGACACGTATCACATGATCTTACTAATATGTGGAATCTAATGAGCAAAATAAACTGACAAAATGGAACCAGGAGCATGGAAACATGGAACAGACTGGCTGATACCAGAGGAAAGGGGGATGGAGATGACTGGGTAAAATATGTGAAGGGATAAGATATACCCCATGGACAGGGACAATGGTGTGGTGAGTGACAAGGGAGAGGGAAGTGAGGGAAGGTAAGAGTGGGCAAAGGGGAAGAAAAAGGCAGATAGCTGCAATAGTGTCAACATAAAAATTGTTAATAAAAAAATCAATAAGAAGTATGCCAAAAATAAATAGAATGAAAATACATGGCATGAGTTAGAAATGAATAGCACAAAAGATTCTATATAATGGGATAGCCAAATTCTTTCACACCAGACTCATTTCCTTTTTCCCTTTAGAGCAAGGTGACTGAGAATACTATCTGAAAGACATTAGGTAATGGCAAAAGTTGCTGTTTTCAGGATATTTTGTACTGGAAAATCCTGCAAAGCTGTTTTTGTATTAGCAGAAAACATTCCTAAAATAAAAATCATTTTCCAATCTTTGGAATTGCTATGTGCCTGTAGTTCATAAGAGCCAATGCTCAGCAAGTAGCAAAAACAAAACAAAACAAAACAAAACAAAACAAAACAAAACAAAACAAAACAAAAAACACACACAAAAAAACCCTACATATTCCTTATCTTGCCCCCCTCTGCAGAAACTCAGGAAAACATTTGTAGATGAGTTTCAGGAATTCTGAGTGAGTTCTCCTCCTCCCAAAAATTAAAAGAAAAAATACCATGGGTAATAACACAGTAGGTTCTTACTTCTCATTTAAAAAATCTATTTCTAGGCATGGACAGTGTTGTTCAGTTGGTTGAGCATCATTCTGTGCTCCAAAGGATCACTGCTTCAGTTGTCAGTCAGGGCACATACCCAGTAAGGGGGCATGCAGAAGGCAGCAGATCTATGTTTCTCTCTCACATGAATGTTTCCTTCTTATTCTCTAAAATCAAAATAAAAATATTTTAAAAATTTATTTCTAGAGGAAACCCGAGATGGTGGCATAAGGTATACACCAGCACATGCTGCCTCTCACAACCACACCGAAACTACAACTAAAAGACAAAATGGTTATCATCCAGAACCATGGGAAAGCTGGCTGAGTAGAAGTTCTACAGCTATAAGGAAATAAAAAGTGCATTCAGATTGGCTAGAAGGTGCAGAGACACAGAAAAGCAGAGGTACAGAAGTATACAAATCAGGCAGGCAACTGGGTGTGATGTTTTGTTTGTTTGTTTTTTTCCAATCAGGAGGGAGATATAAGCTCCCAACTGTTCTGAATTGCAGTTTCCAGCGAGACTCTGGAGAACCAGACTCTTACGGGGAGAAACTGGACTGTCTGGCATTGGGTTGGAAAGTGAGGGGGGCTTTCTCACAGAGGTGCTTGCAGGAATCATTGGTACTGTGTGGGAGCATGGTACACAGGGACACTGAGACATGGAGACTCTGAGACCGGGAGACCACTAACTGGTAGCCATCCCTGTTTGCTCTACCCTGTTGACTCCCTGAGATCCTAATTTAATTTAAAAATTATTTCTAGGCAAGTTTTCTATAGAATACCAAGGACAAGATGAGGTCATTCAAAGCATTTTTATTAAATTTAACATTCAAATAATCACACATATTTTTAAATGTAGAATTAAAATCTAATTGAACCATGAGTTACATTTTAGGCAGAATACTTTTCTTTTTAAAAAAATATATTTTATTGATTTTTTACAGAGCGGAAGGGAGAGGGATAGAAAGTCAGAAACATTGATGAGAGAGAAACATCGATCAGCTGCCTCTTGCACGCCCCCTACTGGGGATGTGCCCGCAGCCAAGGTACATGCCCTTGACCGGAATCGAACCCGGGACCCTTCGGTCCACAGTCCGATGCTCTATCTACTGAGCCAAACCGGTCTTGGCTAGGCAAAATACTTTTCATAGTATTGTCTTCTAAAAACTTAAAAGGATACCATCATTGGCAACCTATACACAAGTTACTGATACAAATGTTTGAAACGACATAAGCCCAAATATTATATCTGTATTCCTTGGGTTATAACTTTTTTTCAGTATTAATAATATCTACTTACCTAATAACATTATTTTCATGAGGAATAGCTATTGCATTAAAGTATGGTAATCAGATTTATGATACACTATACTGTTCTGAATTAACTAAAGTACTCTTATATTGCCAATACTCAATCATTCAAAATGAAGAAGACATAAATGAATTATGCATATATCTAATGCCCATCAGTATAGGTTTGCAGCCCAACTCTGACTCCATTTATAGGTTTACAGCCCAACTCTGACTCCATTTAGGGATATAATCTTGGAGTAGTCATTCTGCCTCTCTGAATTCTCCTCTATAAAATAAAGTTAATAATAGCTATCTTGTTGAGTTATATTAATTAAATTATATACATAAGGCCACATAATAAGGTCTGACACATGGTGGTGGTTGATATTTTTGATTCGGTTAGTATTATTGTTACCATAGTAAAACAGGCTTTTAGGATGTCAATTTAAACATTCAAAGATTATTCTTTAAATGAATGTTATCAATTTTTATTTCTTAGTTGTTACAGCTGGTAGTAGGATGGCAAGGCTTAGTGGCTAAGATCGTGTGCTCTAGATCTAGGCTACCTGGATTACAAACTGTCCTATTCACTGGCCATGTGTGCTTTAGTTTCATCAACGTAATTGCATTTATCACAAACAATTATTGTGAAAAGTAAATGATTCATCATTTAAAACATCCAGCAATATGCCTGGCACATAGTAAATATTCAGAAGTGTCAAAATGTTTAGAAGTGTAACAAGTTTATGTTCTTTTAGATATTTCTTTATTTTCAATTACAATTGACATGCACAATTATAGTAGTTTCAGTTATACAGTGTAATGGGTAGACATTTATATCAGTTACAAAGTGATCACTCTGAAATATGTTATCCTATCTAATAAAAGAGTAATATGCAAATTAATCATCACTCTGCTATGCCCACAAGTCACACCCACCAACCAATCAGGAGTAAGTATACAAATTAACCCAAACCAAGATGACTGTGGTCATGGAGCAAGCAGGAGGTTTGGATTTCTCTGGCAATGGAGGAAGCCAAGCTTTCCACTCACCCTTGCAGGCCCAAGCTTCCACTCAAGGCTACAAAGTTTCAACTATAGAAGATAAATAAATCTCAACAAAAATGGCAGCACCCATGGAGCTGGAGTAGCAGGAGGCTAGGGTTGACCCTGGTGATGGAGAAAACCAAGCTTCTGCAGCCCTGGCCTGCCTTGGCCTCTGCTTAAGGCGACAAAGTTTCAATTATAGAAGATAAATAAATCCTAGATACCAGGCTTCCACTTTGGTTGTCGGATGGTGTGGCTGGCCTGCAAACCATCACAGGCCACCCCCCCCCCCCATGTCCCAAGGGAACCCATACCCTAATCTGGGACATCTTCAGGGCAAACCAAGCAGCCCTCACCCGTGCACCAGGCCTCTGTTCTATCTAACAAAAGAGTAATATGCAAATTGACCAACACTCTAACACAAGATGACTGCCCCTATGTAGTCAAAGATCCTGCCCCCTTATAGACACAAGATGGCCACCAATAGATGGCCAGCAGGTCAGGGTAGTTGGGAAGGACTAGGCCTGCAAGGGAGAGTATTTGGAGGTGATCAGGCCAGCAGAGCAGGGTAGTTGGGAGGGACTAGGCCTGCAAGGGAGGGCAGTTGAGGGCTATCAAGCCTGCAGGGGAGGAAAGTTAGGGGTGACCTGGCTGGCAGAGGAGGGAAGTTGGGGGCAACTGGGCCTGCAGAAAAGGGAAATTAGGGGAGACCCAAGCCTTCAGGGGAGAGCAGCTGGGGGGGAGACCAGGCCTGCAGTGGAGGACAGTTAGGAGTCACTAGGACTGCAGTGGAAGGAAGTTAGGGTGGCCAGGCCAGCAGGAGAGGGCAGTTAGAGGCAATCAGGCTGGCAGGGGAGCAGTAAGGCATTAATCAGGCTGTCAGGGAAGTGGTTAGTGGGTGATCAGGCTGCCAGGTAGAAATAGTTAGGGGCAATCAGGAAGGCAGGCAAGCAAGCAGTTGGGAGCCAGCAGTCCTGGATTGTGAGAGGGATGTCTGACTGCCCATTTAGGCCCGATCGGGTCTAAACTGGCAGTTGGACATCCCTCGAAGACTCCCATATTGGAAAGGGTGAAGGCTGGGCTGAGAGACACACCCTCCCATTCATGAATTTCATGCACTGGGCCTCTAATTTATTCAGAATAGCTGCAGTGTATAATGAAGCTGATTAACACATTCCTGCTGCTACAGTAGCTCTTAAAGAGAATATTAATTTTTTTAAATTGTTCAGTTTATTAATTACATTGTTTCCCCTTTTTTATCCCCCTATATCTTCCCTCCACCCTGTACCTATCCCACCCCCCGCCCTCACCTCCCCCTCCCCAATGTGCTCTCCCATTGTTGCAAGATTTTTGTCCAATCTCTTGCTGTACTTCCAACAACACTTTTCTCCCCAAGAATTGTCAGTCCATTCCCTCTCTATGTCCATGTTTCTGTTATAGTCACCAGTTTATCTTGTTCATCAGCCTATCAGTTCACTTGATTTTTATGTTCATTTGTTGATTGATGTGTATTTGTTGTTCATAATGTATATTTTTACCTTTTTCTTCTTCCTCTTCTTAAAGAATATCTTTCAGCATTCCATATAATACTGGTTTGGTGGTGATGAACTCCTTAGGCTTTTTCTTATCTGCGAAGCACTTTATCTGATCCTCAATTCTGAATGATAGCTTTGCTGGATAGAGTAATCTTGGTTGTAGATTCTTGCTCTTCATTATTTTGAATATTTCTTGCCACTCGCGTCTGGCCTGTATCGTTTCTGTTGAGAAATCCGCTGACAATCGTATGGGTGCTCCCCTGTAGGTAACCAACTGTTTTTCTCTTGCTGCTTTTAATATTCTCTCTTTATCTTTTGCTCTTGGCATTTTAATTATGATATGTCTTGGTGTGGTCCTCTTTAGATTCCTATATTTTGGGGTTCTGTGTACTTCTTGGGCTTTTAAGTCAGTTTCTTTCGCCAGGTGGGGAAAGTTTTCAGTCACTATTTCTTCAAGTAGGTTTTCATTAACTTGCTCTCTCTCTTTTTCTGGCACTTCAATAATTCGGATGTTGGCTTGCTTGAGGTTGTCCCAGAGGCCCCTTACGCTATCTTCAATTATCTGAATTCTTTTTGTTTCTTGCTTTTCCAGCTGAGTGGATTTTGGTTCTTTGTATTTCAAATCTTTGACTTGGTTCTTGTGGCCCTCTGGACTGCTTTTAGGACTTTGTGTAATATTTTTAATTTCAGTCTGAGTATGCTTGATTTCTAGTTGGTCCTTTTTTTTTTAATCTGTGAGGGTCTGGTTCGTATCCTCAGAGGACTTGTTCATTTCCCTGAGGGTCTCATTCATTTGCTTGTAAGTATCATTCATCTCCTTGTAATTCTCATTCATTTGCTGGTTGGTCTTGTATATTTCCTGGTAATTCTCATTAAGTTGATCAGCCTTTTGTAGGAGCCTCTTGAAAAGCCTTATAACCGTGGTTTTGAACTCTATGTCTTGTCGTCTTTTCTCCTCCATTTCTTTCACACCTGTTTTCTTTCCATGTCTCTGCATGGTGGCTGCTTTATGTGGTAGATATCCTCAAAGGGACAGTGGCTCAGTCTCCCCGGTTACCTGAGGTGGGTACTCTTACTGCAATCCTTCATGGGTTGTATTCAGTGTTTTTGAATTTAAACCCAGCTTGTTGTTGTTAGCCCTAGGAGGGTTTGACCTCCAGGCCAATTGGCTGTGAAGGGAGACTGTGTTCAGGTTGGATGGGCGGAGTCTCTGGGCTGCGTGGCAGCGGCAGCAGCAGCGGCAGCTGGGTCCTATGCGGCGCTCGCACGCACAGGTCTCTGTTGGATGGGGATGGCTGCAGACCCCTCCAAGAGAAAGCCGCTAGTCTCTTCCCCTTGCCAGACAACTCTGCCTTTCCCCAAATGTGCCTGCACACCAAAAGTCCAGCCCAGGGCTGTAAAATAGATGGTTTCCGGAACCAGGAGACAAGTTTCCAGGGGGCAAGTCGCGGGTTTCGCGACCCTTGGGACTAGGAGCCTCTGCTTCGCCCTGGCCCCGCTTAAATCCGACCGGTCCCTGCTCCAGCCCTCGCCCGTGCGCGCGTGACCAGGGCGGCTCCTAACCTCTTTCCGTCTGAAAGGCTGAGGTACCGCAGGTCCTGAGTCTGTGTCCCACCTTTGCTCCTATTAGTGTAGTTTACATTCAGCCAGCTTTCTGGCGATTCTGGGTGCTTGTCTGTTCTGCTGTTATGTTGTAGTTCTTAAATCGTTGCGAGGGGCAGAACAATAGGTGTTTGCTTATGCCGCCATCTTGGTGTTCCTCCGAGAATATTAATTTTAGATAAAAAGTATTTTAGTATCATTAATAGTAGATTGTATCATTGTTATTATTATCTAAAGTGGATTGACTTCTTGTTTTCATGCACCACTTCTCTTCTTTGTTTATAGATTGGTTGCTTCTGTTTGATGGCAAACAGGTATTATACCAAAATGGCAACTCTGTCTAGGCTTTGGGAGATATCTGTAATTTAGACAAATGTCCATGGCCTGTGGACAGAATCTAGTTTCATAAATTAGTAGTAGTTGGGTAGTTTAATTGGACCTACTTCCTGGATGGGCAAAAAAACAAACAAACAAAAAAGAAATAAAACAAAAATAAAAAAAAAACTAGCAAACAAGGAGGCAAGTAGACTTTCAGGTAACTGGGTAAAATTTATAGGTTTGAATCTAAAGGTAGCTATCTCTATAAACTGGGTCAAAATAAGAATGGAATAAAATTGCTGATGTTTAGAGACTATACAAATGACTAAGTATCATTGCTCATACACTATATCCCAGGTAAATAATAGGTAGCTAAAATACTTAGGGCAGTGGTCGGCAAACTCATTAGTCAACAGAGCCAAATATTAACAGTACAACAATTGAAATTTCTTTTGAAAGCCAAATTATTTGAACTTAAACTTATTCTAATGCCACTTCCTCAAAATAGACTCTCCCAGTCCATGGTATTTTGTGGAAGAGCCACACTCAAAGGGCCAAAGAGCCACATGTGGTTCATGAACTGCAATTTACTGACCACTGACTTAGGGGATGAGAATGGCAACAGAAGGTTGGAAAGAACAGAGGGACCCAGCACTTAATGATTGCTGAAATATAGTCAGTGATTGGACTATAGCTCCTTGTATACTTTCTGTCTATGTACTCCCACCAGATAGGACCAACCAACAGATATATTAAGAAAAGAAAACAAAGGCAAAGTAAACAAGATAACAATTTAAAAATCCATTTCCTGGCTCTCTTTGGCATGAATTTTTCAAACATGCCACTTGATTTATTCAAAAGCCCATCTTTAACTTCCATGAATGATGCTATCATTGTTTTGTCTTAGTGGGCCTATTTAAGGATAAGCTATCACCTAAATAGTAATATATTATGGCTATAGTTTTCTAGGTGTTTGGTAAAAAAATATTATGCTAAATAAATTTAAGAAGACTAAATCATTCATTCTCCCTTGTCACTTAGATATCTTTTTTGGTCAGAAATGAAATTGATTTGATAGCATTTTAGAAACTTGGTCAGTTTTTCCATAGGCCAAATAATGGAAAAAATGAAAAAAGTGCTAGTTTCATTGCTTAATGGGTCATCATAACATAGTACAACAACTAAGACAGACAAAGTTCCTCAGTCATATCTAATTTAGTCATAATTACATCAGTGCAGATACAGTGAAGATTCATTGGTGATGAAATCTTTAAGAATTAAATGTCTTTCTCAGTATTGTGATTGACAACTCAATTATATGTAAAATCAGATTGTGTTTTTTAATGAACTATCTTTAATTTATAAGGCATTTATTAAAGTTAGAAATATAAAAAGTACTTTAATTATTTATTTAAAATATTATGATTCTGAATCTGGACAGAAAAAAATGGCGGCGGAACGGAGGGATTCGATCTGAATCTGCACACAGGGCAGAGGGAGGGAGCAGCTGAAAGTCGCGCAGGGAGCATTTGTAGGCGACTAGGGGGACAGCTGTGCTCCAGGAGAAGATAGAGGACTGCTGGGCTGGCCTCCCCAGCCTGAGCGGCCCCAGTACTGCTGGGTTCTCTCCCTGAGCCAACTGCTCGAGGAGGCGCGCGGAGGCGGACCACGACATTTTGAAGGAGAGGAGCCTAAAAATATACAGCTGCCTTACTAGGTACCGGCTGGACCGCTGGGGCTCCCGGAGCACCGGCGCCCAGTTGGCGCGGAGGCGCGCAGAGCCCAGGGAGCTCTAAACTCCAGCACGGAAAGGTCAGATTTCCCTGGAGGTACTTTGGGCGCGAAACTGAAGGGGCTGGCAGTCTGGGAGATCTGCACCTTGGAACTCAAAACCTGGAGATCTGCACCTGAAATAGAATCTGTGGCTGTTGAAGCTGGTAAACGTGGGAGAGGGCCCTTGGAGCTGGTGGCAGAGTTGATCCCTGCAGCGCAATCGGTTTGGACCTGACAGAGGGGGGAAGCCCGGAAGATTTTGGGAGGGTTCTGGCTGCTAAAACAGCAGTCACCATTAGAGAGGCAGTATTGTTTAGTTCAGGATAGAGAGGACCAATAGACCCAGAAGTCAATCTGAAAACACTGCCACCCAGGGGCCAAATCACAAATTGACTCTTATGTGACAGGGAATTGATTATATTTTCTCTTCGACCTTGGGAATACAGTCTATTTTCATCTACACTTTAGTATCTTTTACTCTAACTCAACTTCACCTTTATACCACAACTCTATGGCTAACCTTTCCCTATTTAGTGCCTTGTTTCCCTTACACTTTTCCCGCTTTAGATTTACCTAATTCTTTCCCCTTACCCCCTGTTAAAATTTCACCCCACTGATATATCTAATCTCTAACCACCTAATCCAAGTGCATATATACCTCTAGCTTCTCTGACTTCACTATCTTAAAGTGTTTTTAGCCCTGTCCTGTTGTTGTTGTTTACTTGACTGTTGATTATATTGATTTTTTAAGCAGGTTTATGAGATTGATTTGCTTATTCTGTTATTTTGGTTTGTCTTGTAAGGGGGGTTATTTTTATTTTTGGTGTTGTTTCTTGTTTTGTTGTCCTCATCTGCATTGTTTTTGAGATAGATTTTTGCTTCTGTGTTCCCTCACCTCTCTTGATATTAGTAGTTGTATGTAATTTGTATCAATCTCCAAGTACTTGTTGCAGGTTTTGGTTCGGATTAGGAGCTGTCCTACAGGAGTTTTCACCCCACATTTATAATTCACTCCTTTTATTTCTTTTTTTTTCGTCTCCCCCTTTTCCCATTATCATTTTGGCATTCCTGTCTTTCTTTTTTGTGAGAGTATGTGTGTGGGGGGGTCTCTTTCTTTCTTGGTATGAGTGTGGGTGTGTGAGTGTCTGTGTGGGTCTGGGGGAGGTTCTCTTTCTTTTTTCCCACCTATCACCGAATTTGTCTTTCTCTGGCGATCACCTTTATTTGGAATTACAATTGCTTTGACTACATTCCGGTTCAGTGCCTGGTGCGTGGCACCTGGTTGTGTTGTATTTTGTGCCTTTAAATCAACGCAGGAGAGTGAGAACTACATAACCACATACACAGAGAAGAATGACCATGGGAAGACAAAGAAATAGCCCACATATGAAAGAAAAGCAAGGCTCACCAGAAAAGGAGGTAAACGAAATGGAAGTTAACAACCTGTCAGAGAAAGAATTCAGAGAAATGGTCATAAGGTGGCTGAAAAGAATGGAAGACAAATTTGATAATATGAGTAAGAACCAAGAGGAAATGAGGAAGACCCAGGAAGAAATGATGAAGAGCCATGAAGAAATGAAGAGGAGCCACGAAGAAATGAAGAGGAGCCAAGAAGAAATGAAAAGTGACATTACTGAAGTAAAGAACTCAATAGAAAGTATTAAGAGTAGACTAGAAGAAGCAGAGGATCGCATCAGTGAGCTAGAAGACCAGGTAGGAAAAAATAACCAAGTAGAGCAGCTTCTAGAAAAAAAATTAAAAAGCAGGAGGAGAGCCTAAGAGAACTTTGGGACAACATGAAACAAAACAACATCCGTATAATTGGGCTTCCAGAAGGACAGGAAACTGAGCAAGGAATAGAAAACCTGTTGGAAGAAATAATGACAGAAAACTTTCCTGGTATAGGAAAGGAAAAACCCACACAAATCCAAGAAGCTCACAGAGTCCCAAGCAAAATAAACCCCAAAAGACCTACGCCAAGGCACATTATAATTAAATTGGCAAACAACAATGACAAAGTAAGAATCTTAAAAGCTGCCAGAGAGAGACAGAAAGTCACCTACAAAGGAATACCCATCAGACTAACAAGTGATTTCTCAACAGAAACCTATCAGGCCAGAAGGCAGTGGAATGAAATCTACAAAGTCATGCAAAGGAAGGGTATGAATCCTAGAATACTGTACCCAGCAAGGCTCTCAATCAAAATTGAAGGTCAAATCAGGAGCTTCACAGATAAAAAAGGACTAAGGGAATTCATTTCCAGCCATGCAAGAAATGCTAAAGGGTCTGCTGTAAAAAGAAATAGGAAGCGAAGAAGGAACACAGGGGCAAAGAACAAAAATGGCAACATATAAGCACCTATCAATAATAACTTTAAATGTAAACGGTTTAAATGCTCCAATCAAAAGACATAGGGTAATAGACTGGATAAGAAAACACAACCCATGTATCTGCTGTCTACAAGAAACCCACCTCCGAAATAAAGACGCACACAGACTGAGGATGAAAGGTTGGAAAAAAGTTATTCAGGCGAATGGAAATGAAAAAAAAAGCTGGGGTAGCCATACTTATATCTGACAAATTAGATCTCAAAGTGAAGGACATAACAAGAGATAAAGAAGGCCACTTCATAATACTAAAGGGAGCAATTCAACAAGAAGAAATAACTCTGGTAAACATATACGCACCCAATACAGGAGCACCCAAATATATACAAAAACTCCTAGAGGACATCAAGGGAGAGATAGACAGCAATACAATCATAGTAGGAGACTTTAATACCCCATTATCACCATTGGACAGATCCTCTAAACAAAAAAATCAGTAAAGAAACATCAATTCTCAATGAGTCACTGGATCAAATGGAATTAATTGACATCTTCAGATCATTTCACCCCAAAGCCACAGAATATACATTCTTTTCAAGTTCCCATGGGTCATTCTCAAAGATAGCCCATGTGTTGGGTCTTAGGCAAAGTCTCTCCAAATTCAAGAAGATAGAAATCATATCAAGTATATTCTCAGATCACAGTGGCATAAAGCTGGAAATCAACTACAATAGAAACAATCCAAAGAAACCGAACACATGGAGACTAAACAGCATGCTATTAAACTATGACTGGGTTACTAGAGAGATTAAGGAAGAGATAGAAAACATCATGGAAACAAATGACAATGATAGCACAACAATCCAAAATCTATGGGACACAGTGAAAGCAGTTCTGAGAGGGAAGTTCATAGCTCTACAATCCTACTGCAAAAAAACTAGGAACAGTGGCAATAAATTATCTAACCCAACAACTCAAAGAGTTAGAAAGAAAGCAACAAGAAAAGCCCAGTGTAAGCAGAAGGAAGGAAATAGTAAAGATCAGAGCAGAAATAAATGACAAAGAGACCAAAGAAACAATACAGAAGATCAACGAAACCAAGAGCTGGTTCTTTGAAAGGATAAACAAGATTGATGAACCTCTAGCCAGACTCACCAAGAAGCAAAGAGAGAGGACCCTAATAAATAAAATCAGAAATGAAAGAGGTGAAATAACAAAAGACCCCATTGAAATACAAAGGATTGTTAAAAAATACTATGAACAACTCTACTCCGAAAAACTGGACAACCTGGAGGAAATGGATATGTTTCCAGAAAAATATAACCTCCCAAAACTCAATCAAGAAGAATCTAAACAACGCAATAGACCAATAACTGTGGAAGAAATTGAAGCAGTCATCATAAAGCTTCCAGCAAACAAAAGCCCATGGCCAGACGGCTTCACAGGGGAGTTATACCAAACATTCAAGGAAGAACTAAAACCTATACTCCTCAGACTATTCCAGAAAATTCAAGAGGATGGAACACTTCCAAACTCCTTCTATGAAGCTAGCATCACCCTAATACCAAAACCAGATAAAGACGACACAATGAAAGAGAATTACAGGCCAATATCCCTCATGAACATAGATGCCAAAATCCTCAATAAAATTCTATCAAATCGAATCCAGCAGTACATCAGAAAGGTCATACACCACGACCAAGTAAAATTTATCCCAGGAATGCAAGGATGGTACAATATCCGCAAATCAATAAATGTGATACATCACATAAACAAATTGAGAGATAAAAATCACATAGTCATATCAATTGATGCAGAAAAAGCATTTGACAAAATCCAACATCCTTTCTTAATAAAAACTCTCAATAAGGTAGGAATAGAAGGATCATACCTCAACATAATAAAAGCCATATATGATAAACCCACAGCATACATCATACTCAATGGGCAAAAACTAAAACCATTTCCCCTAAGAACAGGAACAAGACAGGGTTGCCCACTTTCACCACTCCTGTTCAAAATAGTACTGGAAGTATTAGCCATTGCAATTAGACAAGAAGAAGAAATAAAAGGCATCCAAATTGGAAAAGAAGAAGTTAAGCTATCTTTGTTTGCAGATGACATGATATTGTACATAAAAAACCCGAAAGACTCCATAAAAAAGTTAGTAGACTTTAAATGAGTTCAGCAATGTAGCAGGCTACAAAATTAATGCCAAGAAATCTATGGCATTTCTATACTAATAGTGAACTTACAGAAAGAGAGACTAAAAAAGCAATCCCATTTACCATCACACCAAAAAAATTAAGATACCTAGGAATAAACTTAACTAAGGAGGTAAAAGATCTATTTGTGGAAAACTACAGGACACTGAAAAAAGAGATAGAGGAAGATGTAAACAGGTGGAAGAACATTCCATGTTCATGGATTGGGAGAATCAACATAATTAAATGTCCATACTACCCAAAGCAATCTATAAATTTAATGCACTCCCCATTAAAATACCAATGGCATATTTCACAGACCTAGAAAGAACTCTCCAAAAATTCATCTGGAACAAAAAAAGGCCCCGAATAGCCACAGCAATCCTGAGAAAGAAGCACAAAGTCGGTGGGATTTCCATACCAGATTTCAACCTGTATTACAAGGCTACTGTTCTTAAAACAGCCTGGTACTGGCACAAGAACAGACATATAGATCAATGGAATAGAATAGAGAATATGGATATCAACCCAATCCACTATGCTCAATTAATATTTGACAAAGGAGGCAGGAACATAAAATGGAGTCAAGACAGTTTCTTCAATAAATGGTGTTGGAAAAATTGGACAGATACATGCAAAAAAATGAAACTAGAGCACCAACTTACACCATACACAAAAATAAACTCAAAATGGATACAGGACTTAAACGTAAGACAGGAAACCATAAAAATATTAGAGGAATCTACAGGAAGAAAAATCTCAGACATATGCCAAAAGAACTTCTTTGATGATACTGCTCCGAGGGCAATGGAATCTAAAGAGAAAATAAACAAATGGGACTACATCAAAATCAAAAGCTTTTGCACAGCTAAAGAAACCATCAACAGAACAACAAGAAAACCCACTGTATGGGAGAACATATTTGCAAATGTTATCAGTGATAAAGGTTTAATCTCAAGCATCTACAGGCAACTCACCCAACTCAATAAAAGGAGGACAAATGATCCAATAAAAAAATGGGCAACAGACCTAAATAGAATCTTCACGAAAGAAGACAGAAGGAAGGCCCAGAGACATATGAAAACTTGCTCAAAGTCACTAATTATCCGAGAGATGCAAATCAAAATGACTAGGCAGTACCATCTCACACCTATCAGAATGGCTTACATCAACAAATCAACAAACGATAAGTCCTGGCGAGGATGCGGAGAAAAAGGAACTGTCGTGCACTGCTGGTGGGATTGTAGACTAGTACAGCCACTGTGGAGAACAGTATGGAGATTCCTCAAAAAACTAAAAATGGAGCTCCCATTCGACCCAGTGATCCCACTTCTAGGAATATACCCCAAGAAATTAGAAAGGATATATGTACCCCTATGTTCATAGCAGCACAATTTACCATAGCTAAGATTTGGCAACAGCCGAGGTGCCCATCAGCAGATGAGTGGATTAAAAAACTATGGTACATTTACACAATGGAATACTACGCCGCAGAAAAAAAGAAGGAGCTCCTACCATTTGTAACAACATGGATGCATTTGGAGAGCATTATGCTAAGTGAAATTAGCCAGGCAGAGAAAGACAAATATCACATGATCTCTCTCATTTGAGGAATACAATCAATGTCAGAGACTGATGAACAAGAATGGATCCAGAGACTGAGAAAAGTCCATCAGAATGTCAAACCTCAGGGTAAGGGGCAGGTGGTGGGAGTAAGTGGAAAATTCAATATATTTGAACTCTTGAACTGAGGTAAGTGATTTGTGTTTTTACATCCCTGACAAAGTTTATATAAAATTATAAAAAAATGGCAGCTAGTCTGACATTGAATTGACAAGGCCTAGAGCTTGTCATATCCTATGGAGACCAGTCATTAGGCTAGGCCCTGCTTAACCTCCCATGACACCATAATACCCTTACATGATATTATTCTACAATGTCATTATAATATTTGATATTTGACAACAGCATATTATACAATTATCCCAAATAAACTTACAAACTAATTCTTTGAATGTTGGGCAGCAACTTAAAAAAAAAGATAGGAAAGAAATTAATCCCTTTCAGGAGGAATTAAGGTACTGGGAAGGCTTCCGAGCATTCTATATTGGCCCTTCTTGCCCTTTCTGCCAAGAGGGACCTTCTTGTTACTATCCAAATACACACAGCTGATGCCAGAGTTTTCAGTTCCAGCTGTGCCTGAAGCCTTTGGGCAGCTGGCACCATGGATCTGTATCTCGACCAATGGTGTGAGCTGCGCCCTCTCTGAAGAAGAAACCTGGGTCCCCCGAGATATGTGATCAGTACCGGGACCCTGCCAGTAGGCGAGGGGACCCCAAGGCAGGCACTGGACGTGGAGGCCACAGGGGGGCATAGACTACAAAGGAGACAGAACTGAACCTCACATCTCCCTGTTTGACCCCGGAGGATGGCTGGTTAGCCAGAGACGGGTAAGATTCCTCAGGGAAGGAACAACCTAAGACAGGCACAGTCACAGAGGGGCCAACAGGAGAGAACTAAAAGTTCAACAGAGGTGGGGCACAGACCCTCATCCACAAACCTTGCAGGGGTTTGAATTCTCACCCCTCGTGAGGGAGGTCTCCTACCCCCACAGCTGCTTCGCCTCCCACACACAACTCATACGGGGACCCAGGTGGCAGACAGAGACTCGGCCAGCAATAGCTGCTTTATATCTAAATTCAGTCTATTACCAGGAATGCTCGGGACCTACTCAAAATTGCAAATATTCCTTTCCACTAGTATTCACAGGGTAAACTAAGATTTCTGCTTGAGTATTAAAATTGACAGGAAAATAGTAATCAAGTTTTCAGATTAATTTAAATTGGCCAAGTGAAATATGATAATACTCAAGAAAATTATAGTGTACTGGACAAAAAGCTTTTCCTAAAACATTAACTAAAAAATCTATTAGTAGTTCATCTCACTGTAAAATTGCCTAACATCCAAAGAACCTAAAGCAGTCACTTTGTGTGCAAAAATTAAAATTTAAAATTATCAAGACTGCAATATAAAATTTCCAAAAGTCCCTGTTAATCAAAAAAGGGGAGGGGACAGAGGGGTAATATCATGTAAGGGAAAAAACAATATCGAGTAAGTAAAATACATCTAGAAAATTCTTACTCCAGTAAAGTAAATTCCATTTGTAAAACCAACTGCAGGACACCCATGAAAAAACACACATGGTGTCAAAATAAGCCAAAGGAAAATCATTTAGGCAAAAATTAAAAAGAATCCCAAGTCTATTTTGCAGAGAGGATCCCTTTGTTAACTTTTGGTCAAGAATGTGTTTGTGTGTTTTCAGAGAACAACTCCAAGACCATGTGGGTTCCTGCGACGGTGAGGAACTGATGGATCTGTTCCTGTCACGAGGATGGTCCAGAGATGGGGGACACTGATGACACCTTGCCATGCTAGCAGTCAGCAGCTGTGCATGTCTGCAGGCAGCCCAGGACCAAACCAGAGAGGATGGATCTTGCATTGACACGATATGTCCACCATCTGGATACCATTGCTGACTTATACACATAAAGAATTATTTGACACTGAAACTGGGACTCAGAAAATTTGGACATTGAAACCAAGACTGAAACATTTTTTGTTCTTATACATTTATTTCTAGTATGCAGAGGCAAGATATTTTTGAAGAAAAGAAACAGGGGAGAGTGATTGATATAGAGGCAGGATGGCCTTGAACAGGCTGTCAAGCTACAGGGGGAGGCTTGGGTGGATGGGAGGCAGATGCGGGGGGAGTTCAACTGAAGGACTTGTATGCATGCATATGAACATAACCAATGAATGAAAGACACTAGGGTGGAGAGGGGGGGAAGCTGGGGATATGTGCTGGGGGGTGGGGGAGGCTGGGGGGAGGATAAGGGGGAGGGGGAAAGGAAAACATGTACTACTATTATACTGCAAAAAAATCAATAAAAAATAATTTTAAAAAAACAGATATCATAAAAAAATATTATGATTCTAATATATTTCATTTAGGTTAGCATGCATGCATATAATTGATATAGATAATTATCAGCACATAGAACCAAACAATATTTTCTTAATAATAGTATTTTTATTATAATTAAGAAAATATTTTAAAGTAATATTAGATTAAATTTAACATGTTGAAATAATCTCATTCCTATTCTAACTTTACCTCAAAACCTGTTTTCTAAACAGACTTAAGAATTCTATTTTTAGGCCATAATAACATTAAATATAAATTAGGACTTATACTAAGATGGAGTAACAATAACCAGATTTACCCAACCACATGAAACAACCAAAAAAAATAAAATGGACACTGGACATAAAGCCACAAAGAACAATGTTTCTTACAGGGGAAAAAGACTGACAGAGAAGCATTGAACAGACTGTCAAACTGCTGGGGGAAGGCTGGGGAGGGTGGGGGTCGGGGGCTGTGGAAGATCAACCGAAGGACTTGTGTGCGTGCATGTAGGCATAGCCAGTGGATACAGGAGACTGGGGCGGGGCGGGGGCAGGTGAGGACGTGTGCTGGAGGGGTGGTTGGGGGAGGACAATGGGGGCAAGAGGGGAAGACGTATGTGTTGCTATTTGTAGTACTTTAAAGAATAAAAAACTTAAAAAAGAAAAAAATCTGATGAACAGAAAAAACTGGAGAAAATAATAGAATGAGGGACTGACAATTCTTGTGGGAAAGTGATGTGAGATGTGCAGAAAGAGACTGGACAAAAATCGTACACCTATGGATGAGGACAGTGGTGGGGGAGGTAAGGGCAGAGGGTGGGGTGGGTACTGAGTGAAGAGGAGTTATGGGGGAAAAAGAGGAACAATTGTAATCTCAACAAAAAAGATTTATTAAATTAAAAAAGAACAATGTTTCTTAAGAGATAAAACAAATAAGATGAGATCTATTATTGTCTCAACTTATTGCCTTGAAATTTTTCAGGCCATAATACAGAGAAGCAGAAACCAGACTGAGTCTAGTGAGCTTCCTGACTTGGAGAGATATTGTTGAGAGCAACTAAGATCAAGGTGGCTAGCGTTTATAGGACAGACCAGAGAAAAGAGATTGATATATAGAGAAAACTCTGAAGATACTCAGGATCCCTCTCAAGAATTCAGCAGATATGTGTATGGCAATTAGTACATATGTGTAAGGCAACTACCTATGTCCAGAGAAAGAATCATCAGAAAAAATTAGAAGTAATGATGGATGGCATTCACACAGGGCTGAAAATAGTGATTTTTCTTATCAGTCAAACTGCAAAATGTCTATTTATGGAGCATTGGGTAGAGTATCCAGAATAATTTTGTCTCAATAGTGGGGAATAGTTAAGTTTAGCCTAAAATCTCTTCTGGACTTACCCATAAAATATGAAAAGCAAGACCCAAAATAATCAAACTTCTCTCAAGGAACATAACTGTAACCAGGAACAAAGTTTTTATAGGAACACAAAATCTGGCACCCACCAAAGTATTACAATGTCTAGCATCAAAAAACAAAACAACAACAACAAAATAAAACAAACAAACAAAAAAACATGAGGCAAGTAAATAGCAGAAAAATGTAACACAAAAAGCAGAAAATTATCTGATCACAAACTAACACTTATGTTGGTATTAGGTTATTATATCTACTAGTGACCTGGTGCATGAAATTCGTGCATATTAAAAGGCGATTAATTGGAGGAAATAATTTAATATTGCTATTTGCCTTTTCTCTATAATAGAAGTGTCAGAGATAAAAGAAAATTATTAAAATGTATTTGAAAACCTTCCTCCTGTCAGAGTCTGAAGCACACCACAGGACCCAGAGTCAAGTCCCCACCCACCCACATGCACCTCAAAATCACATGAGACCCAGACCCGGTTGGCCCAACTCCCATTGGGATAGATCCAGATCTGGCCAGTCCCATCCTTGTCAAGTCCTGCTGAGCAGAGGGCATAGCCTTTGGTCCTCTGGCCCAGCTCCAGGATGGGGGTTGTGGCCTGAGGTCCCCCAGTTCAGACCAGGGTAAGGGGTGTGGCTTGAGGTCCTCCATCAAGCCCCACCAGGTGGCGGACATGGCCTGAGATCCCCTGTCAAGCCCCGATTAGTGGTGGGCATGGCCAGAGATACCCTGTTAAGACCTGTCAGGCAGGGGGCTGCAACCTCAGGTCCCCCAGCCCAGCACCGAGAGGGGTGCACAGCTTCAGGTCCCCTGCCAAGCCCTGCTGTGTAGGGGCATGGCCTAAGTTCCCCCAACCCAGCACTGGGGGTGTACCTTGAGATCCCCCATCAAGCCCTGCTGGGCGGAGAGCATGGCCTCGGGTCCCATGGCCTGGCGCTGGGGCGGGAGGTGCAGCCTGAGGTCCCCTAGCCTGGTGCCAGGGCAGGGTATGTGGCTTGAAGTCTTTTGTCAAGCCCCACGGGGCCAGGGGAGGGCACAGCACTGGGTCTCTGCTGATTGCTCATTAAGGCTCCTTATGGGAACTTGGCCTCAGCTGTGGATGCAGCCATTTTTGTGATGGAGTGATGGTCAATTAGCATATTCCCTCTTTATTAGATAGGATGCTGTACGTTTGAAAGGAAAATAGAGACAATGAAGATTAAAAAAACACACAAATGACACTTGTAGGAATGAAAATTACCATATGTGAGATGAAAAATACAGAGATAAGATTAATGACAATTTAGATAAGAAAGGATTAGTGAATTTAAAGGCATAGCAATAAAAACTATCCAAAATGAAGTACAAAAATGAAAGAGAGCCTGGTTGGTATGTCTCAGTGCTTGAGCATCAACCTATGAACTAGGAGGTCACCCTTCAAGTGATTCCCTGTTAGGACACATGCCCAGGTTGTGGGCTTGCTCCCCAATAGGGGTAATGGAGGCAGCCAATCAATGATTATCTCTCATCCTTGAAAGGGTGTGAGGAGGCAGCTTATTGATTAATATTCTCTTACATCGATGTTTCTATCCCTCTCCCTCCCTTCCACTCTCTCTAAAAAGTCAATAAAATATTAAGAAAATTTGATTTTGCAAATATAATAATTATTGTATTCTTTTGCTAAGACTGTGTCTTAGTCTGTTCAGGCTCCTATAACAAAAATACTATAAACTGAGTGGCTTAAACAATTATTTTTTAAAAATATATTTTATTGGTTTTCCACAGAGAGGAAGGGAGAAGGATAGAAAGTTAGAAACATTGATGAGAGAGAAACATCAATCAGCTGCCTCTTGCTCACCCTCTACTAGGGCTGTGCCTGCAGCCAAGGTACATGCCCTTGGCCGGAATCGAACCTGGGACCTTTTAGTCTCCAAGTCGACACTCTATCCACTGAGTCAAACCAGTTTCCACTTAAAGAATTATTTATATCATAGTTCTAGAGGCTGGAAAGCCAAGATCAAGGCACCTGCAGGTTCGGTGCCTGATGAGGACTCACTTCCTGGTTCATAGATGTCTGTCTTCCTGTTGTCTTCCACATGGTTGAAGGAATGAAAGAGCTCTCTGGGGAATCTTATGTAATGGTACTAACTCCATTCATGGTGGCTCAACCTTCATGATCTAATCACCTCCCAAAGGTCCCACCTCTTAATACCATCAAGTTGGAAATTAGGATTTCAACAAATAAATTTTAGTTGAACACAAATATTCAGGCCATATCTTTCTGCCCCTAAGGCCAATAGGAATATATATCATCATGAAGCATATCACCCAATTATTGAGACTGAGAAGTGCCAAGATATTCTGTGTATAAACTGGAGATCCAGGAAATCTTATAGCGTACTAGCAATTCAATCTGAGTCTTAAGGCTTTAGAATTAAGAGAACCAGTACTATAAATCCCAGTTAAAGGGCAGCAAAAGATCAAATAAGAAGTTATAATTCATGCAGTGAGGCAGGAAAAGAAAGGGTGAATTTCTTTCTTCCCTTTTTTATTCTATTCTGACCAGTCCTCAGTGGATTGGATGATGTCCAATCACATTGGGAAATGCAATCTACTTTGCTGAGTCCACCAGTTGAAACGTTGATCTCATCCACAAACACTCTCACAAATATACCCAGAAATAAAGTTTAATCTGGCCACTCAATTGTCAGTCAAATGGACATCATTACAAGCTTTCACAATAGAATCCCACAAACAGAGTGGTTTAAACAACAGAAATTTATTTTTTCACAATTATGCCTCAGGCAGGCCAGGCAGCGATCAGCACGGATATCAGGGAAATCACTTCACTGGGTGCCCCAGGCTTCAGGCAGGTGAGACCAAACTGGGGGCGTGGACAGGCAGTGATTGGCCCGGATAGCAGGGAGATCACTTCACTGAGTTCTCCCGGCCTCAAGCAGGCTGGGTGGGCTGGCTGGGGTTCCCTGGCCAATGTCCTCTGCCCAAGGACAAAAAGTCTCAACCAGAGGCTTTCTGCCTTGGGCTGGCCAGGGGTGAGCTGTCAGTAGGACATCCCACGAGGGGTCCCAGTATGTGAGAGGGGGCAAGTTGGGCTGAGGGACCACCCACCCGCAGTGCACAAATTTAATGCACCTGGCCCCTAGTAATATAATAAAATACCTGAATTCATGTAAAATCACTTAATGTTAAATTGTGATAAATTAAAATATATACTATAAAATCTATAGAAAATGCTAAAATAAGAAAACAAATAATTATGCCTAATAAACCAAAACAAAGGGAATTGAATCATAAAAATATTCAGTTTAAATAGGATATAGGTAAAAAGGAGAAGATGGAACAGAAAACTAGAAAGAAGGTAGGAAACTAGTAGTAAGAAGAGAAGAGATATCTAAATCCAATTAGATCAATAATCTCATTAAGTAAAAATGATCAAAAGCCCCAAATAAAAATCAGTTAGTTTGGATAAAAACATAAGTCCCAACTATATGCTACCTGTAAGAGGCCCACTTAATTTTTTAAAAAGATATATATTTTATTTATTTCAGAGAGAAAGGGAGAGGAGAGGGAGAGAGATAAAAGCATCAATGATGAGAGAAAATCATTCCTCTGCTGCCTCCTGCATGCCTCCTACTATTGATCAAACCCACAACCAGCACATGTGCTCTGACAAGGAAGGAATTGAACTGTGACTCCCTGGTCCATAAGTCAATGCTCAACCACTGAACAACACAAGCTGAGCACGAAACTTACTTTAAATTTAAAAGACACAAACTGCCATTTTATCCACTGATCCCACTTCTAGGAATATATCCTAAGAATCCCAAAACACGAATCAGAAAGAATATATGCACTATTATGTTCATAGTAGCATTATTTACAACTAGAGGCCCAGTGCACAAAATTCACCAGGGCAGGGGATTGTCCCTCAGTCCAACCTGCATTTTCTCCAATCTGGGACCCCTCTCACAATCCAGGAATGCTGGCTCCCAACTGCTTGCCTACCTGCCTGCCTAATTCCCTTAACTGCTTTTGACTGTCACCCTGATCACCCCTTAATCACTCCCCTGCCAGACTGATTGAGGCCTAACCGCTTCCCTGCCAGTCCAATTTCCCATAACTGTCCTCCTCTGCAGGCCTGGTCGCTCCCATCTGCCCTCCCCTGCTGGACCAGTCACCCCTAACTTCCCTCCCCTCCTGACCTGTTTGCTCCTAACTTCCCTACCCTACTGACCTGGTCGCCCCCACCTGCCCTCCCTTGTAGGCCTGGTCGCCCCCAACTGCCCTTCCCTGCTGGTCCAGTCACCCCTAACTATGCTCCCTTGCAGGCCTGGTCCCTCCCAACTGCCTTCCCCTGCAGGCCATCTTGTGTCCACATGGGGGTGGCCAACTTTGACCGCATGAGGGCAGCCATTTTGTATGTTGGAGTAATGGTCAATTTGCATATTAGGCTTTTATTATATAGGAAACAGGTAAGTGTTCATCAGTAGAGTGAACAGAAAAGCTGTAGTACATTTATACAAAGGAACACTATGCAGCTACAAAAAAAGTAGTATCTCTTATACTTTGAGACAGCATGGATGGACTGGGAGAATATTAAGTGAAATAAGATAAAGACGACTATCACATGATCTCACATATGTGGAATCTAAAGAATAAAATAAATTGCCGAAACCGGTTTGGCTCAGTGGATAGTCTGCCTGCGGACTTAAAGGTCCCGGGTTCGATTTCAGTCAAGAGCATGTACCTTGACTGCGGGCACATCCCCAGTAGGAGGTGTGCAGGAGGCAGCTGATCGATGTTTCTCTCTCATAGATGTTTCTAACTTTCTATCCATCTCCCTTCCTCTCTGTAAAAAAAATCAATAAAATATATTTAATAATATATTAAATAATATTTAATAAAGTAAATTGACTAACAAGATAGGACCACGGACATAGAAGTATGAAACAGGCTGACAGATCTTAGAAGGAAAGCAGGAAGGAGGGAGGGAAGAGGTTAACCAAAGAACTTACAAGCATATATGCATAGCTCATGGACATGGACAACAGACAGGTAAACCCCTGACTTGGGGGGGGGGCACTGAGAGGGGAGATGGGTAGAGGAAATGGGGGACATCTGTAATAATCTCAACAATAAAATAAATTTTATAAAAGTAAAAATGGAGGGGAATAGATAAATTATTTCAATAATAATCAAAATACTGTAGTTGTTAGATTAATAACAGATAAAGCAGGTATGATAATTTTAGCTTGATAATAATGATTTTTAATTGAATTTATTAAGCTGACACTAGTTGATAAGGGAAGGTTTAACAATATTATACCAGTTTTAGGTGCATACTTCTGCAGCATATCATCTGTACACTGTGTTATGTGTTTACTATCCCAAGTCAATTCTCTGTCCATCACCATTTATCACCCAATACCCTCCTCCACCAACCTGCTAACCCCAGAAATCATCACACTGTTGTCTCTGTCTATGAGTTCTTTCTCTTTGTTTTCCCTTTTGCTCAATCCATCCACTCCCTGCCCCACCCACCTACTCCCAGATAGTTGTCAGTCTGCCTTCTATCTATGAATCTGTCTCTATTTTGCTTGTTGATACATTTTATTCATCAGATTTCATTGAGTGAAATCATATGGTACTTGTCTTTCTGACTGGTTTATTTTCCTTAGAATAATACTATCCAGGTTCATTCATGCTGTCATAAAGGTAAATTTTCCTTATTTTTTATGGACAAGTAGTATTGTATTTTGTAAATGTATCACAGATTTTTTATCCACTTATCTACTGATGGACACTTGGGATGCTTCCAAATCTTGGCTATTGTAAATAATACTGCTATGAATATAGGGATGCATACTAGTATACTCTTTTAAATTAGTGTTTCAGGTTTCTTTGGATACATTCCCAGCAGTGGAATTGTTGGGTCATAACTCCATACTTCTTTATACAGTGACTGCAGTAGTCTGTTTTTCCACCAACAGTGCACCACGGTTCCCTTTTTTTCCACATCCTTGCCATAGCACTCTGGAAAACCAATACAAGCATGAATTCTACTTGGTTTCAAGTATTGCTTTCTGATCATGTATTATATATAAAATAATATAATGGATATTGAACATGAATATTATTTTATAACCTTCTAAGCTACTTTTAGTCAGTGGAAAGAAAGAAAAACAGGGCACTGATCATACTGGAAAACAAATATGAAATATCCTTATTGGCTATTATATAGGGCTTTTTTGTTTTGTAGTATTCTAAAATACATTTGTAAAGGCAGAGGATAAGGACAACAATACTTCATACTCATATATAATGAACTCTTAAGCACAGTTATATGATAACATAGGTTAAGATTTAAAATATATAGAGCTGTTTATCCACATTTTCCGGAAAATGTATTTATTTTAAAATATTTATTGCCTCAAATATAAGCAATTTTAAGTAACCAATAGTTTGTTTGAATTTACACTCATGACGAGTACATGTATTCTGGAGTCAGGCATATTTATAGTGGTTTGGGTGATGCTTTGAGTTGGTAAGGGAAGGTTTAACAATATTTTAAAAGAGCAAAACAGAAACCAAGATTTTTCTATGGAAACTTTAAGCCCTATCAGGGTCAAGATGTCTGTAACAATACTGTGCAAGGGTCTATCACACTTCTTGATATATGAAGGCCACTTTACTGTGCATTCTCAACAGGGATATTATCTCTCCCAAGGGGCCAGATATTTGTTCTTGGGGGCCAAAATATTTCATATCACAATGGTTTGTGAACCTCTCTGTTGCTAAAACACGTGAACAGATATACAATACATTTGTGGTATTACATTTCATAAGGGTGACAGTTATAAAATGTGTAAATATATCCTTAAGAGAAAACATCATTTAAAAGGGAGGTTGAAAAACACTGTATTATGAGATTGCAAATCTAGTTTCTGGTACAGGGAATAGGAACTTGTCTAATACATCTATGTGACTATTTCTTTTTGTAATAGATGGTGAAATCGGGTATTTCATTTTGTATGTTTAACTGTATAGTTGCATTGAAACAGGGACAGGGTTATGGATTGGAGTGGAATTAAGTGATCTAGTAAATATATAGTATTAGATAAATAATTTACCCAACATCAACACTCCTCCATATCTTTGCCTGTACCACTGTACTGAATCCATGTGGCTGATTACTTGTAGCCACAGAGAATATTTCAAATTTTGCCTGATACAAGGATATTGAATCAACTGACATGAAGTCTCAAAGGTAAGGTAAATGGTAAGACACTGAAAAAAAATTCAGGGACATGCTAAGAAAATTCTGCAATACAGTGCCAAGGTCAAAATTCTGAAACTTTCTTTTTTCTTACTAAGGGCATTCTCCAAGTAGTATTGTCACAGATTTCTTTAATGTGCTCAAAACTGAACAAGAATGTTATAGGTGCCAGCCATTTGGATGGTTTATTAACGAGTCAGGCTTCTTGACTAAGTCCTACCCTGTTGCAGGGGTGGACTTGAGCTCAAGTTGATTAATTTATACAAAAAGTATCTTCCCAGGTCTCATAGTTTCTGATCCTCATATTAGGGTGTCACAGAGTAAATTAGATTTGAAATGGAGAAAAAGAAATAGGGTAAAGCATACTCATGTTTTTTTCTTTTTAAGGTGTAGTATATTAATGATACGTATGAAATGGTTGCCAAGTTCAGATTATATATAACAGAACAGCAAACAACCAGGCTTTTTAAATATTTTAATCTTTATTGTTCAGTTTATTAATTACATTGTTCCCCCCTTTCCCCCTATAGCTCCCCTCCACCAATACCCATCCCACATACTGAACGTACCACCACTCCACTGTCCTGTCCCATAGGTCTATGATTTTTGTCCAGTATCTTGCTGCACCTCCTACACCCCTTTTCTCCCCAAGAATTGTCAGTCCATTCCCTCTCTATGCCCCTGATTCTGTTATATTCATCAGTTTATCCTGGTCATCAGATTTTTAATTCACTTGAATTTTATATTCATTTATTGATAGATGTGTATTTGTTGTTCATAATTTTTATTTTTACCGTTTTCTTCTTCCTCTTATTAAAGAATATATTTCAGCATTTCATATAATATTGGTTTGGCAGTGATGAACTCCTTTAGCTTTTTCTTATCTGCGAAGCACTTTATCTGACCTTCAATTCTGCATGATAGCTTTGCTGGATAGAGTAATCTTGGTTGTAGATTCTTGCTATTCATCACCTTGAATATTTCTTGCCACTCCTATCTGGCCTGCATCGTTTCTGTTGAGAAATTCACTGACAATCGTATGGGTGCTCCCTTATAGGTAACTAACTGTTTTTCTCTTGCTGCTTTTAATATTCTCTCTTTGTCTTTTGCTCTTGGCATTTTAATTATGATGTGCCATGGTGTGGTCCTCTTAGGGTTCCTATATATTGGGGTTTGGTGCACTTTTTGGACTCCTAAGTCAATTTCTTTCATCAGGTGTGGGAAGTTTTCAGTCACTATTTCTTCAAATAGGTTTTCATTGTCTTGCTCACTCTCTCTTTCTGGCACCCTTATAATTCGGATGTTGGTATGCTTGAGGTTGTCCCAGAGGCCCCTTACACTATCTTCAATTTTTTGAATTCTTTTGGTTTCTTGCTTTTCCAGCTGAGTGGATTTTGGTTCTTTGTATTTCAAATCTTTAACTTGGTCCTTGGGGTGCTCTAGAGTACTTTTAGGTCTTTGTATAATATTTTTTATTTCAGTCAGTGTATGCTTAATTTCTGGTTGGTCCTTTTTCATATCCTTGAGAGTCTCCTTCATATCCTTGAGGGTTTCATTCATTTCCTTGTAGGACTCATTCATTTCCACGTTGGTCTTGATCATTTCCTTGTAGGTCTCGTTCATATCCTTGAGGTTCTCATTCATTTCCTTGTCAATCTTGCTTATTTCCTTATAGGTCTCGACCTTTTCTAGGAGCCTCTTGAGAAGCCCTATAACCGTGGTTTTGAATTCCATGTCCAGTCGGTTTTTTTTCCTCCAGTTCTTTCACATCTGATTTCTTTCCATGTCTCTGCATGGTGGCTGCTTCCCTGAGTTGGTCAATTAGCTTTGTGTGGTAGACATCCTACAAGGGACAGTGCCTCAGCCTCCCCAGTTACCTGAGGTAGATATGGGTTGCACAGTCTTGCTGAAGTTAAGCTCAGGTTAATCGTTGTCAGCACTTGGAGGGGTTGACCTCCAGGCCAATTGTCTGTGAAGTTCATCTGTGCTCAGGTTGGATGGGTGGAGTCTCCGGGCCAAGCAGACAGCGTTAGCTCCACCCTATGTGGCCCCCATGGACTCTGTGCCCGGGGCAATGGCTGCCAGCACCTCTGAGAGAGAACTGCTGCCAAACTCCACCGGCTGCCAGAGAATTCAGACTCTCCCCAAATGAGTCTGCACACCCAAGGTCTCACCCAGGGTCATAAAACAAAGCAGTCTGATGGTTTCCCAAATGAGAGAGCAAGTCTCGAGTGCTCTCTGCATGGGCACGGTCATGCAGCTGTGCTATTCCCAAGCTCACGTGCACTCCACACAAGCTTGCCTTCTCCACAAGCTGGCAGACCCCTGCAGCACCCGAGCTTTGCCATGCCCTCCCACTGCCCAGTTTTTACCCTGTATGATAGTGGGTTCCCTGGACTTCACGCAGAGCTGGAGAATCAGTCCAGTGGGATGTCTTTGTCTCCCCAGTTCGAGAAAACTGGCCAGTTTTCAGCTGCCTGTCCTATCCGCTGGTGCGCACTCCTCCAAACCTCTCTCTGCACGTATCTTCAACACTGTCCTCAGCAGCTCCTCTGGTCACAGTGTCTTATCTTCACTTTTATTTGTGGAATTTTCACTTGGCCAGCTTTCTGGTGATTCTGGATGGTGTTTGTTCTTTCGTTAAGTTGTAGTTTTAAAATTGCTGTGTATGACGGCAAGATAGGTGTTTTACCTATGCCGACATCTTGGTTCTCGACCTAAGCATCTGCTCTTGGCATTTTAATTATGATGTGTCTTGGTGTGGTCCTCTTTAGATTCCTATAGTTTGGGGTTCTGTGCCCTTCTTGGACTTTTAAGTCAATTTCTTTCACCAGGTGTGGGAAGTTTTTGGTCACTATTTCTTCAAATAGATTTTCATTATCTTGCTCTCTCTCTTTTTCTGGCACCCCTATAATTGGATTCTTTTTGTTTCTTGCTTTTTGGGCTGAGTGGATTTTGCCTCTTTGTTTTTCAAATCTTTGACTTGGTTCTTGTAGTCCTCTAGACTGCTTTTAGGTCGTTGTATAATATTTTTTATTTCAGTCAGTGTATGCTTAATTTATAGTTGGTCCTTTTTCATATCCTCAAGGGTCTCATTCACATCCTCGAGGGTCTTGTTCATATCCTCGAGGGTCTCGTTCATATCCTCGTAGGTCTTGTTCATTTCCTCGAAGTTCTCATTAAGTTCATCAGCCATTTCTAGGAGCCTCTTGAAAATCCTTATAACCATGGTTTTGAACTCTATGTCCAGTCGTTCCCCCCCCCCCCCGCTCCATTTCTTTCACATCTGATTTATTTCCATGTCTCTGCATTGTGGCTGCTTCCCTGAGTTGGTCAATTAGCTTTTTGTGGTAGATGTCCTACAAGGAACAGTGGCTCGGCCTCCCCAGTTACCTGAGGTGGGCACTCTTGCTGCAGCCCTTTATGGGTTGCACATTCTTGCTGAAGTTAAGCCTATGCAGCACCTGGCACTCTGTGTATGGTGGTAATGGTTGCAGGCACCTCTGAGAGAAAGCTGCCACTGAGCTCTACCGGCTACTGGACAATTCAGTCTCTCCCCAAATGAGTCTGCACACCCAGAGTCTCACCCAGCGTTGTGAAACAATGAAGTCCGATGGTTTCCCGAATGAGAGAGCAAGTCACGAGTCCTCTCTGTGTGCTCACATGTTTCTGCTGTTCCCAAATTTACATGCCCTCTCCACAAGCTCGCAGACCTCTGCAGCACCCAAGTTTCAGTGTGCTTCCTTACTGTCCAGTTTCACCCCATATGAGTATGGGTTCCCCGGATCTTGCCCAGAACTGGGGAATCAGTGCAGTGGGAAGCCTTTGTCTCCCTCCCTATTCGAGAAAACCAGCCAGGTTTGCAGCCGCCTGTCCTATCCCCTCGCACATACACGGCTCAAAACCTCTGACTCTGTATATATCCTCAACTCTGCCCTCTGCCGCTCCTCTGAGTCACAGTGTCCTATCTTTACTTTTATTTGTGGAATTTTCACTCAACCAGCTTTCTGGTGATTCTGGATGATGTTTGTTCTGTCGTTAAGTTGTAGTTTTGAAATTGTTGTGTGGGGCAGCAAGATAGGTGTTTACCTATGCCGCCATCTTGGTTCCTCCTCGCTGTGTCCAAACAACCAGGTTTTTAAGAAATGCTTTCAAATGGACTTTAATAACATTCATGGTTAGTTCAAGGAAATGACAATGGCTGGCTGGATTGAAAATTGCTTTAAAATCATTAAGTGCAATCTCTGGTATAAATGATATCTAATGATTGTGCTGTAAGTGAAAAAATTGGTTCAATCCAAGCTTAGTAAATTTCTGATTATTCACAATAGCATTATTCAGGTTAATAACTATCAATTCTTTTTTTAAATATTTTTTATTGTTTTTTTACAGAGCAGAAGGGAGAGGGATAGAAAGTCAGAAACATCTGATGAGAGACATAGATCAGCTGCCTCTTGCATGCCCCCTACCGGGGATGTGCCTGCAGCCAAGGTACATGCCCTTGCTGGAATTGAACCCGGGACCCTTCAGTCCACAGTCCGACGCTCTATCCACTGAGCCAAACCAGTCTCGGCAGTAACTATCAATTCTTAATAATCTTCCTCCCCATTTCACCACTTCCAGCCATTTCCCTTTTTATTTAGTTTCTGTGAGTTGGGAGCTCAAGTTGCATAGCTGGGTCCTCTGGCTCTCATGCACAGTGTTTGGGCAGAGGCTAATGTCTTCTCAAGGCTGGACTGGGGTGGGTTGGGAGGGGTCTGATGCCAAGTTTACTCACATGGTTGTTGGCAGAATTCAGTTCTTCTGGAGTTGCTAGACTGAGGGTCCAAGTTCATTCCTAGCAGTTGGTTGAAAGCCTTTCTCAATTTCTGGACGTATTTCTGGGTCTCTCCAGAGGGCAGCTCAAAAGATGACAGATGGTTTCATCAGAGCAAGTAGTGATAGATCAGTAAGGGATAACAAGAGGAAAAGAAACTAGAATTATTTTAACCATTCTTGAAAGTAACTTCTCATCATGTTTGCCATACTCTATTAGAAGCAAGTCATAAGGCTCAGCCCACATTCAAGGGAAAGAGATTACACAGGGGCCTGAATAACAGCAGGTGAGGACAATGGAAGCTATTTTAGAAGCTGCATTCTACAAATTGATACAAACATGATGTTAACTTTTATTTAAGAAAATAGTAATCAAATAGAAACACAATGACCTTAGTTTTTCTTGATATCTTGCTCTAAAATACATAACTAAATAAATACTGATATCATCCTAGTTTCAGAATAATATAAAGGTTGAGAAAAGTCAAAAGCTTCAATGTTTTATAAATAGTAAACAGTCTAACATTACCTGCTTAAAATTTATAAAAATGTCTATTGAATTTCCTAAAGGAATTATTCAAGAAAATGTTAGTAACCTGAAAAAAACACACACAAAGAAACACAAAAACACATAGCAATTACTTGTGGCTTGTATGTATTTTATTCACTGTAGTTTTATGATATTTTAAATACTTCATCATAAAATATATGATTCCTCAGCTCCAGTAAGTAAAAATTGCCATGATAGAATACGTAGCTACTAAGGAGGGATTTGTATACTGTTGTGACTTACAGAGAAAATAAATAGCCTCTCCCTGACTTTACCTTCATTTATCCAGGTACCAATCCACTAGTTCATTTTCAATTAGTTGAATTTCCAGTAGTGTTGATGAGTTATACAAAAAAACATTCACAATTTCTTTTGTTTCTTTTGTCCCTAATAAGACACATTTGTGAGAAAAATGGAGTTCAATGACAGAGTCTGTGTTTATTCAATAGCTTTCCTTAGAGACTAATTGGACCAAATAAGAAAAGGAACCTTTAGTAGATTGTAAGAAGTTCTAACCTTTCTTCGTTCATTCTGCTCTTAGTAGCACAATAATTTTTGATAACTTCTTTTGGTCAAAATAAATGTCTATTAATTATGTTTATTAAGTAGATATACATAATATCATGAATTATAATATACTAGTGGCCCGGTGCACAAAATTCGTGCACGGGGGAGGGGGTTAGGGGACTCCCTCAGCCCAGCCTGCAACCTCTCCAATCTGGGACCCCTCAGGCCTCTGGCTCCTAACCACTCACCTACCTGCCAGCCTGAACCCCCTGACTGCTCTCTCCTGACAGCCTGTTTGCCCTAACTGCTTTCCTCTGCTGGCCTGGTCCCCCTAACTGCTCTCCCCTGCTTATCTGATTGCCTCTAACCTCCTCTGCCTTGGCCCCACCAACATGGCTTTGTCGGAAAAGATGCCTAGAAGGACATCTGGAAGGTTGCCAGGAAGATGTTCAGTCTAATTAGCATATTACCCTTTTATTACCATAGATGCTACCTTGTCCTAAAAATGCAGGTTGTTCCCAGGTTTTCCTATCATGAAAGGGGAGCCCACATTAGCATCCTGGGTTCTGACCAGGGCTTAAGTGCTTGTGCTTTATCTCAGCAGCTGTGATTCCTAGAAGATTCTTGGATATACCTTGAACATTTCTATCAAATTTGCCAAGTCATCCTCCAAAAATGTCAAACCACTTTAAACTTCCACCATCAACCATGCATGTGCCCTCCATCCCACTTTGTTGCCAATATCATTGATTTCTCCCTAGAAGCTTCCCTCCCGTTAGCTGGGAACGCTTGATACTTGAACCAACCTCATTGTTTAGCTGGCGACTTGATTTCCCGAGATATAATTAATTATGGAGGAAGAAAAATAGTTTTTCTCAACCTTTCTGAGTTCTTAGTGGAGGGCCTTGTAATGAAAGACAGATCGCCAAGAGAAAAACAAAAGTTCATTAGCATGTGTACCTCATGTATATGTGGGAGCTCTCAGGGAAAAATGAATAACTCCCCAAGGTGGCTTTGAATGCAGATTTAAATACCTTCTTCCTAGGGAAAGGGAACAGGTGATGTAGGCCTTCTAGAGGAGAGTAAATGATTTTTAGGAAAGATGAATGGGGGTGGAGAGAAATAGTTTGTAACAAAGTTTGGGTGTTATGTCCTGTGACAGGAGTCAGTCTTCTCTGCCTGATGACACTTCCATCAAGGGGACCTATGACATTTAAGCTCCTTTAGGGGGGTCCAATTTTAGACAGATCAGGAGACTTCAGTGAAATCCTCTGCATGCACTTGCAGTTTTTCAAGAATCTGCAGCTCAAGATCATCAATATAACAATAAAGAATATGTTGGGGGGTGGCATGTTCTATGACCTTCAGAATAAACCCAACAAAAGCTTGTTTCCTCTCTCAGATGATTTGCCACAGTAGATTATTCCCTGGAGACAGCATTCTGGGAGTGGTCATAACATCCCCTGTGTATGTAGAAAGGTGTGGGCCACATCACTAAATAATCCAGGGACAGTTTTCTCATCTTGAGGAAAGAGAGATAAAGTTATAATAGTTTATCTCCCTTTCCACAGATTTCTTGTGGGTTTGTGTCTCAGCTGTCCCCACCCACCACCCACCCCCGCCCCCAGCAGCCCCAGCGCCTAGGCATCGGGCCTTGGGGCTGCTGGCTACCAGGCCTGCGGGTTTGTATCTCTAGTCGACCCCCCTTCCACCCCCCATCCCCAGGTCTGCAGTGGGGGGCTTGGGGCTGCTGAGTGCTGGCCTCCCTGCTGGTTTGTGTCTCAGATCTAGCCCCTCACAGACCAAGTGCCCCCATGGTGGGGCTTGCAGCTGCTGGATGCCAGCCTCCATGCTGGTTTGTATCTCCAATCTGGGGGCCGCTGGGTGCTGGCCTCTATGCAGGTTTATGTCTCTGATTCGGCCTTTGCAGCTCCAGCAACTGGGTGGCAGAGCTTGTGGGTGCTGAGTACCGGCCCCCTGTGGGTTTGTGTCTCTGATCCAGGGGCTATTGGGTGCCAGCCTCCCAGCAGGTTTGCACCCCTCATGCGCCCCGCCCACCGAGCCCCCCGCCAGCCCAAGGCCTAAAGCCCCCGGCCCGCCCCGCCCACCCCACCCTGCCACTTTCACGTCCCCCCTCCCCCCAGTACTTCAAACTCACTCCTACAGTGGGTCTATCAAGAGAACTACATTTCCCAGAATTCCTGACACCCACAATACCCTGCACGAACCAAGAGCACCCTGAATTTTCTCCACCCAGTGGTGGCCACCGGGTTCTCCGCACACTCTAGAGACTGGCAGCAGCCCCCCACTCTTATCCCATCGTGGGTGCTGGACTCGGGGGCATGCAGGGACCCCGGGCGCTCATTTGCATGTGATTCAGGCACCATAAGCTTAACGAAGGCTGGCCCTTAAGTACCTTGTGGGCCACTCTTATAGGGTGGTGGTTGCTTTCACTGCACTGAGGCCACAACCCTGCCAGCCTCGCCCCCTGTGTGCTGGCCATGCCCCTGCTCTGCCCCACCCTCTCTTCTGCCCCACCCTCTGCTCTGCTCTGCTCCGCCCCCTGCTCTGCCCCCTGTTCCAATTGGCTGGTAGCATAGCCAATCAGGAGCCAAGGTACGGTCACATTTGCATGTTTCTATTTTATTAGATATCTAATAAAAGTGAAACATGCAAATTGACCATACCTTTGCTCTGCTACCAGCCAATAGGAGTGAGTATGCAAATTAACCCAACCAAGATGGCAAGGCCCATAGCGGCCAGGTGGTGCAAAGGCTGCTCGATGCATGGGCAACACAAGTCCACAGGGAGGTCACCATCCAGCAGCCCCAAGCTCTGCCACGGTGGCTGCAGAGGGCTGGATCAGAGCCACAAAACATCAGGGAGGCCGGCACCCACCAGTCCCAAGCCCCACAGTGCCCCACCATGGCTGCGCTGGGGCTGCAGGGTGCCATTTCAGAGACCCAAACCTGCAGGGAGGCTGGCACCCAGCAGCCACAAGCCCCACCATGGTGGTGCTGGGGTTGCGGGAGTGCCAGATCAGAGACACAAACCTGCAATGAGGCTGGCACCCAGCAGCCCCAAGCCCTGTCATGGCAAACCTGGGTCTGGGGGAATGGTGGGGGTGGTGGATTAGAGACACAAACCTGCAGGCCTGGCACTCAATAGCCCCAAGGTATGAGGCAGAGGTGCTTAGGGTGCTGAGGGGAGTAGGTTGGGGCAGCAGAGACACAAATCCGCAAGAAACTGTGGAAAGAGAGATAAACTATCATAACTTTATCTCCCTTTCCACAAGATGAGAAAACTGCCCCTGGATTATTTAGTGATGTGACCAACACCTTTCTACAACCACAGGGTAATGGTATGACCACTCCCAGGAAGGTCTGGTCAGAATTCCGTCTCCAGGGAATAATGCTACTGTGGCAAATCATCTAAGAGAGGAAACAAGGTTTTGTTTGGTTTAGTCTGAAGGTCATAGAACATGCCACCTCAACATATGCTATGTTGTTATATGATGATCTTGAGCTACAGATGCTTGTAAAACAGCAAATGCATGCAGAGGATTTCATTGAAGTCTCCTGATCTCCCTAAAATCAGAATCTCCCTAAAACTTAAATGTCATAGGTGCCCTTGATGGGAAAAGTGTCATCAGGCAGAGAAGACTGACTCCTGTCACAAGACAGGAGAGTAGAAGTTAACATCACACCCAAACTTTGTTACAAACTATTTTCCCCCACCCCATTCATCTTTCCTAAATATCATTTACTCTCCTCTAAGAGGCCTATATCTCTCGTCTCCTTTCCCTAGAAAGAAGGTATTTAAATCTGTATTCTAAGCCACCTTGGGGAGTTATTCATTTTTCCCTGGGATCTCCCACATATACACAAGGTACACATGTTAATGAACTTTTTGTTTTTCTCTTGGTGATTGGTCTTTCATTACAAGGCCCTCCACTAAGAACTCAGAAAGGTAAGGGAAAACAATTTTTCCTCCTCCATAATTAATTATATCTCGGGAAATCAAGTCCCCAGCTGAACAATGAGGTTGGCTCAAAGTACCAAGCAGTCCCGGCTTACAGGAGGAAAGCTACTAGGGAGAAATCAATGATATTGGCATCAAAGTGGGATGGAGGGTACATGCATGGTTGCTGTTTGGAGTTTAAAATGGTTCAACATTATTGGAGGATGATGTGGCAAATTCAATAGAAATGTTCAAGGTACATCCAAGAGTCTTCTTCTAGGAATCACATCTACTAAGATAAAGCACAAGTACATAAGCCCTGGTCAGAACTCAGGATGCTACTGTGGGGTCCCCTTCCATGATAGGATAATCTGGGAACAACCTACATTTTTAGGACAAGGTGGCATCTATACTAATAAAGGGGTGATATGCTAATTAGACTGAACATCTTCTGGACAACCTTCCAGATGTCCTTCCAGACTTCCTTCCCAACAAAACCATGTTGGCAGGGCCACGGCAGAAGAGGTTAGAGGCAATCAGGCAGGCAGGGGAGAGAAGTTAGGGGGATCAGGCTGGAAGGCAGGTGAGTGGTTAGGAGCCAAAGGTTCCAGATTGGAGAGAGTGCAGCCTAAGTAGAGGCAACCCCCTTTCCATGCATGAATTTCGTGCACCGGGCCTCTAGTATATATATAAGAGCCCAAGAAACCAAATGGCTGAAAGACCTAAGACCTGGTTAACTGGTCACTATGATATACACTGACCACCAGGAAGAAGATGCTCAATGCAGGGGCTTCCCCCTTGTGGTCCATGTGCTTCCACAGAGGGAGCACCACTCAGCTGACCATAAGATACCAGACACCAAGCTCACAGCTGACAAATGAAGCTGTAGTAGTGTGAGCCCCTTAAGCCTCTGTGGCAGTGCTACCAAGCAGCAGCATCAGCAGGCACAGTGGGGTTGGGATGAACAGGAGCAGAGCAGTGCCCAGCCTGGGCTCAGGTTGCTCCCCAGCTGCCTGTCATGAAAATGACAATTCAACATCCCCCAAGGGGTCCCAGATTGCGAGTGAGCGCAGACCAGGCTGAAGGACCCAACTGGTGCATGAATCCATGCACCAGGCCTCTAGTAATCTTATCTAATAAAATAATGATATGAAAATTGACCATCACTCCAACACACAAGCTGGCTGCCCCAATGTGGTCAAAGATGGCTGGCCCCAGGAAGAGAAGCCAAGATGGCAGCACAGATAAACACCTGAACTGCTGCCTCACACTACAATTTCAAAACTGCAACTAAAAGCCAAGGTGTTTAGCACCCAGAACCATGGGAAAGCTGGCTGAATGTAGGTTCATCAGCCAGAAGGAAAGAGGGGAGGATTGGGAATTGCTTAAAAACTGAGGTGCAGAGATGCTGGAGCTGGGTGGAGGGAGACTTTGGGGTTGCTTTTCTTTTCAACCTGAAGGGAATTGGACTCCTGATTACTCAGAACTCAAGTATCTGGGGAGACTCTGGTGACCCAGACTCATAGGGGGAGAAGTTGGACGATCTGCCATTGGGTTGGAAAGCAAGGGTGGCGCCCTTGCAGAGGCACCCACAGCAATCAGTGTTCACTGCACGGGGGCGTGGAACACGGGGACTTGGAGACCCAGAGATGTGGAGTAGCGTCCATCACTGTTTGCCACACCCTGACCTAGTGATGCCCTGAAAACCCCGCCCTGCCCAATCTGCAAAGCTGCCAGAGCTGTGCACAGTGACACTTGCATATAAATGGCCTGCACTTTTCCAGCTTAACCTAAAAGGCAGCTCTGGGAAGAACAGGAGAAATCTGGAGACCTCGCTCTAGCTCCTGCTGGATAGACTCAGACAATAGCTGACCTGCACCCCAGTGGAGATCCAGAAGCTAGCCTATCTAGAGGCCAGTGTGAGATGACACCAGAATTCAACTACTCACATCTATAAGTGACACATTCAAGAGGCAGACTCAGTGAGCACCAAAGCCCCACTGAAGCAAGTCCATCCCCATAGGTGTGTCTCTGCACAACAGCTCTTCTACTCCATCAACACAGGGAAGCTGCAAAATGGGGAGACAGGTACGAATAAAAGAAATGGAGGAAAGCTGACTATCAGATATAGAGTTCAGGATCACATTTATAAGGTTACTCAAGAATCTTCTAAAAACCAATGAGAAACTTGATGAGACCTTTGAGGACCTTAACAAGAATGCCAAGAAAATGGATAAAGACCAGACAGAAATTAAGCATACACTGTCAGAAATTCAACAGTAGATCAAAGGACTCCAAGAATCAAACCAAATATATGAAATGTAAGGAGAAAAAAATACCCAACCAGAAAAACAGAAAGAAAAACGAATCCAAAAATATGAAGAGAGTGTAAGGAACCTATGGGACAACTTTAAACACACCAACATCAGAATTATTATGGTGCCAGAAGAAGAGAGAGAGCAAAATATTGAAAACCTATTAGAAGAAATAATGACAGAAAACTTTCCCTACCTGGTGAAAGAAATAGACTTACAAGTCCAGGAAGTGTAGAGAACACAAAACAAGAGGAATCCAAAGAAGATCACATCAAGACACATCATAATAAAAATGCCAAGGGCAAAAGACAAAGAGAGAATCTTGAAAGCAGCAAGAGAAAAACAGTTGGTTACCTACAAGGGAGTACCCATACGACTGTTAGCTGATTTCTCAACAGAAGCTATGCAGGCCAGAGGGAGTGGCAAGAAATATTCAATGTGATGAACAGCAAGAACCTACAACCAAGATTATGCTACCCAGCAAGGCTATTATTTCAAATTGAAGGTCAGACAAAGAGCTTCACAGACAAGAAAAAAACTAAAGGAGTTCATCACCACCAAACCAGGGTTATATGAAATGCTGAAGGGTATTCTTTAAGAAGAGGAAGAAGAACAAAAAGGTAAAGATAAAAACTATGAACGATGAAATGACAACAAATACATAGTTACCAACAAGTGAATCTAAAAATCAAGTGAATGAAAAATCTGATGAGCAGAATGGACAGATGAATATAATAGAATCAGGGACATAGAAAGGGAAAGGACTGACAATTCTCAGGGGGAAGAGATTGGACAAAATCTTATACCTATGGATGAAGATAATGGCGGGGGGCAAGGGCAAGGGTGGGGAGGGGAATCAAGTAGAGGGGAGTTATGGGGGAAAAAGAGGAACAACTGTAATAATCTGAACAATAAAGAATTAGTTAATAATAATAAAAAAAAGGTGGCTGACCCCATGTGCACACAAGATGGCTATCACAAGATGGCTGTTAGGGGAGGGCAGTTGGGAAGGATCAGGCCTGCAGGGAAGGTAGTAGGGGGGAAAGAGGTCAGCAGGGGAGGGCATTTAGGAGTGACCAGGAGTGCAAGGGAGGGCAGTTGGGGAGACTAGACCTGCAGGGGAGGGCATTTGGGATAGATCAGACCAGCAGGAGAGGGCAGTTGTGGGACCAGGCCTACAGGGGAGGGCAGTTGGGGTGCTCAGGCCTGTAAGAGAAGGCAGTTGGGGGGGACCAGGACTGCGAGGGAGGGCAGTTAGAGGCAATTGGTCCAGCAGCTGAACAGTTATGTGTCTATCAGGCTGGCAGTGGAATGGTTAGGAGGTGATCAGGTTGGCAGGCAGAAATGGTTAGGGGCAATAAGTCAGGCATTATTGGTAGCCAGGAGTCCTGGATTGTGAGAAGGATGTCCCAAATTAGAGAGGGTGCAGGCTGGGCTGAGGGGCATACCCCTCCCTCCATGCACAAATTTCATTCACCGGGTCTGTAGTCCTATCTAATAAAGAGTTACTATGCAAATTGACCATCATACCATCACAAAGATTATGATACCCACAGTGGAGGCGGTTTTTCTGTAACTTGATATGGTTTCACCCATAGTGGAGGCCGAGTTCCCATAACAAGCCTTAATCCTCATTAAGGGACCTGAGGCTGCATGTCGCTGCCTCCCCCCACCCAGTGTAGCTTGACAGGTTTCCTCAGGTCAAGCCCCCCACCCTGATGACAAGCATGGGGTCCTCAGGCTGCACCCCCCAACCAGCAAGGCTTGATGGGGGTCCTCATGGTTTGCCCCCTGCCCTGGTGCTGGGCCAGTGAACCTCAGGCTACTTCTCCTGTCCAATGCTGGAATGGGGGACCTGAGACTGTGCCCCTTCCACAGTGTGGGTTGATGGAGGACATGAAGCTAAACCCCCTACCAGGCAGGGCTTGAGGTGGGCCCTGAGGCTGCACCCCACACCCTGCTGCACTTGATGGGGGCCCTGAGGCTGTGCCTTCCACTCGTTGGGACTTGATGTGTGACCTGAGGCTGTGTGCCCCCCATCCAACCCTAAGCCATGGGAGCTGAGGCTGCCCCCCCCCCCACGCCTGGTGGGGCTTGATGTGGGACCTGAGGCTGAGCTCCTCACCCAGTGGGGCTTGATGGGGGACCTCAGGTCATGTCCCCTGCTGCAGCACCAGTACAGGGGACCTCAGGTCATGCACCCTACCCAGTACCAGGCTGAGGGACCTCAGGCCACAACCCCCACCCAGCACCGGCACAGGGGACCTGAGGGTGCACTGGGGGACCTGAGGCTACACTCCCTGTCTTGCACCAGGCTGGGGGATCTGAGGCTGCACCCCACACCCTGCTGTGCTAGACAGGGGCCCTGAGGCTGCACCTTCCACCCAGTGGGGCTTGATGGGGGACCTGAGACTGTGCCCCCCACCCAGAGCCAGGCCAGGGGACCTGAGGGTGTACCCCCTGCCTGGCAAGGCTTGACAAGGGTGGGGCCAGCCAGGTATAGATCTCACCCAATGGGGTTGGGGCTAACTGGGTCTGGGTCTTGCATGATTTTGAGGTACCACGGGTGGGCGGAGACTTGACTTTGGGTACCGCAGCATGCCCCGGACTCTAACAGAAGGAAGATTTTCATGTACATTTTACTAATTTTCTTTAGTCTCTGACACTTCTATTATAGAGAAAAGGCAAATAGCAATATTAAAATATTTCCTCTAATTAATCCCCTTTTAATGTGTGCAAATTTCATGCACTGGGCCACTAGTATATTATAATACAATGAGTTATATTAAGGGTTTATTATTTTTATGCTACACTTACTGGCCATTTGGTAAAACAATACACATAACTTGAAAGGTAAAATAATATTATTACTTAATTCTGAAATAATGAAAATTACTTACTAATGGGATGTATGTGCCTATCGGCCACAGTACAGATACTCAAATCTTGAAATGGAATTGATCACCATCACTTTCACTTTCTGTTCCACATTGACTTATAAATAGTAATTGCTACTTATCAGAGCAACTGCTGAAGACTTGGCTTTAATATATATATATATATATATATATATATATATATATATATATATATATATATATATATAATTTAATCATTGCTCTTTTTTATTAGTTTTTAAAAATAATTTCTTTCTTCCTTTATTTATCTTTAATTATATTTTTTCATTTATATAAAATGTCCAGAACAGGCAAATGCATAGTGACACAGAATAAATTAGTAGTTGCCAGGGATGGAGGAGGGAAAACTTAGAAGTAGAGGGTTTCTTTTCTGGGGTGATGGAAATGTTCCAGAATTAGAAAGTGGTAATGATTTCTCAGAATTGCAAACCTTCTGAATACCACTGAATTTTACACTGAAATATGGCTAAAATAGTCAACTTTATTTTATATGAACCTTTAAAAAAATCTTTATTGTTTAAAGTATTACATGTATCTCCTTCCCCCCTTCCCCCAGCACATACCCTCATCCCCCTAGTGTCTGTGTCCATTGGTTATGCTTATATTCATGCATATAAGCTCTTTGGTTGATCTTTTACTCCTCTCCCCCTGCCAACCCTCCCCCGGCTTCCCTCGGGGGTTTGATGATGTATTCAATGCTTCTCTGCCTCTGGGTCTATTTTTCTCCCTTTATTTTTAATATGTTTTATTGATTTCAGAGAGGAAGGCAGAGGCAGAGAGAGAAAGAAACATCAATGATGAGAGATAATCATCAATCAGCTGCCTACTGTACACTCCCCACTGGGGACTGAGCCTGCAACCCAGGCATGTGCCCATAACTGGAATCACACCCAGGACCCATCAGTCCACAGGTTGACACTCTAGCCACTGAGCCAAACCAGCTAGGGCTTTTATTCATTTTTTATTTGAATTTACTGGGGTACCGGTTTCAAGTTTCATCTTCACATTGCATCATGTGCCCATCGCCCTATGAAAAGTCTCTTTCCATCCCCTTTTTCTCCTTCTTTTCCCACCCCCACCTACCAACACCTCCCTTTCTCAAGATATGACATCATAGAAAGGAATGTAGTATGATTTAAAGTTGAAATAGTGAACTACTTCAAGCAGATAGCTCATACAATGTGAGACTGATTTTGGGTTTTGTTGTATTTCTCTTAAAATTTTAAAATGTTCTATAGCACTACTATAAGTTTTCTGTTGTGCTCTTTGGTGCCTTGGTGCACAATTCTGGACTGGTGGGCACAAAAAATAAAAGTTTAAATAACCATATGAATAAGAAGAATGCTAAACAGTCCCTCCAGAGTATCCCAAATTACAAGGAAAGTCATGTAAAACTGAAGTTTTATGCGAGTAATCACAGAAGTAAGTCAGAGACATCAAAGAGAAAATAGCTTGGGTTATGACAAAGATTGCCATTGAATAGTACAAATATTTCTCGCAGATATACTTGTAGACAACCAAAGACCTGGACCAATCTAGATCAACTCTGGACTTTGTGGTGTTGTAGAATGGGAATTTCTGAGCCCTACTGAGGCCGTGAACTATGCCCCAGATAGAGTTGTCAGTGCTGACACCAAGCTAGGCCTTGAGATAAGGCCTCATGGCCCTTTCCCAGAATGTAGACCTTGCAAGACAGAACACTGTCAGCTTTCTGAAGAACAAGATGACCCTGTGAATAACATGGTCATCAATGGCATGACTCTGGCATTGATGACCATATTATTCACAGGGTCATCCTGTTCTTCAGAAAGCTGACAGTGTTCTATCTTGCAAGGCCTATGTGCTGGGAAAGGTCCATGAGATCATATCTCAAGGCCTGGCCTGGTGTCAGCACTGACAACTCTATCTGGGGCATAGTCTACGGCCTCAGTAATGGTCAAAAATTCCCACGCCACAACATTTGGAGGCCCCAGTGAGATGCATCAGCCTTTGACTGGTCCTGTGACCAGAGCCAACCAGGGTCTGCGGACTCTCCGACACAGGGGGAGATATCTGAAAGACATTCTTCAGCCCCGGGACTGGGAGAGGTTTGAGACCCCACCTGCTAAATTTCCTGATTGACTCTGATCGGAGCCACCTAGATCTGGTTCTTTCCAGTAAGGAACTTGTTTCTGGTTCTGTGGGTGCCCATCTGGGGTCTCTGGAAGGCTGGACGCAGTGCTACTTCCGAGACCAAATCCCGGTGCACGAAGGTGCCTGGTGATCCTCAGTTGGTTGTTATTGTCTTTGTTATTCTATGTTATTGTGGTCTGTCTCTATCATTAGAATGGGTCAGTCTGCTTCATGTTGTCTGTACTCCCTGCAATGTTTTTTGAAAAATTTTTAGAAATTCAAGTGGTGAGCGGATGATTACGGAGCCTCTGTTAATGTTTTTGATTTACAGAAATTTTGTTGAGCAGGAATGGCCAACTTTCCCATATCCCAGTGAATGGAAGGGGGAGTTTGATCACCTCCCCAGAAGTCAAAAACTCAGACTGTCTGATGTATAAATGTAAGTGTGAGAGTCTGTGAGAAGTAAAAACTACTTTGTGACATCTGGCTGTACACATGAGATAATATTGCTTTGTTAATTTGAAATTTTGGAATTCTAGGGTTAATTTGTGAAGGTTGCAAATCCAGAAAACTTCAAACAAAGGTTTGTTGGATTAAGACTAGTCATAACTAACTGCTTTGTAGACTGCCTTTTTCAGCCCTCCTAGCAAACAGAATCATGTGGTCACGAGAACTGCGACCTGCCTGCCCTTCCTGATAGATTTACAGTGAGTCCTCTGGAGCCAAAAACTGCTCCAGAGCAGGTGTGAGAAAGGGTGAAATAGGCGGAATTCACTCTCAGCCTGCTGAGATAGAGAAATCCTAGGCTGGGGGACAAGGGGATGGTTGGAGATATCAGAAGTAGTGAAGGAGAAGGAGGATTTGAGATCCTCTGGGACCTTGAAAGAAAGCAGTAAAATCTGGGAGGGAGAGCAGCTCTTCCTTAAGTGGAAAAAGCTTGGTTATACAGGATTTCTGCTTGCCTTATTTCCCCTGCCAAGGACAGAGTAAATGATTAATGCAGAAAAAGGATGTGGGCCCCGGCGGGGAGAGCAGGGAGAGACAACGCACTCTGCTGGTGTCCATGGTTTCTTACTTAGCAGAACTATGCTGGCAAAACACAGTGGATCTGTCTCTGCCCCATTTAAAATTGGGTACTTCTTGGGTGGTGATCGAATATTCAGCAAAGGAACTTTAAGATATAATATCTTTAAGGCTGACAACTAGTTTAAGTCTAGTTGTCTCTCAAAAAGAAATATTTTTAGCTGTTCTTAATTTTATCACAGAAGGTCTAAGTCATAAGTGTTAAGCTAAAAAATTCTGGCTGTTTACTGTTTAGAAATCATTAAAAGATTAAGATTTCAAAAAATAAGGAATACTAAATAGAAAGTCTAAGGCATAATTATGCATTTTTAAAGGACATGGAAAGAAGGTTTAAAGACTAATTTACAAATGTTTTTAAAGATGGCTATGCATATAATAATAATAAGACGAAAAAATGTTATAAAGAAATCAAATAATACAGGCCAGTAAGTGAGAAAGAATAAATAATTTCAGAAAAATATTACTTTAAAAAGTCCATAAAAAAGACTGACAAGAAAAATTCTATCTTAAAATAGGTCAGTATGTTTTTCTCCTTATATAATTCCTTCAAAATATTGAATAAACAAATCAATATAGTTCTTTGTGTAAATTCAATAAGACCAGTTTCCAATAGTGGTTTTATTAACCAGAAACTTTGACTGGAGTATCATGTTTTAAAGATCCCTGCCTGAACTCTGAAGACTTAAAGCTAATAAGAGTGCCATGGAGAGGAGAACTAAGATGGCGGCAAAGGCAAAACACCTATCTTGCCGTCATAATCAGCAATTTTAATACTACAACTTAACGAAGGAACAAACACCTTCCAGAATCACCAGAACGCTCGCTGAGTGAAAATTCCACAAATAAAAGTAAAGATAGGACACTGTGACCCGGAGAACGGCGGTGGACGGCGTTGAAAGATTCGCGCGCAGAGAGAGGTTTGGAGTGCGCGCCGCGGAGAGGGCGGGCGGCTGAAAACCGGCCAGGTTTCTCGAAAGGGGAGACAGGGGCATCCCACTGGACAGATTCTCCAGCTCTGGGCGAAGTCCAGGGAACCCACTATCACACGGGGTGAAAACTGGACAGTGGGAGGGCACGCCGAAGCTCGGGTGCTGCCGGGTCTGCCGGCTTGTGGAGAAGGCAGCTCTCGCGCGAACAGCTCGGCTGCGTGACGGCGCAGAGAGCGCACCGCGACTTGTCTCTCATTCGGAAAACCGTCAGACTGCTTTGTTTCACGACCCAGGGTGAGACATTGCGCATGCAAAGTCATTTGGGGACAGTCTGAATTCCCCGGCAGCCGGTGGAGCTCCACAGCGGCTCTCTCTCAGAGGTGCTGGCAGCCATTGCCCCCGGCACAGAGTCCCGGGGGCCGCATAGGGTGGAGCTAACGCTGCCTGCTTGGCCCGGAGACTCCGCCCACCCAACCTGAGCACAGCTGAGCTTCACAGACAATTGGCCTGGAGGTCAAACCCTCCTAGGGCTAACAACAAAAAGCTGGGTTTAAATTCAAAAACACTGAATACAACCCATAAAGGATTGCAGTAAGAGTACCCACCTCAGGTAACTGGGGAGACGGAGCCACTGTCCCTTTGAGGATAGCCACACATAAAGCAGCCACCATGCAGAGACATGGAAAGAAATCAGGTGTGAAAGAAATGGAGGAGAAAAGACGACAAGACATAGAGTTCAAAACCACGGTTATAAGGCTTTTCAAGAGGCTCCTACAAAAGGCCGATCAACTTAATGAGAATTACCAGGAAATAAACAAGACCAACCAGGAAATAAACAAGACCAACCAGCAAATGAATGAGATTTACAAGGAGATGAATTATACTTACAAACAAATGAATGAGACCCTCAGGGAAATGTGCAAGACCTCTGAGGATACAAACCAGACCCTCACAGATAAAAAAAAGGACCAACTAGAAATCAAGCATACACAGGCTGAAATAAAAAATATTACACAAAGTCCTAAAAGCAGTCCAGAGGGCCACAAGAACCAAGTCAAAGATTTGAAATACAAAGAAGCAAAATCCACTCAGCTGGAAAAGCAAGAAACAAAAAGAATTCAGATAATTGAAGATAGTGTAAGGGGCCTCTGGGACAACCTCAAGCAAGCCAACATCCGAATTATTGGGGTGCCAGAAAAAGAGAGAGAGCAAGTTAATGAAAACCTACTTGAAGAAATAGTGACTGAAAACTTTCCCCACCTGGTGAAAGAAACTGACTTAAAAGCCCAAGAAGTACACAGAACCCCAAAATATAGGAATCTAAAGAGGACCACACCAAGACATATCATAATTAAAATGCCAAGAGCAAAAGATAAAGAGAGAATATTAAAAGCAGCAAGAGAAAAACAGTTGGTTACCTACAGGGGAACACCCATACGATTGTCAGCGGATTTCTCAACAGAAACGATGCAGGCCAGACGGGAGTGGCAAGAAATATTCAAAATAATGAAGAGCAAGAATCTACAACCAAGATTACTCTATCCAGCAAAGCTATCATTCAGAATTGAGGATCAGATAAAGTGCTTCGCAGATAAGAAAAAGCTAAAGGAGTTCATCACCACCAAACCAGTATTATATGAAATGCTGAAAGATATTCTTTAAGAAGAGGAAGAAGAAAAAGGTAAAAATATAAATTATGAACAACAAATACACATCTATCAACAAATGAACATAAAAATCAAGTGAACTGATAGGCTGATGAACAAGATAAACTGGTGACTATAACAGAAACATGGACATAGAGAGGGAATGGACTGACAATTCTAGGGGAGAAAAGTGTTGTTGGAAGTACAGCAAGAGATTGGACAAAAATCTTGCAACAATGGGAGAGGACATTGGGGAGGGGGAGATGAGGGCGGAGGGTGGGATAGGTACAGGGTGGAGGGAAGATATAGGGGGATAAAAAAGGGGAAACAATGTAATTAATAAACTGAACAATAAAAAAAAATTAAAAAAAATAAACTAATAAAAGAGTAAGATGTAAAAAAACAAACAAACAAACAAACAAACAAAAAAAAGAGTGCCATGGAGAAAGCCTGGTATCTTGCTTGGTAGCCCTGAAATTAGCTGGTGCTGGAGCATCAGGCCCATACCCTACCATCACTGGTGTTTGGTCAGAGTAAAAGGGGAGCAATAAGGTGCCTCTGCGTCCCAGCGGGACAACCACGCACTCTGAGCCACAATGAGTAGGAGCGCTGAAATGGGCCTTGAAGCCTAGGTCATGGGCTTGCGTAGAGCCATTACAGGTGAGGCCTTCACCTAACTCAGCAGATACTACAGGCAGGCCTGATAGCAGCTTGATGGCTTGGCTTCCTGGCCCTACAAGGCACATTGAGATTCAATCATAAAATTCCGACAAACGTAGTCCCAAATACCATTCTTATTATGTTTATGCAAACAATCAGGCCAAATTGAATACAATAGATAAATTAGTCTTGATTTGGCTCTTTTGATAAACATGGGGGCAATTTTGAGGAGAAAAAAATCTATTTCAATAGAGATTATTAAAACGGAAAGGTTGGTCCAGAGATGGGGGACACTGACGACACCTTGCCATGCTAGCAGTCGGCAGCTGTGCATGTCTGCAGGCAGCCCAGGACCAAACCAGAGAGGATGGATCTTGCATTGTCATGATGTGTCCACCATCTGGATACCATTGCTGACATGTACACATAAAGAATTATTTGACACTGAAACTGGGACTCAGAACAGTTGGACATTGAAACTGAGATTCAAACATTTTTTGTTCTTATACATTTATTTCTTGTATACAGAGGCAAGATATTTTTGAAGAAAAGAAACAGGGGAGAGTGATTGATATAGAGGCAGGGTGGCCTTGAACAGGCTGTCAAGCTACAGGGGGAAGGCGTGGGTGGATGGGAGGTGGATGCTGGGGGAGATCAACTGAAGGACTTGTATGCATGCAAATGAGCATAACCAATGAATGAAAGACACTGGGGCGGGGAGGAGGAGGTTGGGGACATGTGCTGGGGGGTAGGGGAGGCTGGGGGAAGTTAAGGGGGAGGGGGAAAGGAAAACGTGTACTACTATTAATTATAAGTTATACTGCAAAAAAATCAATAAAAATATATTTTTTAAAAATTAAAAAAAAGTAAAACGGAAAGGTTTTCTTTCCCTTCCACCACACCATTTGTTACAGTTTGTCTCTGCCAGGTCACAAGCCCACCTCCTTCTATGCCCAGGCCTCATTGTCCCTCTGTCAGATAGCAAGGATCTCTTGGCTCTGAGAGAAACTTCTGGCCTGCCTCAACAGGAAGTAGCTAGAAGAGCCCACCGATGTCTATTTTCCCTAAGAGAATTTAGAGCCAAAATCCTTGAGATAAAATATTAGACCGTTAGACAAATATGAGCAGAACAAGGACAATAGGCCAACCAGCACTTTCTACCTATATGAGACAAGAGAACTCCCCCAAAGCAAGAGGGAATGAGGCTGCAGATAAAACAGCCCTGGGAGGCTGCCCTACAACCAGTGGGGCCTCTACAGATTCTAGTGACTCTTCCACACCCTGACCTACTCAGCTTACATGGAAACCCAATCTAGAAAAACTGAAATCCATAACCAATCTTTACTTCCCAAAGTACCACTTACAGGCTTTGCAATCCACTCAGAAAGCAATACCAACTTCTGATCCAGTCCATCCTTCCACTCTGCTGACTCTATTTAGGTAAAGAAATTTGCCATACAAGGACTGACTCCTACCTGGAAAGGACCACTGCCACAGCAGTCAAGGTCGACAGGATCCTGACATAGCTTCATCACACCTGGCTTAAGCCCCTATCTTAAACAGGCCAACTGACTTTATTCAGCCTCATGGGTCCATATAACTGCCTCACCACCAATGACCCAAAGGAGTCAAATATTTGACTCATGTACATAAAACCAGTGGGGAATGTTGTAGAGTGGGAATTTTTAAGCACTACTGAGGCCGTGGACTATGCTTCAGATAGAATTGTGAGTGCTGACGCCAGGCCAGGCCTTGAGATACGGTCTCATGGCCCTTTCCCAGCACTTAGGCCTTGAAAGATAGAACACTGTCAGCTTTCTGAAGAACAGTATGACCCTGTGAATAACATGGTTGTCAATGGCATGACTCTGATGTTGTTTGGAAAAAAAATGTTTTATTTTAGGTTGCTTGTTGTGCCAAAACAGAATGTGGTTAATGTGCTTAAAAGTGGTCTTGCAAAAAGGGTCGGGGCTGCTCTCTGGTCTCCCTGCATGGAGGATGGCAGAGCAGTCCCCAGGCCGGCTAATAAAGACTCCCTAAATTTTACTTTGGTCTAGGTTCCAGTGGTCGCATCCACTCCACAATAGTGGTACTTTGGGAAGTAAACGTCATGGATTTCACCCCAAATTAACTAAATCAGTTTTCCAGGAGTAAAACTCAGATATGAATATTTTAAATAGTAATTCTTTTTTTATTTATTTTTATTTTTTTATTTTTTTAAATTTTATTTACAATATAACTTATATTTAATAGTAGTACATATGTTTTCCTCCACCCCAATATCCTCCCCCCAGCCTCCCTTACCATCCAGCACATGTCCCCACCTGGCCCCCTCCCCGCCCCAGTGTCTTTCATTCATTGGTTATGCTCATATGTATGCATACAAGTCCTTTGGTTGATCTCTCCCAGCATCTGCCTCCCCTCCACTCCAGCCTTCCCCCTGTAGCTTGACAGCCTGTTCGAGGCCACCCTGCCTCTATATCAATCACTCTCCCCTGTTTCTTTTCTTCAAAAATATCTTGCCTCTGCAGACTGAAAACAAACGTATAAGAACAAAAAAGGTTTGAGTGTCAGTTTCAATGTCCAACTATTCTGAGTCCCAGTTTCAATGTCAAATGGTTCTTCATGTGTAGATGTCAGCAATGGTATCCAGATGGTGGACACATCGTGGCAATGCAAGATCCATCCTCTCTGGTTTGGTCCTGGGCTGCCTGCAGCCATGCACAGCTGCCGACTACTAGCATGGCAAGGTGTCGTCAGCGTCCTCCATCTCTGGACCATCCTCATGGCTGGAACAGACCTGTCAGTTCCTCACTGTCGCAGGAACCCACATGGTCTTGGAGTTGTTCTCTGCAAACACACAAACACATTCTCGACCAAAGGTTAACAAAGGGATCCTCTCGGCAAAATAGACTTGGGATTCTTTTTATTTTTGCCTAAATGATTTTCCTTTGGATAATTTTGAGACCATGTGTGTTTTTTTTTATGGGTGTCCTGCAGCTGGTTTTACAAGTGGAATTTTCTTTTCTGGAGTAAGAATTTTCTACATGTATTTTACTTATAGGATATTTTTCCTTACATGATATTACCCCACTGTCGCCCCCACCCCCTTTTTTTTTGGTTTATAGGGGCTTTTGGAAAGTTTATCTTGCAGTCTTGGTAATTTTAAATTTTAATTTTTGCATACAAATATTACTACTTTAGGTTCTTTGGATGTTAGGCAATTTTGCAGTGAGATCAACTACTAATAGATAATTTAGTTAATGTTTTAGGAAAAGCTTTTTGTCCAGTACAGTTAGATTTTCTTGAGTATTCACTTATTTCACTTGTCCAATTTAAATTAATCTGAAAACTTGATTACTATTTTACTGTCAATTTTAATACTCAAGCAGAAATTTTACTTTACCCAGTAAATACTTGTGGAAAGGAATATTTGCATTTTTGAGTAGGTCCTCAGCATTCCTTGTAATAAATTAAATTTAGATATAGGGCAACTATTGCTGGCCGAGTCTCTGTCTACCACCTGGGTCCCCGTATGAGTTGTGTGTGGGAGGCGAAGCAGCCGTGGGGGAGACCTCCCTCAGGAGGGGTGAGAATTCAAGCCCCTGCAAGGTTTGTGGATGAGGGTCTGTGCCCCACCTCTGTTTATCTTTTAGTTCTCTCCTGTTGGCCCCTCTGCGACTGTGCCTGACTTATGTTCTTCCTTCCCTGAGGAATCTTACCCGTCTCTGGCGAACCAGCCATCCTCCGGGGCCAAACAGGGTGATGTGAGGTTCAGTCCTGTCTCCTTTGTAGTATATGCCCCCATGGCCTCCACGTCCAGCACCTGCCTTGGGGTCCCCTCGCCTGCGGGCGGGGTCCCGGTACTGATCACATATCTCGGGTGACCCAGGTTTCTTCTCCAGAGAGGGCCCAGCTCACACCATTGGTCGAGATACAGATCCATGGTGCCAGCTGCTCAGAGGCTTCAGCCACAGCTTGAACTGAAAACTCAGGCATTAGCTGTGTGTATTTGGATAGTAAGAAGAAGGTCCCTCTTGGCATAAAGGGCAAGAAGGGCCAATATAGAATACTTGGATGCCTTCCCAGTGCCGTAATTTCTTCTGAAAGGGATTAATTCCTTTCCTATCCTTTTTTTAAGTTGCTGTCCAACATTCAAAGAATTAGTTTGTAAGTTTATTTGGGATAATTGTATAATATGCTGTTGTCAAATATCAAATATTATAATGACATTGTAGAATAATATCATGTAAGGGTATTGTGGTGTCACGGGAGGTTAAGGAGGGCCTAGCCTAAGGACTGGTGTCCATAAGAGATGACATGCTCTAGGCCATTTTAATTCAATCTCAAACTAGCTGCCAATTTTTTTAATAACTTTATATAAACATTGTCAGGGATGTAAAAACGCAAATTACTTACCTTAGTTCAAGCATTCAAATATATTGACTTTTCCCCTTACTCCCACCACCTGCCACTTACCCTGAGGTTTGACATTTTGATAGACTTTTCTCAGTCTCTGGATCCATTCTTGTTCATCAGTCTATGTCATTCATTATATTCCTCAAATGAGTGAGATCATGTGATATTTGTCTTTCTCTGCCTGGCTAATTTCACTTAGCATAATGCTCTCTAATTCCATCCATGTTGTTACAAATGGTAGGAGCTCTTTCTTTTTTACCGCAGCGTAGTATTCCATTGTATAGATGTACCACAGTTTTTTAATCCACTCATCTGCTGATGGGCACTTAGGCTGTTTCCAAGTCTTAGCTATGATAAATGGTGCTGCTATGAACATAGGGGTACATAGATCCTTTCTAATTCGCCTTTCTAGTTTCTTGGGGTATATTGCTAGAAGTGGAATCACTGGGTTGAATGGGAGCTCCATTTTTAGTTTTTTGAGGAAACTCCATACTGTTCTCCACAGTGGCTGCACTAATCTACAATCCCAACAACAGTGCAGGAGAGTTCCTTTTTCTCCGCATCCTCGCCAGCACTTGTCATTTGTTGATTTGTTGATGTAAGACATTATGACAGTTGTGAGATGGTACCTCATAGTCGTTTTGATTTGCATCTCTCTGATAATTAGTGACTTTGAGCAAGTTTTCATATGTCTCTGGGCCTTCCTTTTGTCTTCTTTAGAAAAGGTTCTATTTAGGTCTGTTGCCCATTTTTTTATTGGATCATTTGTCTTCCTTTTATTGAGTTGTGTGAGTTGCCTGTAAATGCTTGAGATTAAACCTTTATCACTGATAACATTTGCAAATATGTTCTCCCATACAACGGGTTTTCTTGTTGTTTTGTTGATGGTTTCTTTAGCTGTGCAAAAGCTTTTTATTTTGATGTAGTCCCCTTTGGTTATTCTGTCTTTAGCTTCCATTGCCTTAGGAGCAGTATCATCGAAGAAGTTCTTTTGGCATATGTCTGAGATTTTATTTCCTGTAGATTCCTCTAATATTTTTATGGTTTCCTGTCTTACGTTTAAGTCCTCTATCCATTTTGAGTTTATTTTTGTGTATGGTGTAAGTTGGTGCTCTAGTTTCATTTTTTTGCATGTATCTGTCCAATTTTCCCAACACCATTTATTGAAGAGACTATCTTGACTCCATTTTATGTTCATACCTCCTTTGTCAAATATTAATTGAGCATAGTGGTTTGGGTTGATATCTGGATTCTCTATTCTATTCCATTGATCTATATGTCTGTTCTTGTGCCAGTACCAAGCTGTTTTGAGAACAGTAGCTTTGTAATACAGGTTGAAATCTGGTATTGAAATCCCACCGACTTTGTGCTTCTTTCTCAGGATTGCTGTGGCTATCTGGGGCCTCTTTTTATTCCAGATGAATTTGTGGAGAGTTCTTTCTAGGTCTGTGAAGTATGCCATTGGTATTTTAATGGGGAGTGCATTAAATTTATAGATTGCTTTGGGTAGTATGGACATTTTAATTATGTTGATTCTACCAATCCATGAACATGGTATGTTCTTCCATCTGTTTACATCTTCCTCTATCTCTTTTTTCAGTGTCCTGTAGTTTTCCACGAATAGATCTTTTACCTCCTTAGTTAAGTTTATTCCTAGGTATCTTAATTTTTTTGGTGTGATGGTAAATGGGATTGCTTTTTTAGTCTCCCTTTCTGTAAGTTCACTATTCGTGTATAGGAATGCCATAGATTTCTTGGCATTGATTTTGTAGCCTGCTACATTGCTGAACTCATTTATTAAGTCTATTAGCTTTTTTATGGAGTCTTTCTGGTTTTTTATGTACAATACCATGTCATCTGCAAATAAGGATAGCTTAACTTCTTATTTTCCAATTTGGATGCCTTTTATTTCTTCTTCTTGTCTAATTGCAATGGCTAATACTTCTAGTACTATGTTGAATAGGAGTGGTGAGAGTGGGCAAACCTGTCTTGTTCCTGTTCTTAAGGGAAATGGTTGTAGTTTTTGCCCATTGAGTATGATGTTTGCTGTGGGTTTATCATATATGGCTTTTATTATGTTGAGGTATGATCCTTCTATTCCTACCTTGTTGAGAGTTTTTATCAAGAAAGTGTGTTGGATTTTGTCAAATGCTCTTTCTGCATCAATTGATATGACTATGTGATTTTTATCTCTCAGTTTGTTTATGTGATGTATCACATTTATTGATTTGCGGAAATTGTACCATCTTTGCATTCCTGGGATAAATCCTACTTGGTCAAGGTGTATGATCTTTCTGATGTACTGCTGGATCCAATTTGCTAGAATTTTATTGGGGATTTTGGCATCTATATCCATGAGGGATATTGGCCTGTAATTCTCTTTCATTGTGTCATCTTGATCTCCTTTAGGTATTGGGGTGATTTTAGCTTCTTAGAAGGAGTTTGGAAGTGTTCCATCCTCTTGAATTTTCTGGAATAGTCTGAGGAGTATAGGTTTTAGTTCTTCCTTGAATGTTTGGTAAAACTCCCCTGTGAAGCCGTCTGGCTTTTGTTTGCTGGAAGCTTTATGATGACTGCTTCAATTTCTTCCACAGTGATTGGTCTATTGAGTTGTTTAGATTCTTCCTGATTGAGTTTTGGGAGGTTATATTTTTCTGGAAATATATCCATTTCCTCCAGGTTGTCCAGTTTGTTGGAGTAGAGTTGTTCATAGTAATTTTTAACAATCCTTTGTATTTCAATGGGGTCTGTTGTTATTTCACCTCTTTCATTTCTCATTTTATTTATTAGAGTCCTCTCTCTTTGCTTCTTGGTGAGTCTGGCTAGAGGTTCATCAATCTTGTTTAATCTTTCAAAGAACCAGCTTTTGGTTTTGTTGCTCTTCTGTATTGTTTCTTTGGTCTCTATATCATTTATTTCTGCTCTGATATTTACTATTTCCTTCCTTCTGCTTACACTGGGCTTTTCTTGTTGCTTTCTTTCTAACTATTTGAGTTGTTGGGCTAGATAATTTATTGCCGCTGTTTCAGTTTTTTTGCAGTAGGATTGTACAACTATGAACTTCCCTCTGAGAACTGCTTTCACTGTGTCCCACAGATTTTGGATTGTTGTGCTGTCGTTGGCATTTGTTTCCATGATGTTTTCTATCTCTTCCTTAATCTCTATAGTAACCCAGTCATAGTTTAATAGCATGCTGTTTAGTCTCCATGTGTTTGATTTCTTTGGATTGTTTCTATTGTAGTTGATCTCCAGCTTTATGCCATTGTGATCTGAGAATGTGCTTGATATGATTTCTATCTACTTGAATTTGGAGAGACTTTGCCTATGATCCAACACATGGTCTATCTTTGAGAATGACCCATGGGTACTTGAAAAGAATGTATATTCTATGGCTTTGGTGTGGAATGATCTGAAGATGTCAATTAATTCCTTCAGGTCTAGTGATTCATTGAGGATTGATGTTTCTTTACTAATTTTTTTGTTTAGAGGATTTGTCCAATGGTGATAGTGGGGTATTAAAGTCTCCTACTATGATTGTATTGCTGTCTATCTCTCTCTTGATATCCTCTAGGAGTTTTAGTATGTATTTGGGTGCTTCTATATTGGGTGCATATATGTTTACCAGAGTTATTTCTTCTTGTTGGATTGCTCCCTTTAGTATTTTGAAGTGGCCTTCTTTATCTCTTGTTTCACTTTGAGATCTAATTTGTCGGATATAAGTATTGCTACCCCAGCTTTTTTTCCATTTCCATTCACCTGAAGAACCTTCTTCCATCCTTTCACCCTCAGTCTGTGCGCATCTTTTTTTTTGGAGGTGGGTTTCTTGTAGACAGCAGATATATGGGTCGTGTTTTCTTATCCAGTCTATTACCCTATGTCTTTTGGTTGGAGCATTTAAACCATTTACATTTAAAGTAATTATTGATAGATAGTTATTTGTAGCCATTTTTGTTCTTTGCCCCTATCTTCTTTCATGGCTTCCTATTGCTTTTCACAGCAGACCCTTTAGCATTTCTTGCATTGCTAGTTTGGTGGTAATGTATTCCCTTAGACCTTTTCTGTCTATGAAGCTCCTGATTTGACCTTCAATTTTTATTGATTGCCTTGGTGGGTACAGTATTCTAGGATTCACACCCTTTCTTTGCATAACTTTGTATATTTCATTCCAATCCCTTCTGGCCTGATGAGTTTCTGTTGAGAAATCACTTGCTTATCTGATGGGGGTTCCTTTGTAGGTGACTTTCTGTCTGTCTCTGGCAGCTTTTAGTATTCTCACTTTGTCGTTGATGTTTGCCAATTTAATTATAAGATGCCTTTGTGGAGGTCTTTTGGGGTTTAATTTGCTTGGAACTCTGTGAGCTTCCTGGATTTGTGTGGGTTTTTTCTTTCCTATATCAGGGAAGTTTTCTGTCATTATTTCTTCCAACAAGTTTTCTATTCCTTGCTCAGTTTCCTGTCCCTCTGGAAGCCCTATTATACGTAAGTTGTTTTGTTTCATGTTGTCCCAAAGTTCCCTTAGGCTCTCCTCCTGCTTTTTAATTTTTTTTTGTAGAAGCTGCTCTACTTGGGTGTTTTTTCCTACTTTGTCTTCCAGCTCACTGATGCGGTCCTCTGCTTCATCTAGTCTACTCCTGATACTTTCTATGAAGTTCTTTACCTCAGCTACGTCACTTTTCATTTCTTCTTGGGTCTTCTTCATTTCTTCACAATCCTTCTTCATTTCTTCATAATTCTTCTTCATTTCTTCATAATTCTTCATTTCTTCATAGTTCTTATTCATTTCTTCCTGGCTCTTCTTTATTTCCTCTTGATTCCTCTTCAATTCCTCATGGTTCTTACTTGTATTGGCTTCTGTTCTCTTCATCCACCCTATGACCATTTCTCTGAACTCTCTCTCTGACAGGTTGCTTGCTTCCATTTTGGTTACCTCTTTTTCTGGTGAGGCTTGTGTTTCTTTCATTGGTGGGCTATTTCTTTGTCTCTCCATAGTCTTTCTTCTCTGTGTGTCTTGTTATGTAGTTCTCACTCTCCTGTGTTGATTTAAAGGCTCAGACTACAATACAACCAGGTGCAGCACACCAGGCACTGAAGAAGAATGTATTCACAGTATTTATTGGTCACTCCAAATTAAAAGTGGTTGCCAGAGGAAGGTAAATTAGGTGATAGGTGGGGTAAAAGAGAGTGAGAGAAAACACACTCGCACACACAAAATAAAGAAAGAAAGAAAGAAAGAAAGAAAGAAAGAAAGAAAGAAAGAAAGAATAAAAAAAGGGAGTGCCAAAATAAAATTGGGAAAAGGGGAAGGAGTAAAAAGAAAGGAAAGGGAGTAAACTATAAATATGGGTTGGAAATTCCCAGAGGACCGCCACTAATCCCAGCAAAAGCCAGCAATGAGTACCTGGGGACTGATACAAACTACATACAACAACTAATATCAAGGGAGGTTAGGGAACACAGAAGCTTAAATCTATCAAAAAACAATGTAAACATCACCAAAACACAAAACAATGCCAACTCCCACCCCACAAAACAAATTAAAAGAAAAGAATAACCAAACCAATCTCACAAATATGCATAAAATATAAACAACATCAGCAGGACCGAGAGAAAAACATTTTAGGATAGTGAAGTCGGAGAAGCATTAGATGTGTATGGACTTGGAGCAGGTGTTTGGAGATTGGATATAAAAGTGGGGTGAAATTTTAACAGGGGCTAAAAAGAGAGAATAAGGAAAATCTAAACCAGAAAAAGTGTAAAGGGAATAAGACACTAACTAAGGAAAGGTTAGCAAGAGAGTGCTGGCATAAAGGGGAAGTTGAAGTAGATTAAAGAGATACTAAAGGGTAGATAAAAAAAAGACTATATAACACTAATCTCTGAGTAGAATAAAGATGGAATAAAATGGCACTTAAAAAAATTTTAAATAGTAGTAGAAATAAAATTGATTCCTTAATTTGTGTTACATAAGAGACAATTTATGATTCAGCCCATAGGTGGCAGTGTTTCTGAATTGACCTCCGAGTCTATTGGTCCTCTCTAGCCTGATCTAAAATCCCGCTATGTCTATGGTATTTACTACTGATTTGTGGAAACAGGCTACCCCAGAGCTGCCTCTCTAATGGTGAGGACCTGTTCTGATCCCCAGCGTCAGAAAAACAGCTTGCCCCTGTGGTCTCCCAGCTTATCCCCCACCAGGGGATCCCCCGTTCCTCTTTCAGCGCTGAGAAATTTGGATTTAGAGAGGACAAACGCAGGTGCGTGAACTTACGTCCTGCTCGTATGTTTGCGTGAAACCCTTTCTCCCCTTGGGTTTGGCAACCCGCTCCTTCCCAAAACTGCCAGGCTGGCCTTCTCCCTTAGGTCCAAATGAGTTGCCCTCTATGTATCCCCCCCCTCCTGTCACCAGCTCCGAGGACCCTCTTCCAGGTTTGCCAGCTCCAACAGCCGCGGGGTTTTCCTCTTTTTTCGCCAGGCGCGAATCTCCATGTGTTACCAGCTCCCTTAACCCCCGGAGAAACCTGACCCTTCCGTGGCTGGGCACGAGTTTCCTCGGAGTCCGCTTCTTCGCCAACTAGGAACCGATGTTGGGGGGGAGGGGGGTCTCAGATGCCCAGTGTGTACCGCAACTGTAAAATCTACAGGCTCTTCCCCTTTAAGATGGTGCAGCCACCTCTGAGCCAGGCTCCGGGAGAGAACCGAGCCGCACAGAGCCGCTCCCTTGAGGGAGGCTAATCTAAGCCGTCGCCCTCCTTCTCCCAAAGCCCTGCTGTCCCCCCACTCACCAACAAACACTCCCCCCGTGACACTCGGCTGCTCACCCTGTCTACCCTGGGACACAAATGATTACGCGTCCTTCTGTCCCGCCGCCATCTTTTCCTCTAAATAGTAATTCTTAATGTGGCTTCAAGATTGCTAACCACTCCTAGATACATGTGACCAAAGATTTTTTTCCCTTCTGTCCACCTTTCTCTACCATACTACTTATCATTCTCTTATGCTTTACGTTCTAACAATCACTAATATACTCTCCCTATAATGTCATGAAATCTAGTTCCCATAATGAAATCCATGAATGGGGGTGAAGGAAACATATGTACTACTATTTGAAATATTATATAGATATAGATATAGATATAGATATAGATATAGATATAGATATAGATATAGATATAGATAAAGAAGTTTGCAAGCATGTTAACTATATTCCACACACAGTTCAAGAAGCAATCTCTGGAAGCCTTCAATGCACATTACTGCTATATTGATCTTTGACTGACATGAATAATTGGTATTAAGCTGTGGACCATAAGCAAGTTATTAATAATCTCTGAGCCTTTGCTTCCTCATGAAAATCACTTGTATCTAAAATTGATCTTTATTTACAGACTAGAGGCCTGGTGCATGAAAATGTATGCACTGGAGCGGGGAATCCCTCAGACCAGCCTGCCCCCTCTCACAGTCCAGGAACCCTCAGGAGTAAGAGGTGATCTGTGATCAGGGTAAGGCAACGCCCCCATCACACACTGCTACTGCCACTGCCAGCAGTGCAAGCTTTGGCCGGCCCTGGTTACCTGAGCCTCAGACCAGACCTGGGCACCTGGGAGGCTGAGGGGACTGGGAGACTCCAGAGACGGGACTGGAAGTGCTGTGCGTCTGCCACCCCAGTGGGGGTGAGGAGACTGGGTGCCACCATTTTGTGCCTGTGGGTGCCAAAATCTTTGTGAAGGTGTGACAATCAATTAGATATTTTATCTAATAAAGAGGGAATATTTGTAGATACAGGTTTTGAGTAAGAACAATTCTGGGCATGGTTCCTTCAACTCCTGCATGCAGGGCTGTTCCTGGAGCATGGTCCAGGGTGTTCTGACTCAATCCTTTGACCTTTGTAAATTATCCTTCAGGACATTTCATGGTATGTGATATCCTTGTAGATTGGAGGTCCTATGCGACCACAGTCAGTGCAAGCAGAAAGAGGAAGTTTTAGATGAAAAAGATTTGTCCCTGTGATTAGATCAGCCTGCTTTACTCCAGGTGGCAATTGTGATTAGATAAACAGAATAAAAGACATGAGGTAGCAGAGTTTGGTGCCAGTTGTGGATCACAGCTGGTCCTCTGTTTCCACACCTCTTTATGCATCTTTCCTGATTCTGGCTGTGTCGTTTCCTGTTTTCTACATCTATCACCAACAAATATTCTAATTGATTGTCATGTCATTGCAATGATGGCAGTGCCCACAGCCAATAATGAGGGAATATGCTAATTGACTGCCCCACCCTCAAAGATGGTGGTTCCCACAGCCACAAGATGGTGGCACCCAGTCTCCTCTGCCCCTCCAGGGTGGCAGACTGGCGGCCTTGCCACACACCTACCTCCAGAGTCTCCCAGTCTCCTCAGCCCCCCCAACCTCCCAGGGCAGGCCCA